>BQMF02000026.1:0-1200000 GCA_027922465.2 Turritopsis dohrnii
TTTTTTTTTTGAAAAAGTTTTTTTTCTTTCTTTAGGCTCTTACAGAATTTCTTTAACAAATGTTTATCTTATTATTTTGATTATAAAATACGTAACCATGGTTTCAGTTCACACATTTCTTTTGTTTGTAGCCAATACTTTCTGATATTATTTGTTAAGCCTTAATTACACTTTTTGAAAGGTATAAATTAGCATCAGTGTGTAGACCAAGAGATAACAAAAAGTAACAAAGTTTTCTTTGTTTTTGTTTCCGTTGTATAGCTTGCAAGGTATAGCTTGCTGTGTGTACAAATTGGAATGCTTGAGGGCGGGGGCATTTTTAGCTAAAGCTACATGCTAGTTTTAGTTTAAATTAGTAATGTAACACTTTTTTAAGAGAAAATATTGATTTTGTGTTATACGCCATTTTGTCATTTCTTAATCCCCAATGAACAAAAAAAACCCGGAAAAAACCCAACTGGATTTATTTTCGCGAGCGGGTATTTTGAAAAATTTCGCGTGGATTAATTTTCGCGATCCAACGATTTCACGTGTTTCGCAACCTCGTTCCCAGGGCTTCTTGCCTCTTGATCACACCCATAGAGGGGAAGGCTCTGATAGCCATTCCAGGCGTCTGTTATGGTCTTCCAGGTATCAAATGGGATCCGACGAGGGACGTGGAATGGAGACTCGGCATTGTGCATTTCTCTCCTGCAATGTTTGTGTGTGTTAAGGGGAGAGAGGTCGACTGTACTGCGTCGGGATCCAATATGCTTCGTTGTGATAACCGTGCGGTGACACCAAGTCACTGCTTCACCAACGGGCACCCGTTCATGACTCCCAGTGCTTCGTCGCGATGTAGATCTGAATTTATCTTTTGCTGCCAGTGTATCAGTACAGGTATGGCGGTGTGCCTTTGATGATATGTCTACATTTCTAAAAAAATGTTGAAAAGCTGAACTTAAAGCAAGATAAAATTTTAAAACAAAGTCTGTCCCGTTAAACGTATATACAATCTTGAGTCTAAGATCAGAATAAATAGTCATGTCATCTTCCATGATTCTTCGTCATATCTTTGCTTTTTCTTTGTTCTTCTTCAGTATGTCATCCCCAAACTACATTTTCTTTTCACTATTCACACGAGGGTCATTAATTTTTAACAAGGACTGTAGGAAAAAAATTTCTTTTAACTTTAAAAGGTTTATCTCAAATTATAAGTTTTGATTGAGTTCAATTGCTTATGTCTAATTTGCAACTTGCCTTTTCAATTGCGCTTCCAATCTCTTTATCAGACTCAATTCTTTTCTGATTTATTCTTGCCAGCCAGTATGTATTATATAGCTTTTATCTTATGTTGCAGGTCCTTCATTTGTAGCAGAATTTTATTTTTCTGACGAAGTCAACCTGTGTAAATATGTTTTTAATAAATAATAATAAATATCTCTAACGAACGGCCATCCGTCCGTGAAAGTTGTTGTTGTGGAAAGGTATTGAAGATGGAGCTGGCATATCTTTGAAGGAGCCAGTCCCGCATTTTGTCATTGTTAGCAGGGTTGCAGAGAAACGGAAGTTGCTTCGGGCGATCAGGAACAATTGTCCTCCAGGGGACAGTTACAAATGCCACCATCGTCGTTCGTTTTTACAAAAATTCTTAAATTACAAAATGTTTGGGCGGAAAGTTTTCTTTTTTAATGTATAGCTTCCTGTGTGTACAAATTGGATAGCATGAGCGCGGGGGCCTTTCTAGTTAAAGCTACATGCTAGTTATAAAAAGTCTTTTTTCAGTGGAAGTTCCTAACTCACTCCAACACTTCCACATAATGCTATCGTTCGTTTTTCGAAAGTAAGGAAATTAATGCAAAACACCAGAAGGAAACAAGAAAGCGAGATGAAAAAGCTGTCCTCATTTACAAAAAAATTTTACAAACATTTTTGACTTTTTCAATTTCCGCGCTTATAGCGTAGGAAATTGTTTGGTTTACACATTCTATCTATCTCTGTCACAGTTTTTCGTCGTTTTCGGAAAGTCCGTTCGGATTTCGGATTGTTTGTTTATTCAGAATAGTTAATAGGGACTTTAAGATTTCGAAAACGGGAACGGGAACTTCATAATATCGTTTGACTGCGCATGCGCGAGGTGATTCCCATGAAATTTTGTTCGCTCTGTTTGCTCCGAACGTGAAATCACACATTTTGAAGTTCTGAGAAAACGTGAACGCACAAGGAAGAAAGATGGCTGAAACTGCTGAGCAAAAACCGCCGAGCATTCCACTGTCGTGGCGCTTACCCTCTACAGGTCCAAATAAGTTTGCAATTAGACCATTAGGAGCTACTACTGATAGAAAATTTATTTGAATCAGGGATACGCTTTAACATATCCCTGATTGAATGCACACTTTTGTGCCCATTATAAACAATCCTCTGATTTTCGTTTGATCTACATATAGGTCTTACGATTCTATCTATGAAACCTCAACAGTTGTTCAATGGGGCATCACTTTTGTGCACTATGTCTGCAAAGATTTGGTGATTATTAGGTGATACCTAGAGCTGATTCATATCACTCAATAAATGTCTCCATCGGTCATAAATTAGGTTGAGATTGTTTATTATACAAAGTTCAGGTACAGGCCTAGCAAACCTAGGTACCATATCTGAGTATCTGTAGAGGTTTACCTTTTCAAAAAAAAACACATAGTGCCTCGAGGCCACACACGTTCATGCCATTGCAACAAATTATTTTCTCAAGGATTTTTAGGGTTGTTCTGAAAATTAGAACATCATCTTCTTCAAAGCGAAATTCAGCCAGACACTCATCTTCAGCTAGATTATTCAAGCGGAACTTCTTATACCTACAATATGGTAGATACAGATTAGAGGATTTTTCTAAATCCAGAAGTAATAAAAATTCCTGATCATCAATAATTTTATCATAATGAGCAAGGTGTAAAAACTCTTTTTTCTCCATTGTTACTCTTTCAGTCTTTCACGCTTCTGAGTTTGTTTACAATTTAATGCGCCATTATGAAGTCGCGCACTTTCTTAATCCCCGTTATTACACATAACCGGAACGAGAATCTAACTACGGAACGGCGTTCCCGTTCCCGTTCCGGTTGTGAAATCTTAAAGTCCTTAATGACTGACCTATGCTAGGAACTTAGGACAGGTTTGACTAAAATTGGGCAATTTAGACAAGGTGCTGATTTAGAAGTTGACGGTCATTTTGTCAGACTTGACTAAAATTGGACAATTTGGGCCAAATTTGGACCAAACTTCGAAAGTTCTTCAAATTTCATGAAATTTTGCATGGATTACATTTGAAAGGTGCTGATTTCAATTCTGGCAATCATTTTGTCTGAATTGACTAAAATTGGACAATTTGGGCCAAATTTGGACAAATTTCGAAAGTTCTTCAAATTTCATGAATTTTGCAGTGGATTAACATTTGAAAGGTGCTGATTTCAATTCTGTGCAATCATTTTGTCTGAATTGACTAAAATTGGACAATTTGGGCCAAATTTGACGCAAATTTCGAAAGTTCTTCAAATTTCATGAAATTTTGCATGGATTACATTTGAAAGGTGCTGATTTCAATTCTGGCAATCATTTGGTCTGAATTGACTAAAATTGGACAATTTGGGCCAAATTTGGACCAAATTTCGAAAGTTCTTCCAAATTTCATGAAATTTTGCATGGATTACATTTGAAAGGTGCTGATTTCAAATTTGACAGTCATTTTGTCAGAATTGACTAAAATTGGACAATTTGGGCAAAATTTGGACCAAATTTCGAAAAATCTTCAATTTTCATGAAATAAAACATCATGCGTAAGATGTTGGTGAACTGTTTTTCTGGGCCCCGAAACATCATAGTGAATTGCAAGGCTGTCAAGATTAAGTTAAATAAAGTAAAGAAGGGAGTAATTTGATGAATTTCAGACTGCATCAAATTATTAGTCAGTGTACAAGTCATTCAGAATGTCTTAGAAATTAGCCTAAAGCAATTTTCTCAAGGGCTGATGCGGAAATTGTTCAAGCCTAATGGCTTCAGTTTTGACTTAATAAGAATTCTGTCGCTCAAAGCGCAAAAATAATTACTTCGAAAAAAATATTTTTCACCAAATTCGCGAGAGAATTAGAGTTCCCGCGAAATACAAAAAATTCCGCGAATGGAGCGATTCGCGAAAATTTCTGACTTTAAAAGTAAGTTTGATGAAGAAATAGTTTTTCGATACGTCAGAGGGAAGAAGAACGTATTTTCAATCTACCAAGTTCAGAAAGTAGCTGATCATTCAAGTAGTGACATTGTAGGGTTTGATTGTAACTTATGTAACCACTTTACCAGCAAGACAAGAACATTCCTGAGCTAATCTTACTATTCACATTTCTCTTCTTTTTTTCTGTCTCAGCAAGACCAATAAAAACAATAAATTTCATCCAAGCAATATTTTTCTCAATGCCTTGTGGCAGCAGTTGAGGCGACGTTCAAAAACTGTAAGACGCTAGAAACTAATTTACAATCTCATGACCAGACGAAGGAGTATTTTGAATCCGCCAGTTAAATTTGTGACGTAAATAACATGGAATAACTTCGAAGAGAGAATGGATATCGAGTATATTCAAAACATCTTAACCTTCAAGTATTGTTGACATTTATAAGAAATAAAATCTCTCTATCCACATCTATTAGCAAAACATGAACATACCACAGCAGGGCGTTCTTCATTTTTCTTTTAGTTCAAAGTTTCGGAAAACACGCCATCAAGTTATGAATATGTTTGTCACAGTGAAGTCTCCGCCATTATCGAAAGGAAATAAAATTTACTATTATTTATATAAAAAAAACATTTTTTATCAAACTTTTATCTGAGGCATCAAGTCAACCATGCCAGTTCCTTGTCCATCACACGGGCCGACAACAATTCTTGAAGATGGCGACCCCAAGTCGTCTGGTTGTCCGAATGCCGTCGCACGCCGTAAAAACGTCATACACGTTTCAAAACTCATCTTTTGAAATGGAGACGAGTTCGTATCAATGCCGATACGATTAAAAGGGGTATATACACCTTCGAACGTCATATAATCCGCAATGAGAGACAGATGACGGGGGTCATATGAATACCATAAACTTTAAACACATTCGTCACTTCCTAGGTAGAAAAAAAAACTTGAAATGAAGGAAAGATATCGCAGAAAGAAACATCAAAACAACACGTGATACCCATCACAGGATATGAACGATATACATTGCCGTATTATACTTACATTGATTATGACGCTTCTACCAGCCATCTATCCCGTAAGCTTCTGCAATAGCATGAACATTGTTGCTATAGAGACTACTTAAATCAAAAACATCCGGGAACTTCCACAAATGCTATCGGAAAAAAAAAGTATAGTTTTTATAGTAGCGGCAAGTAAATAAGGTTACTTGATGAGAGATTAGATCACAATCAAATCCAGCTATCCGTGATCCACGGACAACCCTTAAAAACTCTTTAAAACGGTTTGGCAGGAGAACAAAACTGCAAAAATGTCAGGGATACGAGGCCATTCTGGATTTGATTCAAGAGAGTTTCCTTACTTGAATATTTACACCTTCTGTTTTTAATCTGAGACGACCCAGTTCGTTTGGTGATTTGGATTCACTTAACAGACTACGACTAATTCCAGGTGCTTCGTGCAGGACAGACTAAATCGAAATAACGAAATCTTAGTGAAGTACGGGTAATTTAACACAACAAAATAACTTTATGGGAGAGATGATGTTGCACAAACCTTTTCAGCAAGTTTCTCTATCAATGAAACTAACATCACCTTGCTTCCCGCTAATGGAAACTAAACATAAAAATATGAACCGCTATAAAAGATTTGTTGAATTGGAAGGACATCAAATATACTGGACTGACCTGCATCGTCACTTCACACCATTGATTGTCTTGATCAACCAGATAATTGATAACTTGCTTATCACGTCTCAATACGTTCTATTGTAGAAAAGAAAAGATTTGCTTTAACAACTATTGTTTGATCGCCGCCACCACTAGTAAATAGATTCTACCTCCTTCCGTTGATTGAGAGATGACATGAGTTGACTGTTAGCTGGATAATCGTCTACAGGGTTTTCATTTTCGTCAACCAGATATATGTCTTGAGACGCTGGAAAATATACGAGCCATTATAGCCATTATCTCTTATAGAAAATTTTATGCGGACATGAACGGAAAAGACCTAATACTAAATTCTGATTGGCTTCTTTTTTCCTTCTCTTCTGTTCATAACAAACAGAAAAAGTTGAATTCGTTTCATCTTTTTCTGACCGTTCTGCGGACAGGTACCGAAATGAACAAAAGAAGAACTAGCAAAAGAACCAATCACGCTCTTTCTCTGACATTCGTCCGTTACGTTTCCGTCAATGGAAAAGTTTTCAAAAGTGGAAAGTGAAAATTTAATGCAACCTACCTCTGTTATGGTCTTGGTTAGTTTGACCTGAAAAAACAATTCTGGTGATACTCTCTACCCACCAACATTCACCCTACAACGTCCGACTTCCAATGTTATCGTGAAAGCGAAACTAGCTATCGTATTTTATTTATAAAGCGATCAGTCAGTTCTAATCGACCCTACAATCGAGCAAGTACTCGGGGCGGTTATTAGAATTTGAGTTCTAATGGTATTGAATTGTTTTAACTAAGTCGAAATAATTCACATGTATTTTATATGTTTTCACTTGTTTCATTTTCCTTTACATTAGAAATTTTTGATAAATGCCCGTCGATATCGACAAATATTAATAAAGAAAAATACAGATAATATTATTGAATAAATGCTTTCTGCCATTCGCTAAGCATGCCACGTAAAGACGCATGGTAAGAGAATACAACTGACTTCATCTTGAGTGTCACTTAAGATCACTGACAAAATTTTTCAGTATTTTAGTATTGGTTCATATATAAAGAAAGCTTACTTGGTTCTGTCGATGAAACAAAACTGTCATTCATTTCTTCTCGTTGTTGTTCAGGATCATCATATGAAGTAAACTAAAGGAAAGAAACATCACCCGTTAATCTTTGAAGAGTATAGAAATCATTGAGAAATCTAACGTATATCTATTGGTAAGGCTTCTCAGACGTGTCGTTATGAATGTGTCATGACGAATACCTGTTTTTGCCTACTTCTTCCCTTCACACCGGCAGCGTCACCGTCATCTGCATCGTCATCGGAAACGTCAGCTAAATCATCAGGTTCGTCAGGAGCAACTTCGACGGAGTCGTTAACTAATGGCGTAAATGTAGAATATACAATGGATGTGAAGATGTTACTGCACACAGTAACATCTGCAGCTTGAGTAAGTGTTCAATATTTGTATGCCACAGTTGAAAAATAATCGACATTTTGGAGGTTGTTATAAATATGATACTGACGGTTAGTAGTTTCATCATTCCTTCCTGCAGCCTGCGAATCATCGTTCATTGTATCAACAAGTCTAAAATTAGAAATGACGTAAGTCAACATCGTGTTTGTTTCCAAGCCTCCTAAACAAAAGGAGAGCAAACTGTTGATTGACATTTCTTCGAAACATAACTCGTACCGAGACTTTTCTTTTGTCCGAATGATCTTCAAAACAGCAGCAGAAATTCTCTTTACAAATACGTTCTCCACGTATAACAAAATGTCTAGTGGCGTGACACCAAACTCTTCCTAGACGATAAGAAAGCGTTCTTAAAAGAGTTTCATTAAAACTCTGTGAAAAACATTTCTTCAACCAACCTGATAAGCGTAATGTGGGAGAAATTCAAATCTTATTTTGAATTGACGGCACCTCGATCTATGATATCGACAAACAATTAGTTCATAAAAATAAATGTTGGTAAAAATAATTGGCAGGAAAAGTGAAGTGGACATTTACACTTGATCATGTTTAGAACGTGTCAATGATTCGCGTACAGCTACATGGCGAAGCACCTACGTAAAGAAAATGGCGCTTCATCAGTACGTGTGCACTTTTGTTTACATTGTACAAATGATAATAAGTTTCTTAGACAATCCACAAGATGGTTAATTGTCTCAGTTCCACTTTCTTAATGAAGCTGCAGTTGTTATGATATGATAAGAAAATGTCACCTGTATCAAATGAAGTCTGTTCATCTGCTTTGAAACAAGCTTGGCTTTTTCCTCACTTCCACACTTCACTAAAATATCCATTTGAGGTGTACGTATCTTAGGACTACCAGTAGTTAAAATCTCCCTAAAGATCAGCCAATGAAAAACGTTCAAAATTTATCTGCGTTTTATCGATTAACGTGTAGTAGGATAAACGTTTTTTACGGCGCACACCTCAATCGCGGTATCCCAAGCGTCACATTCATCTCACCACGACCGGCGAAATGAAACGTGTTTAACGTCATCTGTGTAGATGGTTCACCAATAGACTACACATATAAAGAAACACAAGAATCGTAACATGTTTAGTTTCTCTCAAATAAACTTTACGCAAAATCAAAACAAACCTGTCCAGCAAGTGTGCCAACAGCTTCACCAGGATCAACTAACGACCGCATATACTTAATCCACATTAGAAGCAAGAAATCTTCTTTTGATATTCTTTTCCTTTTCAAAGAGAAACAACGTTAAAATGAAATCATTTTGAAAACGTTTGACGCAGCAGTTTACAGGACGTTAACAGAACATTAACAGTTAATGTTAACATTGAAAACTCCGTGGAGATTAGAAAAAAATGCAATCTTGCTAGCCATCATTTTGGCTCGCTTATAAAATATTTTATTCGTAATAACAAGAATTACAGTGATGCTTAGTGAGACCATCATTCGATTTGATATGAACAAAACACACCTGACTTCATTCTCATCACCACTCTCCTCTTCGTCTTCAACGTTATCATCAACTAACAAATTGTCGCTATTAGTCTTTACAAAGTTTTTGACATCGGCGAAAAACTTTTCAGATGTAGCGCCATAGTGTCTGCTCGGATTCAGTTTCGACAGGGCAGGATCTGGACAGGGAGCTGCATGATCTATATAACTGAGAAAAAAAGATATTACTAGTGTTACTATGTTTCATCGGTTGAATCGAGGGCTTACGACAATGCATCGGCAACGAAACCATTGTAAAACAAGACTCGTTAACGTCATAGAACGCCTTAAGAATGAAACTCGAATTCACAATACACGACTTCGTGCAGTTTATGAAATAATTTACATCTAATGATTTGACTTTAGATAGTCAAACTGGTGAGAATATACCTTTCCAGAATTTCTGTTTAAACGTGTTAACACCTAGCTATCAAGTTTCGCCTCGATTCTGTACATTTTATTGTTTCACTAATTATTACATTTCTTATTACCTAGATACAGTGGACTCTCTATGACTCGAACACCCAAGGGGAATCGAAAAGCGTTCGAGTTATAGAGAGATTCGAGTAATAAGGAGTTGGTAAGTTGTTCCAATATTTTGTATAAATTTTGTAAAAACAGCCAAGTAAACGTTTTTTTCTTCCTTATACGGAATGGAGACACAATCTCGACCTGCCCGACCTTTCATGCTAAGAATGGACTGAAAAAAATGCAAAATATTTTCTCCTTGTTTTTTTTTTCCATGTGGACAATGTACTGCTGGGTACACCAAACCGGGCAGCAACATTTTCTGGAGCAGATCCTTTCTCCAACTCCTTTAAGGCCGTGTATTTAATTTTGCAGGACTTGTTTTCAGCTTTGCGTTTATTTCCAGCAACAGACGTCATGATTGTAAAACTAAACTGATCAAAACCAAAGAATCGCATTTACGTTTTGTTCGAATGACATTAAGGCCTCTAACACATGTAGTTTTGAAGCATTCGAATCTGTTAAGACTCCATTTACGTTTTAAAGAGTCAACACAAAATGCAAAAAAATGTTTTCATCGTAAAAGTTGCAGATAAATATTGCGATGTTCGAGTTATAAAGAAGAAATACCAAAAATAACGTTCGAGTTAAGGAGAGATTCGAGTAATAGGGGTTCGAGTTATAGAGAGTCCACTGTATATTGACTGATATAACATAAAAACTCATGCAATGTTTGAACAGGAAAAGAATACAATGAATGAAACCTTTGCTTCTCCGTATCGTTACTTTTATACCATTTCACAAACAGCTGTCTGTCAGCCTAAGATTAAACATAACCTCATGAAACATATTACACGAAAATTTAGGCGAACCTTCAATGTCAGTGATTATGCAAATCCTTCCTATATAGATACAATCGCCAATGTGTCACGTTTATTTTTGCGATAAACGCAATTGGGAAAGTTGACAGTAAAACTCTTTGCTTCCGTTAGGCTAGTATTAGTAACCAGTATTCCGAGAAAAATATTGTACGTGTTTCGAATTTCGAAATTGACATTACAATAGGTGATGAAAAAATTAAATCATCGAAGCTCCAATGGAAAGAGTACCCAAAATATAGAGCGTGAAAAACTTATCAAAAAAAATGTATGGCTCAAAAAATCCCCAGAGACATAATACCACCATAAATTCCGTTATATCAATTTTTCGAGCTCCAAAGCTATATATTTTAAGTTCATCTTCAGTCATTACTTGCACAAACGTTTTTCACACGGTATACCGTTCTACTTTATTCATCCACAACCCTACCTCTGTCCTTCCATTCACTCGCGATGTAGATGGGTGCCTTTTCTTCATTTTATCTTTTTTGGCGTTTTCGAAGGCAAGATATGGCGACAACCGCGTGTGGGAATATATGGAAGAAAATGGCTCACCGTTTCGACGCATCCATCTATCACACTTAATAATACAAACAAAAATTGAAATTATTTTTCTGCATGGAAATCATCGAAATAGGTTGCTAATGACGTCACAACAATCTTAATAAAAAAAGGAGATCAGTCCATACCTTCTTACGTAATTTTGGTGCTTTTCTCACATCAACAATTTCACTCACTCGTGCAGGTTTCAAAATAGTTTTGTAAGTCTAAAAGTAAGATACAATACAGGTTGTCCTTCTCATAAACGAATACATACAAACACAATCAACTGTAATTAAACCATGATCTTTTTTGTTACCATGGAAACTATAAATCTGAAGATTGTGAAATCTAACGAGGTACGTTGGTACATCACAAAACAAATCCAGTGAAATGTAAGCTGGCAAGTTCAAAGTTCACCTCGTGGTTTTGTGCAATGGTCTGAAACTGATTGCTTTGAAGATATTGACTTTTCAGAACATCAATACCGTCATCACCATATAGAAATTGGATAACAGAGCCATCACCATCCCGAACTGTTTGATCGTACTGCACATACAATGCTTCAAGATGTTTGATCAAACAGCGCTGCAGATAGCCACTACGGCTTGTTTTCACAGCAGTATCCACTAAGCCCTGAAAAACATTGATCAAAGCATCTTTAAGAATCCACCTTTATATTGTGGCACGATGACTTACTTTAGGCATTTTTAGTTATACATGCCATTAAACTGATGCAAAAATGAATGAATAAAGTACCTCACGACCGGCCATGCAATGGAAAAAATATTCTTGTGGTCGAATTCCAGTCAAGAACCTTCCATCTACAAAACCACCTGCACGAGGACTTGTGTCATATGGCACAAAAGCAGGCAGTGAACGACCTAAATGAACACAAAAGCTAGTTCACTAACGGCTGCGTGTTTAGGTAGATAAAAAAAAACTATGCAAAAAAGGTTAGGTTAGATGAAAGGAGAACTCAACCTTAATTCAAAAGGAAATTGTCAGGATTATAGTTAATGACCATGATTGGCAAGAAGATGTACAACACGTTTGTTCTAAATTTACCAAACCACTAATCACTTTGGAAAGTTTATTTTCAATGAATTACTTTAAATTACTAATTTACAGAAAACCGAGCGGAATTAATCAGTGTTTTGGTGCCAGGTTAATCACGACAGAATCTAATCAGCATAAAATTTCCTTGGAAAGTCACGTCTGAACTGTAAACTTTAAAGATTGTGAAGCTGCAACATTAATACGTACTCAGGCATAAACTGAGGGAGTTGATTAGACAGCCAAGAAGGCCTTGCTAGCTTATCAATCATTTGATCTCATTTGATCAAACTCTTTACCAAAAAACTATCCACAACATAATACAGTCTGACATTACAATAGCAATATTTACTATTGTGAATATTTTTGGAAAATTCTTTCAATATTTTTGTCAACAATGTTACTGGAAAAAAACAATCACTACATCTTTCTATATTTCTTATATGTACACGATTATGTGCAATATTTTAGTTAAACTTTGAATTCAGCATTTACATCATTAGCTCCCTAAAAAGGTCATATTATTAACAAGGTCATTTCATCAATTGCATCATCAGGAAAGAAAAAGAAAAACATCAAGGAAAACACACAGACAGTGATTGCAAGAGGAAAGCACATTTTCTCGAAAATTAAAAGTTTAGTAAATTTCCTTCCACGAAAGACCTCCCCTATCTTTACACTTTCACAGGAAATTGCATAAATAGCTATTTGAATGGATTAAGACTAAACCAATTGAAGATATGAGAATTCTATAAAAAACCGTAAAGAATCATCCTAAATAAGCAAAGGAACTTCTTCATGAGAAATACTTGTCCAAAAATTCAAGGAATAACAGACTGTCAATATGAACTTGGTATCATCATGGCTATCTTGAAACTTTTGGAAACATCAAAATGGATGAATGAAGAAAGTCATTTTGTTTTCCTTTGTGGTTAGAACCTTCCTGCTGTTTCATATATAAAAGATGAAGTTCCACCATATGTTATCATAACAAAAAATGTTTAAACATAAAGAAAGAATTGTCAGGATGAACACTTACATTATTTTCAACGTGGTTTTACTAATGAAGACAGTTCAAGGTAAACGTTTATTTTTTAGTAGAAAACATCACACCTTATAAATCACACATAAAGATCTTTAGAAGAAGTGCTTCATAATCATTTCTTTACTCAATTCTAATTTTCAGGACGAATACTGACTGGTTCACCAGTTACCGGGACACAGAGACCAGTACTTCCATGTGAGTTCATTTCAATTTGAGACTATTAATCACAATTGATCATACTGGTGAAAGTAATGTTCTTTCACCTTCTTATAATCTTATGAAGATTTTAACATACTTTTCAAAATGCAGGTATTTCGCGTGACTTATGCGCAGTTTTTGGTGGTTTTAAACCAAATGGAAACTACCGACATATTGAAGACCCAACTCAATTCTATACCTGTCATAATGGATTAGTCTCCTGTCAAATATGTCCGACAGCTGATTTGTACTACTCAGAAAAATGTGACATGTGTCTCACAGAGATGAATGGTATGTTAACTTTTATAAACAAGACTGTTGATGAAAAAAGCATGTAATAATTAAAAATAATCAAATAATCATTTGTTGTTCAGATGAAAAAAATATTTGCCCTACAACACAGCCATGGACAACAAATTCAAGAAAAGACATTAAAAAATGTAATTTCGCTTCTTA
The DNA here is from genome assembly GCA_027922465.2 of Turritopsis dohrnii. NCBI lineage: Eukaryota > Metazoa > Cnidaria > Hydrozoa > Anthoathecata > Oceaniidae > Turritopsis > Turritopsis dohrnii. The sequence goes on from BQMF02000026.1 coordinate 13,493, forward strand.
ATCATTCTTTATCATTCTTTCTTTTTTTAGATTTTTATCACATTATTTCATGTGTTATGTTTTTATCACATTATTTCATGTGTTATGTTTTTTTATACCATAAACAACATTATTTCTTAGGTAACAAAGAATATTGCAACGAACATAAAAAACAAACAGGTCTTTACGAAGATAAACAAGATGACCATTGGTATTACGCATGCAGCGGCAAGATCACCTACTGCATGAAGTGCCCAGGAAAGCTTGTCTTTGATGAGGCATGCAAAAGTTGTGTTTGGGTTAAGGGAGCCCATTGAAGAAATCCAGAAGGAGAAAAATAAACTCGAAAAACGATCATTACTGTAAAGAAATCAGTTCAATATTGTAACCCTTATCAAGATACATGAAATATAATTGTGTTTTGAGTAGAAACATTTTCTCTGGTAAGGTTAGTCATTAGCAATATGTTTGACTGAAATTTCAAAAACACCTTGAGCAGGTTGTTGACTGTAAAAACGTTTACTTACCAGAAATAGACAAAGGTGGGCGTCTTCCTTCTAACTCAATCTGACCGAGTAAACAAGAGATCTGCATACAATTAACAGATGATCCTTTTGCACCAGATTGCACCATCAATTGCAAAGCATTATGAGGAAACTTTTTAACTAAACCTTTCATACAGACACTAGAACAAGAAGGAAAACAGATATTTTTCAAAAATTGTTTCTGTATAAAGGGTTGTTTACATGGAGAAATTTCATCCCGGGCTGAAATTTCATTTTGGTATCGGGCTGGTAAATAAGAGCGTTAATATGGGCATGTTCAGCCCGGGAAATGAAGATAAATAGTATAACATAACAGTTGAAAAATTTTACGAATTTCTTTAATTTTGAGACTTTAGTGTATCCGTTTTTATAAGATCTTTTTCAAACTTTATTTTTTCTGGAGAGTATGTTTATGTAACAGGATTTAAACATGACATTATTACGGCGAAAACACTTATAAAAGTATTTGAACAAATGAGGCTAAGTTCGAACCTTACCCTCACTAACCCAGATACATTTCACAAGGTTTACACCATAAAGTCTAATGTTTGAATCCTGTCTTAAGAACTGTATGGGACTTACATTTTCTTCATCAGATAATCCAGGTGGTCAAAAATATGTTATCTCATTTAAATAGATACTACCCATGGCTTTCCTTATTTCTTTGTACTGTTTACACCTGTCAACATTAAAATCCTTATTGTGTTTTTTATCTATATCCTAACACACGGACATGCGATATCTCTGTAACTGTTGATCACAGCGAAAAGATCCCATACACTTTTTTGATCGGTTTTTCAAGCCCTATAACATGGGCACATTATCTGTTTCCAATTCCCAAATTAACATTTTTGTCATAGGGTTCGCACACAGGAAAGGTGAATTTTACACATCTTTTTCGAAGTTAATCTCGGTAAAAAATTTTACACGGGTTACTAGTTGTTTTATTTATTTTTTTGTTCAAACAATGCAGTAAAATGTAAATTTTTTTCATGTAAACGCAACATTTTAATGACAAGTGTTTCAATTAAACAATGGGATTGAACTCCAGCTCGGATACACGTGGAAAATTTCACCGCAGGATGAAATTCTCCATATAAACAGCCGCTATAATAGCCAGTTCCATCCAGAGGAAATCAATCAAACCATTTCAAGTTTGATTTATTTTGTTGCATCTTTGTTGCCTTTTTAAACCACTACACTGATAAAACAATGGTGGATCGATGTTGTATATAGTGCATAACAATGTTTGCTTTCAGTTCATAATATTAACAGATAAAATTTTGAGACTATTTCAATTATTTGTGTTCTCCTTTGCAAATTTCTACATGCAACTACATTCAAATCAAAACTGAAGTTTTTTCATGAAACTAACCCATTGATTTTATTATTGATGGCATCAGTCCTTGACTTCATTGATAGATCCAACTGTTTTAATTCAGATCCTTGATTTGTGTGATGAGCTTCCTGGATTCTGGCTGCAATCAAATCACTAAACAGCAAATGTATAAAATGTATGAATCCTTGAGAAGAATATCAATATTGGGAAGATTTTAAAACTAAATTTAACAAAAGTATCTACTGTAACTAAACGTATGTGTAAACGCACTTCTCTTCTGGAGAAAGATTCAAAGCTTCAGTTGCTGATTGGTCACCACAATGTCTACCTTCGACGATAATCTCCTGTCTTTTTGATTCAGCATGTGGCAAAACTAAGATATCTTCAACTCCCAGAGTGAAACCCATATGTTGGAGATGTGCTGTGAATAACCTTGCTAGTACAGACAACAATTTCCCAGATGTATCACCACCATAAAGCTACAAAAAGTTGTTATATTCATAACACAACGTGTCCATATCAGTTTACTCTTATTCTGTTTTTTTATGTAAAAAGTATGTCACAATTTTTGGATCAAAGTGATCCTTACAAAATATAAACATTATCAATCATGGAAGATAAAATAAATTGCATACAGGACTCTCTGGACTGTTGGCTAGTGCAATGTTAACCGAAAGGTTGGTGTTTCGAGCCCACTTAGAACATGCAACATTTTCTGTGGAATTTCATAAATATCACAACATATTTCATTTTTCATGCTTCAACAGATTTTGCAGAAATCTTTCTTACGACCAGGCCTGCTTGTTCCTTTTTCAACATGTATTATTTAAATTCCTACAAATATTTTAAAATTTTACTTTCTTTTATGTTTCACAGGTATTCCATTGATAACAGTTTTATTATATAACATAATGTAGCTAAAGAAGAACACCTGTATAACTATTTTAATAACTAACCAACTAGCAATAAAAAGGAGAGGAGCAAACCAAAAAGCTATGTGGTATAATGTAAACATAGACATCAATCTAAAGGATATACCATTCTACTACACTGAGCACTAAAACAAGGTTATCCTCAATCAACATAGTAGTTATTTTTTCCATACCTCGTACATACAGTGGACAACACTGAATGGTGTTGAACCATATTGTGTCTTATCAAGTAACCCAGTCATCAATTCTCCTCCACGTATGATGACCTGAAAAATAATGTCACTGCCTCATATTATCGAATCTTTTTGATTCAGATAAATTCATGCACAGCTGCTGTTAGTGGCTCTACTTACCTGACTCTCAATCAAGTAAGGATCATTAACGTAAGCATCTTCATATTTCGCTCCACTTTTCTTGCCTTTACCTTTTGGCCAGTTCTGTTAGAAAAAGAAAACCAACATTAGAACACTTGAAAAAGATAGGTAACGTTTCTTTGGAAAAAATGATGTAGAAACCTCTACGAAAAGCTTCGTAAAGAAAATAAATATATATTTTTTAAAAAATGTTCTGAATGTTGTCTATCTTACTTAATGGCGAATATTTCAAAGTTTCTTTGGAAGGAAGTATTTCAAGTCTGAACTTACATTATCAGAAATTTTTGCACGACTTCCATGCATATTCAAAGGTTTGCTGCCAGGAGGTAAAATATTCAACAGAACTGTGGAAAATATCTGAAAATGAAATTGTTTAGTTGATGTGAAAAACTTGAACTATTGTGAAAAAATGATTATGAAAACAGAATTTTTGTATGTAAGATACAGCTGATTTTTTGAATCATCAGAATTGCCATTCAGAAGAATCAACAGTCACATGAGGAACCACATACTTGTTTCCCTGACCATAATGCTTTGGGTTTAAGAATACAGGGAGGCAACAATTTTATACGTCCTGGTATGTCAATCAAACCATTGTAAACTAACTGTTGGTAATCTTCCCTTTAAACGAGAAAAATGAAAGCATTACAAAGCAACAAGTAGAGAACAAAGATGCCGGAATTGAAGAAAGGGGAGTGTGCCATACCTGTTAAATAATCTATCACGTGATGTCATTCTCACGCCAGAAACAACATGATCTTGAATCAAACCAGCCAACGGTTTTCCATCTTTTGGACTTAAGTAATTACTGCTTGTTATCACTACATTTGAATAAAAATTCAAGATCCAAAATCAGCATTATACGAAATAATGGTGGAACTTAGATGCGAAATAAAAAAAAATACCTAGATTGTAAGCTTCGGACCTCCCTAACTCATTTTGAGGAAAATGGGCATTCATTTCATCACCATCAAAATCAGCATTATAAGATTTACAGTTGGCATAATGCAGACGCAAAGTACGTTCCTTGGGCAAAACTTTGGCCTATAAAATAAATTTTAAGATTTTTCTGTCATTTCTGTTCAAATGAGATCTAGTACATTCATTCATCTGGTAGTTCAGTTATTACCTTATGAGCCATGATACTTGGCCGATGGAGAGTGGGTTGTCGATTTAAGAGCAAAATGTCTCCATTGATCAAGTGTCTATGAACCTAAATAACAAAACAATCATACAGTGACTATGAAACTAAACATTTAATTGTTAGTTATTAGTGTGATGTACAACTCTTGATAATTTCAAGCGACCAATCAGGATTGTTTCAATTACTGAATGTTTGAGCCATTGAGTTATTTAGGTTTGAATTATTAAGATGCATAACAAAGCAGTAGTTCAACAACCTTTTTCTCTTGAAACTGTCTATCATTTTCATTAGCAGTTGCTGCAGCAACAGAAGAACTCAGTAGTTGCTTTGCAACAGCTCTACGCTCGATTTCATTATCTGATAAAATTGTCTTTCGCCCATCCTCATATTCAACCATGACAGCTCTAAAAAGAAGAGAACATTTTATTGCAAGAAAAACATAATTTATGGAAAGAATGTGAAATGAAAATGAAAATCATACCCAGGATATTTCTTTGGGCCATTAATAACCATTTGAGCCAACTGTGAAAGGTTCCATGTTGTCACAGGTTGAACATATGTTAACTTACTAGCAAATACCTAATAGAATAATATTTTATTGAAAAATCAACATTGACAACAAATTACATACAATTCACTTTAATATCAATACAGGTAGTTATTACATTTTTCTTTCTATATTAGTTTAGGAGCTACTTTGTGGATTTAACCAGTTTGTGATTTTAATTGCTTTGTGTACGTCAGGTAGAAAGAATATTTATAGAGAAGCATTTTCAGCTACGTTGTTGGAAAAATATTTTGAGAATAGCCTACCAATGGAACACCAATTTCATCTGTGTTGATGTAAGGATCAGGTGATATGACTGAACGACATGCAAAATTAACTCGCTTGCCCATCATGTGTTTACGAAACAAACCTTCTTTCTTTTCCAGTAACTGTCAATAAAATAACACATCAAACTCATTTCAAACATAACAATAGATTTAGCTGAATATCAGGGAACAAAATATGGTGTTCGTTCTATTTTCTACACAACCCAATAAGATAATCGATTCTCCTCTAAAGCTGATGTCATTGTTCCATACTATGACAGGTTAGACTCTGACCTTCCTTTTCAATGACAAACACTTTACCATTACAGTCAACAAAGATTCTTATCATTGTTTGTATTACCTTCAAGATATTTCACTGAATAAAGTTCTGAACTATTGACAACAAAACAAGTTTTACATTTATCTAAAATGGAGAGGCTGGTTTGAACATAAAATTCAAAAAGTTTTACCTGTCTGACACCGGGAACTGCATCCCGAGCAAGTTTACTCAATGTGTTATCCATGAATAGGTTGACATCAGTTTGCAGTTCAACCCAAGCATTTTGTAGTTGTTCTTTGTATGTTTTTCCTTGAACAGTAATAGCTCCACCTTTTTTCTAAATATAGAATCCACATAAAAATCCCTAACTCCCAAATTTTTCAGATTTAGAAATTATATTATTCTTTCTCTTCAAAGGACTAAACATAATAAAAATATACTCGCAGTCAACCTGAAATCCTTGGCTAGTTAAAACAACTGGAACTTCCTCTTCATTGTTATTTTGAACACTTATTCTTTTTAACAATTCTTCGACCAGTTTACAATGCCATAACACTTTGCATAAGTTTGAAGTTTGTGGATTTTCAAAGCGTTTTTCTCCCATGAATGATTGCTAGCAAATTAAATCATTATATAAAGAAGAAAAAAAACCCATTTATATGGAAGCCTTAATACTAAACATCACTTACTGGTCGAAACCGAGATGGAGGCACAGCCAGCACATCAAGAAAAAAAATTTCAGGCGTGGTTACTTTTCGTATTTTTTTCGGACCATCATATGAGCCAAGTAGACATGTTAATGCTTTTTCTTCATTGTTCCATAGTTTAATCATGTGCTTTTTAACTTCATCAGGTGTAATATATTCCTGATCAGACAACCGTTTTTTTAAAGACTCTGCCGTTTCTTCACCTTCGACATCGTTACCATCAAGCAAGTCAAATGATTCTGTAATGAAGCAACACAAGAAATTCTCAAACATTCAAATTTCTCAACATATATCTTATGCTTAAATTCCATTGTTTTATTTTATTTCTAAGTCAGTAAAATATTTGCTTTTGTGTCAATAAAGCTACTTAAAGATACCAATCAACCAATCAATACCCAGAGCTTCCTTGATAGTTATATGTTTGAATAGCAAAACTTTGACACATAAAATCAAAAATCCCAGGGTGAAACTAATGCACCAAACAGTCTCTGAGTCAAATTACCTTATGTAATCCTGAACTTACACTACGTTAACATTTTAAAATTTTACTCATTTCAACATTTAACAACTCTCCTTTTACATGTTTTATTTTTTATAAGAACAAAGTATATAAGAACATAAGGTTTCAGAGGGTCAAAACAGAATATAGTAAGAACATCATAAGACTTTGTTCCGGCATTTTCATTTTTTTAAACTTCCAAGCAATTATCATCTATTTTGAGAAAACAAGAGACTTTTCAAAACAAGAAAATTAAGAACATATTACACCCAGTCAGTCCTGCAATTTTTCATCTCACAAAAAAATCAAAGCAAAAACCTAAAATGGTTGCTAACCATCATGTTCTTCTAGTAAATTGCTGTTCACTTCAGGTTCTTGCTTGATATGAGCAACAAGACTGTTTCTCAATCCCTCTGTTAATTTTTCATTGACCATTCTTTGGACATCTCTTTGGTTAGCTGATTTCAAGTAAATCCTTGTGTTGTATTCCGATCTTGAAGATAAGGAATGATGGCAATCAATCTGGGGAACCGCAATACTGCAATTTACTTTTACAAAAAAGTAGGCAATAATTTTTACCTTATTTTTCGTTGAAGGCTTTTGCAATGGGGGCACTCCTTGACATTTGACAACAGGTCTTTAATATAATCTTTATTTAGATCTTGTTTACATCTGACAATATTTTTTGTACTGCAGAATTCTTGATTAACCCCATTACACAAACGCTCATTGCAGTATTCATCTATTTTGTCACAAATTACTTGTTGCAGGTTAAATTCAGTAGCACTACTTTCACTTGCACTTTTTACGAAGGAATGATAATAATCTTTCAAGTTTGATGCTTCAATTATGCATCCTTGCTGTAACAATTCAGATTGTCTAAAATATGTAGTTCATTTAATCAAATAAAGGACATAAGCAAAGCAAGCAATCAAATTAAAAATATTAAAGAACAGACTTTACTTCACAAATAGATGCGTCCTGGATAATTTACCAGTTAATCTGTGGCAACTAAGACATGAGCCTCTTAGTATTTGAATCATTAATTTAAAGAACATTGGATGGTATACTGGTAAAGGTAATTCAATATAACCAAAATGACCAGGACACTTAAAAGTACCCATTCCACATGTATCACATCGATCATCTTTGTCGGTGGCACCAAGCGCGGGATCATATAAACCATAATAGTTGGCATGTAATAACTGGTCATATGTTTCTGGGTTTGTAATCTTTTTAACAGCCAATGACTTGATTTCATCAGATGTATGGGCTGCAAAATTGACTGCTTGAATACGATCCGAAAACATATTAAAGACCCTTACAAATCTAAAAACAAGGAGTTTCATGCATTACTAGTATCCCGTGTAAAAATTTTTTACGGGTTTTACTTCTGAAAATTACGTCTCAAAAATGGTGTCGAAAAATTAAATCACAGAATAAAAAAAAAACAAACTAAAAAACATCAAGTGCATCAATGTTGTAAGTACTGTAAACTCTCTCTAATTCCCTAAAACCCTAACCTTAAAAAAAAGAAATAACAGGTGCAGGTACCATAAAATTCGTTTGAATTAGAGAGAGATAGAACTTGGAGATCCTAACTGTATTACTGAACTCTAAAAAATATACCAAAGCATGTATGACCGTTCAGTGACAACCAACCGTTACCGAGGTATCATCGATCAAACATTTGAGTGACGTCAAAGCTCTGTTTGTCACTCCTTCGTCAATGTCTCGTTGACCATAAAAATATCAGTTATTTTCTTAGAGGTTCTAAGATATTTTCCAAATAACTAATTGAAGAGACAATGCAATAGTTCCTCTGATTTAAATATCCACTTAAACAGACGCCATCTAGATCAAACATTTTTTCAGGTTTGCAATCAACACTGGAGCGCAGAACAAAAAATTTGTTTTACTTGGAAGATCTGAAACCCATTAAAAATAAAAATATGCGCTGTACATCCACTTTTTTCACTCTGTAAAATAAATTGTATCAATTGAAGATGCAATGCAATGGTTCCCTGTGGTTAAAAAATCTAACGTCAATACGAAAAAAAAAACACTCCTCACCCTTCTTTTAATTAAAAATCTCTAGGTATTCCAGCTAAGCATTTTCAGTTCACTATCAACACAGGAGTTCTGAACAGAAAAACTTTTTAATCAGAAGATCTGAAACACATCAATATATTCATGATAAATCTTTCACAATGCGATATATGCAGCAGTAAAAATAAATTAATAAAAAATGAATTGTGCGTACAGGAAAGCAACAAATTGATTAAAATCGCTGTAACTGTTCATAAAATCCATACCCCAACGTAAATAAAAGCCAAACGCGGAAGTAGTAAAAGTGTCAAAATATGAATTGTAAACAATTGCGATTTTCTTGTACGAACCCAGAAGATCAAGATTAAAAACCATGATATTCATTTCTTCAATAGCGCAGAAAGAAACCCTATTCATACTATAAGAAAAACAAAACAAACAAACAAAAGTGTACTTACTCTAAAAACATCAATAAATCTCTAAAATTATCAATAAATACTTTCGTTGTTGTCTATTGTTTCTTGATCTCGCGAATAATCAAAAAACGATTGAATGCAATGCAATGTTTTCCCCTTATACTAATCGTAGAAAAACATTAACCGCCGTGGTCTGACACTCTATTATGAATAAGTGACCGCAAAAACGACCCAGAATTTTAGAAAGTGAAAGCATGAAAAAAGCGGATGCACAGCGCGTATTAGGATAGACTAGCCGCCAAGGCGTCGTCGCTCGCCGCCTATGTGCACCTGCTCTGTGTCACCCCGGAGACCCCAATAAACCTCATATTTCCTGAAAAACGGCTCGTACAACTTGTGTTCAGCCAGAGGCAGATTCGAAATCAAATATCAAATATCAGTTTAAACAATGGTTCCAAAAAAAACCAAATTTCATGATGTGTTACTTATTTATTTTTTAAAACAATCGTTGATCAGTACAACAATACACTTAAAACATAGGGAGAAATAACTTCAACTTTTTATTAGCTTTTGTTTTAAAAAAGTTACGCGCTCTAACATGGGTGCTATCAAACTGGGTGAAAATGGTTTCTCTTCTTAAAAAGTTCACACGGGAGGAGAGAAAAAAGGCACGTGCTAAATGAATAAATAGAATAAAAAACGTTCGATCAGAAGCGCTTAACAATTAAAAAAAGAAATTAAATTATTAAAAGAAAAGCAAAAAAAAAAATTTGTTTTAATGATACTCTTTTTTTACCTATCGGTTTTTAAGCATTTTGATTGCTCAAAAAAAAAGTTCACCCGTCTCAGACAGTCAGGCAAGCGTTAGTATACACTGGCAAACCGAACATGCTGCCACGTTCTGCCACTGCTGCTTTTTGTCCAAAATGTTTAATCAGTTAGTTTCTTTGTATTTAGTTGATGTATTGTTTTCAAAGCCAAGTCAACGTGGAATATAAAACTAACAGTAATAATAAAAACAAAACGTTATTCCTTTTAGTTCATCAGCCAAAAAAAGTCACGTTCGATTGGGGTTGCAATGTATTTGCTTCGAACTCACGCCGCACACAAAAAAAGAAATAATTTTGCTCACAACTCAATCTACCATTTTGCGTGACTTACAAACAAACAGACAGAGAATCGGCTATTAATATATAGATTACGGTAGCAGCCATAGCAAATACCGTATTAAAACACCCGTGGACTCATTATTACCCCTCCTCCTCCGGCGGAAATGGCAATTAGTCTAGGATTTAGAGTCTACGAGACTTTACTAATAACGCCATGTTAAATCTAGTGAAGGAATGCAGCCTTCGAATTTTTGAATGTTTTACATATCAAACATTTAAAAATACGTTTTCTTTGATACTAACTTAACTAATGAAATAATGAATTATAATCAACTAGGTTTACATAAAAATGGAACTTATAGTTACTTATGCTAACTGAAAATACTTTGATACTATGATATCTGTTTTGATACTTTGATACTTTGATATATGTTGTTTTTCTTGTAGTAAAGCTTATCAGTTCAAACCCTTCTATTATCTTGTTTGTTAACTACTACACTGCACATTAAGGCTTTCAAAGATCTAGCTCAAAGTGGCAGTTATTTGTTGGAATTCTAGTTTGGTTTTGTGAAATTATAACTAAATATATATTTTTTTGTCGACGAACTGGCTGGCGTGTTTTTTCTACATAAGTTCTTGTAAAGTTGCAGGGCTCATGCATGTATACTTCTTTTGTCTTTAATTAATTAGTTTCTGGTGTTTTATGATTAGACCCTACTTACACTTACCAATAATTTTAATATATCATTATTAACATAATTTATCATTTATGCCTGTTTTCCAACAACTTCTTAGTAATTTTTCCAATTCTGGGGGACAAAGTCGACCAAATTAGACAAATGACCCCATTTTGGAGATCTACTCTTCAAACCCTATCTGATGGTACAATCAGTTTTAACTTAATAAGAACTTCGAAAATCGAAGAAATCTATAAGAAATTCTGGCAAAGACCGGCTTTAAAGTCCCAAGGGACCATATAATGAGAAAATAAAATAAAAATCCATTATATACCAATTGAATGGGTAACCAAAGACCACCACCGGACTATAAATGAAACCCTCAAAGGACTGATAAACATTATCCAAATTACTGAAGGTTATCAGGATTTTATTGTAAGATGGGCCTCTATTAAAGTCATGTAAAACTTCAACTTCAACATTAACAAATTTTCTTCTACAAACATGTGCCGAAAACCGACAAAACATTCTGACCACTTCAAAAATTTTCTCTTTAATATACCTATTGATGTAAAATCAGATGCCAACAGTTGAGACTTTTTTTATCCTGTCTTTCCCGTTTTTCTTATAGAATTCTGACAGAGTTGGTACTAGAAAGCAAATAAGGCTTTTCTGAACTTTTACATTAACTTGGATTAATTTTTGGGGATCACCCCAAGCAGGCAGGGCACCTCTATACTATAGATGTCAGGGCCTTATGGGTTGGGTGGCATAGAGACAAATTCTTGCAAATAACAAATTGGAATTTTTTTCAAAGATTCATACAATAGTTTTTAAATTTAACCAGGGTTACATTTAAACATCCATTTTTCAAAGTCACTACCTGGGAACATCTTTGGCTATACCCTTGTCTAGCTTTTGGCTATACAGTGCCGTACCCAGACGTATTTTGCTACCATTTGAGCAGTATGGGCGCCCAAACTATGTGCCCAAATTATTTTTTTTTCAGACACAAGTAAAAACACGTTAATTCCTCACTTACTAACTTTCTTTGTGTGATATAACACTTCAATGATTATGATTATACTTTGATCAAAATACTTTGAGCTTTTACATACATTATAAACAATCATTTTGTTTTTGTTTCATTTTGTATTCTACCACATGTACGTTGGTAACTTTTTGAATAATTTATTGAAAAGTACATACAATTTTCGAACCATGAAGCAGGCTAACAAGTTAAACTGAGAGAGTCATCTATTGATAGACGCTCAGTCTCGTGTTTGGGGTTCACGAGTAAAAACGTCCCCCATTTGTCTGCATCTTTAAAACGTCCCATGTATGTACTAAGTTGCCCTGTATAAATATAATTATCATTCATCGACTTGGGTACGTTATTCTGACTCTAAAATTAGCAATCAAGATAACTGAAAAGTATAAATAATGCTCAATTAAAGCGTTTATCTTTGGTAATTCTTACCTCGTTCATAACGCGGGAAATGCATTTTCCTGCGTTCTGGAAGGTCAGAAATTCAAAATTTTCTGGCCCCTCAGCGCCCACCATGGGGGCGCTTTGGGTGTCACTAATTACGTTAACAACGGTATGCCCAAAAAATCTCTGCTATATAGGCACTGCTATATGTATGGTCTCCAGCCATTAATATTATACTTTTATGCTGATTTGTTGTAATTCATTAAAAAGGCAAATAAACAATTACTACTACTACTACTACTACTACTACTACTATGCTCACACCCACCAGTTACATTACATCCAAAAGAAGCGCGTCTTACAGACTTGCAATCAAAGCACTTTCCCATTTGTTTTGTTAACAATGAAATTAAATAAACAAAAAAAGCAATAACAAAATTTTGAAAAAGGTTCAAAATTTTTCTTCTGCTTAAACTATTTGTCAAACAAAAATGACAAATTTTTTGCCAAGTGACGAAAATTTGTACCCACAAAGTTTTTACTGATGAGGTACAACGCTTCCACATCACGATAAAATAATTCTTTTTTCCGACTTTGTTTGCTGAGGTTGTATCCTTTTTGTTAAAGGGATCCTGTGATGACAAATAATAATCTATATACTAATACGCGCTGTGCATACCACTTTTTTCACGCTTTCACTCTCTAAAATTTCGGGTCGTTTTTGCGGTCACTTATTCATAATGGAGTGTCAGACCACGGCGGTTAATATTTTTCTACGATTAGTATAGGGGAAAACATTGCATTGCATTTAATCGTTTCAAATGTTTTGATTATTCGTGAGATCAAACAATAGACAAGTATTGTGCGAAGATTTATTAATGTTTTTAGGGTAAGTACGCTTTAGAACTTTTTTGTTTGTTTTTTTTTGTTTTTTCTTATAGTATTAATAGGGTTTCTGCGTCATTACTTTTCAAATAATACGGATTTGAAGAAATGAATATCATGGTTTTTAATCATGACGGTCTGGGTTCGTAAAGAAAATCACAATTGTTTTTAATTCACATTTCGACACTTTTACGACTTTCGCGTTTGGCTTTTATTTACATTGGGGTGTGGATTCCATGAACAGTTACAGTGATTTTAATCTTTTTGTTGTTTACCTGTACGCACAATTTATTTTTACTACTGCATACATCGTATCGTGAAAGATTTATTACGAATATTTTGATGTGTTTCAGATCTTCTGATTAAAAAGCTTTTCTGTTCATACTAAATATGCTTTAACCGAATACCTAAAGATTTTTAATTAAAAGAGTGAAGAGTGTTTTTTTCTGTATTGACGTTAGATATTTTTAATCATGGGGAACCATTGAATTGCATCTTCAATTTATACATATGTAAAAAGTGAAAAAAGTGGACGCACAGCGCGCATTTTTTTTTTTTTTGATGAATTAAAACCCGTGTTCTACACGCTGTTCTACACGGGATACTACATTCTAAACAACATTCTACATTCCAAACAATTGAGGAACTTTATCATACTAAAATTCATTATAATAAGCCTTTCTCTCTGTTCAGCTCACATCGATTAAAACCTGTAAAAAATTTTTACACGGGTTACTAGTTTGGTATATAATCAAGGATGTTTCGATGTTTTTGATGTTATAGATTTTGAGTGCTTTGATAGGCAATCTAGAGGTGGTATTGTCCAAAACTTTCTTTGCGCGTCGGTCCCAACCATGGTGGGGCCTCTTTGGATAATACAGATACAAGAGAAGAACATCAAACAAGATGCCCTGACAGGCATAAGGATTTCTCCGAAACCAGCTGAAGCACGAAAAATGAAAGACTAGTGACATTCTTGAAGTTTGAAGATTGAATGACTTCTACAATACAACATCACATTTTTGATCACACACTCCCTAGGAATCCATGAAAGCATAACTGATACATACTATAGATCAAAAATAGATAAAACAAAAATAGAACTAAAGTTAATCCCGCTAGAAAGTTTGTCAACTTTTGTTCATCTCCAGGGATGATAGCAATTGACCTTTAAAAAAGTGTAAATAGGACTTAACTAAAAACAACAGAAGCTATTACATACAAAGAAAAGAAATACGCATAAGGCGCGAGTTGTAACCATGGATACACATTTTATATGACAATTTTTTAAAAAGGAACTATGTAAGAGCGAAAAAGAAAAAAAAAACACAAACTTTTTCGAAAAAAATATAAGAAACAAAGTAAAAGCAAAAAATTCATCAGAAACACTATGTTTTAAACTAACGACGTTTCTACCTAAGCTACCTGCCAAGCATTTGAAAATATAGCTTTTAAAAAGTTTAACTATGAACGACTTCCATGAAATTTGCTAACTGCAAGAGAGCTTCGAAGCACAAGAACTTACCAACAACAAACTTTTTAAAATCATAAGTCTATTACAAGCGATGCTTCAAATTTGGTGCAACTGAAGTTCTCTATTGTGTTTTAAGGGGGAGAAATGTCTGTTTTTTCGTGAATAAGTGGCAAAACACTAAAATACTTTATAAAGAATGTTTTGATATCGCAGAAATCCAATTATGTAATGCATAATTATGATGTAATAAATGAGTGATACTGTTGATATGTGTAACTTTTGAACTACATACTTTAATAGTCTCAGTGCATACTTCACTTAGAATTCTTGATCCCTTTAATAAAGTATAAATATGTAATATTCATTTATATATAAAAGTGATAAACAATTTTAACTATTCACTTACAGTATTACATCATAATTCTTATGCGTTGCATAGATCTTGAAATTGAGATACCTCGAAAACAACAAGGAATTATGAAAAACTGCAAAAAGACTTGTTAATTTCTTCACTGTCGAGTTTTTCATGTCCTATCTGTAAAAAAACTGTTGGTGAATATTGCAAATCTATTTTTTATGATGTTTGAAAGTCATGGGTTCATGCAAATTGTGTCCCCTTGACTTCAGCTGATTTAAAAAATCTTGCTAAATGCAATGGTGCTTGGTTCTGCCCTTCATGTATTAATCATATTCTTCCTTTTAACAAAGAAATCTGCAACCCTTCTACTGCTGGCAACTTTACTCATATGATCTTTTTAATCTGTCAATATCTTCTGGTAAATTTCCATCCATTCTGAAAATCTCCAACGTCATCCCTGTCTTTAAAAATAAAGGTTCACCTCTTATTCCCTCTAACTACCGCCCAATATCTTTGCTCTCTAACATTGAAAAAATTTTCAAAAAATTAATTTACTCTCATCTTATAAACTTTCTTGACAAACACAAAGTCATTTACAAACGCCAATATGGTTTTCGAGAAAATCATTCTACAACTCACGCTCTGTTGACTGTCATTGAGCGTATTCGCCAGTCCCTTGACTCTGGTCAATTTGCTTGTGGATTTTTTGTTGATTTACAAAAAGCATTTGACACTGTGGATCATAATATACTTTTATCCAAACTTAAGCACTATGGAATCAGAGGCATTGGCAACCAATGGTTTCAGTCTTATTTATCTAGTAGATCTCAATCTGTTACTGTTTCTAACATATCCTCCAAACCGGCGCTAATCAAGCATGGTGTTCCTCAAGGATCTGTGCTTGGCCCTCTGCTTTTTCTAATATACATAAATGACCTACATAGGTCACCGATCTTTTCAGAAGCTCACCACTTTGCTGATGACACAAACCTAATCAACTTTAGTAATTCTTTGAATTCACTCACTAAACAACTAAGGCCATAGTTACGTAATACTTCGTTCAGCGCAACGGATGTTACAAAAATAGCGACGCGGAATGCAGGCATTATTCATTATGCATTATTTAGCAAACGAAATGATATTAGGGTCCAATTTAGAATGGAAGGGCAGCATCCGGCAGAAGGGAAAAACGGCACATTATGAACATTGAAAGGGCACTTTTTCTTAGGAAAAGGGCAACCTGAGCTTTATTTCGGTGGGTTAAACCCCCTATACAAGCTTTTAAAATGAAATAAATTTTTAAAAAAGGCAGAGGGCAGGGTCCAATCAACGGACGCTCTTTTGGACTAGATTAGACCCTGGATATATAATGCGTATTTTTTCTCGATAATGTACTACAAAGCAGATTTTAGAACAGACCTTTTTATAAATATTGTGAAATATTACACAATATCACAATATCAATAACATTTACGTTATTTACGTTAAATACATCAGGTGTGTTTGTTTCTTTTTTCACTTCACGCTAAATTAACATTTGTCTAGACAGTTAAGTAAAAAAAAGTATCGCGTTGCTGCATGTATCTTTAGCAACGTTTTTATGTTCAAGATGATTATATTATTCTAAAACTTTAGTCACCACTTATGTTGATTCTTCTTTTACATTTCATTTTCATTAAAAAGATAGTATTTCTTCTTTATAATAAATTATGGTTTCGATTTTGATTTCTTTTTACATCTTTAACATGTAAAGAAATCAAAACCGTAACAAAAAAAATAAAAATAAAAATTTTTCAACAATGATGGAGATTGTATTGTTTGTTGTCACACAATTCGAAAACGTGAATTAAAGAATAGAAGAAGACATTCCATTGATTCACGTGGAATACCGGAGTATATTTCATTTTAAAGGAGAACAGAGCAACGAAGTAGAGCCCTGCACTATGGGTATAAACATGATTAGACATGTATACTTAAAAGTAAAAAACATCTCACAAAGTTTTGTTAAAAAGAAAATATGCGAAGAAGTAACTATTTCGTAAATCTCTCCACCGTTGTTCCGATGAATTTGATTTGAATATATATCTATTTACAATTTCGTTGCAATGACGGAGGAGAGATTTCCGAAACCAGGGCATAAAAATCTGAGGAGTTCTAATTGTTGAAAATAGGCACTCTTGTTGAAAGAACATTCCGAAATAATGAAGAACATTCCAGAACATTATCTGTAGAATAATGAAGAATATACTAGAACTTACTAGAACGACCAGATAGAATGTTCTAGACATATTTCTGTTTATATATAGGACAAATTTTGTAAGTTTTTAGAAAGAGTGTTTTTCAGAGAAATATATGCAGAAGAAATAAAATAATTTTTCAACAGGTTATGGGCCCAGTCTTCGCCCAAGAAGATTAACATTTATAGAAGTTTCATGAAGAAGTCATCCTGAGCTTTCGGAACATTTTGGTTTTTGGTTTGTGTTCATTTTGTTCATTCATATCGGATTTTGTAATTGTATTTGGAAACCTTATAGATTGTGGTTTAATACAGATTGACATGGCGACAGAAAGCACCAAGTTTTCGATAAAGCCGTTAAATGGAACAAACTATGCTACCTGGAAGGTTCAGTGCAGAATGACGTTAATTAAAGATGGACTTTGGAATATTGTTAATGGGACAGAAAACACTCCAACTGAAGAAGGAGAAGTCAACAAATTTTTGCTGTGAAGGGATCGTGCTTTGGCGACGATTGTTTTGTCAATGGAACCATCGCTCTTATGCTTGCTTGGACCGGATCCTTATGACCCTGCTGAGGTTTGGAAGAAGTTGGCGGATCAGTTCCAGAAGAAGACATGGAGTAATAAATTGAAATTGAAAGATGGACAATCTGTTCAAAAGCACATAAAAGCTTTAACAGAAATTTTTGATGAACTTGCAATAATTGGAGACCCGTTGGATGATGAAAACAAAGTTGTTCATGTATTGGCTAGTCTACCAAAATCATATATGTTGGTTACTGTATTAGAAGCTAGTGCTGAAGTGCCAAAACTGGAAATTGTCACTGAACGACTGCTACATGAGGAAAGCAAACGTAGAGATAATTCGAACTCGGAGATGGAAGCCATGACATCAAAACATCGAAATCCAAGAAAGGGACCCAAATGTCATCACTGTGGAAAGATTGGTCACATTAAGCGAGAATGTTGGGAGCTAACAAAGAAACAAAGTAATTCTTTGTCAAACAGCAAACAACGAGTGAAGCTACAAAATGCATGTTTTGCTGAACAAGAAGAAAATGAAGAAATCATTGGTTTGATTGCTGAAGAGATCCTGATAGTTAATCACAGAAGTAATTGGATTGTTGATTCCGGAGCAACCTGTCATAATGTGTAACAAAGAGGAGCTGTTTACAGAAATATCACCCTTGGAAACGCCACAAGAGATTACTGTTGGAGATGGATTTTCCGTGGAAGCAATCGCAAAAGGAACTGTAATGTTAGAAATGATTGTTCCAGATAAGCAGAACGTGGTATGCAAATTATCTGATGTACTTTTCCCACCAAAACTTTCATATAATTTGCTGAGTGTTTCGAAGATGACAAAGAATGGAAAGAACGTTCATTTCGATGGCTCAAAATGCTACATCTCAGATGCAAAACATGGTATCATTGGTATGGCAACTCAGTACAGTAACCTTTACCATCTCAACTGCATGACGTTGAGGGGCAAGGAAAGCCACACATCAATGAAATGTGATGCCGAAGCCGAAAGAAAGGAAGATATTTGGCACAGAAGATATGGTCATCTTAGCGTGCAAAATCTTGAGAGATTGGCCAGGGACAATCTTGTTGAAGGATTTGACTACGACGTCACAAAGAAGCCAAGATTTCGTGAACCGTGCATTGATGGGAAACAAAGCAAGACTCCATTCCCAAAGACAGGAGGAGAAAGATCCAAAGAATTGCTTGGGATTATCCATAGTGATGTTTGTGGTAAGATAGAGACAAAATCACTTAGCGGTGCGGAATATTTTGTCACCTTTATCGACGACAAATCCAGATATGTGTGGGTTCACGTCATGAAACACAAAAATGAAGTGCTTGAGAAGTTCAAAGAATGGAAGACATTTGTGGAAAAATCGACTGGAACAAAGATAAGAACATTCCGAACAGATAATGGTGGAGAATACACATCCAAGGAATTTGAAGATTACCTGAAGAAAGAAGGTATTCATCATGAACTTACAATCCCGAAGACGCCACAACAGAATGGAGTCGCAGAACGAATGAACAGAACACTTGTGGAAAGTGTAAGAGCTATGTTAGCAGACTCGAAGCTACCAAAACGTTTTTGGGCAGAAGCTTTGTCAACAGCAACATACCTCCATAATCGAAGTCCAACAGTGGCAGTAAAGGGGAAGACACCTTTTGAAGTACTGACTGGAAAGAAACCAAATGTTGAAAACCTTCGTGTTTTTGGAAGCAGTGCTTATGCTCACATACCAAAGGATGAACGTAAGAAACTAGATTCGAAAACAAAGAGGAGTACATTCCTCGGATATGGTGATGGAGTCAAAGGATATCGTTTGTATGACAATGATAAGAAGAGAGTATTTTACAGCAGAGATGTGAAATTCAACGAGAAATCTGACGAATCAGGAGACATAACAGCCGACGAAACCTCCGGAGAACTGACAATTGAAGTTGAACTACCAATACTTAAAGACACGCCAGAAAATCCTGTGGAGGAGGAGCAACAACGACAAGTCAGAGAGCGACGTCCCCGATTGGTATGGAGAATGGGTAACTATCGCTCAGGATGAAGACCCAAGTACATTTACAATGGCACTCTCAGGGAAAGATGCAGGCAAATGGATGAAAGCAATGGAAGCCGAACTGGAGTCCCTTCACAAAAATGAAGCATGGGAGCTGGCAGAATTACCTTCAAACCGGAAAGCAGTTGGCAGCAAGTGGGTATACAAGAAGAAGCAAGATGCTGACGGAAACTTGGAAAGATACAAAGCGAGATTGGTAGCACAAGGATACAATCAGAAGTACGGCCAAGATTATGATGAAACAACATCACCTGTGGTGAGATTCGAATCAGTACGAACACTTATTGGATTAGCAGTTAAAAATGGACTACATCTACATCAACTCAACATTGGAACAGCATTTTTGAATGGTGAACTGGAAGAAACGATATACATGAAGCAGCCAGAAGGATTTGTGATTCCAGGAAAGGAACATTTGGTTTGCAAGTTGAAGAAAAGTATTTATGGATTAAAGCAATCTTCAAGATGCTGGAACAAAGCACTGGATAAACATCTAAAGAATATGAATTTTAAACAATCAAGCAATGATCCATGTATTTACGTTCTTGAATCAGATGGAGAAATATTCATCATCGCGGTATACGTTGACGATATCATTTTAGCCGGAAAAGATCAGAAACGTATCGAACACTTTATCAAGATGATCGGAGAGAGATTTGACATCAGAGACATAGGAAAGCTGAAATATTTTTTGGGAGTCAAAATTGAGTATGTTGGTCAAGAGAGGATTTTGATTGGACAGCCAGCATATGCAAGAAATCTTCTCAAGAAATTTTCAATGGAAGACTCCAAACCTGTAGCAACACCAATGGAAATTGGAAGCAAATTGATCAAGTCAAACGAATCAGATAAACTAATTGATCAAGAGTTATATCAATCTGCAGTAGGTAAATTGCTTTATCTGTCTACCAGAACACGCCCAGACATCGCTTACGCGGTTGGAAATGTTGCAAGATTCGCATCGAAGCCGTCACAACAACACTGGATTGCTGTCAAAACAATCATGAGATATTTAAAAGGAACATTGGAATATGGTCTTTTGTATGCAAACGATTCAACATTGGAAGGATTTTCTGATGCTGATTGGGCTGGAAATTTGGATGATCGAAAATCAACTTCAGGCTACGTTTTTATGATGAGTGGAGCAGCAATTAGTTGGAACAGCAAGAAACAGTCATGCGTCACTCTATCTACTGCTGAAGCTGAATACATTGCCTTATCGAACGCATCACAAGAATCAATTTGGCTAAGACGACTCATGAGTGAAATGGGAGAAACATCAATCAATCAGCTATTGCTATGACAAAGAATCCACAATTTCATGGAAGAGCCAAACACATCGATATGAAGTATCATTTCGTCAGAGAACAAGTGAAAAGGAATGAAATCGAATTGAGGTACTGTCGAAGTGAAGATATGATAGCAGATATCATGACAAAAGGAATTGGACAAATCCAGTTTAATAAGCTGAGATCAATGATTGGATTAAAAGACTTTACAAACTACGAGTGAGGAGGAGTGTTGAAAATAGGCACTCTTGTTGAAAGAACATTCCGAAATAATGAAGAACATTCCAGAACATCATCTGTAGAATAATGAAGAATATACTAGAACTTACTAGAACGACCAGATAGAATGTTCTAGACATATTTCTGTTTATAAGGACAAATTTTGTAAGTTTTTAGAAAGAGTGCGTTTACATGAGAGCCGTACTGAACTCAAACCGGTTTGAGATTTCAACCGGTTTGAAATCGACATTCTGTTTACATGAGAAATTTCGATACGGTCTTGGCGAGTGTTCGCGAGTAACAATCGAAACAATAGATTTTACTAGTTTCTAGTTCTCTCTACGAGCGCATTTACATGAGAGCCGTACTGAAATCACACATGTTTGAGATTTCAGTACGGGTAGAAATATTTTCTGTGCATAATGGAATAAAATTTAGCACATTCTGTATTTTTGTTTCATAGGTGTCAGCAAAATTTAATTAATATGCGCATGCTTGTTAAAACATTTTATGATAAAACAATGAAATGTGAAAACTTTCACACCTTTCCAAGCCGTATCGAAATTTCAAACCTATTTGAGAAATAGGTTTGAAATCATCACGGGTAAAATTTCAGTACGGCCGTTATCATGTAAACACCGCTGAAGGTTTGACCAGGAACCGTACTGAAATAAGAACCCGTATTGAAACTCGATACGGGAGGATTGAAAATTCAACCCGTACTGAGTTCAGTACGGCCTTCATGTAAACGCACTCAAAGAGTGTTTTTCAGAGAAATATATGCAGAAGAAATAAAATAATTTTTCAACACTAATTAAATTGATATGTATTAAAACAATATTTATGGCAAGGTACCCGTCACATTTAAGCATTAAAAATTTCATAACATATGTGACGAGGTTCCTCTCATGTATTTTTTTGGGGGTTTTTGGGTTTTTTAGTTTTAGTTTAGTTTTAGTTTTATTTTTTAAAAATGCTTTAAGTTGTAAAAATAATGTATTTTAATGCACATTATTTGTCCAAAAAATCATAATGCGGGCAGGTTACGCTGAACGAAGTATTAAATAACTATGGCCTAAACCTAGACTTACGTAAACTCTCATATTGGCTTAATGCCAATAAGATAGTTCTTAACCAACACAAAACTGAATTCATTCTTTTTAGATCCCCAGGCAAACCTTATCCTACTCTCTTTAGACTAAAACTTCATGGCAGATGGTTGTAGCCAAGTCATTCTATCAAAACCCTTGGAATATTCCTTGACCAAAATCTATCTTGGAATAAACAAATTTCGAATCTCTGCATCAAATTACGCAAAGCCAATGCAGGCCCTGCCCGGAGACACGTGCGATCGCTCGTGCGCGTGCTGGCACACGTGCAAAAACATTTAGACGAGCGAAAAATCGCTCGTGCAATCGATGATTAAATAAACCCATCGCACGTGTAAATAAGCAATGTTTGTCTTTAAATATTCTTTCAAAATCAACAAAGCATAGAAATAAATCTGTTTATTTTGAGGCATATTTTGGCGCTTTTCCTTGCTTACTTTAAATTCAATTGGAATGAACTTTCACATGAATTATTAATGAATTGAAATGTAACTTCAGCACAATTATGATTCATGATGACGTCTTAATAAAAACGATGGATTCTTCCGTTTATTAAAATGTTCCGATGCTTTTTTAAACGTTTGCGTGTGAGCAAAACTATTGTAATGTAGCAGCCAACAAATATCAAGATTTCAAGCGCCGTGTTCGTACAATTGATGAAAGCAAAAATCCTACGCGTGGAAGTGGATTCTGGGAGTGAGAATGAAGATGATTGTATAAGTGAGGATGAAGATTATGATTGTACTGATGATATCAGTGATGTTGTGGAACCTTAGAAACAAAGTTAAACCTAAAAATTACCAGCTGTCTCCCTATGAGAAACATCCCTCATGTACTAAACGTTTGCGGTATCTTATCATGAAAATTACAAGTTTATCTAAGTTAAAAATTGACTACTAGCATTGAAAATATCAATGAGGCACTCCATCTTGTCGCACATTGTGATCTAGAATATAATTTACTACGCTAATTTGTTTTTCCTCCGATCATTTTTGCATAACGTAACAAGGGAAAATCACATCATAGTATGCTCACATTCACCTTAGTTTAAATAACAGCGCTTACCCACGGGTGCTCAAAATAGGAAATGAATTACGAAATCACAAAACAGGATTATTGTTATTGAAAGAAAAAACTAAAACCAGTATCAGGATAAAGCAACGATGTACTTTCAGTCAATTATTTGCAGTATATTTTTTGTGGTTTCAGACTATTTTGTTTGTACGTAGATACGAACGATGCTAAGCTAACGGTAGCTGATTCCTTCATATTTAAAATTAAAAGTTTTAAAATGTACGCATGAAATGTTGAAAAGGACTCATACGTACGACGCACTCATACAGCACGATGCATTTTCACCCTCCAGAAATCCTAGATTATGCAAAGAAAGATCGCACGTGCAAATGCGACGAACTTGAAACTGCCGCACGTGCAAAACGTCGGGCACGTGCGGAGTGATGCTCGTGTACTATTTCGTTCCGGACAGGGCCTGCAATGGGGCACTTTGTAAACTTCATCATTTTGTTTGTCAGTCGGTTTTGAGGTCAATCTATTTTGCAATTTTCGACTCTCACTTGAGATACGGTTGTCAAGTTTGGGGTCTCACCAAAACTTATAACAATAACAGAGTTTTTGTTTTACAAAAGAGGGCTGTTCGTATAATCACCTTTTCAGATTTTAGACCTCCCTCAACTCCCATCTTTCATGATCTTTATATCTTCCCTATCTTCTCCCTTGTTAAGGTTCTCAATAACATATTTGTCTACAATTATTTAAATTCAAACCTCCCTGACGAAGTCTTTCAAGTTTTTAAATTCTCGCCTGCCTCCACCTCTCATGAACACAACACACGTTTCACTAGCTCTGGAGGGTTATCAATTCCTAGCATCAAAACAAAAATGTATTTGGCAAAAATTCCCTAACATTCCAGGCAATCAAATTTTGGAATCAACTTCAATCATCTCATCATGATAATAATTATTCAAAATTTAGCTGTTAATACTCTTAGAAAACTATCAATTACTCTGTCACTGCAATAACTCACCTTTGTTTTGTTTGTTTTTGTTGTTGTTGATTTTTTTTTGTTTTTGATTTTTGTGTGTGTTTTATAATCTGGTATGTCTCTTTCTCTCTCCTTTTTTGTCTTAGTTTCTTATGTAGCTAATTATTAATAAACAAGTTGAGTCCCCTCTATATTTTTTTATTTATCTATTTTTTTCCCTGGCGGCCTCTCCATCGATTAGCCTGTCTATTGGTGTGGTGTCCTTCCATGTTAATATTGTATATGATCTAATAAAATTGTATTGTATATTATTTAGGCGCTATTTCCTTTTCGCACCCCCCTAACTGTATCTGATCCTAGCCCTAACCCTAACCCTGACCCTAGGGGGGTGCGAAAAGGAAATAGCGCCTATTATTTAACCATGGTAAATGAGTAAATGATTCGTACCCCCCTAACATTATTCATGATTCTGATGCAGAATTTCAATTACTGATTACTGTACCTGTACCTTAAAATCAACAAGTTAGGGTAAGGGTCAGGGTTACGTTTAGATATCAACAAGCAGTGTTAATTTTAAATCAGAATCATTAATAGTATTAGGGCAATAGCGCCTAATTCTTTGTTGAAAGAAGCAAGAAGGAGAGAGAGTGAACTGTTCCAGCTGTGAAAATTCAATCAAAATGGGCATGTTAAATTTCAAAATCGGATTTTGAACTAAAAAATGAATAAGTGAAAAAATCATTTGAAATCGTTGCAAAATTAAGTCATTACCAATTATTTCATGAACCAGTTTTCATTTCAATAAAATATGGCACGTGGTTAAGAGCAGAATATTTATTTCCAGGATGGTGGTTGATATTTACGGCAACCGGTTCAGCACAACACAGACCCTTAACAATGATATATATATATCATCATTGACCCTTAATTCTTCGATTTGCGCGCACATCTTTTCCTTTCTTTTCTAATAATAGGTATACCTTGGTTTTTAGTTTTTATCGATCAAAATAGTAATTTTTCTTTCTAAGCCATCTCGAGCCAAGGGTCTCTCTCTTTCGATTTACGGACCCGTACATTTTTTATCCTGCTGGCGATATCTTGCAACTGATAATGGAAAAAAAAAAGAACTGCTAGTAGTCGATATTTGAAATTTTGTAGATGCACGTGTTGCAATGTACACAGTAGTTGTAGATGCACGTTGCAATGTACACAATTGTCATTGTAGTAGTTGGAGTATAACAATTGGTCTACAATGTCTCATGTTTCTTGAGCTAAATATATTTACTCTCTTGAAATCGCATAATTCGGTCTATGTTTTAAAATCGATTCTAAAACCGGTACATACTCGCTTCTACCTGCATATTCTGGATCAAAACCGGATTTTTAAAGAAATTCCAAATGTTTTGCTCATCATAGTGCGAATGATTTGTTCACTTTGTTAGCACGGTCTTTGAAAACCCTCACAAACTTTAAAAACACGGAGAGCACTTGTAACTAAGTTGGCTAAACGAAATGCATGAGTGGTTGCATATGATTTATGTTGACGGGTGGTAAATAAAAGGGTAAATAAAAGCGAAACGAGAAACATGCAACAAGTCAATTTGTTTCCGCGATGTGTTCAATACTTTTTGTAGCATTTCTTTTTAGCCTTTTCATTTAGGCTTTAAACCAGAGGCTTTGAACCAATGAGAAGTTTATCTATACTTGTACGTGGTCATAAACAAAGGCTAGTGGATAAGACGTGTCATGATGGAAAAAGCGGAACAGAAAGAACAAAAGAGCGGGAAAACTTCGTTTTACATTCCACGACGTTACATCTTGTGCCTTCTCATGTTCGGAGCATTTTTAACGATGAACTGTCAGCGATCGTGTCTGAGCGTTGCTATAGTAGCTATGTCAAGTAGAACAAGACACTGGGATGGCAGCAAATGGATTTCAAAGGTATGTAATATGAAGTTGCCTTTACATGAATCGTTAATATGTAATTTGCGTCTGCAACATGCTAGATGGCGAGCTTACAAGTGGAGCTATGCAGCCTTTCTTCGCCCACGTGACCATCACGTGCTGCTTGCCTATTCTTAGTAAGACTAGCCACCAAGGCGGTGTCACTTGCGCCGCCCATGTTCACCTTCAGCCTGCGTTGGGTTCACGAAAAATGGAATTAAGGAATTGACAATGGAAATTGTTACCATCTTGTAGAGCTCGAAATTCTGAGCAAAAAAATGTATAGGATCATATGTCTATGACGCACCGTTTCGGAGATATCGTCGATCAAAAGTTTTGATGACGTCATAGAGCCCCGTCCCCAAAAATTTTGCCCAAATATTTACGTCACCCCGTGGGCAATTTCGGGGACCCCAAAAAACGTCAGTTATTCCTATTGGTTACGGAGATAATTTTCCCTAAACGTTGCATTCGATTAGGGTCTCAATACAATGGTTTCACACTGACGTCGCACAAACTAAAACAAAATAGTCACTTTCATAACTCAATCTACCATTTTGCGTGACAGACAAATAGACAGACAGAGAATCGGCTATTAATATATAGAAAAAGTTCACCCGTCTCAGACAGTCAGGAAAGCGTTAGGATACACTGGCAAACCGCACATGCTGTCACGTTCTGCCACTGCTGCTTTTTGTCCAAAATGTTTAATCAGTTAGTTTCTTTGTATTTAGTTGATGTACTGTTTTCAAAGCCAAGTCAACGTGGAATATAAAACTAACAATAATGATAAAAACAAAACGTTATTCCTATTAGTTCATATCAAATGTCAAATGTCCTTATAAACGGCTCATACAACTTGTGTTCAGCCAGAAGCAGATTTGAAGTCATAACCTCTGGTGTGCAGTCAGTGTTACATCAGTGTTACATTAACTATTTTTCAGGTTTTCCATTATGTGTTACTTATTTATTTTTTAAAACCAATCGTTGATCAGTACAACAATACACTCAAAACGTAGGGAGAAAAAACTTCAACTTTTTATTAGCTTTTGTTTTAAAAAAGTTACGCGCTCTATCATGGGTGCTATCAAACAGGGTGAAAATGGTTTCTCTTCTTAAAAAGTTCACACGGGAGGAGAGAAAAAAAGGCACGTGCTAAATGAATAAACTGAATAAAAGAAACGTTCGATCAGAAGCGCTTAACAATTAAAAGAAATAAAATTATTAAAAGAAAAGCAAAACACATTTTGTTTCATGACACACCATTAAATAATTTCGCTCAACAACTCAATCTACCATTTTGCGTGACTTACAAACAGACGGAGAATCGGGTATTAATATATAGACTAGCCGCCAAGGCGGCGTCGCTCGCCGCCCATGTTCAGCCTGCGTTGTATCATCACCTGCTCCAAATTATTTCATTTAAAACCAGCGATAAGACTTCCTTTGCTGCTGGCTTTATCGCTTAATAAAGCTCGTTTGCACGTGAAGAGAAATACGTTCCTGGTGTTTCAAATCTTGCATGTTCTTAACTCAGCCGTTTATTGTCGCGGTCGCATTTAAAATGTCAGCAGACTTTCTTGCTTTACACAATGCATTCCGAACGTGAACTTCACGTGGTTTTCCTTTACGATTTTAAACCAATCAAATATCAGTTTAACAATACACTCAAAACGCAGAGAGAAAAAACTTTTCAACTTATTATTAGCTTTTGTTTTACGCGCTGTAACATGGGTGCTATCAGAAGTAGGTGAAAAAATGGTTTCTCTTAAAAAGATCACACGGGAGGAGAAAAAAATGCACGTGCTAAATGAAAGAAGTGAATAAAAAACGTTCGATCAGATTAAAATAGATTAAAAGAAATCGATTAAAAGAAATTAAGACAACTATTAAGACAAAAGCGAAAAAATATTTTGTTTCATGATACTCTTTTTTTACCTATCGGTTTTTAAACATTTTGATTGCTCGAAAAAAAGTTCACCCGTCTCAGACAGTCAGGCAAGGATACGTTAGGATAGACTGGCAAACATGCTGCCACGTTCTGCCACTGCTGCTTTTTGTCCAAACTGTTTAATCAGTTAGTTTCTTTGTATTTAGTTGATGTATTGTTTTCAAAGCCAACGTAGTCAACGTAGTCCTTGGAATATAAAACTAACAATAATAATAAAAACAAAACGTTATTCCTATTAGTTCATCAGCCAAAAAAAGTCACGTTCGATTGGGGTTGCAATGTATTTGCTTCGAACTCACGTCGCACACAAAAAAAGAAATAATTTTGCTCACAACTCAATCTACCATTTTGCGTGACTTACAAACAAACAAACAGACAGACAGAGAATCGGCTATTAATATATAGACTAGCCGCCAAGGCGGCGTCGCTCTCCGCCCATGTTCAGCCTGCGTTGTATCACCACCTGCTCCAAATTATTGCACCTAAAACCAGCGATAAGACTTCTTTTGCTGCTGGCTTTATCGCTAAATAAAGCTCGTTTGCACGTGAAGAGAAATACGCTCCTGGTGTTTCAGATCTTGCATGTTCTTAACTCAGCCGTTTATTGTCGCGGTCGCATTTAAAATGTCAGCAGACTTTCTTGCTTTACACAATGCATTTCGAACGTGAACTTCACGTGGTTTTTCTTTACGATTTTAAACCAATCAAATCAGTTTAACAATACACTCAAAACGCAGAGAGAAAAAACTTTTCAACACGGAAGGAGAAAAAAATGCACGTGCTAAATGAAAGAAGTGAATAAAAAACGTTCGATCAGATTAAAATAGATTAAAAGAAATCGATTAAAAGAAATTAAGACAACTATTAAGACAAAAGCGAAAAAATATTTTGTTTCATGATACTCTTTTTTTACCTATCGGTTTTTAAACATTTTGATTGCTCGAAAAAAAGTTCACCCGCCTTAGACAGTGAGGCAAGGTTAGGATACATTGGCAAACCGCACATGCTGCCACGTTCTGCCACTGCTGCTTTTTGTTCAAAATGTTTAATCAGTTAGTTTCTTTGTATTTAGTTGATGTATTGTTTTCAAAGCCAAGTCAACCTGGAATATGAACCTAACAATAATAATAAAAACAAAACGTTATTCCTATTAGTTCATCAGCCAAAAAAAAGTCACGTTCGATTGAGGTTGCAATGTATTTGCTTCGAACTCACGTCGCACACACACAAAAAAATAATTTCGCTCACAACTCAATCTACCATTTGCGTGACTTACAAACAAACAAACAAACAAACAAACAAACAAACGGAGAATCGGCTATTAATATATAGACTAGCCGCCAAGGCGGCGTCGCTCGCCGCCCAGGTTCACCCTGCGTTGTGTCACCTCTCCCAAAGAGTTCACGAAAAAATGGAAACGAAAATGGAATTAAGGAATTGACAATAGAAAGTGTTACCATCTTGTAGAGCTCGAAATTCTGAGCAAGAAAATGTATGGGATCATATGTTTATGACGCACCGTTACAGAGATATCATAGAGGCCCGTCCCCAAAAATTTTGCCCAAATATTTCGTCACCCCGTGGCCAATTTTGGGGACCCCAAAAAACGTCAGTTATCCCTATTGGTTACGGAGATAATTTTCCCTAAACGTCGCATTCGATTAGGGTCTCAATTTTTTTTTTTTTTATAAAATGTGTACAGTATATTTAACCTAAAATGAAAATTTTTCCAAGAAAAAGATAATATTGAATATTCATTGATTAGTTCAAGTTATGTGCCATTTCGGCGAAGTCTATATCGGAGAGTTCAATGGGGTTTATATTCGTTCTTGTTCCCCTTATACACATAACAAACATGAGCGTAGTAGTGAAAAGTTCAATTTTGCTCGAAGAGAGTTGACCACGATGGATTTTGCAACGTTTCGTTTTTCGGCAATTCGAGTTGCTGCGTGAGAGAAGAAACGATCGCACACACGACTCATTCCTCCGAAGCACGTAAAGACGAGGGGTGTAAAGGAACCAGCCTCAATTGTTTGGATTCGTTCGTTGTAGGCTCTCTTCTTCTCGTTTTCATTTTTCTTGTGTGCAGCTTGAAGGCTCTGGTTCAGGTAACTTTTAGCTAATGGGTTAAAAACCCTTATGTCGACGTATGCTAATTGTCCCCTGACCCAAAAGTCTCTTACTGCCACATCGGTTCTGGATCCTTCGCTTTTGATGGCTGACTTGTGCACCAATTGTTCGCCCGTTAGTGAAGTGAGCGTTGGTTCGACGATAACGTGGTTGCTGACTTCTCTTGCGATTTCGGCCGTCAGGTCTCGTAGTTCATTATGTCTTGAGATGATGAAGCCACCACGGGGGCAGTTCATTGCGTGTTGGATATCGAATGGTGCACCACAAACACAAGTTGTCGGTAAACGCTTTAACGGGATGCTGTACCGGATGAAAATTGCATCCCAAAATGCTTGTTTCTCGAGATGGAAATTGTTTGATTTGATCGGTAGTGCTGTCAATCACAGTGATGCGCCATTTTCGGTGAATGCCTCAATTGACTTCTTCTTCAATGGACATTGCACTTCCTTTTTGATCTCCTCGAGCCGCTTTTGATTTTCTTTACGCTTGGCTGCTCGGATTTTCAGTTTGATTTTGATCTGATCTTGGGGGATCTCTTCGTAGATTGTCTGGTGGCTCTTCAGTTTCCCTTTGATCGATTGGGTGATGTTGATAGAGTTCTCATACTCAGTGTCACACATCTGAGATGGAATGATGAGTCCCATTCCACCGAGACTTGGTGGAAGGGAGAGGAGTTCACGATCGACGGTGTTGAATTCGTGACCTTGGAAGAGTGTCTTTATAAATTTGTCGATAGCTTTGTCCAGAGGTATCAGTTTTTCCTTGATGTTGGGTGTTGTTCTCTTGATGTAGACGTAGCGATGTCGTAGACCATGGATGAAAGCGGCAAAGGCAAGATGTGGTTGTGTCTTTGCAACTTCTTGAAGTTGATTCAACTCGGTAGTCCAATCTACGACTTTGGGTCTCAATACAATGGTTTCACACTGACGTCGCGCACAAGAAGAGAAATACTTTATGTGTGGTCTTACATTGCTGACTCTCTTTCGCAGTTCACATCTACCATTTTGCGTGACTTACAAACAAACAAACAAACAGACAGACAGACAGACTGTGCATGTAGCATAGTAGAAACTTGTGTTATAGTAGAAACCCATTCATATCATTTACAGCATGGTTTCTACATTCTATATGAATGTTTCTTCTTTTCTAAATTTTCCTTAATTCTTTTCTGGGTCAAGTAGCTTTTAGCTGTAGGGTTGAAAACCTTAACATCAAAGTACGCTACTTGCCCCTTAACCCAGAATCCACGTGCAGCAACATCGACACGAGCATCATTTGTTTGGATAGTTGACGGTGGTAAATCTTCGCCAGTTAGTTCTTGTAATACTGGTTCTATTGAAACATCTTTACAGCATTCCGACTCTGCTGTGAAATTTCTAACCTCATTGTGACGAATCGATATAAAACCACCTTTATGACACGAAAGAGCGTGTTCCAGTTTAAAAGGAGCACCGCAAACACAAGTTGAAGGAAGACGCTTTAATTGTATGTTATTATGAATATAAATACTGTCCCAAAATGACTGTTTGTCTAACAAGAAACCATATTTTTTGATGGACAATGTTGTAAGCCAGTTTGATGCAACGATTTCCAAGCTGGCTTCAAGGATTCTAATGCTAACTTTGTCAGTTATCTTTGATTTTATTTCTCGCAGCAAGCCTTCATTCCTTTTCGATTTCTCTGTTTTTAAGGTATTGCGTTGCTTCTTTTGGTCAGTTTCCACTGCTTCGTCGTATATTTCAACTTGATTTTTTACTTTTTCCACCATTAAACTTGTCACTGATCTCGAATTATGGTATTCAATTTCGCAACATTCACATGGATTATATATAGCTAATATTTCACGGGTAGCGAGAATAATTTTCTTTCTTCATCATTGCACACGTAACCGTTAAGGATTGCTTTCAGGAAACTGCCTCTAATAGCATCCTCTAGAGGCTGCAAATCAGCGGAGATATCAGATATAGTTCTAAAGAGGTACGTGAATTTATGTTGATAACCAAAAACAAAAGCTGTGTAGGCGGCGTGGGGATATGCTTCGGCTACTTGTGATAAGGTTTCGATTTCTCCCACCCATTGTCGCACAAGTTTTGAGACATAATTCTTTTTGCATTCGTTACTACCAACAATAGCTCCCAAATGGCGGTTACCGTCTGTGGTAATTTGAACACCAGTACCATTAAATAATGAGACTGCTTCAGTGAAGTATTGTTCTTTCACAATTAACCAACTCTTACTAGCTTTTGGATCTTTCCCACCATGATCGAAGCTCTGTTAGTTTTCCTATGCCAGTAAAGTCATCAGCATAGGCAACGGGTTTTGGAATCTCAGCAAACATATCAACTGATGCGTGAACTGCAATCTCGCAACCAGATTTTATTCCTGCACATAGCTGCAAATTTCCATTAGCATTGATTATGTCTTTTCTTACGCACATGATGACTGTTTTTCCAATTATGCGTCGCAATACCTTCTCAATCCCAATGGGTCTCAACCCTGGGTTTTTGTCTAAAGGGATTAATCGACACGCTAACAGAGCTTCCAAGCTTTCTGGATCGGACACACGCTTTGTACACAGAATTCTTGTGAATCTCGCTAGTGATTTTCTAAAATCATTTGCAGCCGTCCCAAAAATGCTGCTGGCCATGACTCTGCGCCATTCATCTGCTTCCCATCCAGAAACTCCTGCAGCACCTTTACTTTTGAGACAAGCTCGAAGAATGCTAGTTTCGTCTATACTTTCGTAGATTATGTCATTTACATTAGCGATTGGACCCTGGAGAAGAAGGTCTTTTTGTATTGGACTTGCGTCAGGATGTTTTAGATGGAGTTCATTCATTGTGTCATCATTCAGTGGTAAGATACCATTGCATTGATCTGACGTTAGCAATCTTAAAGCACCGTTGATGTTCCCTTTGGTCATCATTTTTTGAAATTCATCACCCAAATTCCTTTTCCTGTCTGGTGACAAACCTTTGCTTAAGCGACTTTGTATAACAAGACATTCAGCAAGTAAGCTAGAAATCTCTTTCTGCTGCCATAATTCTAATCTTCTTTCTACATGGGCCGCGGAAGCTTTTTTGTTTTAGGGGGGCTGAAGATATAGTATCCCCCGCAGGCCCCACCATGGTTGAGGCGAAGAGTCTCAAAAGACTATTCTTGGCAAAATATTGGGGGGGCTCTAGCCCCCGTAGCCCCCCCAGTTCCGCGGCCCATGTTCTAAAGTCTTTTTGTTCTCGAGTGTTGTTGTTTTTGGACTTGTTCGTTGTAGTAATAGACTCGACATCAACATGAACATTTTGAGTGAAATATCTCTATATGGGGAGTCATTATTCCATAATTCTATAGTTTGAGTTAGTTCGTTAATGAACTTTTTTCCGATGCTTCCTTTAGGAAGTTGAAATGGATTTCGCCTCCAAACGCTCATTTTTGTGTACGCATCATTTATGCTCTTCTTAAAAGAATTATCAGCTTATCTACTTACATCAATTGCAGGTTGTTCAGTTAGCATAGGTTCTTTGTTTACAGTATAGATGTTGTTATCTCTAGATCTACATGCTCTCTGATGATTTTTTAGACCGGACAAGCTTCTAAATATTCGTGTACAGTCGATACATTGCAAGTTATTTTGATCGTTTAATCTGCCGTTGTTGTTGTGGGAAGATGACGTCGTTTGATCTTCTGACATTTTTCTAAATATGCAGGATCAATCAGAGCCCAATCTACTCCTACTCCTTAATCCCCTGCAGTAATTAGTTAGTTGATTGTTGCGTTTTTAAGCCAATAAATCACGGTAAAATTTATCTTCAATTGTGACGATTACGAATTTCCAGATTGATAAGTAACAAGATTCTAACGAAATCGACACTGCAAAAATTTTAAACATCCACGGTTAACCAATCTTGATTGTATATCTTTAAAAATCGAAAAATGTTTGTATAAACTCGCTTCAAAGTTATTTCATCAAGATTTTCCGTTTCCGCATTTACGAGAGTAGAGAGCTTACGCAACTGCGATTCTACGGCGACTAGTAACTGGCGTAAAAGTTTTTTATGACTTTAATTTCGAAAAGAATCTGCAGAAATACGACGCGTTCCCGTGAGTGTACCCCGTGACAAAAATTTTAATTACGGAATTGGAAAAGGAAAGTGTACCCATGCTGTAGAGCTTGAAAAACTGAGCAAAAAAATGTATGGGATTGTTTCGGTACGACCAACCGTTTCAGAGATATCGTCAATCAAAGTTATTATACTAATCGTCAATTATCAATTATCAATTATTTATTTATTTATTTATTTGGTATTGTTTTACGTGGCTAGCCTCACTCAGTTGCTATTGCATCTGCTTTCCAGGAGGGGCTACGGCTTAGGTTGGAGGCTCCGAAGTATTTGACACTCACATGAGTGACACAAACCCAATCAAGGACCTGTGCTCTTCTGGATGACCTCCTGCAACACCCGATGTATCATCTACCCAATTTCCCTCACATGGCATGGGTCAACCCGGCGCTATGGTACATTCACCCGCGCATGGTGAATCGCCGCCAAGGGGAATTGAACCCCGATCTCTCGCATGAATTACGAGAGTGATAACCACTACACTACGGCGCCACTAATGATCTAACGAAAAAATGACCACGATTAAGAAGATTTTGACCGTAATTTTTAAAAAAACACAACACTGTCTAAGATAAAAGTGGGACGCACGATTGCGGATTAGTATAAGTAGATGTGAATTGAAATAAGCGAAATGTTTTGTTTGCATTTTTTTTTTCGATTTTTTTCTTTGGTACTAATCAATTGCGTATGATAATTTCACAATAGTCTTCTCTACGTAATGAGCACCTGCGTATGTTCTACGGCTACGGTAAATTCATTACTTTTCCGTCGTAGAATGTACACGGACAGTGCGTTATTTCATGATCTCCTTGAATTTCCCAATCACCTGGTTCACACCGCCACCGTAGAATCACAGTTGCGTAAGCTCTCTAGTGACGATTTGCGACCGTTACGTCTGCCATCTTGCTTTTTTTGTTTATTGACCGTTTTGTATACCGGTCAATTTGCCACAGCTACTGTAGTTCAAATTGAAGTTTTCTCAATTTTTACGCAGCTAAGAATATTTCTTAGATAATGTTAGCAGGTAATGTCAAGCATGATTTTCATATTCACTTATCATGTCCGTTCCGAAATGAAATGCGTAATGGCAATTAAAATGTTTAGGCCACACTTGTTTGCTTAGCCATAACAATGGCGTTTAAACATAAATTTGAGAAAGATCTA
Organism: Turritopsis dohrnii; assembly: GCA_027922465.2. Classification (NCBI taxonomy): domain Eukaryota; kingdom Metazoa; phylum Cnidaria; class Hydrozoa; order Anthoathecata; family Oceaniidae; genus Turritopsis; species Turritopsis dohrnii. The sequence goes on from BQMF02000026.1 coordinate 49,266, forward strand.
TTCTCGCTTTTATTTTGTTTCATTTTTATTTAACTTTTATTTACAGCCAGCAGAATTTCACTGGGATTCGGAGAAAAAGGGTAGGAAAAGATTTATATTCAAATACAATAAATAACGGTCATCTCATTGTGAGAACATTTATGAAAATTTCAATTATTAACATATTTGGAAGGTCTGAACATGCATCGCAGTTAGGGCCACACGACAAAAAACTTGCGATAAAAAGCGTTTCATACTACTTTATGACAGCCACGCGACGAAGTGCATTCACAACTTTTTCTTCTGATTTGAGAATACAAGATTGAGGAATGTATTGTAAAATCGTGAAAGAAGTAATTATCAATCTGATTTCATTTGTAACTTAGGGGGTGTTTATATGGAGGTGAGCTGGCCCGGTTAGCCGGGCTGGATCACTTAGCCGAGACAATTTCATCTCGCCGTTTAACCGGGCCAGCTCGCTTCCATATAAACACCCCCTAAGGACTCTTTACTTTGTACAGTGTGTTTCGTGAACGGAAATTTTAAAGCTGTTTTTTTAAATGAATATACCGAATTTCAAAAAAATTTTTATATCCATTTTTACAGCCATTTTAAATTTTTTTCGGCTAGTATATTTTTGTGAAAAATGAAAAAGTAATTTTTGAAAAAATAAGGAAAATGTCTTGGAAAAATGTAATTAAATTTTTAATGGTTGATTAAGTTGTGAATGAAAAGAAAAGATTTTTTCAAACAATGACAGAAATTTGGAAATCAATAAACAAATTTAAGCTGTGAAAAACGTTTAACTTTTATGTTTCTAAATATCAATTTGTGGATCTCAGCGCAAAGATACAGTGTATCTTTGTATTATTATATATTTCCCCATAGGAGGGCGAAATATATGTTAAAACCGGCATTTTCCTTCTCCTCCTCCTCCTCCTTCTTCTTCTCCTTCTCCGTTCACTTTTATAGCCGCGGTTCGGTATTGAATTTTCGGCTAGCCACAATAGATATAGATAGAGGCTAGTCTACAGTGGTTGCAAGATAAAATCATACTTTGAAAGGAGAACAACAAAATTCGATACTTTCGGTCACCGTGTGTTTGATATTAGTCTGAATTTTTATGCGCGCGCACTTAACTACTGAGACTGATGCAATTTACGCGCGAACCACGTGTTTATGTACACTTTTAGTTTTAGATTGCGAATCGGTGAAAATGGAGGTATTGGAGTACTTTTAAGCTAAGTGTCCACTGAAAGCCATATTATAGCCATATTATATTATAGCCATATAAAGCAAATTTTTTTACGATGGGCAAATTGTCGCAAACACCGTAAACACCTGTTATGTGTGTGTCCACTGAAAGGAATTAATTTTTAAAAATAATTTCTTTTCAATTCTAAGAGTGCGTTTACATGAGAGCCGTAGTGAACTCAAACCGGTTTGAAATTTTAAGCTGTTTGAAATCGCCATTCTGTTTACATGAGAAATTTCGATACGGTCTTGGCGAGTTTTGTCGAGTAAAAATCGAAACAATAGATTTATTAGTTTCTAGCTCTCTATACGAGTGCGTTTTTACACGAGAGCTATACTGATCTCACACCGGTTTGAGATTTCAATACGGGTAGAAATATTTTCTATGCACGATGGAATAAATTTAGCACATTCTATATTTTTATTTCATATGTGTCAGCAAAATTTATTAACATGCGCATGCTCGTTAACACATTTCAAAATTTCAAACCGCTTTGAGTTCACTACGGCTCTAATCCACAACAAACTCAGTTGCTTTTTCTACCCGTTCTTACTATAACTTGTTGCTTATTTTTATATTTTACAACACACAGTCACTTTGAAACAATAGACCTATTCAATTTTTCAGGTGTTTTTATAATCGACTTTTCTGTGATATCAAGATTTTTTGGCGATGTTGCAATTGAAAACTTTTTCATTTCCTATCGCAAAAAATATGCGACAGAAATTAACAATAAACAGGTGTTTTTGATTCCAAAAGTGTGTCCACTAAAGCTTGGTCCCCCACTACACGGCGATGAATCTTCGTCGTTTTCATATTTCGCGGCGATGGTTTTTAATGCCATTGGTGGGGATGAAAAGCGACAGGATTTTAAAATTTTATCGCTTTTTCTATCGCCTTATTTTCATTGTTTTTCAATCTCAAAGAAATACCGCCTATAAATTCAAGGGAGATTAATAATCATTTAAATGCAAAAGTATTGTTTTTAAGCACATGGTACCTGAAGCTCAACATTTTGGTTTTGTTTTGGGCAATAAAAACATTCCGTATACTTCAGAAGTAAGGATAACTGTAATAATAATCAAAAAGAAATCAACACAATCGGTCGTAATTTGCTTTCATGTTTCGCTTTCATATTTCGATTTTCTCTATCTGCGTCGTTCAGGAGTATATATAGTGCCAATCTGTACCTGGTTACCTTGTACAACAATCTGATGTGTGGTACCATCATGAATTGAGATTATACGGTACCTTCAGATGACGTAATCTTTCTTCCTCCTTTCAAAGTATGATTTTATCTTGCAACCGTCTACAGTGAAGTAGTACGCCATTTTTTTCAGTCAGTGCAGATGGGCAGAATGGGCAGTGGAAGATTTTTTGCTTTTGTCTGCTAGCTTTTAAAATGATTTAATAGATGAAACGTTAAATGATGGAAATAAATCGTTTTAATTCAGTGCGTTCTTAAAAGTTTTGTAAAAACTTTTGAATGAGCGTGTAAAAAACAGAAAAAAATTGATATCGATGATGTTTTGTTTTTGTTGATAACAATGTTATGATGATCGGTAATTAAATGGTTGGAACAACAAACCATTGAAGCTGTCATTTCAGTGCAAAAGTGAAAATTCATTATCAATAGATGAGTTTCTGATGTTAATTACCAGTTAAAGATCTGTTTAAACTAAAAATTTAATAAACTTCACAAAAATAGATTTTGAGTGCTAATGAGTATTATTTTTAATAATTTTTTTTGTCTTAAAAACGCCTCCTGAGAACCGGTTTAACCGACAGTGTGCAGAGAGCATCTAATTGCCAACCAAGATGCGTGCGCATATTGGTAGGAAATTGACTTGATCTATTAAGCATTTATGTTGAAACTCACAGCAATTATCGAGCAAAAAACACTAATGTTTATAAACATCACGTCACTTAGAAACTCATCTATAGCCAGGTTGAAGATTTATTTAGTATGATCCTGATATAGTGTATATAGCCCAACTGAGCTGAAATCACAATATAGTCATGATATAGCCCTTTTCATGTGGAGAGGACAATCAGATCAACCAGTTACGTTAATTCAAAGTGTACGTACAAAAACAGCAAGTAAAAACGTGATGTCGTACATGCAATAGGAAGTTCAGAAAACCAATTGCGTATAATATTTTAATACACAGAGGATTGAGATACATAATAAATAACTTGAAAGAATCTGTTTAACTGTGCTTCCCTGGATAGTTGTTTAATCCAACAACAGAAAGATAGTTTACTATGAATGAAGTCTATGGTCACGTATACTGTTTTAATACTGTATATATATCATGTTTTATTTTGCAAATTTCAATATATGTACTGTCAATTTTCGAACGGAAATCAAAACACAATCCAACATGGAAGTCTGTAAATTAAATCAAGCTAGAAGACGAACTTCTACTTTCAGCTATGTAGTGATTTAATTATGGATGTGTGAAAATATTTTTTTGAACAGAGATGTTTATTCTGAATACTTGTATTTGGTTTTATAAATTTCTCACTTAAGCCCATTCCTTTTTTGAAAATAAATCTTCTGTCCTAATTTGAAATGCTACACATAATATTTGTTAGTAGAGATTTTGATTGCTTATAAGTTATTTGCTTATCCCCAAAGTATTATAACGTAGCTATTAAAAATTAGGTTTAACAATTTTCTTTTCTTCTTTTGTACAGTAAAACCTGTATACAAATTTGATTGTATAATGTTGTAAGATAGTTTTATCGGAGTTACAAAAAGCAAGTGTTATGTTGAATTACATTATTTACCATGATTTTAAGGTATATAAAGGATAGGTCAAGCTTGTCAAGCTTCTGCAACAATAAAGATCATACATTTATTATGATGAAATTCTTTTACACATTGAAGAATTATACAGAAATATTAGTCGCATTTACTTCTCACAAAAATTATAAGACAAACCTTATCATTTGACCATGAACATAGTTAAAAATAAGTTTTTTGTAGTATTGAATTCAATTCCACCCGATTAGTAAGGACAACATTTTTATCTGAGTATCAGGTTGACGATAATTGCCCCCGCAGCGAGCGTAAGCGAGCGAGGAGGCATAGTAGTTTCACGAGATAGGCGAATGTCAGTTTCCGATTTTGTTCATCATCTTCCAACTTTCGTGTTGACGTTACACGGTGGAATACAATTATTAGCTGACTTTGCTTTTTTCCCGTTTAAAAGCATGGTACTGTAAGTGGGAGACAGAATGTTTTTTCGTATCTCTTTTCTAATTTACTATTATATTACATTATATTATATTATGTTATTTAAAAAGTTCATATGCTAATTAATTAAACATTTTTTATATTACTCTGAACAACAAGGATTTTGAAGCACAGCTTGAAATCTGAAATTTTGCCAACCATACATTTTAGTTTGTATATGTTTTAGCTCTAAATCTTTCTAATTCTTTCATTTAATAAATTTTATTCAATGCACTGATTTTTGGTGGATCTTGCCATTTTAATTGGATTTCTGTGTATGCAAGAAAGCCATATTACAAATTCTTGTTTTTCTTCTTTAACTGTCCTCCACTAGTGATCATGATCAATACAAAACCTTTTTATATTTTTTTTCTTGCTATTTTATGTAAACGTTGGCTATTTTTTGTTTTGAATTAAAGTTTGAAACGCAAATTTCTAATGGATTTTTCGCTTTATTTTTTTTTTTTTTTTCTTTTGGCTCTTACATAATTTCTTTAACAAATCTTACTTACTTTGATTATAAAATACGTATTCATGTTTCAGTTCACACATTTCTTTTGTTTGTAGCAAATACTTTCTGATATTACTTGTTAAGCCTTATTTACACTTTTTGAAAGGTATATTAGCATCAGTGTGACTTAGGCCTAAGAGATAACATTATTTAGTTTGCCTCATATCAGGTCTCAAATCAACCAAAACATTTTTTGTTAGGCCAAAATCTTGTTTTCGTTTCTGTTGTTAATGTATAGCTTGCTATCTGTACAAATTGGAATGCTTGAGCGCGGGGGCATTTTTAGCTAAAGCTACATGCTAGTTATTATACTATAGTATTTAATCATACATTTTTCTCATGATTGTCAATGTACACACAACAATTGATAAAAATTTGGCAATTTTGGGGAAATATAGTCGCATTTTTGCGAATCTTGTTATGTATTTCAAGGCGTATATATTTCGTATATATTATTTCATGTCTGATAAAATATTGTAAATTTTATATCACAAAAAAGAGGTATTCATGCTCTATCCGTTAATATAAAATGTTTGCCAAAATATTTGTTCTTCGAAAAGATATTGAAGAAAAACTCAACGATTTGGTTCATTAAATTCTTAAAAGTCAATTAACTGACATGCTAATGAATTTTTAATGGGTGATTTTCTTTTTTTGCGCTGATGAAACCTTTAGAAAATTTTAAGTATAGCTTTGCGTATCAATTTCCCATAACAATTAATCTTCAAAATTTCAAATAAATTTTTTTTACTGTGTCATGATTTTCAATTTTTTTTATTGTGTTTACAAATGACCTTCATTGTAAATTGTTGAGTTTTTCTTCAATATCTTTTCGAAGAACAAATATTTTGGCAAGTCAATATCTTGAAAGTTGGTGGATAAGACATTTTGATACACACTGTAGAATTTATAAAAATTTGTATGGATTCAGTGCTTTGAAACAATAAGCACGATGTAATTAAACTACGTGTTAATCGACCATTAAAAATTTAATTACGTTTTTCCAAGACATTTTCCTTAATTTTTCAAAAATTACTTTTTCATTTTTCACAAAAATATCGTAGCCGCAAGAACTTGAAATAAGATAAGACTGTGGACTGTGGACTGTGTTGATGATTTTCATTTCGCATGTGATGAGGCCAGACTGTAGTATTTTTTCTTCTTAGGAGTTTTTGTACTCGGAACATCCGAGGGTTTGCGGCCGTGCAGTCTTTTTTGGCCTAACGGATTTTAATATGTACATGTACGAGGCGTAGTTTTTTGGCTTACTGTATTTGTTTTTCTATTCCAATCGTAGCTTTCTCAGCTTTCTAGCGTTTTCCTGGGCACTACAGATTGTTTTTTAGTCATAGAAGCAGATTTGATTTGCATTACACAATATAGTGGTCTTTATGTATATAACTTATTTTAATAGTTCTTTTACAATTGTAATTATATATTTCCCCATAGGGCGAAATATATGTTAAAACCGGCAGTTTCCTTCTTCTTCTCCTCCTCCTCCTCCTTCTTCTTCTCCGTTCACTTTTATAGCCGCGGTTCAGAATGTAATTTTCACCTAGTCGCCAAAGTAGATAAGAATAGAGGCTAGTCTACAGTCAAGACGCCATGTTTTTTCAGTCAGTGCGGATGATGGGCTGTAGAAGATTTTTGATTTTCCAACCAGCTTTTAAAATAATTCAAGAGAATTCAACGTGAAGTGATGGAAATGAATCGTTTTAGTTCAGTATTGTCTTAAAAGGTTTCGTAAAAACTTTTGAAGAAGCGTGTAAAAAACAGAAATTGTTTTGTTTTTGTTTGATATGACAAAAATGCTATGATTGATGGATGATGATGATTGGTAATTAAATGCTTGGAACAGCAAACCATTGAAGCTGTGATTTCAGTGCAAAGGCGAAAATTCATTATCAATACAGGCTGAAGATTTATTTTTATTTTACGTCCTGATATAATGTGAACTGAAAGCACATGATGTACAGCTATAAAAAAGGAAACCTTTTTTATGTGGAGAACAACCGGTTCAACCAGTGTTAATCCAAAAAGTACATTAGTAAAAATGCAAGTAAAAATATGATGTTGTATATGCAATAAGAACGTCAGAAAACCAATTACGTATAATAACATATAACAGACAAGATTGAGACACAATTGAAAGAATCTGGTCGAAAAATGTGCTTCCCTGGGGATAGTCATTTAATCTGACAACAGAAACATAATTTACTATGGATTAATTCCATGATCACCTATACTGTTTTGATAGGTACTGTATTATATGGTATTTTAAGAAAAATTGATATATATACTGTCAATTTTCTTTACACAGACAACAAACGTATATAAATCAAAGCACAATCCAACAAACAATCTGTTAATCAAATCAAGCCAGAACACGTCTACTTTCAGCTTTTTAGTGATTTGGTTATGGATGTGTAGTCTATTTTCAGTACCGAATACTGTTGTGTTTTTTCATTTGGGATTTACAAATGGTCATTTTTATCAAATAATAAATAATGGGTGTGCACATTTTTTTAAACAGAGATGTTTATTCTGAATACTTGAATTCAATTTTATAAATTGTCACTTTAAGCCTATCTCTTTTTCGAAAATAACTCTTCTGTCCAAATTTGAAGTGCTAAGTGCTTTTTATTGCTTTTGGTAGTTATTTGCTTAATTCATTAAAATTTAAAAACATAAAAATACATGACTTTAAGTTTCATGTATATCGCAATCATCAGATGTATAAAATTTTATACATCTATTCTTTTAGCGACATTTTTATGTGAACGTGAATTAAGATAGAATTTGAATTATGGTTTATAGTTACTTACTTATATGTCTAACTCAAAGTATTCTTTTCTTCTTTTGTAAATCTGTATACAAATTTGATTGTATAATGTTGTAAGATAGTTTTATCTGAGTTACAAAAAGCAAGTGCAAGTGCCTTCTGTTGAATTACATTGTTTTGTCGTGATTTTATGGTATAAAGGATGTCAAGCTTTTGCAACAATAAAGATCATACGTTTTTTTATACTAAAATTGCCTTACACATTGGTGCGGTTGTTGATATTTAATTGTTTAAGGGAAAGTATTACTCAGCAAAATTTATAAGAGAAACCATAAACATCTTCATTTCTTAATTAGTTCAAAATAAGTTGTTTTGTGGTATTAAATTCAATTCTACCCTGATTAGTAAGGGCAACATTTTTATCTGAGTATGACATTGATGTAGTTATACCATTGTACTTATTTAATGATGCATATTTTTCTTATGGTTATCAATGTACACACAATAATTGGCAAAAGTTTCGCAACTTTGGGGAAATATATAGTCGCATTTTTGCGAATCTTGTTTATTTTATCATAAAAAGAACTTGAAAGTGGCTTTCCATCGATGTAAAAATAATTTTGAAATTCGGTATATTCATTTAAAAAAACAACTTTAAAAATTCCATTTCCAACATTATGAAACACACTGTACATTCACGTTGATATAAATAAATTGTCCAGAACAAATTACTTGTGTTTTTTTCGTCATTAACTATGTCGAGATATAGTTTGTTCACTACATTCATGTACAAACACTGAAACCTTTCAAATTTTAATGATCGCTATCAAAGTTTATAGAGAGAGATGGTTTGGAAGCAATTGTTCTATGTTTTTGTTACAAATGTGCACCATCACGCTACATTAACTCCTTTGAAATTCTTTGTTTTTACTGACAATCTCCCAGGAGGGTCTGTAACTTGACAAAAGATATGACGTTGAAATTCAAGAGCTGATAGTGCACATCTATTGTATTTCAACATCGAGTAGAGTCATTAGGATTTTCTTTGAAGTTTACCGCTAATTTGATTGACTATCATGCCGCTTTCCAAACCATATTTTCTATAAACTATGTCGCTATCATAAATAAGGCTATCCTTTATGTCTGAACTTTTTGAGTTTTCGGGAGGTTAGATACATCGTAGATAATTACCCCCGCAGCGAGCGTAAGCGAGCGAGGAGGCATAGTAGTTTCACGAGAATGTCAGTTTCCGATTTTGTTCTTCATCATCATCATCTTACAACTTTCGTGTTGACGTTACACGGTGGAATACAATTATTAGCTGACTTTGCTTTTCTCCCGTTTCAAAGCATGGTACTGTAAGTGGGAGACAATTTTTTTTCGTATCTCTTTCCTAATTTATTATTATATTGTATTATGTTATTTAAAAAGTTCGTATGCTAAAATTGATTAAACATTTTTTATATTACTTTTGTGTTGTTTTAGTAAAGTGAACAACAAGGATTTTGAAGCACAGCTTGAAATCTGAAATTTTGCCAACCCTAACATTTTATGTTTGTATATGTTTTAGCTCTAAATCTTCTATTCAATAAATTTTATTCAATGCACTGATTTTTGGTGGATCTTGCCATTTTAATTGGATTTTTGTGTATGCAAGAAACCCATAATACAAAATGGTCATTCTTCGTGTTTTTCTTCTTTAACTGTTCAACAAACCTAGTGTGATCATGATCAATAAAACTTTTTTATATTTTTTTTATGTAAACTTTGGCTATTTTTTGTTTTGAAACTCTTAATTTCTTATGGATTTTTTCACTTTAATTTTTTTTCTGAAAAAGTTTTTTTTTTTTTTCTTTTGGCTCTTACAGAATTTCTTAAGCAAATCTTATTTTCATTATAAAATATGTGTCCATGGTTCCAGTTCACACTTTTCTTTTGTTTGTAGCAAATACTTTTTGATATTACTTGTTAAGCCTTATTTACACTTTTCGAAAGGTATATTAGCATCAGTGTGACTTAGGCCTAAGAGATAACAAAGTAACAAAGTTTTGTGCAGATTTTCATCTGTTTAAATTTAGATTTATTTGGTTCCAAGTTGGTTTTGAAATTGAGAGAGTTTTGAGCAGTTTTGAGGCTTCCTAAAAAACTGTCTTTGTTGAAATATTTAAGCATATACGTATGCCACTTATCAGGTCCCAAATCAACCAAAAGAGTTCTTTTTGTTTCCGTTGTTAATGTATAGCTTGCTGTGTGTACAAATTGCAATGCTTGACCGCGGGGGCACTTTTAGCTAAAGCTACATGCTAGTTTATGAATACTAACTATCGTGCGTATAAGTTGTTTTGATGGGGGGAATTGTCCTGACACCCGTTCGATTTCCCTGAAGAGGTTTTTTTTATACTAAAATTTATGAACCCCCCCCCCCCCCCCCCCCCCCCGTTTTAAAACATACTATGGTCGCATTTTTTATGTTTGATGTTTTTTTTGATTTATGTGCTAATGAGAAAGCTTATCAGACCAAAACTAACGATTTGGCCATGAATGTGGTGAACAGACTATACAGACGAACTTCATCGTAGTATTAAAGGCACAAAAGATCGGGAGCACAAAAATTCTCGCGACTTTCGCGACAATTTTATTTTTTTAGGATTCACGACTTTATATGCTGGCGACTTATTTTCACAACAAACATTTCACGGGTTTGCAGCTATTTTTTAATTTTTTTTTTTCGTTTCCGGAAAAGTGAACCTGCCTGAAGGGTTGCTCGTGACTTTTTGTGTTATTTTCGTATTCAGATTGAATAACTTCGTTTCCAGATCCCCAAAATAAGTAGGCAGTGGCGTAACTCGGGGGTTGCTTTGGGTGCAATCGCACCACCCTCGGATTTAGTTGGCCTTCTTATTTTACCAAACAATTTTTCAGGCGATATACTACTTACCAACCATTTCTAGAACAGTTTAAGCTAAGGGGAGGACTGAGCGTGTATGTTCTGGTGAAGCATGTAATATAATCATTCGTTCGTTTGAATTGTTCATTCCGAATGCTTCCCGTAAATTCATTATTGCAATGATTTTAATAATCGTTTTGTCGATACGGCACACAATAGCGCAATTTAATTTTACGACCATTATTGAAACTGATGAAAATGTAATAATAATAATAATAATAATAATAATAATAATGGTATATTTCAATCTCCAAAATTTACATTTGGCTCTTCAGCTGAAAACATTATATAGTGTATATCTGCAAAGTCTAGAAAAATATTTATATTTATAAAAATATTATGTATACTAGTGAGATGCTCTGACCGGCTACGCTAGCAAAGTAGAATTGGTAAGTAGAGTGTTAGTAATTAGATATCTAGAAGATTGACTCAGAATTGGAACGATAACTAGTCCTTGCGACTAGAAGTAATAAAAAAAGGAAAACAACTGCAAACAACTGCAATAGTCATATGAGGATAGATACTAAATGCGAGTACGCAGGGGTCTGTACCAGTGCCTATGAACATATACTATATAATAGAAGTTTCAAGTAACATATTTGGTTTAAAATTTTTAATGAAACTAAAAAACATTGAAAAAAATATGGCTTACTGACTGATGTATCGCTAGAAAAGCGGCACTCCTCCGAAGATGTAGAAATTGTTCGTTTTCTTCTTTCCTCATTTTCTGAAGAACTAAACCGAAAGAGAAAATTTGACAAGGTAAAAAGTTTTGTTTTTGCATAAAGTTTTTATGCGGTTGCTATGCTATATCGTCATCATTCAATCGGATGTATTCAAATAGGAGAGTAAAATTATCGAGGCAATTCTTTATAATAAATCACGATTATTTTAGCGACGAATTCTGGTCGAGTGGTCCTAACTGCATCGTTTGTCTGAAGACAGTGTTGTTTACACCTGATCGTGTTCAGCTAACAGTTTGAAAGCATCAAACTTCTCTGCTAAAGCTTCTTAAAATAATCTGTAAGAAAGAGGCATAGCCTGAACTTAACCCTCACTAACCCAAGCAGATTTTATAAGGTTTACGTCATTAAGTTTTGATGCTTTCAAATTGTTAGATGAACTATATGCAACTCGAAGGATGTGTTTTAAGGCTCGTTTCCACTTAAAAAAAACTTCAGCGAAATGCGAAAATTTTCGATCGAAAAATTTCGCTCATTTAAAAAACCTTTTCCACTTAAATTAAAAAAAACATAACAATTTTAAATCAAATGTCAATCAAATCAAATGATTTTTTATTTGTGGGGAAGAGCGGGAAAAATAAACAACAAAGCTGCAATCTGATTGGTCAGAATTTTATTCGAAATATTTCGATAGGAAAAAAGTTGAACTTTTTTCAACTTTTGTCGAAGAGAAATATTTCGCAGGAAAAATCAATTTGTACCTGCTGCGCATGCTCACTTCACATTTCGATCGAAATATTTCGCATTTCGCTCATTTTTTTTAAGTGGAAACGGGCCTTTAGATTTTCAAATCAAACACAAATCAAACAATTTTGTAGAAATATACACTGTTACATTGCTTTTCGTGTTGTCTTCAGGTATTCTGTTGGGTGCGTTTTTCTATGGTTACCTTGTCTTGCAAATCCCAGCAGGTTCATTGTGCATGAAATTTGGCGGCAAACGCGTCCTTGGATTCGCTGTATTGGTTGGTTCACTTCTAAATATTGCAATTCCATTGGTTGTTCGATATAATGAAGATTATTTATTCATTAATCGAGTCGTCCAAGGGTTTGTTTTCGTAAGCCAATTAACATCTCGGATATCTTCGATTTTAATATTAAACGTTATAATATTGATACAATGAAATGCTCTTCCACTTAGATAATAACACTAATACTCTTTTATAAATTATCAACTTGGGTCCTAGATCTCCTTTCTTATGTTCAGACCAAACAAAGTACTCTCCATATGAAAAAAACTACAACAACAAATTCAATATATCGAATTCGCTACAGAGGCTTTTCGAAGGTATCCTAAAAAGGAAACGGGAAGTTTGGTCTGTTCGTCATGGTAACTACAATGCCGAAAGTTAGCTGTCCGATTATCCATGTATAAGGAAAGAGAGTGGGATCCTGGGATTGGAAAAGAATGCAAGAATATATAAGTAATTTAAAATCTCTATCTGACCAATTTAGGGTGCTGTTTTACCTACAAATCATTACTTTTGGGGAAAATGGGCTCCAACAAAAGAAAAAGCTACACTTGTATCATTTTCCGTAGCAGGTATTTAATAGAAGTGTTTGTGGCAATAACATACGTTCATACGTTCATGTTGATAACTATCACTATTACTGCTGTAGGTTTATCGACAGGAATGTTAATGGCTTATCCTATCTCAGGGTTATTGTGTACATATGGCTTCGCGGGTGGCTGGCCATCCGTCTTCTATGTGTTTGGTAAGATCCTGAAACTGTTGAGCATTCGACTTTGTGAGTTTCAGTTCATGCAAGTTGTTTTCTCATTTCGAAGGGGGAGCTGGACTTCTTTGGACCATTGCATGGTATTTTCTTGCTGCAGATAGTCCGCAAGAGCACCCTTCTATTAGCAAAGAAGAACTTTCCATCATGGATCAAGTAGAAACGAGCGGAAATCCCAAAAGCAAAGTATGTTTTCAGTTTACAAATATCATCGGGATTGTATCTTAGCTTTGTTCACGTAACCCTTTTATTTATTCGATTTTTAATGATTTTTAATGATTTTTCTCATTACATTTTGTTAGATATGCGTCTCAAAAGGTTATTGATTACTTCTTAGATGCAACCGCAGGACCCAGCGGCACCATTCACATTTATGGACTAAATAACCTTAAGGCAATGTTTGAATAATCATTATATCTTTTTTGTTATAGCAACAAACTCCATGGCTCAAAATTCTTACTAGCGTTCCTGTGTGGGGAGTGATTATTGCAAATTTTACTTTCGATAGCATCTATTATACATTGCTTATCACTATGCCTTTATTTCTTCGCGATGTCCACAAATTCAACGTCACCACTGTAAGTCGATTTACTGAAATATACATACCGTATATGACGAAATTAGGTGACGCAAAGCCTGGGTAACCATAATTTATTCAAATACAAGTACCCATAGCAATCTGATTGACGAAACTGAAATTTCGACAGTCGCCAAAATATTATAAATCTTGAAATTAGTAGCTTATTTTGTTCTGCTCTACGTGAATGCAGTTATAACAAGGTCTCTCAGAACACCTATCATTTTTGAATGGTCTACACACAAGTTTATATGACGATGTTTTAGACTGGTTATTTGTCGGCGATGCCGTGGCTATTCATGACAATCATGATCTCGACAGCAGGTGTACTTGCAGATAAAGTCCGACGATTTTTATCTGTTGGCGTAACAAGAAAAGTGTTTTTTAATTTCGGTAAAGAGCTTTTATAAAGACTAGCTATGTTAAAAGAATTTTTCGTAATTCTAAAGTTAAAAGCTGATTTTTGAAATTTTGGACCATCAATGTATTACCAATAAAAATATTACAATTACAATAGTGATGAATAATAAAGAGGTTTTTCTTCATTAGGTGTTGTGTTCTCCAGTTTTTTCTTAATTTTGTCTGGCATGGTTGAATCTTCACAAGCTACCATCATATTGATGTGTATCAGTGTATCATTCTTTGGGTTTGAGTTCAGTGGATTTATGGTCAATCCAATGGATATTGCTCCAAAATACGCTGGAACTATCATCGGGATATCTAATTCAGCTGGATCCATACCTGGTTTTGTTGGACCTGCCATCGTTGGTGTCATGACAGCACATGGGGTATTTTTTTAACGTTATCAAGAATTCAGTTTTGAAGAATAGAGCCCGAAAACAGAGACAGAATGACGACTTTAAGCAGTTTTACTAGAATGACGACTTTAAGCAGTTTCACTAGAATGACGACTTTAAGCAGTTTTACTAGAATGACGACTTTAAGCAGTTTTACTAGAATGACGACTTTAAGCAGTTTTACTAGAGTGACGACTTTAAGCAGTTTTACTAGAATGAGACCAAAGGCATCAAATTTACTGCGCAACCAAAAAATAAAATATATTTTGACGAGTGTTTATTCAATTAGCGAAAATGTTTTTTGTCAATGCATCATTCGCCAAATGCGTTTTTTTTTTCGCGATTTAAAGGATTCACTAAATTCGAGTTGGCTTACAAATCTTTGAAAAAGTTATGACTAGAGTATTAATGCAATTCCAAAATTCAAGAATTTCAAAAAATACCATTCTCGTCCATCTGAAAAATGAGCACTCCCTCGCCTGGCCATTCCTTACAGCCTCCTTGTTTCTTGTCGTCTCCATCTGACACTTCCATCTGACACTTCCATCTGACACTTCCATTGGTGTTTAGACTGGGAAGGAATGGCAACACGTGTTCTGGCTGCTAGCTGGCGTGAGTTTCATTGGTGGAATCTTATATACAGTGCTTGGTTCTGGAAAAAAGCAGAAATGGGCATCGTATGAGTCATTAAATGAAGAAGCAGAAAGTGACGTGGAACAGGGAAAAGTACCAGATACTAAGAAAAACGATTTTTTTATTAAACACGAATTAGAACCATTAGAAAAATCACGTGTTATTACAAACATTGACAAAATGAGAGATTCCGGATGAGCAAACTCGTACCCAGGGTTTCTTTGTTTGCTTTTGTGAAATATGGATGATCAACCTCGTTCCCAGGGCTGGTCTTTTCAGGGCCTCCGTGCTTCAAAAACAAACGGCGAGTTATAATGGAAGATGTCAGGCGTTTGCTTTCAAGAATTCAATTTGCTTTGGAAAAAAGAAAAGACCGCTGAGTGAGAAAATCACCCGTATTTTGGGTGATTTTTTATCGGCCTGTGCCAGGGCTTTCTTTCGTTTCGAAGAAGCCCTGGGAACGAGGTTGATGGATGACTGCTTAGAAACTCCGGGTTGATTTTCTAAATATTGTATCTGGGAATGTTTGTTACCTTTGTAAAATAATTTCGTAAGAGATAGAGTTCTATATTTATACAAATGAATACAAATGGATATTTTTTCCAAGCCTAGGTTTCATGACAGCACTTTCAACATCGACAAAATTGTTTGTACTAAAGTCTGTTCCGATAATATTTACATTTGCAACATAAACATCAAATACGGGTTTTGCGAAATGAAGACACTAGCAGTGGCGGATCTAGAGGTATGTCGAAATTTGTGTAGGAGAGTGTTAGCAATCTAGCCATAAAAGAAAAGCGTTCAAATAATCCCATAGGTAATATAAATTGAATTCACAAATTATGCTAATGCTCTCCTACACAAATTTCGACATACCTCTAGATCCGCCACTGACTAGACATTCGGAAATATTTGGCTTGACACATATTGTGTTGACTTTAAGATGACTTAAAAAAGAATGAAGAACGAATGTATAGATTGTACACCATTAAAACTCAAGTAGGTAAGCACTGTAAGTCCTTGGCAAAACCCTATTTAAAATGAGACTAAGTAGGTCTTCATACTAAAAAATACTCAAGGGAAACATAATAAAATCAGGGACGGCGAATCGAATATAGTAATAGTATCTAAGGAGGCAACTTCGGAAAGTGATTATGATGGGTGATGATGAGATGATGATATTATTATTTCAGAAGGAAGCTTTTACATAGCCTGGTGACAGAAACTGTTTAAACTGTCACTCTACGATTCAACTTTTTAACTTTTTAACATTGATGAGCGTTCGTAGTTCTCTCTCACACACCTCTCACGCAGGGAAAAGAGTCATCGAACGGGTGCCTCTGATACACAATACGGTTGATCTGACTAGCGAATGATAGCTTGGTGCGTAGCCAGTTCGAGATCACACTGTAAGGTAGGTTCTTTTTCTCCGACAACATCGTACCAAGTGCACGAACAAAGCTTTCACACTCGCGTCCCATGCCTCCAGTAGCTGCAAACACAAGTGGTGTGAAGGATCCACCTTCCACATCGATGATACGACGGTTGTATTGCCGTTTTTTCTCGGATTCGTTAGCAGCAAATGAAGATTTTAGGCTTTGAGTCGCATAACGCTGAGCGTATGGGTTGAAAACCCGAATGTCGAAAAATGCTCTTTGGCCCCTGACCCCAAACCCTCTTGCGCTAACGTCTGATCTGGCTGCATCTGAGGTGATGGATGCTATTCCTCGTTGTTCTCCGGTTCTGGTTCTATTTTAACGTCTTTGCAAACTTCGTTGACCATCTCTGCAATTGTATCTCTCTGTTCGTTGTCACGTTGGTACACCAATCCACCTTTCGGACAGGATAGTGCGTGTTCAACCGTGAAGGTTTTGCTGCATGCACAGTGTGATTCTAGAAACTTCATTGACCATCGGTATCGTGTTGCTATCGCATCGAAAAATTCCCGTTTGGTGAGAAGGAAATTTTCAGAACCAAGAGGTAGCTCTGTCAGCCAGCTCGATGCTCCTGGTTGCTGTGCCAAATCGTTCGCCTTGACTTGAAGTGATGACATTTCTGATCTGATTAAATTCAGCTTCTCGGCGTTGTAACAGTCAAAGGAATGCTTTTTGACAGATTTGTTGCCGTTGCTTTTACCCTGACTTACTATGTCCTTGATCAGGGAGTTACACATCTTTAGTGAAGCCTGGTGTGTCATATCACCCATTTCAGCTAAATCTGGAACTGCAAGGCCACCGAGTTTCACAGGAAGTGATAACAGCTTTCATTCTAACTCGCTGCAGATGTGTCCTTCAGTCAGCGATGGTATAAGGTGATGTCGGATTGCTTGTTCAACTGCTTGCAGTTCTTCGCCGATGTCCTTTATCACCCTTATGAACCCTCCGGTAAAAGAGGCATATACCGCATGTGGTTCTGATTTGGCAATTTCGCTCATCACCTTTATCTGGTTTATCCAAGTTGAACATACTTTCTTTGCATAACTGCGCTTAAATTGTGCTGTACCGACAACACCTCCAAGGTACTTGTGACCAGATCAAGTCTCAAAAAGCTTTCCCGACTCCAGCTAAATCATCTGCAAACGCCACGTGAGTGACGTCAACAGTTATTATGAAGTCCAATAGGAGCGTTATTCCGACGGCATAGATCGGCATCGCCATCGGGTCACCTTGTGTCGTTCCTTCGTCAGAAAAAGGGAAAAAAGTCTCGCGTTGTTTGCTTCAAAACAGCCCGTTTTTTTTACGGTTCTCCACATACAGTTTTTACGGGACACAGCTAAGAAACCTGGAAGATCGCTCGAGAAGAAATAACCTCCGAATAGACGGAGTAGAGGAAAACGAAAATGAGAACTGGCAGGAAACGGAAGAAAAGGTGCACAAGATTTTCCGTGATAACTTAAAACTACAACACCCGATCATCGTTGAAAGAGCTCATCGAACAAAAACGAAACAGAGTGAAGACAAACCCAGAACAATCGTGTTGAAATTGTTGAATTATAAGGACAAGGAAAAGATAATGGAAAATTCAAACCGACTCAAAGGGACTGGAGTATATGTCTATGAAGATTTTTCAAGAGAAACTGTTGAAATTCGAAAAAAAAATGGATGCAAGTCTTGGAATTGCGTAAGAAAGGTAAATATGCTGTCCTTCAGTATGATAAGATTTTTACTCGTGATTTTAAGAAAGTGAACTAGTTAATGGTTGAGATATCTCATTTAAGGCTCTCAACTAAAATGGCGTCACAACAGAGAGACAGTTTTAATCCTTTTTCCAACCAAGACAGTGTGTTAATTAGTGATAATCATGATCCAGATAAAAACTTTTTTCGTGAAGATTTTTTAAAACTTGATGCTGAATATGTGTCTATTGATCAAGCTAAACGTGACCTGACAGAGAAGTGTAAAGAAAATCATTTCTCTATTCTGCATGTCAATATTCGGAGCATGAGTAAGAACTTTGAGCAATTTAAGTTAATGTTACATGAGATTCAGCATAAATTCAGCATGATCTGTGTGTCAGAAACGTGGTCTTCCGATGAACTGATAAGAGATTCTAACTTCCTTTTACCCGAATACGACGTAGTGCATCAAAAAAGAAATAATAAACGTGGAGGAGGGCTTTGCGTTTTTATTAAAAAAGAACTCAATTTTAAGCAAAGAACAGAACTTTCAACGTGTAATGAAAATGCCGAAATGTTATGTATAGAAATTCTAAACAAACAAAAAAAGAACACCGTCGTGACAACCTGTTATAGGTCACCAAATGGAAATATGATGCTTTTCAAAAAGCACATTTCAGTAATTTTCAATCGAACAGCAAAAGAAAATAAACAGATGTTTTTCTTGGGAGACTTTAATATCAATAGTCTTGACTACTCAACTAATAGAACTGTAAAAACGTTCATTGACTTCATGTTAAGCAAGGGTATGATGTCAATAGTTAACCGAGGAACAAGAATTGGTAAAAACAAAATATCATGTCTAGACCACATCTACATCAATTCTTTCATTTATCAAAATACTCTTTCGGGAATAATCAAGACAGATCTTACCGATCATTTTCCTGTTTTCATTGTTGATCAAAACATAGACACCACAAATTACCCTGATAAAATTGAAAAGTTTATTAGACCTTTTAATGCTAAGAACAATGCAGAATTCAAAAATGCGCTTAAGGAAAAGGATTGGACCATAGTAACAAGCACAAGGGACGCTAATCTTTCATACGATATTTTTCTAAAGCAATTTTCCGAAACTTACAATAAATACTTTCCTCTGACAAAGATAACTATAAAACGAAAAAATTTACTTAGCCCATGGATTACGGCGGGGTTACTGAAGTCTTCTAAACAAAAACAAAAGTTGTATAGGAAGTTCTTAAAACGCAGAACATATGCCAATGAAAAAAAGTATAAAGAATATAAAAACGTTTTTGAAAAATTAAAGAACAAAGCAAAACAGAGCTATTATTCATCACAGTTCCAAGCTCATGCTTATAACTCCAAGAAAACCTGGAACCTGATGAAGGAGGTAACCGGAAAACTTAAAACAATAACTGAAAACTTTCCACGAAAAATAATCATAAACAATCGGGAAATATTAGATCAAAAAGTAATAGCAAATGAGTTCAATAATTACTATACTAATGTAGGAAGTAACTTAGCAGCTAAAATTCCACAAAGAGAGAAACATTTTACTGAATATCTGGATTGGTGCAATACTTCGATGCCATATAAAGAATTAACGATTGAT
The DNA here is from genome assembly GCA_027922465.2 of Turritopsis dohrnii. Taxonomy (NCBI): domain Eukaryota; kingdom Metazoa; phylum Cnidaria; class Hydrozoa; order Anthoathecata; family Oceaniidae; genus Turritopsis; species Turritopsis dohrnii. The sequence goes on from BQMF02000026.1 coordinate 69,215, forward strand.
GAACTATGGGAGGCTTTCCAATCACTGAAAAAGAACAAAGCTTATGGTTTTGACGAGATTCATGTAAACATAGTAAAATCAATATACGAAGAAATAAAAATGCCACTATTTCACATCTTTAAAACTTCCATACAGCATGGGTGCTTTCCAAACCAACTTAAAATTGCCAAAGTGAAACCATCATTTAAAACAGGAGCAAAAGAAGTACTAAGCAACTATCGGCCAATATCAATCTTACCAATCTTCTCAAAAATCTTAGAACGGATCATGTATAACAGGGTATACACTCACATTACTGAAAACAATCTGTTATATAACAAACAATTTGGGTTCCAAAAACATTGCTCCACAGAACATGCAATCATGCAACTTACCAAAGAAATCTTACAATCTTTTGATGAAAGAAAATTTACACTTGGGGTTTTTATAGATCTTAAAAAAGCTTTTGATACCGTCAATCATGACATCCTCCTCTCCAAATTGTCTTATTTTGGAATAAATGGAAACTATTTAAAATGGTTTAAAAGTTATCTATCAAACAGAAAACAATACATTTCCTATGGAGAAAACGCATTTTCGCACTTACTGAAGATTGATTGCGGAGTACCTCAGGGATCAATACTAGGACCATTATTGTTTCTAATTTACATTAACGACTTACATAAGGCATCAGCAAAAATTCAACCCATTATGTTTGCTGACGATACGAATTTGTTCTATTCTAATAGAGATATTAAAGAACTATTTAGAATCATGAATAACGAATTAAGAAGTATTGAACAATGGTTTAACTCCAATAGGTTATCTTTAAATGCTTCAAAAACAAAATATAGCTTCTTTCATCCATCAGCACGTCAAGACGACATCCCCTTACAACTTCCACGACTTACAATCGACGGCAATGTAATCAAAAGAGAAAATGTCATGCGTTTTTTAGGCGTTCTGTTAGATGAACAATTGACGTGGAATGATCACATAACTTGTATTGAAAGCAAAGTATCAAAAAACTTAGGATTATTATACAAAGTTAGAGGATTCGTAAATAAAACATGCATGAAACAATTATACTTTTCTTTTGTAAACTCCTACATTAATTATGCATGCATTGCTTGGGCTAGTACCAACAAGACCAAACTTAAGACTTTACATAGACGGCAAAAGCATGGGGCCCGAATTATATGTTTTAAAGATAAGTATTATCCTTCCCAGCCGCTCATGAAAGAAATAAAATTATTAAATGTCTATCAATTGAATATTTATCAGACACTATTATTTATGCACAGAGTCAAACATTCAAATGTGCCAGAAATATTTAAAGATCAGTTTCGGTTAACTGCAAACAAATACAATACAAAAGCAGCGAAAAACACCTTTTATAAGCCAACAATATTTAAGAAAATGTGTCAGTACTCTATTAACTATCGAGGACCACTACTATGGAACTCATTGCTCAAGCAAAAAATTGAACTGCAAAATATACCGTACAATGCATTTAAAAAACAATGCAAAGAATTTTGTCTACAGCTACAAGAAACTGAGGTTTTTTTTAAGTAAACTCTTTTCCGTTATATATTTATTTATATACCTGTATATATTTTTCCTTATTTTATATTACTCCTAACATTGGTAACTTTTATTTAACATTGTAAAGACTTTTGAAGATACGTGATAAGACTTTTTTTTCTGTAAATATTTCACTATTTTAACCAGATCTACGTATACCACATTGTAAAGGGTGCCCACGATAAAGCACGATGCTTTCTTGGGATCCCTGCCTAGTATTTTTTTTCTCACTAGATGACTCTGAACTAGGATCGACATTTATTAGTTATCTAACTTTTATTGTTTATGACGTTATCTTTTGATTTTATGGACTATGTTGTAAATAATTACTAAAGGCGAAATACATATAATAGTCAGGGCGCTGAGACGTAAAAAAAACTGGAAACGAGAGGGACAAATAAATACATATAACATACATAAAAAAAAAAAATTAAACATTAAATTTTACGGTGTAAACCTTGTGAAATGTGGCTGGGTTAGTGAGTGTAATTTTCGGGATTAGCCTCAATTGTTCAAATACTTTATAAGTGTTGTGTGGTGTTTGAATCCTGTTACATAAACATACTCACCCCATGATGAAGCTTTCTTGGAAAAGGAAAAAGGATTCTCGCTTACTTTGCAATTCTGCAAATGTTTTTAAAGATAATGTTGATGAAAATGAATCCAGTGACAAAGCAGTTGAAGATTGGCAATCATTGCTACCAAACAAGAAGAGAGTCATGTTAGAAGATAGCATATCAAAATCTAGAAGACTAATGGAGGAAGGCATTATTTTTGCAGATCAAGAAAGGTTTGAAAAGTTCAGAATGTTTTTTTTTCATTGTTTAAGAGTTGATGAGCTAATTTTTCGCCTAATAAGATACAACAACAAGTTGATTCTCTGGACTGAGTGTAGCACTATCCGTGTGTTGAAATCCAGTTTTGTGAAGTTTATTATATTTTTAATGTAAACAGGGCATTAGCTTGTAATTTACATTAGAACTGGTGTATTTAATAGAAAACAAAGCTAAGTTTTTTGTATAGCTTACCGGAAGCTACCCGTACCTTAACAGCCGTACCTTAGCCGTACCTTAGCCGTACTTAAGAAAATATGTCTATTTAGAATAGGAGAATGTATTTAAAGCAAAAAGGTCAATAACAACTGCTGTAACAAAGTATTACTGAAATACAATATATATAATACGATATAAACTATTGTAATAAAGCTTCCTCACCAAATTAAGTACGGCTGGATAAAATAAGGTACGGCAGACCTTGAATCTGTTAGTGCAACTCGAAAATTAAGTACAGCTGGCCTCGAATATGTTACAGTGACTCGAAAATTAAGTACGGCTGGATAAAATAAGGTACGGATGGCCTTGAATATGTTACTGTGACTCGAAAATTAAGTACGACTGGCCAAAATAAGGCACAGCTGACCTTAATTTCTTAATACGGTTATAAATCAGACGTCATGAATACTACTATGTTTACTCCTTTCACAATCCTTGTCAGAGCTATCCTCGTTGTTAATCGCTTCTAACTATTCCACCAAATCATCAAAAGATTTCCCTGACTTTTAAAGAAATGTAACGAATGATATTGGCATAATCGAATGTCGTAAATGACGAACCAGATATAGCTGGGATATATACTGGTCAGTTGTGCTTGAAATCTGTCAGTGTCACTGTCAATCCGGCAGCCAAGCAATTCATCCGTACTTAATTTTCGAATTGTAAACAGATTCAAGGTCATCCGTACCTTATTTTTCAAATAACAGTATCAGATTCGAGGTCAGCTGTACTTAATTTTCGAGTGGCACTAACAGATTTGAGGTCAGATAATGAACGAATGAATGTAGCTGAAATTCTACAAGGGAAAAGAAGATTCCCTGATAATTTCTACGATGGAGTATTGCATTTATCGCCTAAAATACTACTTATTGATTTAGTTAGAATTTGAACTTGGAATACGAAATAATGCTAATTTATTAATGTTATATCACTTCTCTAACTGTTTTGAACTTGACTGAATTACTTTTGCCATACACAGCAGCTTAAATCGTTGGTTTTCTTAAGTACGGCTAAGGTACGGCTTAGGTACGGCTGTTAGGTACGGCTACAGTGCTGTTCGCATGAAACTTTACATGAGATTTAGGACTTCATGTAACATCTCATGTTAACACAAAGAATGTTCATGTGTCCATTCTTATCACACGAAGTTAAATATTTTTTATTGTTATACCAACTGCATGTTTTAATAATCAAACTCATGTGCATTCTTTTGTTCGATCACGAAATATGCATGTGATAATTTTCATGTATATGTAAAGTTTCATCTGAACGGTACTGTAGCTTTCGGTAAGCTTTTATACCATATTCAGGCTTGTCAATTTCACGCACGCGATCGCATTCCTGCACGCTATCACGTAGCTAAAATTTTTCACGAACGTAAAAAATCACGTTGGTACGTAGGGAAATATTCCTTGTTGCAATAATAAGAAAAAAATGTTTTCCATACGCTTGTTTCAATGAAAATAATAAAATACTAGCCGCCAAGGCGGCGTCGTTCGCCGCCCATGCTCAGTCTGCCTTGTGTCACTTCCCAAAGAGTTCACGGAAAATGGAATTAAGAAATTGATAATGGAAAGTGTTACCATCTTGTAGAGCTCGAAATTCTGAGCAAGAAAATGTATAGGATCATATGTCTATGACGCACCGTTACAGAGATATCGTTGATCAAAAATTTTGATGACGTCACAGACCCAAATTTTTCGTCACCCCATGGCTGATATTGCAGACCCCAAAAAACGTCAGTTATCCCTATTGGTTACCCAGATAATTTTCCCTAAACGTCGCATTCGATTTGGGTATCAATACAATGGTTTCACACTGACGTCGCACAAAATAAAATAAAGTAATTACTCTCACAACTCAATCTACCATTTTGCGTGACTTACAAACAAACAGAGAATCGGCTATTAATATATAGATCGCGTGATAGTATAAAAGCACGTGACATTTGACGTCAGTTATTTTACAGATCACGGAGAGCAGGTGTTCTTTTTTTTTATGACGTCTATGATAAATCTTTATCAAAGCAATGTCATGACATCCTTGGAATCAAAATAGAAAACATAACATTCCATTAGGTTGATGCAAAAATTAATCTTTTTTAAAAAGTGAAAAATATGGCGAGCGCTGACATTAAAGTACGAACTTTTATGAAATGGGGAATCGCGAATGTCTTTGGATATAAAGAGAATACGGAAGATGGCGTTGTATACGTTACGAATGTTTGGTGTAAAGTTTGTGCCAGTAACAAAACGTGCGTTCTCAACCATCCATCTGTGAAAGGAGCTACTAGAATTATTGCTGAAAGATTTATTAACGGAACTTCAAACGTTACAAACGATGCGGTAAGTGATGTTATATAACATTTCTTTGGTAAATGCGTAAGTATACCTACGGAGGATACGTGCCTGGAGTCTATAAAATGTTAACTCTCCACCGCTGGTTTTATGTGATGAAAATAACAATCAACTAACTTAGCTGTGGGGAGAGACTTTAGAGTTTTTTCAGTAGACTAGAAATACATTAAAAAACATAAAAGCTCTCCTCCACAGTGTTATAAAGATGGGCTGGTAACGCTCTTCCCTTCCGTGAATAATATAGAAGAATCGGCTATTAATATATAGAGGGTACACCTTATTTTAGGTAACACGTCATTTAAAAAGCAAAATCCATGAAATTGCGCTAAGTTTAGAGGTTTCGAAGCCGTCTGAAGAACGAGATAAAGAGATACATGTGGTGGCAAGTGGAACTAAGCAATCTCGAGTTGATGTCATGACAGAGAAATCAAGCCGCTCTGGGTATTTGCGTCTTATGAATTCCGCATATAACCTTGCGCAAAATCCAACAATGCCCCTTCGCCGATTCAAAGTGCTAGTGGAAGCTCAGCGAAAGAACGGAGTTAAATTTATCAGTGGTAAGTTGCTATCTGATCGCATGGATAAAAATATTTAAAATATATGAGAGACTTCAGAGTATTTTCTGTCGAATAGGCTAAATATACTTTTAAAAATCTCTGCTCCACAGTGATAATCAGCCGTTGAAATAAATATCTGCTGTTTTTATTACAGGAAATCACGATCATTGAACAGCGAAAAAACTAATTACATCAATTGATCAAGCCGTTAGAGAAAAGCTTCAACTCATTTTGAATAACTCACCATTTATGTCTATATTGAGTGACGGTTCACAAGCGCGCAAAACTGGCGACGACAAAGAAATGGTTTTGACACGTATAGAGAGAAATGGTAAGGTTTCACATAAGAATAATGTTTGAAAGGAACGTTGCTTTTATATTTTTTGTACTGACCTATGAACAGGAATTTATGTTAATTGCATTGCTTTGAACTTTTTTAGGAGCTCCTACCTACTTAACCGTTTCACTGCTGCAAATGTCCAAGTTTGGAGGAACTGGTGCTCAAGCCTTAAAAGAAGGCATTGATTCAATTTTCAAAGAAGATGGTCCCGTAAAATTAAATGATTACACTCATAAAATGCTTGGCATCACAGCAGATGGAGCAAGTGTGAATTTTGGACGTGTTGGGGGGCTATTAAAGATGTTAGAAGATGACCAGCGGCCCTGGTTAGTTAAAATACATTGTGTTAATCATCGCACTGAGTTGGCTGTAAAAGACGCATTTGAAGGATCGATATTTAATGATGTGGATAAATTTTATATTGGACTTTATAACCTATTGAAAAACTCTGGCGCTATAAAATCTGATATACAAAGTGCTGCAAAAACACTAGACATTTCACACTACGTTTTACCTAAAATGACTGGCACACGTTTTGTGTCACATCGAAAAAAAGCATTAACTCATTTATTGAACATGTGGCCAGCCGTAATAACCGCACTAGAAAACACGCTTGCAATACGTCATCATAAAAATGAAACGAAAGGGAAGATCCAGGGCTTTTTAAAACAGCTAAAATCATACTCGTTCCTGTGTCTAGTTTGCACTTACCTTGATATTTTAGAGAAGATAACACCAACTTCTCTAATTTTTGAAGGTGAAGGTTTACTTCCTTTTGAAGTTATGCAAGTGTTGAACTTCAAGAGGTTATAGATAGTGCTGGGAGTGAGGATGAGCTACTTGATAGCCATTTAAGCCGATTTCATTTCGTAGAAGATGGTGATGAAAAAAGCCTATCAGCTGCATTTGTTAAAAATAATCACATGCTTCGAGACCCGCAAAATCGTGAGTATAGAACAATAAACTTTGAAAACTTCACAAACTTGAACAACGATTCTATTATAAAAGCATCCAACGCAAAAAAAGAATTGGCTAACAAACTGATTGTTTGCTTGGAAGAGAGGATGGCTAGTTTTAACGATCCTCTCTTTCTGAACATGAAGTGGTTCGACCCAAAAAACTGGCTTGACGAAAGTGCCTACGGTCGTGACCAAATAGAATTCATGGCTGACCATTTCGAAGTAATCTTATCCAAGACAACGTTCACAAAGCAGGCTGCTTTGTTGGAGTGGAAAAAGTTTAAAACTTTTACCAGGATAAACTTTGGCGATAAACTTTTATCGAATAGAATAGATGCGATGGGAATTTGGAAAACAGTTTTGCGTTACCGAAAATCGCAATTTCCAAGTTTGAGTTTACTGGCTCAAATGATTATTACATTGTCTGGGTCAAATTCTACCGTTGAAAGAGCCTTTAGTACACTAACTGCTCTTTTATCAGATAGACGTTTAAAAACCAGCCATGATACTTTGGAAAAGATAGTGCGCATATATGGTAACGACAAGGTCTGGTCTGAAAACGAACGAGACGAAATCATTTCTAGAGCAACCGATATCCATGTGAAAAGAAACATGAAGAAAAAAATGGACGAAGAACAACCATTGAAAAGGCTCTTGATGACGATGTGCATATCATTGACGATAACAACACTGACTACGATAGTTCAAGTAGCGATGGGGAGAGTTCCTCTTCAGATGATGAATAGACATCAGCTTCTAAGCCAAAAGATAGTACACTCCTCCTCAGGTGGTAACTGTTCAGACTAATTTTTACATAAATATATCTTTACGGTAAAAAAAACTTATGAAAATTATGTTTTATTTTATTTATCGCCTTACCCCCTGCAAAAGCAAAATAGCTGCAATAACAACAAACATGCGTTGTTTTCACGTGCGCACTATCGTAAATAGAAGAAAGTTTGTTAAAATCACGTTGGTAAATTACGCTCATGTACATGAAGTGATAGCGTAGGTACATATCCTGACGAACGCGGTTGGCCACGTCAGTATTATTTTTGAAAATGACAAGCCTGCATATTTCATTCCAAAAAGTTTTAAACATTTTCACATTTAACTGTGTGTCTGAATCATAAGAAAGGGGTTTGTCAATTCTTTATTAAGAAGGATTCCCCCTTTATGGTATAGGCGAAAAACAATTAAAAGAATATTATTTTCTTTTAAATTGTTTTATTAAAGGTTCTGTAAGTGTAAGTTATGCAGAAGAAAATTTCAGTTTAAAGCCAGTGATACATGAGTCGATTAATTGCTTTCGACTTTTTCGACCTCGTAGTGCGTATATTAAAAAGTTGCTATATGAAAGGTGATACATGCAAGCAATTTTTCCTTTCAACAATGTCTTCAGACAGCCAGGATGGGATCGAAATCGCAGCTGCTGCTATCATTATCTTGAAATGTATAGTAGCCTCAATAAAAGAAATCAGAAACGAAAGCCCAAGACATGGACAAATGTGGTTTGGTGTTTACGATACTCTTTTGAGTGAATTTCGCCTTGAAAACGAGGCTGACACTATTATAGCTTTTTGAGGATGAGCAAGGCTTTTGATTGCTTTTGCTTTTTGACATTCCATAAACTCTCTTCTTTGTACCATTCGTTGATAAAAGATTCAGTAAATTCAGTTTTATTTGCCATGTTTTTATTTTTCTTCTCCCTTGAATACAACAACGTACAACACTATATTCTCATTAGATTCCAGGGGCGGACGCAGGGTACAGCTCATACAGCTCAAGCTGTAGTAAAATTTCGTCAAGAGAATGGTTACTAAATGAGTTACGGCCGTCCTCCTATTCTTTTCGTCGATTTTTTACGTCGTTATTTATCACCCGCGACGCGACGCCGTCACTCAAAAATCTGTGTAATACATTTATTTATGGATTAGCGCATTATTTGTTGGCGCCCCATTTGACTCGCAAATTTTAGGTAAGCTATAACTGCAAACCCCACCTCCTGATTGTTCTTCTTTACAGCTCAAAAAACGGCCCCTTCTGATCTATGATGATACGAATTATAACTAACAGTTTTGAGCTGTATCGATACAGCTCAAAGATACAGCTCAAGTCCCGATTCTACGGTAGTTCGACACCCATAGCCCTAATCGTAGCTTAGCAGTAATTCTTTCGTTCTTCCGTCTGTTTGAACAGTACAGCTCTCGTGCCTAAAGTACGTAGAACGATAATAGGTTTTAGCCCAAAGTGTAAGCCTTTAGGTCTTTCGGTCGTCGGTAGAGTGGTCAAATACAGCTCAAATACAGCTCAAAGCCCATACCATGCATGTGCGTGGAACCTCTTTCTTGATTTTACCACGACAGAGAATCATTGTTCTCCAAGACTTTTTTATTTCTCCAAACGAGAAGGGACTTTAGAGCTGAGAAATACCTTGCAGAAGATGAAAGAAAACATCGTGATGGATGCAAAGTAAGTTTATGTTTTCTCTTTTATTAAAACTTTGTATTTTTTAAATCTTCACCAGTTTTGTTTGTTTTGTTTTAATTATTAATTTGTTTAATTTAAATGCAGAACAAATAAACAAAGATGAATGTGAGTTTAGATTCAATATAATTTGTTCACACATATCTCTACTCTTGATATATTTGTAAATTTGTGGAAAAAGAACATAGTTTCATGATTTTTTATTATCTTTTGCCTTGCTAAACTCTGAACTTTGGAATTTTACTCCGAGTTGTTGATGTTGTCTTGATTACTTTAAAAACTTGTTATGTAGTTTGAACATGGTACACTAGTCGTGATAAAAAAAATACAGAGTTTGCTACTTACATTACGTTAACTTTGATTTTTAAAAATTATTACATTATCTTGAGATATTTTGGTGTGATAACTGTTTGTATAGCTATATGTTTTGCTAGCTTTATTTGGAAATAATTCGTCAGTGAGTTTGTTAGGGGCTCTTACATGATTAATACTTCACAGCCCAACTCTGCATTTTACAGTGATCACCATTTGTTGTTTATATGTTTGCCATTAACAACCATTTGTTATTAAAAACATTTGCTAAAGATCAAGGATAAATATTTAAAGGAAACATTTCCTTGTTGTGTTTTGTTGAAGTATGCAGCCATGAGATTAATATATTTTTTCAGAAACGAAAGTTAAATATATTTCAAAAATTATACGAAGCTTTCTCTCGTGTTCTCTCGAACATCTTCGGGTATATGTTACAATAAAATTAAAACCATACCTACAAGTATAAAATTGTCTAATAAAATTGTCTTGGGGATTCTTAAGTAATACCGTTTCTAAAAAGTCGTAAAAATTTTATTTCCCTGTTGCATTTCTGTGTATCCTCTGATGTTTCAGATGTAACTGATAGGTTTATTTTAGTTCAACTGAAATTCAATCACAACATTCATCATTTAAATCAGTGCAAAATTAAATCAACGCTTGATCAGTTAATGTAGCCTTGTAACCTGAAGGAATTACCCTTCAATCTCACAATCCATGTTTTGTTTTGAGGAGACCTCAAGCATTTTCCCCATAATCGCTATACTCCATTGGTTCTTGGTTTTCTTTGTAAAAGTCTGGTTCTTTATAGAAATCCTGTGTTTTTCCTAAAAAACATATGGACAGTCATTTCTGTTGAGAAGGCTTAATGCTTATTCTTTGTGGTGTTATTCCCCAACTACAAGCTTATGTGGCATCTTCAGGTTAAAAAATATTCAGATTGATATCTTACTTATACACAGCTCAATAATTGCTTGTATTTACAATAAAAAGACATAAAACAGTTAAGATAAAAAGAAATGAAAATTGGCAACAAATACCCAGAAGATCAAGTGATAAGAAAAAAGAGAAACTGCATGAATGTTATAAACTGTTTGTATTGTGTGCTTTTTGGTAGGAAAGTTAATAAGTTTTGATAAGCGTCATGAGAAATGTACACCGAACATGTTGCCTGGCTTCAGCTGTCCTGTTTATAGTCATCTCCATTATAGCTTGAAATAGGAAGTATTTTGTTGTGTTTACAGTTTTGCTTTAGTATGTATGGACTGTACAATGTACAACAATAGATAGAAATACTTCTGATTGCTAGTTTGAATATTGACTCGACTTTGACTAGATTTTGTTTTATATCCAAAAATGATATGATTGATTTGCATTTACTTGCATTTGCATTTCTCCTTTTGGGATTCCAAATCCAATATCTTACCTTCACATGGTGTACCCTGTTAATTTAACCATGGAATTTAAGTAAGATTTCATGATCTGTATTTTATTTTGAGATTGAAAAATCAGTTAATGGAATGGTTAATGGTTACTATATATCATACTAATTTACTATAATGTAACATATCTAATTGTTCATTGTCTGTCTTTTTAGAAACATTAACAGTATCAGCACCTACTGCTGCAGCAACAAACAGCAAATTAATTTAATCAAGTCTGGAACTGGAACTTTCTTGAAAGTGAGCATGCTAGGAGGTTTTTTGTACAACAGAAGGAACATGTTTTATTGGATATAGAATACTAGTTTTATGACTTTGTACATAAAAGACGTTGACATTTTATATTATGTTGTATTTACTTTTGTTGTGCTAATATCGAATAAACTTTTAAATTTTGGCTTCTATCTTTATGGCTCTGTGGTTGCAATGCTTAGTGAAAGGTAATTTTGGTGTCTGGGGTGTTCACCGTGAGTAACTGCGACGGAACTCCTCTGTTAAAATGATCGCACATTTTCGGACGGCATTTTCCGGAAATCGGGTTGTCCCGAATAAACATCGGGAATCGGAATACTTATTGGAATCCGAAAAGTTGAGCTGTACCTACAAAATATTTCTGCGTCCGCCCCTGGATTCTCATTACATTCACATTAATTCACATTACATTCACTACATTCTCATTTCAAAATCTAATTTTGTGCATTTGCTGCACAAAAACAAAACAATTAATTGCTAAATTTCCAACATGTTGGAAATTTTTTTTTCGAAAGCAACTCGAAAAAAGCAACTTTTTTCGGCAAATTTTCAGTGATACACTAGGCGATTTGTCGAAAGAAATTAATCGAAAGCAATTAATCGACTTGTGTATCACCGGCTTAAGAAATGGTAAATCCTGTAAAAGTTGAATTTAAGTTCTTTTCTATGGAATTTACACCATTTTGATTTTAAGCCAATTAAATTGAACTTTTTGTACTGTTTGCTGATTCCTTGCCATGAATCTGTCATTAAGTCATCGGAATTGTGGAATTTAAAGTCTTGCTCATTTTCATTTTCTCTAGATATTGGGAAGCCATCCAACGGTTTGATGAAGCAATAACATTAACTCCAAATGAAGAAAAGCTTTATGAAATGAAAGCTCAAGTACTAAACTAGATTTTTCTCTTACAAAATTTTAGCTTCAATGAAAGATAGATCAATGATCCTCTATTCAGCAATACCTTATACCTTATTGTCTTTCCTAGGTACTATTAGAACTTGGGGAATTATTTCCTTCGGTACAAATGGCGGAAAAGGCTGTACAGTTAAATTCACTTTGGGCTGAAGCCTTTCAAACACTTGGAAGAACACAGCTTGGTATCGGTGAAGTGAATATGGTATTATTATATGTCAATCATTTTCATATATGTCAAAATAATATTGTCCATAAGAATATACCCTTTTGTTCTTTCTTAGGCGTTACTGAATTTCTGTAAGGCTTGTCACTTAAAACCCTGTTTGAGTGAGGTAAAACTACTTTTGTTGTTATAACTTGAAGGAATTATTTATATTTGTATGTCAATATAATATTAGTTTTTAATTCTAACATTTAACATTTAACATTCTAACATGTGTTTCTAGGAAAAAGGCTTCTGGAAGAATCAAATCTGTTCATTAGTTACAAAATGTTTGACACATATATTTAACAATAAGATAAATTAGGAAATTCAAAATCAATAAACAGTTCCCGTTTGATTTCTTACTTTCGAGTAGACATCAATATATATAGAAGTACAGTTCTGAATTGACCAGATAATTGGCAGACATTCATATGTCTATTTGTTCTTTCATTTTATTAATCTTAACATGCATATATATGTTTCTTGCATCTGTAGATTATGGATGATATAAATTGGACTAGAGAGTTGCTTGTAAAAAAGAATGCCCAGGATAAATGCCTTAAAGCTGGTGCAACAGACAAAAGCCATACCACAATTACTGCAAATAAACACTGCTGTAGTTTTTCCGAAAATTCATCAAATCTTTTATCGTAATAATTTTTAGTTAGGTAAAATTTTCCATTTCTACTCAGTTTGGTTTGAACTACAGTATACTCTCATGAGAATTTCAAGAAAGTTTCATTTATATGCAGTCAATCATAAGTCATGTGTGCTGTAAATGTGTTGATTTCTGATCAAGAGTTTGACAAAGTTGTGAAACTTTTAACAGTGTGTCCAACGAACAGATTTTTGTTTCTTAATATATATTTCAATTTATTTCTTTATTGAAGACTTTTTGTTCACTTCTTCATAGTTGTTGATCGTTTGAGAGAATGATGGCATGGGGACAGGGCGTGGCGTTGATTTAATGTGTTGAACAAGGAAAGAAATTGGTCTCAAGTCACAATGATATATGTTGGTATGACATTTGTCTTCTTTTTGTTTTCCCTCTAAATGACTGTGCTTTCCAAGTAATTCATGGCACTGAAAAAGTCACCAGTGTTCCGCTTAAAACAGAATGTATTTTTATTTCACTTTATACTCTACCATTAAAGTTTGAGTGACATGGAAAATGGGAGAGTATAATTTCATTTAATCACATAACCTCAGATTATTTAGGGTATTTTAACTGTTATTGGTATTCTGACAAATTAATGGATCAGATAGAAACCATGTTTTGTTTGGAGTTTTTTGCATTTCATTTCATTTCAGTGTGAAGAAATAAAAGGGAGGAAGCAGAAAATAAAAATCTTGTTATTTTCATAAAAATCTGTCGTTTTGTGTTTTTAAACATGGATACAACCAATTTGAATGCTTAGTTACGAATAATTTACGAATCAGTGTAGTAATTCAACACCCGAATGTCCTAAAAACACCTTTCATTGACTGCGCCTTTTCTTTTTTTACAACGGCACTACAGAAACAGCGCCTTTTTCTTTGTTTACAACGCCACTACAGAGACAGCGCCTTATTCAAGCTATATGAATGAAATGTCATCTAGTTCTGTGCTTCTATTAGATCTTTATGCTTTTCAATAATTTTGAAGTGCCATTAATGTCTTCGTTTTGCTAATAGCAGCCGTCAGTTAGGGGGTGTTTGCAGTGGATTAATTTAGTACTGTTTCACTATATTTGGTCAAAGAACGTTTTGTTTGAAATGCATAACGCATTGAAAATTTATCAACGGTCCCCCAGACTTAAAGTTTGAAACATTTCATTTTTACAGATTAACGATTTTTTACAATACGCATGAAATATTTCTGAGCTGCATAATCCATTGGTTTATGTTGGATATTCTTTCATCCAGTTGAAGCTAAGCCTTGACTATCTAAAATCTCTTCAAATCTGTTATTTCACGTTCAGATTTGTGATAAGGTAAAAGGTTAACCACACCTGCACACTTCCACTGCTCACTGGAAGGTTACAAGAGAAAGGACTTGTCGTCTATATTTCTGCTCTGTACCATCGCATTTCTCTTGTAGACAAGTGTTCATCTTTACCATGAGTGAAATCACTGACGAGCAGTTAGAAGATTTAAAGGTAAGTGCGAACCAGCATAAATAGTTTGTTCGTATATATTAAACAAGAGGTTAAAAATGTCGTGACTATTTGAAAGTTTTTAAACATGTCGGTAAGAGTTAAGATGTATTGAAAACATGCTAGAAATATGCACAGTGACAATGACTGGTGGACAAACAATTTTTAACGTGTCTGGAATTTACAACAGATGAGCAGTTCAATTTTTTCTTGCTTGTTTTTAGGACGCTTTCACGCTTTTTGATAAAAAAGGTGATGATAAAGTTGATGCTGATCAGATCATCGATGTGCTCCGCTCGTTAGGGTTGAACCCTCTCACGACAGATGTGAGAAAAGTCATCAAAGATTCCAACTTAGCTGGAACGAGAGTCGACTTTCCTACCTTCGTCAGCATCTACGAGCAATTCCTAAAAAGACCGACAATCGCTAATTTTGCCGACATGATTGAAATGTTTAAGACGTTCGACAGGGAAGGCTCGAAAAACGTCTTCGGTGGAGAGTTACGTCAAATCTTACTGAACCTTGGAGACAAAATGACGGAAGCCGAGATTGATGTCATGATAACACCACACGAAAATGCTGATGGTTACATCCCTTATGAAGTAATGTTAAAAGCTGTAATGGCTGGGTAGATCTGAAGCAGATTTCCGAACTTATCGTCATAGACACAAAATCATTTTCAAATTTTTTCCAATAATTATATGGTAAAAAATAGTAGAAAAAATGTTTTGTTAATTCTTTTGCAATCCTGAAAACCAAATTTTAGTAAATTTTCAATATCAGATTTGGCTTTCACAGAGCATTCTTGTATAGTTTTATCCATTCTTCAACCTCGCAAGGGAAATGATTGCGTTATGGAATGTTTGAGACAAGCTTGTTTGTATCGGGGGTTTTGAAATCTAAGAAACCTTATTTACAGCACGAGTGAAATGTGTATGATCTTTCAAAGACATCTCCCATTTAAATGAAAGATTTGATTTCGTAAACCAGCTGAGACGAAATAGCATTTGTTTTTTTCTTTTAAAGTTTTCATCACTTCGATGTTTAACATAATTCTTCAACTTGTTATTTTGTTTGCGAAAAATTGACTGGTTGTAAGATCAGTCTTTAAAACCATTTCAAAGGTTTGACTAACGAAGATATGATTTTGAAACAAAGAAAGAAACGATAGTAATTTTAGTAAACTATTACGAAACTTCAACATGCTTGAATTCCTTAATAACGTCGCTACTTCATTTCGAGGCACTAAAAATAAAGCAGCGTATCATCCCATTTGCAAGTTAGACAACAACATAATTACAGTCCGAAAATATCTTGTTTTATCTGACCTTTATGAGTGGAAGTAAAGGTTCGTTGACACGCAGACAAATTTTCATGCGATTGCAACAAAATCACGTCACACGTGTTTCCATAAGGGAGCCGCTTGAGAACGTCTATCGCCTGCAACATCTATGTCCTGATCAGTTCAGAAACATCTCGTATAAAACGTCTTTATTTAAAAAAAAAAAGTTTCATCTAAAACTATCATACCGAAATAAAAAAAAAAACAAAAAAACACTATTGGAATTCACGCAGCCTTTAGTTTATGCAGCTTTTCATTAAACCTTCCAATTCTCACTCAGGTTAACATCATAAAACAGTGTGAAAAATTCCGGAATCCAACATCGGAGAATATTACAAAGAAAACAAATCGACATGCAGGTGGATGTCGCGCAGGTTTTTGTCGTTCTTCTCAGAAATATAGTTTCTATTTAACTTGTAGTTATCATTTGTTCACCTGCTACTTTCACAATTTCCATATACTTAAAATCTTATCTCTAACGAAAAATTCTTTCAAAACCTTTTATTGAGTTGCCATGTAATCGTTATTTTTATTTACATGCTGATTGTTACGCAAAAATCACACGATTTTGACCTAAATATGTTTTTGCAGCGTCATCAAAATAACTTTTTTAAAAATGTTCCATGTTTTTCTCTATTGCGAGGAACAGAGGAAAAAGATTTCAAAATATATGGAGGAGGAGGAACTAAAAGTTTCTTTATTTTCTGAAAGTTTTGTAGAACCTCGTTAATCGTGACGTCATTACATCAACAATTATTATGCTGACGAAGAAATTCGATCTCGTTTTTCTTTCTACTAGTCATCATGATTTACACATTCACGCTTTTTTTTATAAGAACCAGTAAAATCTGACCCGAGGCTGGCTGTTCTTATTTTTTGAGCCTTTTTCAGCCTGAATTGTTCTTATTTTGTTCTTAGCTTTAAGAACACAGCTTCAAATTTCAGCCTCATTTTATTCTTATATTATAGAACTTCCAGTAAAATTTAAATTAATCTTTTTAAAAACAACTGTTTAAAAGCATGATTGCTGTTCGGCAATGACCCGATATGAGTATGCAAGGTAAAAAAAACAAACTTCTAAAGCATTTGCCAGTGAGTGAATTCACATCATGAGTTGTTCCTATCATGAATTGTTCTTATTTTATTAGAAAATTCAGGCTTAGGCTGTTCTTAATTTTTGAAACATTAATTTGAGCCTCAGGTTGTTCTTATTTTGTTCTTATGTTTTGTCCAAATCTGAGGCTCATGTTCTTATAAAATTGTTCTTATAAAAAGAAAGCGTGTAATACTAATTCATAATGGTAATTCAACAAGACAGTATTCGTTGCTAGTAGCAACATGAATAATAAGTCTTTCGATTTGTTTTTCTTTCGTTGTTTTTCACGATTTGTTCTAGCCCGTGTACAAGCCACTGGGCTTAGCATAATTAGATGAATTTGAACAGTCGTTAAAATAAACAATCACATTGGTGAGAAAATAAACATGATGTAAAATGATCACCCAATCAATTTTCGTTGATTTCAATTCAACCAATAGGAAATAGAGTGTTCATAATAATGAACTTTCCTTTTATGGCAGCATAATGCGATTGCACAAAATCCAAACAAGAACCGATATGCTAAGAAGATACGCCTGTTATAAGTTTCAACAACGCCTCCATTGAGACCTTTCACTGCGTTACAAGAGAAAATTAAACTTTTTGAAACGACTTTACTACATCACAAAGAATCATGAAGTTATTAATTTTTATGGGATTATGCTTACTTGCATTCACCGAAGTACAATCAACTAGCACCGCTTCCAATACTATCAAACCATCCCAAGCTTCAACCAATGTTTCATCCACCGATTCACCAGCCACCCCGAAAGCGACTGTTTCAGGAAGCATCGAACCGACCAAATCTGTGCAACCGAAAATGTCAAGTGTAGTTGGTACAACCAAACCACCAACTACAGCGAAAAAGACGACAAAAAGCAGCTCTACCACGCTTACAATTTCAGCAAGTTTGTTTTTTGGTTTATTATTCGGTGGAATGGCAAAATTAATCTATGCTTAAATGATTTTTTGTACACAAACTTTACATATATCTATCGCTACGATTGAAAGAAAAAAATAAATTAATTCTTTATGGGAAATTTTGGAGTGCGAAGTTTTTGGAAGACACGGTGGACAGAAAAACAGACGGTAACGATCTGTTTCGACTAGAAAGAAGTTACGACACATAGGACAATTACTAAATTATATGGAAAAACGGGAAACCACGTTTTCCTCGTACAACCGAACAAAATCCCTTTTTGTTTTTTTGAAAAATCAGTTTTTTAATCACAATAATATTTGTCTTTTTCTTACAACTCTTTACTCTCTTATGAAATTCCGAAGTAAATATTAACGTGGAAAGAAAAACAAAACATTCGAAATGAAACAAGGAGTTTCTCTTGTTGCACCTGGTCTCCACACCTTTCTTGATATTTTGAAGGAGTTATCTCTTCTTTTCATATAAACAAATAAACGTTATGACGTTTAGAATATTCATAAACTTCTTCAAATTGTTGTATTTTCTTTCACTTCACTGATAACCATAGAAGGATTTGTTTTTCTTTATATTCTTGGAGATCCGTTTTCACACACAATAAATTATTACATATGGAACATAAACATATGGAAATGCAAGTAATACGTCTCCAGTGATTGTTTAGTTACTGTTCCTTACAAAATTTAGTGGTTTGTGAAAACCGCTTAGAACAGTGGGTTTTCACTTTGGCGCGAAATTGAAACCCTCCTCCTTTTAACTTCAACATGGCGTCTTTCAGTTTTTTTCCTTTGTTGATGTTCAAAATGCGAAAAAATAAGCTCTCCCTAACTTTTAACAAAACATTGTGTTATCGTGTGGAGGGATAACGATTTATTAATATACGGTCTATTTTACAGATTTGTAATGTGCAGGATCTAGCCTGCTGCCAAACATATATCAGAAACACATATCAACACACATATCAACATCAAATTGGAGCGGTAGTTTGGCAGGAGGGTGTTTTGTGTTTTTACATGAAGTGTTGGTGATAGGCGTGGCGATGAAAACAATTAAATTCACATGTTAGACAAAAATATTTGTAGTAGGCGCGCATGACTAACTGTTTTAGTATGAGGATCTGCGACGGAGATAGCCAATGTTTTGTTATTCGATTGTTTTAAAAGGCTTCTTACTCTCCACCACATAGTTTGTCTTACTTAAAATTTTGAACGAAAAGAATTCCCTTGGCCATTGTTGTTTATTTTAAAAGCAGAAGAATAAATATTTAAAGTCTTCCGAGTGCCAATTTACCAACTTATATAGTGTTAGTGTTAAATCGTGATCAATCATAAAATAAGAAATGGTTTTGAAGAAGAAGAATAATTTTTATCTTATTTCAATCAATTTTGCGAAATTTTGAAAAGGTTTTCATGGAAAATTTTACACGGAGTGGTGATAGCATCTCTTGAAATTCTATAATAACTCGTGTTAAGCTGTGCTAAGTAAACAAAAATTAAAATTTTTGACATAATATACGTTTATAAAAAAACAAAACTGTACGGCTTAACGATAATAATCTATTATGCGTAATTATGCGTAATTATGCAAATGACGTATTAGTTGGTCTTTCTGTTCACAGTGCTGCATAGTTCGTCCGCTAGAATGTACAGATTACCTCTGCCAATTAAAGAATATCAACGAAATAAAAAATAGTGTGAGTTTATAACTTATTACGACGAATAGTTATACAGGATAGCCATTCAGTACAAAATAAAAAATACATTATAAATTATAATCTGCTGTTTCTCTATGGATTCTTTTGTGTTTAGATATAGAAAAAAAAACTCTTAAAAAGACAAATGGAGTAGAATCAGCTGCAAGAAAATTAGAGCTTCCAAGTTAATGAGCAAAACAGTAGCATCAAAATAAACATCGAAATTTAAACCTCAAAGTCGAAGAAATAATGGATCAAAAATCAGATCAAAACTTGTCCAAAATTTGTTAAAGCCAAAGCAAAATTAATATAAATTTAATAATGATAAAACAATTTTATTGAAATTCAGATTGGGATTTTGCTGATTGAATTTGGAGAGACATATTAAATTTTATCAGCAGAATTTTTGTAAAAACAAATCACCCCGTCCCGGCCAAGCGAAATCTCGTTTATTTTTACCAGTATGGCGCGCCAAAAGGAACTCAAATTACATCGTATACACGCTTTTTTTATATAAGAACCAGTAGAATCTAACCCGAGGCTGGTTGTTCTTATTTTTGAGCCTTTTTCAGTCTGAATTGTTCTTATTTTGTTCATTCTTTAAGAACACAGTTTCACATTTCAGCCTTATTTTGTTCTTATTTCTGGAACTTCCAGTAAAGTAGGCCGCATATAGCGCCATCATAAATACATTTTCACACATTTATTGTAGGTGAGAAAAGAAACAATAACAATTGAAAATAATAAACTTCTAAACCATTTACGGCTGCTTGTGATAAAATTCACATCTGAACTGCTCTTATTCTACAACAAAATTCAGGCTGTTCTTAATTTTTGGAACAATGATTTGGGTCTCAGGTTGTTCTTATTTTTTGACCAAATCTGAGGCTCGTGTTCTTATAAAATTGTTAAAAAAAAGCGTGTAAAATATGATATCATGAAATCAAATGTAGAAGCGTACACAGCTAACGAAATATAAAACAAGAGATAAAACAAAAAATTTATGATTTTTTACATGGAATATTGCACTTAATGACATCTGGTTCTTAAACTTGTGTCTGGAGTTCTAGATCGAAACATTGTCAAACATTGAAGCGCCTCTACCTCAGTGGTTATGTTTACAGTTGTAGTGGATGTGTTGATGAAGAGGATAAAGGAAAGCACGAGAGAGCAGAAGAAGCAACAGGTTTCTTAAATTCAAGCTCAGCCTTTTCGTATTTCATTCTTACATCACGGAAAATATGGAAAATATAATTGGTTTGTCATTCTGGCGTGCTTAAACTCTGGTATCTTGGATTGTAAGATAAATCTTTATTTAGACATGTGATGTGTGATGGAAATACTGCGACTTGTATTGTCAAGTCAGGCGAGTTTGCGTAAGACGTTAAGAACAATAAAATTGAAATATGTGTTGAATCCTTTCAATCGAGTGTCTGAAAAAACATCTTTTGCACATGACAGTATTGTGTAGGAAAGAATCATGCTTTTCTCACGTTTACAAACACAAGAAAATATTTCAGATAACTTACAAATAAACAACATTACGTTCTCTGAGTCACAATGAAAGTGAACTTTGACATCATGACACACACACTTAAAGTCATGCTTAGAAATAACATAGACAATTAGTTTAGCGTTTATAAAAAATATTTTGGTCTCAAGCCCACAACATGAAAATCTGTTCTAACTTTATGCAAGATCACGAGATAAAATGGAATTATTTTTTACGGAAACCAAGGAATGTTCTTTGATTAAACGGTTTAGTCGCAAGTTGTTAGCAGAGCATTTAAATCATTAAAGTCAACCCGACTGGCAGTAGTCATGTTATTTTAAAGCAAACAAATATACATGTTTTAAAACAACGAATTAAAGTTAAAGTCTCCAAAAAGATTTATTTTTCGTTGCCGAGACATCATTTTCGAATTTAAAACCCGTAAAAAAATTACCCAGAATTCTAATATTCCATTTAACGTGTAAAATACGAAAAATAACTTCGTACTCCACAAGTTCTACCATTTTTTGTGTTTTTCATGTCACAGAATTTAGAATTCCGTTTTGCCATTACTTTCAACAACTTCATCCCTAGGTCTCTTACGTCTCCTCTGAGACTTAACACATAGGGGAACCTCCGATGGTTAACACATATACGAAACTGTCCCGAATTTGACAAGTAACAGGTTGGAATGTGGGAGCTATGCAGGATAGGGTAGATTATGCAGGATAGGGTGGAGTATGGGACCGAAGTTCTATAGATTCTATGTACGGTACGTAAAAGAAAATCAAAATAGTCGAGCTTTTCAATCCTTTAAAATGTTTTGAATTTCTTTACTGAAAATTCATTTTTTTCCAAATAAAAATTTTTATCAGTAGTTTTTGTTAGATTTATACGAAACACATTTTAATTGGATCAATAGTTAATATACGTCCGCACTGCTGTTATGAACAGAACTGAGCAGGTTTGAAATATCTTGCGTTGTCATGGAGATTCCCTTCTAGACAACTGTTTTCTCACAATCTTCTTAGTACAATTTTTCAAGTCTTAAACTTATTTCTATTTCAAAATTTACTCGTTCTTTCGTGGTTTTCAAGACAGTTTTTGCATCTTTACGCATAATAGGAAATTCAAACAACGAGCATCACCAGTAACAATGTCATCAAATCCATGATAAATAGTTTGTTGAAAGACATCAGGAACAGGTGAGGTTGAAAAGTTGCTTGAATCTCTGGTGAAATTAAAAGGTTTAAACTCGGTTGCTACATTCATGTATTTTATTTGGGAGTAACATGACATTCTTGATTCTAGATGTATTGTTTTGTTTGGTAGAATTTGAAATACAAGAGCAGAGGTTCTTCCCTGAATGCAATGATCTACTTTTGATTACAACTATGTGAAGCAAAAACATAGATGTCACCAAATAATTTTGACACATAAAAACCGTCAAATACAGTTGAGTATTCATCAACAAGTTCCTAGTCTGCATTAGATACCGTTGTTAGTTGTTATCACAAAAAACTATTCTTGGATACCAAGTTTTTCAAAAAGTTTGTCTCCTTGCTGTAACACATAATGATCCCTTCTCATGGATGGCCAGTAAAGAAAAAGAAGGGAATTGTATGTACACTGAATGATTGGCATTACATCAACTTTATTATAATCCCAATGGTAAGATCATACTGATCTGACATCAAGGTGATGTCAAAGTAGCGTGCTTTGTGTGATAATCGTGTAGTACAGATGCCTTAACAGATATTGTCCTTGCAGCTGGTTTTACTGGGTCATGAAAAAAATACATGATCCAAATTTGACCAAAATCAGCACACGCAACCGAATTGAGCAGTGTTTTTACAGTTGGGATATGACATACACGTTATTCTTTTATATAAGCAACCAAGATCAGACGTTAGTAGTAATGTTGCTTCATTTGTTGCTGGACATTAATCGAATATATGTCCTGTCTTCAAAACACTTGTGTACGCTTTAGTTGTTAAAGTATCTAAGTATAAAGTCTAGGACATTCAAGTCCTTATATAGAGCGCACAACCTAGTGTAACAACCTAGTGTAACAGCCTAGTGTAACAATTTTAGCAGTTATGCTAATGCTGCATCTTGAGAAAAGAGAGTGAAGACGACAAATAAGATATCCAGTATAAAAACCATTCACTGTATTGTATATATTAGTCATTTGTTATAAATACATAAAAAAAACGTATTACATTTATAAATTCGTGATATCAATCTATATTTCGCGAATCACACATCGATTACCTTTTTCAATCATTTCATAAATTGAAATGATACCAGCACATGTGATTCATGGTCACACAGCCCAAGCTTCAGTTTAAAACGAGCATATATTATCGCCTCGTGGAAGATGAGTGCTGCAAAATTCTTCCGCTGTCTAAAAGAAATATTCATGCATCGTTCGTTAATGAACTCAAGATGTAAACAATCCAAAGAAGAAACAATCAACAGAAGAAGCTATGTGGACCTGAAAAGCCGGTCGGGATCTGCAAACTACACGGGCGTCTCTTTTTTGCAGGTCCTCTCGCAACTTGCCGAGCTCTGCAACCAAACCCTAAACACTGCAATGTCTCGGTCGAATATTTCTTTGCAGGAGAAACACACAACATTAAGAGAAGCTTAGCATCGCCACCAATGGTATCTTGTAAAACGTGTGTTAGCTTGGTATTTCTGTACGGGATATGCATCTGTGATTCTGAGAGGGCTTGCAGAACATCCGCAAGTGCACTTAAGCTGAAACAGAAGAAATTAATGCAAAACGAAAAAGGATTCAGAAAACATAATTAATTTGACTTGAATAAGAAGGAAAAACTGTCAAGCATGTCGAACTTCCAACATCATCATACCTTTTGTTAATATTGGATGTTTCACGAAGAGCAGATCCAGTAACTCCAGACAGACCTACAAAATAAAACATCAAAACTGACACAAAGAGTATAACGATTTGGAAGATTGTTTTCCAGATGTATTGCATGTTTCATAACGTTTTATACATTCAACTGTTGCAAAACAAGTTTCTGCTGCTTTTCTGCTGCCCCTGCTCCGTGAATCCACGAATACTTTTACATAATTAAAGATGATAAAATATCTGCTGAAACATTCAGTACCTACGCATTCACTGCCAGCCAGATCGACCAATTGTAATTTAGTTTTGATGGCGAATTTTGCTCCAGATTTAGATGAAGAAGAGGATGATGGAGGTGGCGAGGGAGATCTGGAACGAGTACTTGATGTGTGATCGATTTTTTTCACGTTTGGGGATTTCGGTCGTCGCATCAAAGATGGACCTGGTGACCTGACCCCTCTTAAGACAGAAGAACCTCTTCTTCCTGTGGAGACTGGTGACATCTCTAAAGAACTACTTGTGGCGATTGGTATATTCGACGACGACGACGACGACGATGAACTGCTGTTTTGATAAACATTTAGTTGTACGATTAAATGTGAGCGACTGGAATGCGAGTGAACATTCGTGCTGTCTTCACGCCGATGCATCATGCCGAATCTGACGTAATTCATCACTTCTTGATAGGAAGAGATCGTTCTGAAAATAGTGAAAACATTCATCGTTATTTTGTCGTCATCGTTACAGTTTGTGTTTTGAAGCACGTGACTGTAAACATAGTTTCAAACAATTCTTCCAGTTAAAGAGGAACTCAAAATGATTAAAATCTTTGAGGAAAATCAGCAAGAAACTGTGGAAGAATTAAAGTCAAAATTCATATGACATAAAAGAATGTAAAAATATTGTGTTTGGAATGAGCTGTGGTGTCTTTTAACCTGGACAGATTTTCTTATAGCACAATAATTTGCTAATTTCTCTCCTTTTTTTAGAAACCGTAAGCGAGGAAGGAAAAACTATAGTTTTACTCGGTTATTTTAATGTAGATCTCTTGAAATCTGATTCAAACTTGATTTGAATCAGATTTCAAGATTAACAGCCAGCCAGTTTTCTGGATATACTTGGTTCACACTTAATTCTGCCTCGGATCCTCTTACTCACAAGAATAACAGAAACTTCAAAAACTCTTATCGATAACATATTTTCTACCATCACTGGGGATGATTGTATTTCAGGCAATATTTTACATTCCATATCGGATCACCTTCCACAATTCCTTCTGTTTTCCTCTACCAATTACCCCACTGATGATAGAAATATGTCTAAAACTATCCCCATATGGTCTCAATTTAACCAGGAAAACTTCCTTCGCGATTTTGATAGCTTGAATTGGCAAGAGATCCTTATATTGGAAGAGCAAAATGTTAACACCTCATTTGACTCTCTTTATGCAAATCTATTGGAACTTGTTGATCGACATTTACCCACTAGGAAATTGAATAAAAAGTACTATAAGTCCCAAAAACCTTGGATAACGACAGGTATTTTGAAGTCGATGTCAAAGCGAGATTTATAGTTTCGAAAATTCATGAGATCAAAGTCTCCTGATGTGAAATCTGAGTTCCACCATAGCTACAAACGCTATCGAAACACTATTGTGTCCTTATGTAGGCGCAGCAAAGTCAACTACTTTTCAAGATATTTTACTATGCACTCCAATAATATGCACAAAATTTGGCAAGGTGTGAGGGAAATTATTGCACTAAAATCCTCCAGGTCCACGAAACCTATTTCGTTGAGAATTGATGGTGTTGTGTCATCCAACCCACTAATCAATTCAACTCTTACTTTACCTCTGTTGTAGGGCCAATATCCCTTTGAGCAGAAAACGTTTTACTAGTTATCTAAATCGTCCAAACCCTAATTCTATATTTCTTTCTTCAGTCACATCGGATGAAGTCTCGAAAGTTATTACTTCAATGTCATTGAACAAAACAACTGGCCCTAATAGTATTCCAACAACAATTTTAAAGTTGATCACTGGAAAAATTTCTCCGCTAATCTCTGAAATCATAAACCTGTCCTTTCAAACAGGCATTTTCCCTTCCGCTTTGAAGATTTCTAAGGTCATTCCTGTTTTTAAAAAGGGCTCGCCATTGGAAACCTCTAATTATCGTCCTATTTCTCTCCTTTCGAATATAGAAAAAATATTCGAAAAACTTATGTACTCTCGCATTATTTCCTTTCTTGATAGACACGATGCAATCTATTTTCGACAGTTTGGCTTCCGCAAGTCTCACTCAACCACGCATGCTCTTTCATTAACATATAGTAGAGAGAATAAGGCAGTGTTTAGATCAGGGCCAATTTGCTATTGGTGTATTTGTCGATCTGAAAAAGCTTTCGACACAGTAGATCATCACATCCTTTGCCACAAATTGCGCCATTATGGTATTAGAGGGGTTGCGAATCACTGGATTCGCTCATACCTTGATAATCGATTCCAATTTGTTTCTATTTCTGGTTTGAACTCAGAACTAAAACGCGTTCTTTATGGTGTCCCTCAAGGTTCCGTTCTTGGACCACTGTTAATTTTGTTATATATAAATGACCTGCATTGTGCTATCGTAACTTCGGAAGTCACACTTTTTGCAGACGACACCAATATTTTTCAGTTCGGAAAATCATTAGAGCCCCTTTGTGAAGCTATTAGTAGAGATCTTTCTCGATTATCAGATTGGCTAAATGCCAATAAAATTTCCCTAAATTGTGCAAAAACTGAGTTTGTTCTATTCAGAAGCCGACACAAACGCCTAAATGTTATGCCCCAAATATTCCTAAATTCCATTTTGCTGAAGCCTAACAGTTCCATTAAATACCTTGGTGTTTATATCGATGAACATCTGACCTGAGATCACCATGTATCCCAATTAGCTATCAAACTTAAAAGAGCTAACGGTGCACTTTCAAAAATTCGCCACTTTGTCACTCCAGAAGTTTTGACTGGATTGTATCATGCCATATTTGCATCACATTTGAGGTATGCATGTCAAATTTGGGTTCAACAAGAATCTTGTTATACTAAGCGCGCTTTAATACTTCAAAAGTATGCAGTAAGACTCATTTCCTTTTCTCCACCCAGAGCCCCCTCTGCCCAGATCTTTTCAAGGCTGAGGTTACTCAACACCTTAGACTACGTTTAACTCCTCAATATTCTGTTTGTCCACCAATTCCTAAATCATGAACTCCCATCCGACCTTTATAATACTTTCGATTTTAAAAAGATTAACCATTCCTACCCTACACGAAGTCAAGACTTAGGTCTTCTTTCTCTACCGAAAACAAGCACTCAAATGTATGGCAACCATAGCTTACGTAAACAGGCTGTCTCTCAGTGGAATCTTCTTCAAATGTTAAATGGTAATACACAACTTTCTAAATTGTCTATCTCTAAAGTTAAAAAATTAGCGAATTCGTATTTGTTAACCTTGTACTCATAGGAGCGAGTGTCACGTAATGGTAAATGTTCTTTTTTCATTCTTTTTTTATTTATTTATTTATTTATTTATTTTTATCATTGTTACAATCATTCTTTTATTGTTTTCTTTCTTTTTTAATATTGCTGACTTTAGCTTTTTTACTCTAGTTTGTTTTTGTTGTTTTTGTTTTGTTTTTTTTTTTTGTTTTTTTTTTTCATTTACTTTTTGCTATTATGTATTTGTTTACTGTTAATTTTTTCATTCCAGGGTGGCCACCACCTCTGTCTAGTATTTACTATTGCGGTGGTCTCCCTGCCTTAATCTGTTGTTTTGTAATTATTTAGGAATTTTAATTTTGGTAAATAAAGAGTTACTTACTTACTTACTTACTTACTTGCTACACAGTACCAAAGAGAAATTTGCTTGAAGCTCCACAATACAAAGAAGAATTTCTTGCTTGTCATTTTTAACCTCTAAATGTTTTTGGATGAGTTGTATCATATTAAATCTGTAAATCAAAGAACATGCAAGAGTTTCATCATTCAATATTGGTGACCTTTGGAGAATCAAACGAAAGCGGATTTTTTCAAGCTGAAAATGAGTGTTGGATTGCAAGTAAACATGCCTTGAACACTTTCCAACAGTTCGACAGTCAGTACTCTCCTGCTCTCAAACATGCCTGATAGAAAGAAGTCAAAATATTAAATACGCTTAGAATAGATTTGTCAACTGTATGCAAGTAGCTACATGAATAATCGAGAAAAACAAACGAGGATTATTAATTCATAACTAATTAGCAGAAGTAATCAAATATTAACAAGCATATATTGCAAGTCAAAATATATTAATAATGCATCTTGCAAAAGTTGTTTAAAACTAACCCGTTAACATGTCATATGAGATATGAGAAAACAACGGGTTTTTTGTAAGTGTTTTCCAATGACATTCTTTAATCAAGATACATGCTTTTTCTTTATAAGCATAGCGAAATTTCGTTGAGGGTGAAGTATTCTTAGGACTTACCAAAAAATAACGATGGAATATTCTTAATGCATTCTTATATTTCATAATAAGATTCCGTGACAATGTCACATATACACGATATACAACAGTTATGTCGCGAACTTATGAAGACAGCTTGTTGGATTTTTTTTGGTTTTCGCGTTTCTGAATATATTGGTTTCCGCATTCACTGTATCTGTTTTTCACCCTGCTCTGTTATTCTTATGAAACTCACCCTGGCAATATTCTTAAAATATTCTTACAAATTAGATGATTTTCACCCTGGTATTCTTATAAAAAAAAGCGTGTATGGTATTTCGCTTTATTATATAGTTTCAACCATAGACTAATAATTCAATGACGTAAGAACATAATAGAAATATTGCAAATCTACGGAGGTTCATATGAAAATAAGTTTTTACCTCATCAAAGTTTATAGACTGAAGAAAAGGATTTAAGAGGAGTGTCTAAAAGAATAGGGCGTTGAAATAAGGGCAGCATTAGATGAAGTTCAAATTATAGAGAAGATAACAGCAGAACTGATAAAACAACAAGGAAATATTTTTTTTAGTGCTTTTATTAAGCGGTATCATCTTCTTGTATTGGATTCAAAACTGGCTGGAAAAGAAGGCGTATGAAGAGGATGACCGAATCATTGAATTGTCAAGAATCGAACTACCAGAGGAATCTTTCACAGAAGAAACATTGTAAGTAAACACAAGGATAAAATAGAGGAAAACTGCTTGCAACATCTCGATTGGTGTTCATTTCTCATATTACCAGGCGAGCCCCTTCACGTGATGTGTGCTTGTATTACAGAACTTAATTCAAAAATGGAAACAAGTTGGCAGTTTCCCTTTGTTCACTATATCAGACAACTACTGCAATGCAATGCGGTATTTTCGCATAGGTAAAAAGTTCTGCAGACCCAACAACTATTGACAATCAGATACTTTCGATTTTGATTTTGTATTTTTGAGATATTTCTTTACTTACTTGAAATACTCCTACAAACAGAATCAGTTCTGTTCAGGAAACCTTTTTATTGTTCTTTCGTTGCATAATGGTAGTTGTATAAAGGCGGATTCACACGGGACGAATTCGCCAGCGAAGTCGCCGCGAAGTAGATTTGAGCGTGCGAATTCGCCGGCAAATTTACATTCGAAAACATATTAGCTGACGAATCAAAAAAATCAAAACAAATTAATTAACAATTAACAATTTTTGCACACACAACAATTTTTGCAATTTTTGCACACACAGCATAAATGGTTCATCTCTGATTGGGTAAT
Organism: Turritopsis dohrnii; assembly: GCA_027922465.2. NCBI lineage: Eukaryota > Metazoa > Cnidaria > Hydrozoa > Anthoathecata > Oceaniidae > Turritopsis > Turritopsis dohrnii. The sequence continues at coordinate 98,994 of BQMF02000026.1, forward strand.
TCTTTATGATGAGTTATTTCGCCGAGAAAAAGTAGAAACGGCTTCTACTTCTTCGCGGAGAAAGAATTCGCCTCAACTTTTCCAAACAAACAAATATGCGCATGCTCAAATCCACTTCGCGGCGACTTCGCTGGCGAATTCGTCCCGTGTGAATCCGCCTTAATGTCAAGGAAGGTTATTTACAAAGGTTTATGTTCAATTTTATATTGGTCTGCAGGTCATTCAATCGCGAATGCATGGAAAAACGATGGAATATAGTTTTCTTGAAAACACACAAAACTGGCAGCAGTACATTGACTAGTATACTGAATAGATACGCTGACATTTACGATCTAGACATGGCCATCCCAAAAGATGAGAGCAGATTTAACTGGCCTGCACCATTCTCTCACAAGACGGTAGATCGTACAAGACTTAAATACAAACGAGCAAACGTTCTATGCAATCATTCTGTGTTGAACAGAAGAGAACTACTGCGTGTAATGATGCCTGGTTTTCGCTTGGTGACGATATTAAGGAACCCGGTCGACCAATTGTATTCTCTATTCCATTACGTCAATTTCACAAGAATATATCGAATCAAGACAGATGCAGATCCTGTAGAAGAGTTCTTCAAAAACACCACTCATTACTACCGATCGTTTAAGTCCAGGTTATCACGTGAGGTCTTCCAGCTGGAAAACCTGCTTAAAAACGGTCAGACGTTTGATCTGAACCTTCAACGTTTTAAGAAAAGACCAACCAATAATTCATTTGATGACTTCATCGACTACCTAGATCAAGTTTTCAGTTTGGTGTTGATCACGGACAAGTTTGATGAAAGCTTGTTGCTGTTAAAAAATCTAATGTGTTGGACATTTATGGATGTTGTGTACCTGGAGAAACTTGTAAACAAAAAGCTTCACGCGAAACCACAAGAAAGGAAAAAAGAACTGATTAAAAAAATCAACACTTGGAATCACTTAGACTTGACAATATACAACCATTTCAAAAACAAACTCGACAGAATCCTTTCGGAACAAGATCAAACTCAATTTCAAGAAGATTTGATTTTCTTTAGAGCGCTGAACAAGCAAGTACAGGTGTATTGCAGAGATCAGACAGCCTTCAGCCATATGGAAGTATTGAATCTATTGCTTGAAATGCGCGAGGAACCACCATCTGTATTTACAAATAGACCACACTGTTTCTGCAAGAAGTTAATGCGATCTGAGTTACAGTACTTGACGTATTTTCGGAAGAAATATCCTCAGTTTTACTTCGCAAGGAAGCTGAGAGAAGGTGAAAAACTCAAAGACCCTTGCTGATACATTTTCGTTGTGAAAAGATGTTAACATGGTCAAAATTAGAAAACCGAAAGTTAGAAAATAAATATTAATTTAACAGTTATATTTTCAATCTTTTCTAAAATATCTAATTATTGTTTTGATCAATAGTATTTCACAAGCTGTACGTTTACTCTGAATGGAATGCCGGCGTACCGGGAAATTAGCCAGGGTTTAATTCTTCACGCAAATATTTAAATACGGCGGTCAGAAAAAATATACTTTCATGGTAATGAATGGATGTAATGAACGAATGAATGAATGAATATCATACTTGGTGGTCAGGGAAGGTATCTCTTGCGAACCATCACTAGCACTGAACACCACGTGTTTCAATTCTCTCTAAAAAAAAAAAGTGATTTACCAATTCATCGAATAGTTTTGTATGGATGGCAAATATTCATTGCATTTAATTTAACCATCGGTCTCTCCATCGGTGGCCAATACTCCAAGATGGTGATGGAAAAGCGACGATAAATATTTTAGTTCATTTTAAATAAATTTGGACCTTAAAACATACAAGTAAACTTCCCTACCCTTTCAGTCGGAGCAAGCAGGTCAATGATTTCATTGTTGTAGACTTCAAAGACCGAAACCTCGATGGCATATGTTGATTTCGAAGCCATCTTTCGTTCTTCAATTAATCTAAAGGAACACATCATCTGACATCATATCCACTAAAATCAGCTAAGGTAAAACAGTAGTGAAAAAAAAGAAAAAAAAGAAAAAGAAATTCCGAAAAAAAAGGACAGCTAAGAATCCGAAACAAACCGAAATATTTCTTTTGCAGATCTCGGGATGACACCCTCTTTGCTTTCTTCATAATGGTTAGTGAGGTCATCAAATCCATCATGGACTCCAACCATCGTGTGTGTTTTACCGGAACCAGTCTGACCATATGCCATTATACAAACATTATATCTAATGAACCAATGAAATACAAGGATGAGCTATGGGACGTCATTAGAAAATTAGCGCCCCACCACAGTATGAACTACAAAATTTAGACAGGACAATCGAAACTGAAAGATGGCTGCTCAATGGCAAATAAGTACGGTAATGATCTTAGATGTTTTGAGGGATGTTGTTTTAAGGGGAATGGTAAAGAAGTAGGGTCAAAATTTTTGTTTTTCTTGTATAATGACGTTTTAATAATAAAAAACCAAAACCTGTAGAAACCAAACGCACATGAAAAACTACCGACCCATCAAGCAATGACGTCAGAAGCGGAGCGACATCAGTAAAAACAGCATCTTGTCCATCATGCGCTCCGTAAACTCTTTCGTATTCAAATGTTCGTGTCTTGTTTACACCACTGCTGTTATTCGATTGGTTAAAAAAAATATTTTCTTCGTCTAACAAAGTAACCACCTGTTCTGATGGCGTGCCAGCCAATCCAAGGGCGTTACTGTCTCCTTGCGAATCAAGTTCAACAAGCAAAGGTCGAACACGGCAGTGTACACGAATATTCCCCCGCAGTTCCTGAGTAAATCAAACAATAAATGTTCGATTTTGATCTTAAGCTTAATAACTTATACTATAAGTCAAACATATTAGTGTGGGTGCATGATGTACTCGAGTCCCTGCAATAAAAAAATATTTCCATACTACTAAAGTGTTGTGTAACATTCTTCGTCGACTTCGTTCTCTTTCCATTTGCTTTTGTATTTCATGGAGCGCCGTCTCAGCCTGTTCTAACTTGTCATTCAAACCTATGGGAAGAATACGCGCGCCATTAACAAACCGCACTTATCATCAGGGCTGCCATCATGTGGTTGTAATGGCACTCCGTTGCCATAAACAACTAAGTGCAAGATAAATTATGACTTGTATCAACCTCCCTTCAATTTTTATACAGAAATGTAGAAGACTCGCCGGAGTTGCTTTCTGACTGTTCCTTGCGATATGCTGTGCGTAGATTTGAAACCAGGTCATTCTCATAACTTGATATCTGTGTTTTAAATAGTGATGACATCATCAGCATATCTTGCCGTAGGTTTCCCCATTCTTGTTTCATGCTCTTCAGAAGAATAAAACCAAAGATTTGGTATGAAACAATCAAGTCAATTCTATCGTTAATCCTACAACATTCAATATTTGAAATCTCTTCATAAAAATGAAAAAGAATAACCGAGAACTTACAGATACTCGTTTTTTCATGTCAAGAATGGAGTCGCTAATATCTTTATTTGTTTTCTCCACTTCTTCGTTTGATTTCTTTAATAACGTCATCTGTTCTTTGCTGTTTCGAACTGCTCCTTGACACTAAACGAAAACTGACTGAATGACTGAATGACGTTTGCTAGCTTACATTTTGTGGATGGAAGTAAATTCTATTTTCAGATCTGTAAATAGATTATAGAATCATAAGAAATATATAGTGGAGTTCGGTTGCCAGGATTTGAGTTTCATAAAAATTACGCAATGACCAAAATGATTAATAAATCCTTACACCAGTTATTTTTTACTTGTCTTAAGTTTATCTCCATTATAACCTTGATGAATCCTATTAATCATTATCTCCATTATAACCTTGATGGATCCTATTAATCATTAACTATGGAATTTTCAACTGGGGTCTCCTATTTTTAGAATCACCTTGTAGTTGCAAATCTATGCAGAAGAAAATCGGGTAAATCATGTTAAAAGACTTTAAAGTTTTCTTTATATTCAAATAACACACTTCCATGCGTGGCTAAAGGATATATGTTAACTAATTGGATGAGATAAGGCTGCACATAAGGCTGCACGAAAGTGACAGTCTTACCTGAGCCAACTTCAAATACAACATAGCATTTTCCGTCTCCAATGCCACAATTCTTTCTTCACTGGACTATAACATCAAAGAAATTATGAAATCATATTGCTTTGGCAGCCTGGATGAAGTAATTTTTATTTCAGTCATGCAAAGTTTTATAACAATGGATTGAGTCATTTGCAAAATTTCAAATCATCATCAATAAAACACTTTATTTTCTGAGAACTTAACAGCTTAATGAAACTAAATGGAAGCAAACATCTTTTGTACCACATAATATTGTTATGAATTGGTTAGAGGTGACTTAACTGTGATATTGATTCAACACACCTACAATTTATTTACATGCAGGGTAAAAATCCTTATATCCTGTAGTACGCATCTATCATAGCTCTGCAGTTCATGAACTTCCTCTGTGGTTGAAACTAGACCGGAACACACTTGGTTTTCTTTATAGACTGTATGGTGATATGAAACTGCTTTCATATAACTGTTTTTATTTTGATATTTTGATATTATACTTCTTTTACAACTGGCTTTGATAAATAACTATCACAATTGGAATATATAAAGTTTACCAGAACCTTATAATGTTTTTTCCTAGCATACATAAGCAGACTGATAGATCAGTAGCCATTCTGAAATAGATACAAGGTTTAGTAGTTCTGTTCAATATATCAATCTATCGTTGTTGGGTGAAACATGAATCTAAAAACGTTCTTCAAGTATTGAGATTTATTAGAACTTCCAATCAGGGTTTCAAAGCATAATACAGTAAAAATATAATATATATACTCACCCTCAGTTGCTGCTGAGATAATTTCAACTTTTCATGTATGGATTTGTTCAAATTTGCCAGCATCATGAAGGAGCATGGAAACTACCTAATAGAACAAAAAAGGTTTGTGAGATAATCCTGATAATTTGTGATTAATGCACTTCAAGCTATTCCTTTCTTCTCCTCTCTCCCAACTTTCCAGTAACTTATCATCATCTTTGAAAAATTTCTCAGTAGTATTTTTTTCATTTTATAATTTTTGTGTTTATTTCCTTTTATCACTAACAGTGAATTATGGTGGCCAGAGCCATTGCAATAGAAATTCTTGTTATGAATGACAGGTATTGTTTTGCTTACACAAGAATACAACAAAATAATGAAATAAAAATTGTGGCAGCATGCTGAGAAAGAGCAGTTCTCATTAAATGTCACAAAAAATGCCAATACCTATTATCATGTTATTGCTATAAACACTCTAGGAAGCTTAAACATGAGGAATTCTTAAAAATACCATAGATTCAAAAAATATGACTTAATCTTTGTCACATCAGCAAAGTGTGAAGTCAGTGATATAGTTTGGAGGGTCGATTCACCATTCCAGATGGGTTTATTGAATGAGTATGAAAAGTTAATAAAATTACTAATACTGCTAAATCATTACGGAATAAAAAGCCTACTATGTATTTTACACGGTTCAAAAGGACTGGATCAAGATGCAGATAAACTGTACCAACAGCTAAAACGCCATGAAAAGAAACTACAGAAATTACGTGACCAAAACATAATGAACCAAGAACAATGGGATTTGGTTTTCCCACAGTCTAAGAGGACTGATTCAAGTTTGTTTGACATAACTCTGCTTAGACTACTATTGCGAAACTTTGTTCTGAAGAGTAACAGTGAATATTGGGATAAAGAGAAAGTTAAAAAAGCTCATAAAGCTGAAATAAAGGGGAACCTAAATCTCAAGTCAAATGAAAGGAGAATATACTACATTGGTCGACTGGTGGAGGCACGAAATCAGTTATTACACAAACCAAATGTATCGCAATATGTATTTACAACAATGTGGGTCAGCATAACAGACATCCTCGATAAACTTGGTTGCCAAGAAGCAACTTCCATTGAAGAACTCAAAATGATGGATATTGAAAATTTACAAACCTCATTCATTAAAGCTTGTGAACTCTCCAAAATAGAGACTTTAGAAGCAATTCTGAAAAAAGTCCAGGAAAATCAAGAAAAATTTGAGAAAAATCAACAAAAAATGTTGAAGAATGAAAGTAAAAATTCAACTGACGTGAAACAATGTCAAGAAACCGTTAACGCTTTAAACCAAAATGTCAAACAAATGAAAAAAGAGGTTGAATCAATCAAAGAGAAAACAAGAAGTGATATTGATGAAGTCTACGAAAAGATCCAAAATTTGTTCAAAATAACAGACAAACTAATTGAAGATGGAAGTAACAAAATAACAATAGTAGAAAAAATGTCAGAGGTACTAGTTCAATTGAAAGAAACTCAAGAAACGACAGCAAGGCTACAAAAAACAGTGTGGTACAACAGTAAAAGTCTTGACAATCTGCAATTTGAAATTTATAAAAACGATTTCGATTATAATAAGTTACGTTCAAGAAGTTTAACACAAAGTTATCAGTCAGTAGGATCAGGTAAGTTAATAATCAAATGATGAATTCAGTCTGCTTAATCATGCCATCATGGATGTTTGTGAATGAATTTGAAGATTTTTTGAGGGTTTCAGAATTTATCAAATCAAAATACTTTGCTGATAGGAACAAATTTACTTGCTTCACACATGGGTCCAAACGTTTTGTCTTGCAGATCAATTTTCTTCTTGTGGGTCTACTTTTTAGTCCTTATCATCCTCCTTACTACCCTTACATATTACATACATATTTAAAATGTCTGAGTCTTTTATATCTGTAGATAAACATCTGTGTTCACAGAAACAAAAATGACAAGTTTAACACACCACATGTAGGAGAACTGACGTTTCTCCAAATTGGATATTCCTCACAATCGGTTATTTTTCAGATGTCACAAAAACAGAAAATGCAATGAGTGGGGTGTATTTTTTGTAAAATTCGAAAAAAAAACTCACAAGAAGTATACAAGATTATTTTAGAAATAATAATCCAAAACGCACCTACTAACATGATACCTACAGTATTCAATAGACTTTTGAAACATTATCATTATCCTTATCATTTAGAATTTAATTTGGAGGATTTCAAGAAATTACCAGAAAAACTACAGATGTTATCTTTAAATGCGAAAGAGGTTACCTTGAGAAGTGATGGCGAAAGTCATTTTAAAGATATCTTCATTGATACAGTCAGTGGGAAAACAGAGAAGAAAGAAGTTTTAGATACAATCAACTGGATATCTGCAAACTTTGATAGAACAAACAGTTTCCTGAAAAGTCTGGACTTAAGCTGGTGTGAATTGAAAGATACTGATATCAAAAACCTTTCAAATGTCATCCCATTTATTGAAACAGTGATATTATGTTATAACTCTGAAATCACAAGCAAAGGCTTGGATAGCCTAGCAGAATCATTAAAAGAGAATATCAAGTATTCACAACTACAATATCTTGATATTAAAGGCATTGAATTAACAGATAGAGGATTAGATATGCTCTCAAATATTTGCCCCCTTGTTGAGGTTATACATTTCACAAACAATTCGAAACTTCGAGATCATTCTTGGGAGAAGTTTGTTGATTATTACAAATATTCCATAACAATCTGTAATCAGAAAACAAAGTCTTTAAAAATATTGATGGAGATCGGTTGTCTCATTTTGCCTTAGATCATTTACTCAGACTGGTGGTAAACATTCAGTTAGAACTAAAATCAAATAGATTTGATCAGTGGTGGCTTAAAAGCCTTCATGATAAGATTAAAGATTGGAAGAGGCGAGGGCATCCTTTTGAGATTCAACCAATGTGTTTTTCAGGTGTGCAGTTAACATGGAAAGATACACAAACGGTTTTGCTATTAGAACAAATTGAGTTCGAACACATGGATTTCATTCAAGGAAAAAATGCCATACGCTGGTTGGAAATAGAAGTATTTACCAAAAACATAACAGAGGATCAAATGAATCAGCTGCAAGATACTTTTGAAATAATAACTTCAAAGGACACCATGCATGAAGCAAAAGAATGGAAGATAACAACCCGCATATAATTATTATCAAAGAAATTTGAAGAAATCAAAAGGCAACAAAACAATATTTTTGTGATAATTAATATTGTGTAAAGGATTTTTTTCTACTTTTGCAGTTTAGTTTGATTAATAATAGATTCAACTTCTTTTCAGTATGAATGCCATTAATGAAATAAAATAATAATACCACAATACTCCTATTCCATTTACCTGACACACATTTTTGTCATCAACAAAGATTCTATTTTTGCAAACAAATCATGCTGATATTAATCAATAACTTGAAATTCAATTATCATTAAATCAAAGAGTTTTGAATAAAATGAAATATTACATTGAAATTCCTATAGGAAACAGGTCAACAACCACTTTTATTATTATATAATTTTCTTAAATAAATCACTTTGAATCTTGTTTGTAGTTTTTTTCCAGAACAAAAATTGTAGTAATATACAAGAGCAGATATTTTTTCCATCAAACAAAAAGTATATAAACTTAACATGTTTCATCTTGAGGAAAAAACTTTGAAAGAAAAGAAAATGACTTGTGTCATTGCTTCAAAATTCATTTATATGATCCCACAATGCCTTGATGTCACAATTTAACCAAATATATCAAATATCAAATATACCATATATCCAGTATTCATATTGAATTGAAACACCTAGTGGTTTTATTTTAATTTTACAGGTTTGCTGAATTTAAAGCAACATAATCTACTTTTTTACAAGAAGTGAGTGTTCTTGGATAACAAACTTGCTTTTGTAAACCCCCTTCGACAGTTTTTGGTTTCTCTGTTCTTTTGTATGCATGTTGTGCATGTTGCTTTAGAGAGAAGAGAATGGAGGCCTTAGGGAGAAACAAAACTGAAAGTAGATTAGTGTATGGAATAATTGGTTTATTAATGTTATAGTGGTGACAGTAGCATTGGATTCTCTCGTGGAACTTCGTTTCAGTTCGACAAAACAAAATCTATATGATGTGGCAAAAATCATCCCCTTGTGAGTGAGACCAAGAATAGTGAACAGAAAATAATACCAAATCTTAAATATGTATGGGACATAATCGATCAAATATTTGGAACCAAAAAATGTTTTTGTCACCCCTGACATCCTAAAAATTGGTCATTACATTAATTCCAAGATATTTTCCCCCTTAACTTTTTGATCAGGGGTGTAAATTTCATTCTTTTCTTTAATTATGTTTGAAAAACTTTTTGTAAATTTGTAGATAATCAAGTAGGATCTGTTCTTAATAAAAAACAAGTGGATGGTGTCCTGAAAGCTAGCAGATCGTTAGACTGTTGGTTCATATTAGATGTGAAAAAGAATATATGTTGTAACAAGGTTACATATGTTCTGATAGGACGGAAATTTTAATAGCACTTTACAATAGGCAAATAGAAGTTGCTAAAAGGAAATTTCAATTTGTTTTACTTAGGAAATTCAAACTAATATGCTCATTTTACAAATTTGAAATCAATAAATATAGCAAGCAAGTCAATAATTCTGGTAAGGCGGTAAAAATGGTAAGCCCATAACTCTGGTAAGCCGTTAAATCTAGTATATAAGTCTGGTAAGCCAATAAATCTGGTATATAAGTCGATAAATGTGGTTAGCTGATAACACTGGTAAGCTGATAAATCTATTAAGCCAATAAATCTGATAAACCAAAAACTTTGGTAAGCAAAAAACTCCGGTTTAAGATAGAAAGCTTGTAAAGCCGATAGAAAACTGGCATAGATAAAGACAAGAAAAGCAGTTATCATGTCCAGATAGCAGATACAACAATAATCAACCCATACATTACTATATCAACATCACCAAAAGTTTGCAGGACTGCAGGTTATTGTATCAGGTAGGTTAGAAAAACCATGGTTAGAATCTCAATGATTCTCAGATTTTCTTGCCTATGATTTCACACTCCAGCATTTTACTTTATAGGTTAAGGGCAGTGTATACAACTAGAAGCAAAATGGTCATGGGAAAAGAATCATTTGACAAAAAACATCTGTGGACTAGCTTTTTCTTATACAGAAAAAATATTTATTTATTAAAATATTTATACTTAGCAATAATAAAATAATAAAAATATCAAACTTTTTAACTTCACTGTTGAGGGACAAACAAAATTAAAACTTATACTAAAATTTTTTTTAAACAAATTTAACCGAAGTTGCATAGTCAGTAACAATAACTTTATTAAATACATCTTGGAACAACCATTTTTATGAACGTTGAAATCATTTAGAAGATTCTTTTATTTATGCCAACATATACCATAACTTGCCACCAGTTGATGCTTAGAATTCCAGAAAAAAGAATACAGAATTTTCAATCCAACGATCGAATTAAGGGAATCGCGATTCGCGATCTGTTTTTACGAAGTCGCGATAATGAAATGACTTAAAAGGTTAAATCGTGATCTCAAACGTCCTTCATTAGCCTGCCTGAGTAGACCTTGCTCCGCGTGCCATTATCGGTTTTTGAAATGCAAAGTTGTGTTCAACAATGATTAAAAGTTTTGCAATGAGCAAAGATGCGGGCAAATCTTACGGCTGACGGCAAAACTGCATTTCTGTGTTTTCAAGGAGTAGTCCGGCCAAAAATTACATATTAATTTTCTAATTTCATTTGATTAAGCATATTTGATTTAGTATGACGCAATAATTTTTTTTTCTTTGTTTAAATATTCTATTGATTAAAAATGGGATTTTAAAGATCTATAGAAATAACTCTCCCTTTCTTGTGACGTCATGGTTGTCCTCATGCTTTTTTATTCAAGAGAGAAAAATCAGAAAGTAGTTTGTTTAAAAAATTGTAGAAGAAAATATTGCTTAAATTATAATTTATTTATTAAAAATATGGCGTTTTGTAGCAAAACTTCGAAAAGCATTGTTTTAGAAGAGGAAGAAATAGAAAACTTGGAAGAGGAATCAGATTATGACGACTTAAACACTTTATGTGAAAATTTTAAATCAGGCTTAAAACCATATCAGTTTGAGCCAGAGGTTGAAATTGACAGTCAAACAGATAATTATGATGAATCTGATGATGAAGAACCAGTTTCTTCCACCACTGTTGGCAGTTGCACAGGTCGCTTGAGAAATAAAGATTGGTGTATTTGTCAAAACTGTCAAATAGAATCCCGAAATACGTCAAGTACTTCGCATTATGACCTGGACTGTCACATCTTCCATCACCACTTAGTGAACAGATCCCACGCTGTTTGATTTCGCTCCCCAACTTCTGTTTTTCATTGACCCATGCCTCATTTGCTACACCAATCAAATACTTTTTGTGTATTTCATAATACTACTTTTAGAAATCCAAATCCAAATACTTCTACTTTTAGAAATCCAAAAAATTCCTGCCAGATTAAAATATTTTGCCATCTTCACATACGTATTTGAGCTAAACAATATGCTTGCGGCGAGTTTAACGTTCCCTTCATAGTAACGGTTGCAGAAAGGTTGTCATCTCCATACGGAGAAATGACCATTTACGCAGTAAAGCGTTACCACGAGTGCTGAAGCAGACCGTTTTAATGTTTTAACTACTGCAGACGATGAGCAGCAAAGACAGTGATTGAGCAACTGAATCAAGGCAGACCAATACACAATAAACATAGCCCCTTTTGTGAAATGAGAATCGTTTTCAACATCAGATTCATCAGAATCTATGATTTTGAAACTGCTATCAAGATCGACATCCTCTTCATCTGACGAGCTTTCTATTATATGAGGAAAATCCTGGTCGTTTTCAGAATCAATAACAGTGTCGGGCAAAAAGTTAACTTGAATACCCATTTCAGCTGTTTCGAGGGTCTGGGTATCAGTTTGGGTCTCGGCATCTTTTGTTGTTCGAACCATGACGGGATCCACTGTATTTGAACATGCAGCATCTAGTTCCTCAAATTGTTCTTTGTTCAAGATAGCCTCAGCAATGTTTCGTTTCTTTGTTGCCATGACTTCTCTTCTCTCACTAGCAGAACGCTTTTCAATTGTTGGTTGCCTTCGTTGTAAGAAAACTTTGTCGGGATGGCATCTGGTTTAAGCAATCGTCTTGCTGGTATTCCCAACAGTTCGTTCTTGACAATAAAATAAAATTTTACTTCAGTGAAATCAATATCTGATGGTACGTTTTACTACAACACATAATTCATATTCAATCAAACAATTATTTTAAATGCTAAATGCTAGGAATTTCATAGTGGTTCATGGTAAAGCCTAACTTACTTGTAAATCTCTTTGAAAAAAATCCTCTTCAAAATGTAGATGGCAAAGTCTAGCATCTTTAGGTAAGTTAGTCCTTTTTGATTTTGGCGATCCATATCTTCTTCAACTTATCGTCTCGTGGTAGCTTGTAAAAACTTACATTTTTACTATGATTTGGTTTTGAATTAAAGCAATCAACTGCACAGCAATGAACCATTTTTATTTTTCGTTTACGTTTCCCTTAATTTTTAAAATCTAATCGCTTTTAAATTTACTTTTCACTAACTTCTATCTTTTTATAAAGAACAACTACGAGAACATAAGTGACGTCAGAGATTAGTAACAGCTGTTTTCGGTACATTTAAAAAAGTTTATTTAAAACTGAAAGAAAACTGTAAACATGAAAAAAAAAAATTATTTCCTACTAAATCAGACTTCCTCATCACGAAAATGACATTTTCAAAAAAATTTTTTTTTGGCCGGACTACTCCTTTCACTCAATATGGCTGCATAAAGAAACATGCTATCAAAATAAATCACAACATCAACAGAGCTTGTTATTTAAACCTACAAGAGAGAAAGAAGAAATATAAATTTTGTAGTGATAGCAAAATCTATGTTTACTGGGTAGCGAAGTAATGAAAAATAGATCATTATTAAAGCAAAACAGATCGCTAAAACTTTTCGCGATCATACATTTTTTCGTTAATTCGCTCCCTGCAATCAGCGCCGTATCCAGGCCTAATATGATAGCGTTTGAATGCTATGGGCGCCCAAAAAAATGTCCCAAAAAAGGGAAAAAAATGGGCAGCTAATCTCCTTGATTCTGTACTCTACATGATTGCTACAGAAGCTTGACATCCGTTTTCAATCATTCCTCGCTAAATAAACACCTCTTATAGGCGTATAGTCTATCCATTATCAGCAAATCACATCACATCTGTCTCTCACGATCTTTGTTTACTAATGTTCGCAACTTTTGCTGTCCTTATGTTGCGCATTGATCATTTCTATTTTGTTTGAAGAGAAATGATGTAATCACTTTTTGGGCATGTTTTTGCTTCTATGTATTTACGACTGTAATTGACTTATTGTTTTTGTTTGTGGCCACCTGCAATTTCCTTAATTATTATGTACAACCTGTCTGAAGAAGGAAAAAATCAATTTCGTTCCTACATCCTTTTTTTAATGTCAACGCTATCGTTATGCAGGAATACAAATCGTTGTGACGTAATTTGTTTTTCCAAGCAAGGATGCATGGCTCAAAGTAGCAAAAAACATCGAATCTTGAAACACATCACGCACGTGCAATGCAGGAAGATTGTTCGAAGATTCGATTCAAAACATAGTTCAAAAGTAAGCTGTTAAATGTAAACAAATCGTTACTAATTACGTGGATGGCTCTAAAGAAGGGAGATTCACATAATCAGCTAATAACTAACATACTCAGTATAGCAGGTAGGAAGGAAAGAATTTACATCCATGTGCAAAACTAATTTTAAGCCATTTCAGCCTTTAGAATTACCTAGAACCTCAAAATTTTCGGGGTCTTTGCCCCCCTTAGCCCCCACTTACAGAGTGCCTCAGACCCCCAGCTGTTTTAACGTTGTCCCCAAATTCGCTCCGGATACGGCACTGGCAATCCTATCTTAACATCAGGTTGACTGAAGAAAAAGTTAAGAAATTGACAATTTCGCCCACTTAAAAAAAACACTGACATAAAATGCATAAAAGATTTGGAATATAGATCTTCATGAAAGCCCAAGACATTTGAAACTTTTGCCTGGGATCAACCTCCAAAAGAATCATCCTAGAAATTAATAAAATAACAATCCTCTGCAGATGTGCCAGTTTGAACAGTAACATAAAAAAATTCCCTAATCTTTCAAGAAAAAAAACTTTGGGCAGCCAGAAAGAACAATTATCATTGAAATACCACAATTGCCTTAAAACTTAAAAATGAAGAATTCTTAAAAAACCCATAGATTCATTATGGCTTAATCTTTGTCACATTAGCAAAGTAAGTAATATAGATTGGAGGGTAGATTCACCGTTTAAGATGGGTTTATTGAATAAGTATGGATACTTAATGAAACTATTAATATTGATAAATCATTTTGGAATAAAAAGTCTTCTATGTATTTTACACAGTCCAACAGGACTGGATCAAGATGCAGATAAACTGTACCAACAGCTTAAATTAAAAGGAAAGGAAATTAAAGAGATTACTTGACCAAAACATAATGAACCAAGAACAATGGGATTTGGTTTTCCCACAGTCTAAGAGGACTGATTCAAGTTTGTTTGACATAACTCTGCTTAGACTACTATTGTGAAACTTTGTTCTGAAGAGTAACAGTGAATATTGGGATAAAGAGAAAGTTAAAAAAGCTCATAAAGCTGAAATAAAGGGGAACCTAAATCTCAAGTCAAATGAAAGGAGAATATACTACATTGGTCGACTGGTGGAGGCACGAAATCAGTTATTACACAAACCAAATGTATCGCAATATGTATTTAGAACAATGTGGGTCAGCATAACAGACATCCTCGATAAACTTGGTTGCCAAGAAGCAACTTCCATTGAAGAACTCAAAATGATGGATATTGAAAATTTACAAACCTCATTCATTAAAGCTTGTGAACTCTTCAAAATAGAGAAGTCCAGGAAAATCAAGAAAAATTTGAGGAAAATCAACAAAAAATGTTGAAGAATGAAAGTAAAAATTCAACTGACGTGAAAGAATGTGAAGAAACTGTTAATGTTTTAAACCAAAATGTCAGACAAATGAAACAAGAGGTCGAATCAAGTTGTCAGTCAGTAGGATCAGGTAAGTTAATAACAAGCTTAGCAATTATTATCATCAAAAGATGAATTCAGTCTGCTTAATCATGTCTAGTATTGTCTTATTTTTTGTAAAGCTTCAAAAAAAAAAAAAAAATTAAATTAAACTTACAAGAAACACACAAGATTATTTTACAAAAATATAATACATAAGGCACCTGCTGACATGATACCTACAGTATTCAATAGACTCTTGAATCATTATCATTATCCTTATTATTTAGAAATTAACCTTGAGGATTTCAAGAAATTACCAATAAAACTACAGATGTTATCTTTAAATACAAAAGAGGTCACCTTGAGAAGCGATGGTGAAAGTCATTTTAAAGATATCTTCATTGATACAGTCAGTGGGAAAACAGAGAAGAAAGAAGTTTTAGATACAATCAATTGGATATCTGCAAACTTTGATAGAACAAACAGTTTCCTGGAAAGTCTGGACTTGAGCTGGTGTGAATTGAAAGATACTGATATCAAAAACCTTTCAAATGTCATCCCATTTATTGAAACAGTGATATTATGTTATAACTCTGAAATCACAAGCAAAGGCTTGGATAGCCTAGCAGAATCATTAAAAGAGAATATCAAGTATTCACAACTACAATATCTTGATATTAAAGGCATTGAATTAACAGATAGAGGATTAGATATGCTCTCAAATATTTGCCCCCTTGTTGAGGATATACATTTCACAAACAATTCGAAACTTCGAGATCATTCTTGGAAGAAGTTTGTTGATCATTACAAAGAGTCTATAATAATCTGTAATCAGAAAACAAAGTCTTTAAATATTGATGGAGATCCCTTGTCTCATTTTGCCTAAGATCATTTACTCAGACTGGTGGTAAACATTCAGTTAGATCTAAAATCAAATAGATTTGATCAGTGGTGGCTTAAAAGCCTTCATGATAAGATTAAAGATTGGAAGAGGCGAGGGCATCCTTTTGAGATTCAACCAATGTGTTTTTCAGGTGTGCAGTTAACACGGAAAGATATACAAATGGTTTTGCTATTAGAACAAATTGAGTTCGAACACATGGATTTCATTCAAGGAAATAATGCCATACGTTGGTTGGAAATAGAAGTATTTACCAAAAACATATCAGAGGATCAAATGAATCAGCTGCAAGATACTTTTGAAATAATAACTTCAAAGGACACCATGCATGAAGCAAAAGAATGGAAGATAACAACCCGCATATAATTATTATCAAAGAAATTTGAAGAAATCAAAAGGCAACAAAACAATATGAAATAGGAATATTTTTGTGATAATTAATATTTGCACTTTGTGTAAAGGAATTTTTTATACTTCTGCAGTTTAGTTTGATTAATAATAGATTCAAATTCTTTTTAGTACGAAATAAGAATAAGAACACTCATATTCCATTTACCTTTTTGTCATCAACAAAGATTCTATTCCTGAAAACAAGTCATGCTGATATTAATCAATGACTTGAAATTTAGTTATCATTAAATCAAAGAGTTTTGAATAAACTGGAGTATTACATTGAAATTCCTATAGGAAACAGGTCAACAACCAATTTTATTATTATATATTTTCTTAAATGAATCACTTTGAATCTTGTTTGCAGTTTTTTTTTTCAGAACAAAAATTGTAGTAATAAACAAGAGCAGATATTTTTTCTACCAAACAAAAAGTAATCTGACAACACATAGTGTATATACATACCATTTTATACACCCATACTCATATGTGATTTGGACAGTATGATTTTAGACAAATTAGTTTTAGCATAAATTTAACACATTTCATCTTCAGGAAAAAACACTAAAAGAAAAAGAAAATGACTTGTGTCATTGCTTCAAAATTATGATCCAACAATGCCTTTATGTCACAATTTAACCAAATATATTACTTTTTTATTTATTTTTTTTTTAAATGGGTTGCTCCCAGGACGATAGTATAGAGGGTCCGATCTCTCACCAGAGTTTTTAAAAACAGGCACAACAGAAGCAATCTTCCAACAAGAAGGAAAACAAGATTCATCGATGCACTTCCTGAATAGCCTACAGAGTTTGGGAGAGAGTTTAGGCAAGCATTTTTGTAGAATGATTACAGGGATTTCGTTGGGACCAGTAGCCTTAGAAGAGTCAAGAGAACTAACAACATCCGCAACCATCTTGGGAGTTATGTTCAGAGAAGACAAATCCATGTCAGTTCTGGGGGCAATATCGGGCAAAACATGACCAGTGTCATCAAAAGTGGAGTTCCTGCTGAACTGTTTAGCAAAGAGCTCTGCCTTACTAACAGCAGATGTCAACACCTCAAGACCATTGAAGAGTGGTGGAATCAAAGACTTAACCTTATTCGAAAAGCTCCGACAGATACGCCAGAAATCACGAGACCCAGCAGATTCAGATATAAGCTGATCAAGGGATATCATTGATCAAAAATTTGAAACCAAATGTTTTCGTCACTCCTAACATCCTAAGAAATAATGGTCATTATATTAATTCCAAGATATTTTCCTCCTTAAATGTATTTTGATAGAGGGTGTAAAAAACAACAACTAAAAAAAAACATTTCCTGGATATTGTTATAGTTTTTGAAATATAAATACTGTGTACTAGTAGTATTCTGCTACTACTGATTTTAATACTGAAAAGATAATAAGAATGATAATTTCCGTGAAAAACTAATTAGATAATAAGCTTAATTTCTAATAATGTCAAATGATTTTTTTGTCAGTTAATAACAATGTTATTTCTGTGCAGATGAATTCTAAAGTTCTATACCAAGATGACAGTGAAATCAAACTTTTGATAGTTTTTTCAAAAATTTTTCAAAAATCACTTTTGACACAGGAGGAAAGATATTTTAATAATGTTGTCTAAAAGATGTTTTTATTATTCAAAATTTACTTATTTACAAAAACAAAAAGGGTAATAACAAAAATTAGGACCTATACATTGTGTTTCTTATCTGATGGAACTACACAATGCCATATCGAGAATTCATTACACAAAGGCTTTCAAGGAGATTAACATAAAATAAAAATGTCAATGATAGCATTATCATGATTAATAAGAAATCAAAATACGCTAGCATAAAAAGATCTTAAGATAAGTTTCTTGTATAATAGATAATCAAATCAAATAGAAGAGTTTGTCCGTCAATGAAAATAGTGACCATTATAAGAAATAATTAGCATCTATAAACTTTCAAAATGTGAGAGTTTTATATCAATTTTTGTTCTAAAGAAAATAGCAAGATTTCTGTCATCTAATCATGGCAGCAGCAGCAGTTGATCAACAAAACATGGCAGAAACTGTAAAAGGTATGGTAAAAATGTTAATAAGCATTTCTTGCCATAATTCTGTTAAGAATTGGATCTACTTAGAAATGAATTTTTGAAATAAGAAATTTTCACAACTATTAATGTTCCTAAATATTCTCTTTTGACTTATTTGCTAATTATTCATAACAAGAGCCAGATGACGCAAAACGGTAGCAGCAAAAGTACTTGCCACAAGAATACTTTTAAATTTGAAATTTTACTTAAAGTTCTTAAACGTTCTGTAAACGTTATTCCTTGAGATATCTTACTGGTGGAAAACAGGCATAAACGATATTATAATGTTTAAAATTACTAACTCGTGTAAATAGGGTCTAATCGCAACACACCAGCAATTTAATTTATTAGAAGACAAAAGAATTATACATGCATGAGCTGTTTATAACGTACGTTTTTTTTATAAGAGCTTATGTAGAAAAAAAAACGTGTTTCTTCGAAAAAAAAATGTATGTTTTGAATTATAATTTTTTGAAACCGAAAATGAATTCAAACAGATAACTGCCTTTTTTTAACTCGATTTTTGAAAACCTTGATGTTCAAAGACAGAACAGATAGCTAACAAACGTAGAAAGTAATAAGAAAGTCTGATCTGTGCTTTACTGACACGAAAAACATATCTATTTTCAAGTGCCAAAGTTCATTGATTCAGTACCATAAAAGTAACTAAAAGTCCCAGTTTTATGTAGACCTATTTGATTCATGTCCATTCCTTCATCAATTAAGTGATAAAATATCAAAGAAAACGTATTTTAAATGTATGTGATTGAAAACCTTCGAAAATTCAAAAGGCTGCATTCGTTCATTAGAATGTATATTGAGTTTTTAGTGGGGATTCGCATACTCTAAATCGTAGGCTAAAAACTGCCGTTTCGGCCGGAGTAGTAGTAGTAGTAGTAGTAGGAGTAGTAGTAGGAGTCCAAGGGTGTTTTAATACGGTATTCGCTTACGCTGCTACCGTAATAAAATGAGTCACTTATTAGAGTTAAATTATTTTTTTTGCAATAACAGCAAGGTTTTTTAAATGATAATAGTTTCTAAATTAGCTTATCTGATGGGAAGTGAAAACCCATCCATGTCACCCATCTCATTTGACTTATTTGCTAATGCATCACAATAAAATGAATCACTAATAAAGTTAAATTATTTTTGCTCAATAACGGCAAGGTTTTTTTAAATCGTATGTATATATGTATTTCTATCGACAAAATTAAAATGTCAGAAGCTTTAAGAAGGTCCCTCACCAGTGACAAAAATGAAATTTTATCTTAAAACTTGACAAACTGAGAAAATACCAATGACAGATTGTGAACTGTGTGTTTTTTAAGATTGCAAAAAAAACTACAACTGTACAGCAACAAACAAATTGAAGTTTGAAAGAAAACTTTTGAAACTGTTCTCCTTGTGGGCTAGAAAATAGTGGCCACATTGCCCATAAAAATTTAGTGATTTAAGAAAGTTGACCATAATCACCAGTAACATAGGTTCTTCTATGAAGTCATAAAACTCCACTCTTATAAGTAATTACTACAGCTAGATGTCTATGTGCAACTGCGACATTACATTTTTGAGCTTGAATTCAACTTCTAACCTAAACAACTTACAAAAATAATAATTATGTAGAATGAAATTGTCTCCTTTCCCAATTCAAAATTTTAAAATCAATACCTCTTTAATTTCAGATGGACGTAATAATTCTCTTTGACGTACAAAAAGCCAAACTTGAATTAAGTAACCTTGTTTCTGATGATTTTGAAACTATTCTTTTGAAACTTTCTTTTATTCCTTTCAGAAAGAGGTGGCAACTTGATAAAAGACAACCAGTTTTGGTTAAAACTCCTCCTTCTCGTCAGTTATTGCGGCAAAGAAGCCTTGCTTAGAATACTACACAATCAGAAGAATGGCATACCCCGTGATCACAAGGAACTATATCAATTCTTGAAAGATAGAAAGCAAATACTAGATCGTTTGTGCAGTAAAAAAGTTCTTAAGAAGGCTCAAATGGCACTTCTACTTCCAAAAACACAGGAAACAGATTCAAGCATGTTTGATGTGAGCATCTTGAAAATCGTAATAAAAAACTTTAAAGGACTCGATGATAAAAGTTATCTATGGGAGATCAAAAATATCCCAACAGATGAAACAGAGTTTAACAAATTGTGTCGAAACAGAAATGACAAATTGATCATATACCTGACACTACTTTTGAATGAGAGGAACGAATTGATGCATCCTCAGAAGAAAATTTTCCCCTTCCAATTCAAAGAAAAATGGCAGAAAATTGTCAACATTTTGGATAATTTAGGCTATCGGCAAAAAGAAGATAAGCGCGTCATGGATGATTTGCTGAAACATTCGTTGGAGGATGTGGTCAAAACAAATGAGAACCTGACAGAGGAATTCATTCAAGCGCAAATCGATGTGCTGTATCAATTTGCTCGAGACAGCCAACACAGAGAAGCAGAAATCAAATCAACACAAATTGAAAACACAGCAGTCTTAGGCCAGTTGCAAGTTTTATGGAAAGAGAACAAAGATACAGTTGATAAACTAAAAGATGAAGTCCAGTGTTTCAGAAGGACTTGGTCAGGAAGACGAAAAAGAATCCATCGAGATGGAGAAAAGATCAACAACTTGATTAATGAGAATTACAGCAACCTCTTCAAAGTACAATCTTTTATGGACAACTTAGAAGACCTTCTAAAAGAAAAGCAAATTCCAGAAAAAGACATTGAAGTGTTGGAACATGAATACAAGCAATTCACAGAATCCATATTAGTGTCAAACCACAGAATTTCTATCTTTTTAAAGGAAATTGATGCGGTGCTACCCAAGAATAGATTATCATCATCTAATGAAGAACGAAATATACAAATTATTGGGCATCTGGAAATCCCTGATAGTCAAGGTAAGAGGATTTTTGTAGATAGGAATATACTGATTTTACAATGGTTTTATTGAAAACATTCATATGATACCATTTTATATCTTGAGTTCTAAATATTGAAAAAACCGAGGAAACTTCATTTATTTATTTATTAAAATTTATTTACAATATTACAATCATACTTTCCAGTGGTCATTCTCAAGTAGAGTTTAAATTTTCAGAAAAAAACTATTGAAAAGTAGCATGAGTCATAAGCTAAAGATGCCAAATCTATTATTAAGTGATGATACTTCAGATTTTTTCTCGATAATCATAACTTTTTTTTGGTAAAGAAGTTTTTTAAACTGATTTCTCATAAATACATTGAAATTATTTATTTTTCCAGTCACATGTTATCTATACATATGTTTCTCCCTGAGAGCACGTAGGGGGTATCATGTTAATAGATATTTGATAACTTTATTTGTTGAAGCTAGTACAGGAATAGAATTGAGAAACTTTCAAACAATATCTTTAGGCACAGACATGAATACAGTGATACAACAAATCCAAAATATAGAAGAATTAAAGATACGATGCAATCAACCAAGGGATGAATGTCAGATCATCATCAAGGAAATGGATCTAAGACAGAGTAGACAGAACCTACAGCAGTCAGAAGTCGAAAAATTGGTGCAAAATTTTCATTTGAAAAGTGAAAAACCACGTTTGCTTCAGCTTCTTGATCTTTCAGAATGTAATTTAAATGACGAAAATATAATCAAATTTTCTTCAATCATGCCATTCATCAAAACAGTCAAGCTTTGTGATAACCAAAACATTTCTGTAAAAGGTTGGAGCTCTGTCGCACAAGCATTCATGAAAAATAAAGAAAGAGCGACATTGGAGAAACTAGATCTGTCTGGTATTAATTTTACTTCAACTGATATAAAACCTATTTTCAATATTTTCCCTCATGTTAAAGATATAAGTATGAATAGCAACTCCCACATTGATTTGCAAGCATGGAAGATTCTTCTTAGTGAATTGAAAAAGTATGAAGGAAACATCAAATTATCCAGCATCCATATCAGCGGAGAACCACTGCGAAAATATCAACATTCAACATTGTTACCTTTATTGAGATGGGTACCATATATTCATTTCCCTTCAACCAAGTTTCACTTAAACTTATTGTCTGACTATCTGAAGAAACTACCACACGCATGGAAAACATTTGGAATCGCCATAAAAGAACTCCAATACAAAGATTGCATAGTATCGTTGAATGACTTCAAGGTTATTTATGATATGATAGAGTGTGAAAAGATGATGAAATTAGATGATGAAAACATCAGTATCATGAATAATCAAGAGTTTTTGAAGATTGAAAATAATCAAATTATTTGGAATCTTTCAACTGTATCTACTTCCCTGTCAGTAGCCATACAAGATACCAATGAAGTAACTGACGCAACAACAGAAAACTGTTTAGCTAACACACTTTTCGAAAAACCTGGCAAAGAATCAACTGTTTGATCAGTAATCAAACCCCCTTTGTGGAAGTACTACAGGACACAAAATTGTGTGAAATTTACCATGTCAGATAGGATATTTTTGATTTGTTTTTAGTTTCTTATCATATCACTGTTCACCTTTGGCACATATTTATGTATTTCATTTACTTCAGATAAAATCAATGTTCTTTTAGCGTTAACATTAAAATTGTCTTATTTTTCATTGATTCCTTTCAAGCCCTACTTCATGATATTATGAACTGCTATTCTTAACCTGATCTTAAATGTAGTTCATTACCTTCTTCAGTTTGAAAATCATTGCATTAACAATGAAAAATTGAAGAATGACTGGCATTACTAAAAAATTTTATTTAAAGTGTTAAGATAATGTTAAGATAATTCCATCCTCCCATTATAGTGTTGTTATCAGTAAAAATTTTAATTCATATAACAACCATGCAAGCTCAATTCTAACAAAATATCTGAAAGCCTAGACATAAACAAGCTAGGAGAATTTTTCTTTGTATACATGATAAAAGACTGGCAACAAGACATAATGTTTTTTCGAAGTGAATGCAAAATGACATGAGTTTATCAGGAAATACTGTCCTAAATAAACAAAATGAAACTATGATTCACCAATACAATCAGATACCTGGAGGTAAGTTCATTGAATTCCTCTGAAAAATCTGAAATCAACAGTCAACCAAGTGTTTTTGGGAGTTCAAATTGGATCAACCAGACAATAATGCATCAGTGTAAAGTGTTTTTGAAATCAGTCCTTAGAAAAGTAGCATGGCACAAGCTTACATCAAAGTCATACATACATAAAATCTTGAGCATCACAATAGTAGGATTGATTTTAAAGATATAAATGTTCAAAACATTTGTGTTGTTCAATGATTTGAATTCAGGTTTACATTTTGTGCAATAGCTATTGAAATAGTTTTTTACTTTCGGTCACCCATGGTGGAGTAAAATCTTGGAGTAAGTTTCTCCTCTTACTATCACTACTACCAATTCTTCAAGTTGTGAGTGGAAACATGCTTTTTCATATCTTTAAGAATAAAGTTTTCACATTTCTAGAAAAGTATTTTCGTATTTTCAATTATAAGTTTGAACAACAACCAAACTATAATCCATCAGCTAAGTAGTTTCATGGTTTCTTCTTTCTATATAACTATATAAGTGTGAAAGGAGTTATTAAAGAATGGGTTTTGAAACAAAAGCTGTCTTTAGTTGGGCTGCCTTTATTGATGCTGTTTGAATGTAATTTCATGAAGGAGGGAAGTTTTCTCAAAAAATTATATTTTGAAGGAGTTTCCCATGAAATTCATTATGCCATGATTTCCATGTTTTTGATGTGAAATTATTATGAATCTGTCCTGTTGGTTGAAAATGGCTGATTCTTAATTCCAAAGGTTAATATTGTTTTAAACGATGCTTGCAGAGACAGACATTAAAGTTACACTAATCTTATATCAAAAATTAAAACATTAAAATTATAAAAGCATTTGAAAAAATGCACTTCTCTTTTCGCAATTGAATTCATAAACATTCACAATAAGTAAACTGATTAATTTATCTACTATATATCTTTGTTTCTACAACACAGCTTAATCTTAATATTTTGGTGGTTATTTTAATCTCTCCTTCATTATTTTAATGTCTCCTTTCTTGTTTACAGGTCACTCAGTTTCTGGACCTAGGGCATGAATTGTCTGGACCTAGGGCGTGAATTGTCTGCCCTACGTCCAGAAACTGAGTGACCTGTAAACAAGAGACAATTCACTAGCCTTGATGGATCCTCTCATATGGATGATTTTTCCACCACAGTTGTCTTTCAATAATCTCTTCGACAACGATGGCTACATAAAACACAAATTTACCATCTTACCAACAGTTTTGCTTTGCTCATGATCATTACTTGTTTCCAGTGTATGAATTCTTCCTTTGTTGTTTCTTTGGCAGTCCATTTGTTGTTTGCTACAATCCGTTCATATTAGGCTGGCATTCAGTTTCATTTAATATTGCTTTCAATGACATTTGGTTCACTTTTCGAGACTCTATCATACCTTTATTGGTATCACGCATTCAAGGTAGGACTTATATGAGACCAATCTCATTGAGTCATCTACATATCATTCATTTTCAACTTGAGGTTGTATAATATTCAATTTACGATTGGTGTCTTTTCAAAGCCATAGCCTTGTTAGCCTTTTTTTGATTTACTTATATGCTTAGAATGGTTGGATTCTACCACAGATTTAACGGTATGCAATATTTAAGTTTCCAACATGTCAGTCTATCTTAGGGCCTTCCGATCAATTTTCACACAGGCTTAAATTAGATGCACTCATGACATACATACTCCTATCCCTCAAATGCTCAAATTATAATGATCAACACTGTTTAGAATTTTGTTTTCATATGATTAAAAAAAAAAACATAAAAAACTAATGCAATAGATGATTATGTAAAAACTATAATAAATTGCAGTTTTATTAACATACTTTTTGTCAAAATTCCTTCCCAGTTTAAGTGAAAAACTTTGTTGTTCTAAAGATTACTCTGATGGAATGTGAAATCAAAATGTCTTTAATCGATAATTTTAGCTTTTCAGTGTTTTACTGGTTTTGAATCTCCTTATAGACAGAGAAAAAAGTTACTACGCACATCAGTATAAGGCATAGAAAAAAACATATTTTTTTTGAAACAGTTTTTGTAAATACTTTGGATTTGGATTTACCCAATCTGACTCATGTTTTAAATATTTGGTAATTAACTTCCTATTTCCAAACTTCTGCAATGCTTTGATTTACTGCTTATAAATTTTTGCTGACTTAACATTATTGGATATTTTAATATTGTTTGAAACTTTTTTGCATGAAGAAGTTACAATTCTGTAATTTTGCTATTCAGAATAAAAGTTAACTTTTAAGTTTATTTAAAAATCCATATTACATATAATATATATGGAATCTGTAGCAGGTTAGGACTGACTCATGACTCATGAGCAAGTAATAAGGGAAGATTACTTTCGATACTTTGAGGTTCTCTGATTGAGAAATGATATACATTCTTTGGCATCGGCATGCTTATTTAATGCATGCACAATTAACTTTAATTAAGGGTTATTACATAATGTCTACATATAAATAACACTGCTTCCATAATGTTTTCAGATTCTATCAACAAAGCAGGTAAGATTATTCTTTGTTCTATCTACTTTTTTTTATTTTAACCAAATTATCGAAATTCAGAAGTTTTTGCTTTGGTCTTATTAGCTGATTAAATGAGTATTGGACAAACATTGTGTGTCATCCAATTTATCTAAACAGAAAAAGTTTCCTTCAGTGAAAGCAGTACATAAGGTTCCAGCATTTTTCCATCTTCAAAACGAAGCAATAAATAGAGAGTTGTTAAGCTAAAAGGTCATAAAAAGATTGGTTTCATAAGTATGAAATGCCAGTATTGTCTGTCTGTAATACGATTATATCTATATAACAGAAACACACTAGTGTTCTTGCAAATGAAATGATGGTACTGGCAGAAATGAGTCAGGCTTATAAATAGCCTATAATAAGCAAGAACAAAATAGATCTCATTCCATTTTACAACAACTACAAAGAGGAAAAGAAACGATGAAGTGACAATAAATCAATTTATATAAAGAACTGCTAATGACTTTATCAATTATCTTGTATCCTGTTAAATGTCATAAAAAACGCAACAAAATTACAATGGTAATTTTTAAAAATTATGTTGTCATTATTACGAAGTTTCTTATTGAGACTTTTTTACCCAAAAATGAAAATGAAAAAGTAAATAACTTAAAGAGAAAAATGTGGTATAAAAATTTGCCATGCTTTTGATTAGTAACATCACGTAATAAAAAGAAAAATCTAAACTAAAAACATAGAAAGAAAGAGATAATGACTTAATAATCAATTAAAGAAATCATAACAAATTATTATTTTAACGGTTTTAAAAAATTAACACAAGTCGGGTAATACCTCTATCTGATCATTCTGCTTGTGTGATTAAGAAAATGTGTCAGCATTAACTTAGATAAAGGGAGACAACTATATCAGATATAATTTTTGATTTAGATGAAAATAATGGCTGCTCAAAGTGGTGAAGATCTTATCGTAGAACAAGCCAACTGGTTAAAGTTGGCGATACGTATCAATCATTCAGGGAACAAAGCTTTGTTAACAATACTTCATGGACCTAAAGGTATTCCAAAAGATCCTTCCAAGCTTTATACATATTTGGTCAACAATAAAGAGCCTCTGCAAAAACTGCGACAGAAACACGTTTTGAATGATGATCAGTGGAGGGAATTATTTCCAAATAATGGGCAGACAGACTCATCTAACTTTGACATCACATTAAAGAAATTGCTTATAAGGCAGTTTATATGGTGTGATCCAAAAAGTAAATCGTTCTGGAACACAAACAACTTGCAGAGGGATCTCAAAGAGAATGGAACCAATGTTGTAGTAAACATAGTCCACTTGGTGCAGATTAGAAACAATTTGATGCACAATG
Organism: Turritopsis dohrnii; assembly: GCA_027922465.2. NCBI lineage: Eukaryota > Metazoa > Cnidaria > Hydrozoa > Anthoathecata > Oceaniidae > Turritopsis > Turritopsis dohrnii. The sequence goes on from BQMF02000026.1 coordinate 126,364, forward strand.
GTGACAGACCAATTCCTGATAACACCTTCAACACATGGTGGAACAAGTTAACACAAATTTTTGACAACCTAAATTACAACGACCACAGCTTAGCAAAGGACATAAAAGAACAGCCCTTAGATAAATTGGAACCATATATGGATTCAATAATCCAGTCAGAAATAGATAAGCTGAGAACAATGGTTGAACGTATCGAATCAAATGTAGAAAAAAGTGCAGCAAGTCTGAAAAATTTCCAAAGTAGCAACAGAGAACTATCTGAACAAGTTAAAAGTTTCATGGCAGAAGTTACCAGCAATAGCAGAAAGATAGCCAATGAAATACCGCACTTACACGATGTAACAAATAGTAATGCTGAAAAATTAAATAACATCTACCAAGAACTAAAACTTCTGCAGTCATATTACCAGGGAAGTAAAGTTATTCTTTGCCGAACAAATGAACAAGATCCGATAGCAAAACTTAAAGCAGAACAAGATGAATATCGGCGAAAGGTAGAGGAGATCAGCCAACGCCAGACAAGGCTAGAAGAAATACTAATTCATGATGGCTGTTGCAAAAAACCGAATGTTGAAAGTAAGTAAAAAATTTTATTATAAACTTTCAAAAGTAGGAGTGAATCTAAAATTATCATTATGATCCATCAATAACAAAATGTTTTTCGTTTTTCATTGTAGGTATTGTTGATGCAAGTATTAGCAAGGTATGTCAAGCAATAAATACCATCGAAAAACTTGAGTTGTGTTGTGATCAAGCAAAAGACGAACAGGAAGTTGTGATTCGGCAGTTAAGCATCAAAAAGCAGAAGCAATGCATCAGTCAGATGGAAATTGAGAGCATGGTGACAGCTTTTCTAGAACCAACGTCAGCAAGAAAATTACAATATCTGAATTTCTCCTCATGTAATCTCACAGATGCAAATATCAAAGAGCTAGCCAAAATCATTCCATTCATCAAAACTGTTAAACTTCGAAATAATTCAAGGATATCCCAGGAAGGTTGGAAGGAGATGGGAACTTGTTTCATAATGGCAAAGAATGCTAAGCTAGAGGATCTTGATGTGAGTGACAACAATTTCAACAATGCTGGATTACAAAGCTTGATGGATATATTTCCTTATCTGAAACGGGTCGAGATCAGTAACAATGTGCATTTATCAATAGTGACATGGAAAGAGTTATCAAGAATAATTGCAAAGGCTGGAAGAAATAATATTCTTACTGATCTTAATATATCTGGTACCCCGTTGAAAATGGCTGAACATATCTGTGTGTTGAACTTGCTATGGAATATAAAATACATCCACCTCAGCTCAACACAATTTAATTTTAAAATTCTTTTGGAATCAATGAAACATTTGCCAATTCCATGGGAGAAATATGGTGTTCGAATAAACACACTGAATTATGAGAATTGTTGCTTAACCCTTTCTGACTTCCATGTTTTGTTATTGCTTATTGAGGTTGAGAAGATCATGAAATATTTTAGCAAAGATGAGAACACAAAAACATTTGGGAAGAGGAATTTGCAGTTCAGCTTAAGAAACAGACAAATTTATTGGAAACAAATTGAGCTTCCCTTTGGCCATCCGATTCCAGAGGAAACAGTTGACGAATTATATGGAATATTTGACAACATAAATGAAAGTGACAATGAAAGCATTGTGTCACTAACAGAATTGGTATGAAAAACTTTGAAAACAATGTATTATATCAGTGTAAGAGAACTTAGTTTTTCTGCCACTTATTACCCAAAACTAATTATGAATACCCTACGAACAGATTTTATTGATAAATAAAACCCAAAACCCAGAAGCATTTTATTTAAAAGGACTATGCCTAAGACAGAATTTCAATACACTGTAATTACAAATTAAGGAACTATTAAAAATCAATTAAATGGTGAAGAGAAAACCACTTACCTTATTAGTATCATTCAGTTGATGCCATCCACAATGTCCTTCAATAAAATTATTTCATTATTTCTCTTCTGCACACATTCATACTTTTTAACTAGAAAATACAAGATGAAAATAATTCTACTTTGAATACAGTTGTCTTGAATTTCTGTTTAAACACCGTGCTATGGCTAAGCCAACAAGTATCGCCTTTTAAAGATTTAAATTATCCCTCTGTGGAATGGAAATGATAAGTAAATATTATTAATTAATAAGAAATGTAATTAAGTGGAACAATAGAATGTATCGAGGCGAAACTTGCTAGCAAGGCATTAACACGTTGTTTAAACAGAAATTCAAGGCAACTGTATTGGTTAGATTCGTTTAATACCATTCCTAGTGCTGGCCCTAAAGTCTCAAAAAATACAATAGTGTCTTAGGTGGATTTTCTGAACATGCAATGATATACAATCTCAACACAGTAAATCTCCTAATATAGATTACATTTAATGACATTGTTTACAGGATTTATGTAGTTGTATTAACCTACAACAAAAATTCTCACGACATGATGAAAAACCAGACCCTTTCTATTGAAAATCATTCCAGTCCATAGAGAATAATAATTGTGATCAGGGCGAATGCTTGAAAGGTGTAGAATCACTGTTCCATTAAAGAAATGTATCTTAGAAATCCTACAGATCTTAAAAGGTTTACATCCATGTTTTTTAAAAGTTAAAAAATTAGATAGATGAACTATTCTTCTAGAAGAGAAGAAGAGAGCGTATGAAAAGAAGAAAGGTACAGGGGTCATGTAGAAGAATGCAATCCTGAACTGTACAAAGGACAGAATCTTAATATGAATATAGAATTGCTTCTTTCTTTTTAGTATCATTTTACCAAACCTATTTTTCAGGCTTTTGCCCCAATCAAAAAAGAAAAGTATCAAAGACTTCAAATGAATAATAACGCCATTATATCCACAACATCGTTGTCATCACTTTATTCATATTGACATCTTTTTAAATAATATCAAATCAAGCAAAATATTATTGTTTATGGATCCAATGAAACAACAAGTTTTCAGTAGGTAGTCTTTTAAATTTCATTATGCTTGATACAGCATTCTTCAGTAAATGAATGTAAGTGTAATGTCTTTTAGTGCAAGATTTTTGTCTTTCGGTTCCATCCAGATGTGAAAGGTAGAAACTGTGCTACCATTATTCCCAAAAATATCAACATGGTCATCTTTTCTCTGGTTTCATTGATGGTGGTTTGAACGATTTAAAAGTTTTACGCTTCTTTTCTTTCTTTGATACATTTTTCTGAAAGTTTCTCCAGTCATTCACTCTTTCAGTTCTCGATTCCTAACATCATAACAAATGAATTTAAAAATGCTTTGCTTTCTTGCAACACAAAATACAAAAAAATGTAAACACCATACATCCCATTTCTTTTCAAATTCTTTCTGCTTCTTTGCTTTTTCTTCTTGTTCGATTTCACCTTCTCTCTCTCGTTTTCTTCAAAAAAAGGAAGATATCTGAAATTATTCAATTATAACCAACATGCTTCTACAATTCACAGCACAAATAACGAGACAATTTGGCAAAATCAGAAGTTATTAAAAAAATCACTTCCTTGACGATACATTTAGAGAACATGACTGTCATTACATTTTTCTTCATAATAACACTCCAATGAAAACTGTTATAAAAAATTGGAAAGAGAATGGCTAATGTGTACCACACCTAACTAAAGTAACATTGACAAATATGACAAGATGAACTCCAGTGTAATAAACTTCGATGATGTTTAAGAGCCAGTTTGAACTACTTACTTTTCCTGTTGCTGTCGTTCTGCTACCTCTTGTTTTTTTATTTCATTGTCTGCAAACAGTTTCGCTGTAATAGCTCTTTTGAGTTTGGCAAACTAAAATAGTTAAAACATAAACATATACTGTAAATGTAGGACTTATGAGAGTAGAAAATCTTCATTGAGGTTTGGACATATTCAATGTAGAAAAGCCTCATACAATCTCAGGGTTTTCATCTTCAGGAATTGTTGCTATTGGTGATATTTTCTTCACTTCTTTTCTTTTTTCTTTCAACTAAATAAATAAATAAACAAAACATAAAGCTCAAAACAAAAACACTTGTTACAGTTGTTATGGTAACCACTTTACAGATTCATTAGTGGTACAGCAAGGTAGAAAAGCCATAACTACATTTAGTTCACTTCAAGCAATTCTCTGGTAAAAAACATAATGTTGAGAGAAAAATTTAATTTAATCATCAAGCTAATAAATAAGTGTAAGCTTACTAAAAACAATCATTGCTGAATTAAGAATATACAATAATGTGAATTCATGACAAATAAGTTTCAATATAATCAAAACATTGTAAAATGAAATTTTTAATGTAGCAAGTTACATAAAAAGAAGTTCTGTGAAAATTGAGTTTATGTCATGAAACGCACAAGAAGATTACTCAAATAACTCATACATCAATCAATTTCATTACCTGGATATCCAACATAGCATCTGCCTCTTCAAGTAAGCGTTTGATTTTCTTGACCTCATCACTATCCTGTAATAATTTGTTGGCATTATTCACAGCTGAAACATATGGAAAAAATCATACAAATGAATCAACTGATGAGTGAAGATAAGAAGTGCAACTTGTTGTTTCGGACTCATAAAACCCAAGAAACTTTTTAAATGCACATATGTTAATGAAAAGGATCTTTGAAATTCTTATAAACATCATTGTAAACATCTTTAAATACAAAACTTTTCAAAATCAACTGTGAAAGTTAATATAGTCAAATAATGTTTTCTTAACAAATAGCAATACTAAAACATAAATTATTAGTCATTTAATTAATTAATAAACATCAATTTATAGCATTATCCGCATTTCATTCTCTTAAACAATATCAGAAATTTTCGGCAAGTTTATTACTTAATTATAAAACCTCTGCATTGAAGATGATTTTAAAAGAACTTATTGTGTAGTGTATATGTATTTCGCCTTAAGTAATTATTTACAACATAGTCCATAAAATCAAAAGATAACGTCATAAACGATAAAAGTTAGATAACTAATAAATGTTGATCCTAGTTCAGAGTCATCTAGTGGAAAAGAATACTAGGCAGGAATCCCAAGAAAGCATCGTGCTTTATCGTGGGCACCCTTTACAATGTGGTATACGTAGATCTGACTTATTAGTCATAACTTTTAATAAACTACATGTAAATCACATCATCAAAATTTCCAATCAAAAAAAGAAGCTGTGATTTGTCAGAAATGATTTACAGAAATTTTGAGGTTTACCTTTGAGACCTTAAACAATTACATACAAATATACAAAATATACAAAATAATTGCTAAAAAGATGATTGGAGACGTCCTTGCATATTTAAATAATTTCAACTCGAGCAATACTTATGCATTTTTTGCCACACCACAAGTAGTACATGAAAAACTTTACCTTCAAATGCCTTCTGGGCCCTTTCTCTGTCATCTTGATTTTTATCAGGATGAACAAGTATAGATAACTGAAATAAAAATCCTCTGGTAACAATTTGTTCACACAAAACCAAGCATAAGAAAAATACCACAGAATTTCTTTCTTGTCACCTTTTTATATGTTTTCCTTATTTGTTCAGTAGTTGCATCTGGAGAAATCTGCAATACCTATCAAAAAGTAATTACTAGGTATAAAATGCATTGAAATAATCTTCACATAACTGCCTAGTCAAATCATTGATCACACTAAAGAATCTTGCTAACCAACCACAAGTTATATCACAAAAAGATATCTTAAAATAAACATTATCAAAAGATACAAGTCAGTACCTCATATGGGTTCAGGTTAAGGTACTTTGTACCTGGCTTTGTGAGCCGTTCAATTTGTTTATCACTTGTTAAAACCTCATCTCTTTTTTCAATTGCCTTCACCTTTAAGAAAAGTATACATGAGATGATGAAATACATCAATAATCAGTTGTTTAACAACCTATCATGAAAATTTCATGATATAAGAGAAGACTTCTTTAAAAAACCATTAAAAAAATCCAACAACACAACAATATTCATTAAAAGATTTAATGAATTTAGGGGTAAAAGAATCGATAATACCACTACAGAGAATTCTATAGCTATTTGGTTTAATTTCTTATCTAATAATAACAATATTACTAAATAAAAGTAGTGCAATTTTGTACCCACTTATAATATAAGTTATAAGTGGAATTTATCACACGTCTAATAGATCACACGTCTAAAACGTCTTCCGCGTGTGTGGGTGCGTGCGATCGCATGTCTCTCACGGCAAGGCCTGCCTAAGCAGGGAAGGCAATAGACTAGCCTGGACAAATTTTGTTCTCGACTGTCAGATTCTGTTGCAATGCATCGACAAAATGCTTCCTTTGTGTATCCTGAACCTTAATACTTTCGTTATCATTTCGTTATCAAAAAGCTCTTCAAACAATGAGTTTTGTACCAATGTTAATTTCATTCAAAATTCAGTGAAATTTTAACATTAATTTTATTTTTAGAAAAGTGCCATTCATCTTTTTTCTTTCAGATAACGAAGTTTCAAACTAATTGATGTTGACAAAGATTCCAACTGTCCAGAATTTTTCGGGACTGTCCCGAATTCAGGTACCCTGTTCCGAAGTCCTGAAATACCATAGAATTGTCAAACAATTTATTAACACCAGTTTCATTTTTATTAAGTGATGGAGAGTGTGAAAACTCAAAATTCCAGAATGGTAAAAGATTGTAAAAAATAAGTTATCTGAAGTCGTTAAAATCATTAAGCGTGTGATAACGTAATTGTTTCAGAAACAATATGGAAAGCATGCAAGATGAATTTGAATTTAAAGCTAGTTTACACAGCTGTATTTCCTGAAATTTTGTAAATTGAATATATAATAAAATCCCCGTCATATCTTTTTAGAGCACCCAAATTTCTCTTGCTTTTCTTAGTTTAGGATACATTTCCCTTATCATTTCCATACAGATGTCACTTAGAAATCGACCCATTGACTTTGTTTTTCTCCATGCAAGCGCTTCATCACTTCATTCCGATTACACAAATTTATTGTGCCATTGCATATGAAATATTATGGAGTTAGTATGAAACGATGTCCGTATATCAAAAAGGCAAGAAGCCCTAGGAACGAGGTTGAGTATGAAATTACAAAAGTAGCACATGCAGCCTTTCTATTGCTGATTCTACAATAGTATGGTCAATGATTTTTCCAAGCACTTCTGGTTCCCACCATTTTTGGTAGAGAAGATTGAGTCAGACAGTCCAAAGCAGAGCATCAGGTCCCTGGAAGCAATTTCAATGTCCTTGCAACACGCACAAGATATCTTAGACGTGATTAATTGCATGCGTGGATTCGTATGAGTGTTCCTCATGCTGCTATACTAAAATGGTTGTTTCGTTGAAAATTGAATTCAAACTGTTCAGAGTTATTTTAACACAGGTTTCTCTTCATGAAAAGTTTGGTTAAGCTTCCATCTCCCTGTGTTATTGTAAAGGGAGTTGGAAACTAAGATGTTTTTTACTTCCTTTGAATAACATGAAAACGAGTCCTACTGGTACCAATTACGTTTTCATCTTTCATTAGGTGAAGAGATGAATTTGTACAACAAAGGAAATTTCAAAATTACCTTAGCAATAGTGGTCATTCCCCCTAGCAACAGGAGAAGAATGGAGAATGTAGAATAATGGCCTAATATACCTAAGTTATCTTGTCACTTGAATAATTTAAGTTGAGCATGTTTTGTTTCATATAAAAAGATGAGCACGTTTTTTAGTGCTTCCCCCTTACCAGAAAAAATAATTTTTTCGTTTCCCAGTTTGAATATTATACTCATAAAAAGATTGAGATCACGTTTACGGTGGACATAAACTGTGGTCACAGTTAGGTTTTTCGTTGTATTATATTTAAATTGATCTTTTGCACTTCCTGGGAGGTATAGCATGACCTGCAGAAGATCATGGCATGTCTTTCATTGTTGTTTACTCTCTCAAAACATGTTTTTAAGTACTACACATAAAAGAGTTAAAAAATGTTTAATTGTCAATGAATAAAACGGTAAATAAAATAAATAAATAAAATAAAAATAAAACAGTAGTTGGAAGGTGCTTGGAAAAATTCCTGATGGTGTGAACATAGCCTTGAACGGTGGATATAATTGCAGCACAGATTTTTTCAGAATTCTGATTGGTATTCAGGTATGATACTTAGTAAAACGAGTCTATTGAGGTTCAATTCTTAGATATTAACCCTTTCTATTGAGCTTATGAAAACTGCCTAATGACTTACACCACCTTTGAAACTCCATCAGCTGAACTTTGTTACTCATCAAAGATTAGATTGCATCATAATTGACAAAAAAATTTTTTGCAATAATCAAAAGTAAATCGAATGAAAAAAACGAAACATTTTAGTGGCATACATTTCTTCCATTTCAAACTTTTTTCGATAAAACTCTGGAATTACTCCATTTGGCCCTTCTATTTCACAAATGTAAAATTTTCATCTTCAAGATAGACAACATTCAGAACATTTTTTTAAATTTATATATTTACGAAGCTTTTCGTAGAGGTTTCTACATCATCAGGTAAAACAAATTATACTGCTAAAATACTAAATTTGAAATATATATAAGTTAATAGTTAAAAACGGTCCCAAATGACTGATAAAATATAATTAAGTAAAAAAGCGTAAAAATTGATAACAAAAAATTGTTTAAGTCACTCCATTATGGAATAATAAAAGGCGTTTTGTTTCTATCTGTTCGTTAAGAACTGGTTTAAAAGATCGGATATAAAATGCTTCTAATATTTTCCGTTTATTGTTATTAATAGGGGCGTTGGTTAGCACTCTCCAACTAAAAGAGTGTCCATCATTCAACGTGATGTGCTGAGCTGGCTCAGACTTTGTAAACATCTTGTCATGTTCAGACCATCTTGTATGAGCATTAGGAATCGTTTCACCGACATAATTCATACCGCATGAGCAGGTGCCTTCATAAATCACGCATGATCGGTGTTGAACTTTGTCTTTCAAAGGAAAAATCGATTGAATTTTCTTTGTAGACCACAGGGTAATAAATGTGAAACGGTGGTTTGTCCACTCATTAAGTTTTACGACGAATCTTTTAACTTCTTCCTCGTTTCTTTGACAATAAGGGAGTGTGAAGAAAATTTTTCTCTTATCTTCGAACAGCCATGCTGGGATAATAAATTCCTCTTTTTCTCGATTATAATCTCTTATGACACTATTTACAAATGCAGGAGGATAACCAGCTTTTCTGTATTTATTCTTGATATACACAATTTCTTCATGAAAATAATCGGAAATTTTAAATGCTCGGTGCAAATCTCCCAGAATGCAATTTCTTTTATACCTTTTCGGTACTGCCGATGTCCAATGTGTTGGGAGTTTGTTCTCCTTCCTGTGGACTTTGGTTTTAAACTGATTTCCAACACGGATAATTTCGGTGTCTAAAAATCGCGAAGGGTTGTTTTCCATGGTCAATTTAATTTTCGGATGATAGTTGTTGAGAGATTCGAACAAATTATCAGTTTCACCCAACTTATGCTTTGCACAGGTATCGTCTACGTAACGCTTATATAATTGCGGTTTGATTGGTTTGACCACGTCTCTCTCCATTTTATTCATATATATGTTTGCGAATACTACGGATATTGGACCACCCATGGGGCAACCATCTATCTGTTTTATCAAACGTTCATTGACGGAAAAGACACAATCCGAAGAAAGCTTTCTAAGTAGTTTACGAAATATACTTTCTTTGCACAAGGGTTGTAAGACCTTATTACGATAAATTTCATCACAAATGAAATTAATAGTGTCATCGATAGGTATACTGGTAAATAGAGATTCGACATCGTAGGATACTAATTCTTCGTCATTTTCTAATGTTATGTTTCTTATAATGTCAGGAAACTTCATGCAGTCCTCAATAACATACTCATTGCTCGTTAGTGGCTGGAGGTATTTTGATATAACCTTAGCGGTTTTGTATGTTGCTGTGCCCGTTTGATCAATGATCGGTCTAAGTTTAAGTGTTTCTACCTCAATGTCATCAATACTGGAAAACTTATGCGTCTTAGCTGTAGCGAAAAAACATGCAGGTTGGTTGGATTGAGGTCTCATTTCAGCATAATTTGGATGGTTTCTAAAGTGTCTATACAGGAAACTTTGAAAGCTGGACAAATCCTTGTGGGTACTGTCTAATGTAGGTTCATATACATTATTTAAAATACCTTCATTTATCATGTCATTTACTTTTTGGATATAATCAGACTTTTTCAATATCACTACACAGGACTCTTTATCAGCATTCAAAATCACAATATCTTTATTTTGACGCAATTTATTCAACTTACGAAATGTTTCGTCTTTGGTATGGTAAACATTTTTACTAAAGCGGGTTGTCCAAGAACGAAGATATTCATGTACATTTTCTCTGTCTTGGGAATTTAAAGATGAATCGATCCTGGAAGCAACTGCCTCGAATTCCAATGCGATATTTTTCTTAATATATTTGTTCTTATCTGTAAAACAATGATTTAGACCATAACTCAGGGGTCGAGTATTCAGGTACTTATCTGACAAGTTAATGACAGGTACATATGGTGTGAAACGTTCTCTGTTAACAGCCAATTTACAAACTTTCTTGTTTTTTGTAACAAGTTGTTCAATATTTGCTTTTCGCAGCAATTTCAAAGATGCATTCAATATGAGTTTTGTAAATAATTTTCCACATCTTACATACAAATTCTTGCGTATTTCTTCCAGTTGGGATATAACAGCTCGAAGTCTAGTTTCATGATTATTCAAGCTTGATCTTAAAATCAAATTTACTGCTTTCCACTCAATGTAGTTCATCTTCAACTTCAACTTCCGAAGAAATTCCTTGATTGAAAAACCTTTTCCATAGAGTGTTGTGCTAGATAGTCTCCGAACAGAATCTGCCAGTATTTGGAGTTTCATACATTATTTCATGAGAAATAACGATTTTTTCGGCGCTGTTTAGAAAGCACCTCGTTTTACGATGTAACAGAACCAAATTTATCAGGGATAACAAATGGTCTGTTAATATTGTAATAAAAACTTTTTAATAACACTACCAAATATAATTCTAAGTAATTTGGTACTTTTCATAAACTGATTGAAATCATCCCATTAATCGATGTTGTCGCTTTCTTGGAAAGATCAGATTATTTCTCTAGAACTACAAGACTAGGTAATGTGAAATTCTGTACTGAAATAGAAGAGATATGTAAGGTATGATACGAAAGTTTCGAAAATAATGGTAATGAAGTTATTTTCGGCAAGATTAAATATTGTCATCAAAATACTAACAGAGAGATACGTTTGGCTGCCATCAATCGCTGAAATTTCTTACAGTGCGTACCAAAAATCTTGATTAAGTGTTGTAGATACATGATTGATCAAACCCAAAAGTGTTTAGTGCATAGCTTTAGGGCAAAATATTGTCGATTATACGGTAACGGGCAGCCCAAAGTGGTTGGATTTGGAAGTGAGTCAAGTAGACATTTTTCCCAGGGAATGCTGCTCTGAATGCTCTGAGGTTTATTATGAACTTCAAACTGGGAAACTGTGAATACCTCTTATCCTTTATGGTATTATTGTAAGTTGAACATTATAGATGAGACTATGGCTTGTTGATACTTCTGAAAATTTCTTAAATTCAGACCAAAGCTTCTAAACATCGTGCATCTATGCTCACAAGCTGTGTATGCTACAAAGAAAACACTCTTTTTGAAATTTGAGTTGAGGCTCAACTGTTCTCTTTTTTTCCACTTCCAGCCTCAAATAGTTCTTATTTTGTTCTTATTTTTGGTGGGAAAAAATTGAGTCCAAACTTGATTTTAATGATGGGACCTCTGACTATGTTTGTCAAGAAGACTTTAATTTGGTAGAACTGATTTTACAATAGACTTTTGTCATTTTTCATTCACTAATATAGATAGATAGTTTCTTTTGATAACTGTACATAGTCTATGTATCTAAAGTATATGATCCTCTTGATACTCTTTGGAGTTTGTCTTTAGTTTAAGTTTTTTTAAAGCTCTAGTAAAATATTTACTTGATTTTTTTAATTCACTTTGATCTCAAGAGCTTTCAGCTTTCTCGATCATATGCTCAGGAGGGCTATTTTTACACAGAAATCTAGTTTCAAAAAGCTTCGAAGATTCATTATCATATACTTATGTTTACTTTTTGAACCTAGTTTTTATTCTTTTAATTTTAAACTGTTACATTCTTCTGTTCTTCTGTTACATTTTTCAACAAGAAAAGGAGAAAAAAAACATTTCAGAAAAATTTTGAGCTGTTCTTAAATTGTTCTTATTTTTTGGTCATTGAATTGTTCCTATAAAAAAAGAGTGTAGAAGAAAAAACTGTGGCGTAGATCCATAGTATTTCTTCTCCATTCCTTTTACTACTATCTTTAAGCCATGGTTACTCAACTTGGTGTTTTATTTTGATCCACTTAACTGTTTTCATTTCTACACGCAACACAAAACGAGACATAAAAGTCCAAATGATGATGATAAACTCTAATGTTTATATTTGCAATGAGACCACTTTTGCACCACAAAATTTTATTCATAGGTCCTTAGAGATTTACCCATTTTGAATTCTTATTGCAAGCTTATTATTGTTAATGGGAAATGATTTGGATGTTTCGTATATATATAAACTTTATGCTGACTGGGAATGTGTGTCCAGAAAATAATGGCTTTGACAATTTCTAAATCACTGAGATATTAAAAAACGGTATACATCATCATGGAATTTGTCTATTTTAAAGAGTACCAGTCGTTTTTTACAATCAAATTGGACTGCTTTACAACAAAAAATGTAAACAATATTCAAAAAAATAGTCACTGATTTGGTATACAATATTAGTAAACTCCATTTTAGTGTTAACATTTGTAATGTGTGCCTGGGTGAAACTTTATAGCTTAGAGAATAATAACTCAGGGCTGGTCGTGAGTGGCGTGCGCTCGCATGTGCATGCCTCGTCACACGCCTAAAAAAAAGAGACGTGCGCTTCATCACACACCTTAATCTTACCAGGCATGCTATAAAATTTTAAGTTTTTCCAAAAATATATGTCAGCTTCGACTATAAATTAGCTTTATTATTTCTTTCATCAAATTTCAGCTACAGTTTGTTTAATAACTTCTTCGTTTTACTTTATAGCATCCTTCATTAAACGTATGCACATATGACATTCAAGAGAGTATAGAGAATGTTTCGTAAAATACGACATCAAAAAGGCAAGGAAGATACAAATCGTGAAAAATAAGCGTTTGTTTTACCATTTGAATCATCAAACAGAACGGAAGATAGTAGTTGTAGTTGTAACTACACTTCATGTTTTTTATAAGAACTAGAGACATTTAAAAGCCATAACAAGTCTTAGAATGATCTAGCACAACTTAATACGTATGGCACTCCTTAAAACAAAAACGCACGCCCAAAATGTAACAAGGCGTGCGAAAAAAATGGCACGTCTGGAAAATGTAGACGTGTGACCCATCGCACGCAGGTCTAAAATCTTACAACTAGGCCTATAACTTAAGGTAAAGTAGCTACAGCTTACAAATTCTTTAATTGGATTAGATAATTAAAAATAAAAGACAATGAAGAGCAAAAAACTAAAGAAACTGGTTTTACTATTCCAGAAGGCATTATAGTAATCAATATCAATTTATGAATTGAGACGCTATAGCTGTGGAATAACTGGAAACAATGTATACTTGAAACAATGGAACTGCTGAACCAAGACAGGAGTAACAAATATCAATGTGACGTGTTGGGCATTTCCAGCCATCTGTGGTTATAGACATAAAAGTGAATGTTTTTCATTTATCTGGGTTAATTCACCTGAACATTTTGGCAAAGTTTGAAAGATGCCTGGTTATGTTCAAGGGGTAATACAGGATTTGAATTTGGGCAGTGCTAGTGACACGAACCATGGCTGGGGGTAGGGGGTCTGGATGGTGGGCGCAATTTTCGATTTGGGGTCTTATATGGCCTAAAATTGCTCAAATCTTACCGTAAGTTATGTTTATATTTCTATATCCTTGTTATGTACGCATAACAATTTTCGCACAGCTTAATAGTCAGCGTTGTTCACATGTATTTATTTTCATACTGAAGGCTTTTTTATCCATTATTCATTGAATTAACAAAAGTTCAAACTTCCTAGCGTTCTTTTTGCTTTTGAATGGCCTATTTTTTTAGAACAGATCATTTTTATTCAGGCTCTTTTTACCACTGTGAGTGTCAGAAAATTTTGAATCTGTACTTAAACATAAAAGAACTGGAAATGATCGATTCATAAAGCATTTCGTTTCCGCTGTTTCCTTCTCTTTTCTACTATCTGCATCTCTCATTCACAAAATCAAATCCTTGAATACGCATTGTCAGACTATCAAACCTGACCTCGTCTTTATTCTTTATATTGTGACATTATTTGATAGATAATATTTTTTTTTTGTAACTGATAATTGTTATGGGCCAATTTCTGATAATTTTCATCAAATTACCACATCAAAACAAGGCAAAATGGGAGCACAGCTTGGTAAAATGTCGCCATTTGAAGTAATAAGGTCTTTAAATCGCAATATAACTAAAACGTACATTACATTGACAGGGGTCGAAATAAGAAAACTTTGTGTAGCCGGCTGTTTTGAATTAAGTATGGAAATAAGGCAGTGGGACAAATGTGGGACCATGGTTGAGCGACGAAGAAAATTTTTAGATTTTAAAGCCTGTAGAACAGCTTAAACGCAATTCTAAAGGCTTTTCTCATCACTTAGCCGGCTAAAAAGGATTTTTCTACCAATAAACTGTCCGGCTAAATTAGAATTCGTCCGGCTTTTGCCGGAAGCCGGACGTTATTTCGACCCCTGATTGATAGGATACATCAGGGTATAATCTAGAATGGAAGGACAGCGGAAGGGAAAAGGGCACATCATGAACATCCAAAGGGACACTCCCCCTCCCCCCCCTAACCCTAACCCTGACCCTAACAATAACAATAACAAAGAAAACCTTACAAGTCATAAGCGTATAACACGGTCAATATTTTCTACCACAGATCCCCCTATACAAGTGATTTTTACAGTTGATTTTTGCAAAATAAAGTTTCAAAAAAAAAACATAGCGGGCAGCATCCGATCACTTTAGATTAAGACCCTGTACATTGCCTTAGTTTCTAGAAAACTAACAGAAATAACAGATATTCTTTCAGGTTGATATACATGCGTATTCACGCATTCAACTCGCTCATCAGAATTTGTTAAATGAATATCTGGCTTTCACACATTTTACGATTACATGAAGTTATTTCACGAAGTTATTTCTCTGGAATTACAAGATATATACCGTCTACGTGCCAAATTACGGACAGCCCCCGTTATTACGGACATCAAAATGTAAACAAAGATTCTTGTCACAAAAATAGACATGCACTCTTGCCAAGTTCACCACGTATAACTGAATAAAATGTTTTATGAAACAGAGCAATCCAATAGAGAGCAATTAGCAGCAACACTTGAAGAATAATGGACCGTGAAAATCATAATGACCTATATTTCAATACTCAGTAAAAAGTGTCCTCCCCCACTGTGATTGACGTACAAAAACTTTATTTATTTGACTTATTTTATGATAATTAACTTTGTAAAAGCATGATCTAAAATCATTTTCATTCCTCAATTCATTTTTAAACATAAATTTTCGACCTGTCGATATTATTTCATGACGGAGGTGGCCATTTTTATTTTTTATTCGTAAATATGGCTACCATTGTACACACGGAGATCATAAAAATACGCATGATTCTCAAAAGAGAGTGCAATCTATTTTAAATCTTTAAAGTTTAGAAAAATAAATTCTAAATGGCATATTGGTAATTTTCTAGCGTTCAAATAAATTTAATTATCTCTGAAGTTTTTTTTATTACAGTTTGGTTGACAGTACGGGATGTGCCGTGTTTTTAATTTACAGATGGTTGGAATCATGTTTTGATCAACAATGTCCCCCCGGCCGTAATAACGAAGGCTGTCCGTAATTAGGCACGTAGACGGTAAGGTTTTGTGAAATTTTGCACTGAAATAGAAAACATACATAAGGTAATGATTCCAAAGTTTCAGAAGTAATGGTTTAGTATTTCGGAAGTTATTTCTAAAATAGTTAGTCGCAAATCAGTTAGGACCACTCGACCAAAACTTGCGATAAAAAGCGTTTCATACTACTTTATGACAGCCACACGACGAAGTGCATTCACAACGTTTTCTTCTGATTTGAGAATAAAATATTGAGAAATGTATTGTAAAATCGTGAAAGAAGTAATTATCAATCTGATTTAATTTGTAACTTAGGACTCTTTACTTTGTACATTCACGTTGATAGAAATAAATTGTCCATGAACAAATTATTTGTGTTTTTTCTATGACGCCCGAGAATATGTGAATAGAATTCGTCGAGATACAGACGAAGTTCATCATAGTATTAGAGGCACAAAAGATCGGGAACACAAATATTCTCGCGACTTTCGCGACTTTTTGCTTTTTTAGGATTCACGACTTTATATGCTGGCGACTTTTAAATATTTTCACAAAAAACATTTCAAGGATTTGCAGCCATTTCTTTGAAGGGTGAAGGGGGCTCGTGACTTTTTGTGTTATTTTCGTATTCAGATTGAATAACTTCGTTTCCAGATCCCCAAAATAAGTAGGCAGTGGCGTAACTCGCGGGTTGCCTTGGGTGCGATCGCACCACCCTCGGATTTAGTTGGTCAAGCAATTTTTCAAGCGATATACTACCAAACATTTCTAGAACACGTTTACGTTAAAAGGAGGACACTGAGCATGTTATTACGAAATATATATGTTCTGGTGAAGCATGTAATAACCATTCGTTCGTTTGAATTATTCATTCCGAATGCTTCCCGAAAATTTATTATTGCAATGTTTGGTATTGTTATGTTAATGATCTTAATAATCGTTTTGTCGATACGCCACACAATAGCGCAATTTAATTTTACGACCATTATTGAAACTGATGCTAATGTATCGCTAGAAAAGTGGTACTCCTCCGAAGATGTAGAAATTGTTCGTTTTCTTCTTTCTTCATTTTCTGAAGAACTAAGCCGAAAGGGAAATTTTGACACGGTAAAAAGTTTTGTTTTTGCATAAAGTTTCACCACCCCAAAAATAAACAAAATTTACCGTGTCGAATTTTCCCTAGAGCTATGTTTCTATGCGGTTGCTATGCTAGATCGTCATCATTCAATCGGATGTATTCAAATAGGAGAGTAAAATAAAATTATCGAGGCAATTCTTTATAATAAATCACGATTATTTTAGCGTCGAATTCTGGTCGAGTGGTCCTAACTGCAAATTGATCGAAGTCATCCCGTTTCACGTTAGTGTTATATCATAAAGAAACATTAACAAAGTTAGGGGACACGAAAGTGCAATAGCGCCAGCACTTGTCAACTCGTTAAACTTTCACTACACATCTTCAAGAAGTATCAAAACAAAACAAAACTTACATCTTTCATGAAACTCTGAAGTTTCTCTAGTTTATCATCGACAACGTTGTTGCTTGCCATTTTCAAATTGGTGTGTGTGAGAGTGGCGGCATGTTCAAATATCACGAAATACGGCTAACAACTCCAAAACAAAGATGGTTATCAAGTGAGCAATCACAACACCATCGATTCGATCGCTTCACGTGAATATTTCGGTTTTTAGTTATTAGTGCTATCTTCAGATTCAATATGACTTGGTAGTTGTGTAATCATAGCGTATTTAATGGTAGCTATCCTTTGAGTGGCTATTACCATTTGCTTGTTGGCGGCTGCACAAAACAGAACAAACAAACACACAAAAAACGTTAGGGGCCGGCGACAAATAACTTTCGTCACGCTTCACGGATTTTTTCCGCGAAGGGGGTGGGGGGGTCGAAGCTTTTCCGCTAATATTTTTTTAGTGTGATGAAAATCTGTTAATTCCAGAATACATGTACAAAATCATCAATATATCACAAAGATATCTTTTAAAACCATAAAAACATCTGATCATATGCATCTTCTTGTCAAAAATCAGCGTTATCAAAATAAAGGGTGCGCGAATCGAAAAAGTCACTATCAAAAGAATCTAAGCACAAACAAAGACTAGTTGTAAACAAAAAAGCTAAACAGCAAAACCATCGTCGCCTTCGCTGTGGCTTGTTTTTAGGCCATTTCTTCAAAGCACAAGGCGAGTGATACCAAATGTGGCAGCCATCACAGCAGACTCATTCAACATCGCCATCGTGTGTTGGGAGGGGTGCTGTCAACAAAAAAAAATCCGCTAAGAAGGGGGGAGGGGAGGGGGTAAGACCTTGACGGATTTTTTCCGTTAAGCGTGACAAAAGTTATTTGTCGCCGGCCCCTTATAAATCAATATCATGCACTCTTTATACATCATCATACTTCTTTTCGTAAGATTCAGTTATCCCAGTCAGTAGAGAAGATCCCTTCTTTAAAACTTAATAACTTGATAGACCTTGACTTTTCTACAAAGCAAAAGAGTGTTCTTTATATTTTCCATTTTTGTATCTAGTTTTTTGTTGTACTTTAATTCATATGAGTAATTCTTGTCAACAACAAACTTCTGATTAATGTATTTTATTGATACAGGGTTTTGTTTTATTAATACCGTAAAGCGGGGTGACTTCGATCAATTTTGGCACCATTTTAAAAGTAGAGTGCCTGCTCCCCTTACCGCTATATGCCGCTTGCCACTAACTGAATTTGATGGTTTATTTCCTTCATTTAAAGACAACAAATCAAAACAAACTAATTATTATCTAAAAGTATATTCATTCAGCCATCGTTATGGAAAGTTTCAAAGTGAATTGCCAAATACTTACTGATTAATAGAGTAAAATCTAACACCGGGTCGCGATCATTGTGAAAATAATATTAAAAATGGCTTCCTCGAAAAATAAATGCTTCAAAATTCAGTGTCATAAATAACGGAGCATATCGATTCCTTGTTATTCCTCTGCTGTCTTGAATGCTACCAACATCTGAGATTTTATCCACACAAACAGTTTTCTTGTATATATCGTATACGCGAGCAAATCATCTAAAATTTACAGCAAGGTAATTCTGTAACCACGTGTCCTTTCTCCGCTATAGCAACAAAATTTGTTCTTGTTAGCACTGATTTCAGCTTGATTATTCAATCAGTTAAAAATTTTTTTGCAGACATTCAATTAGCATGAAATCCCACGTTGATAATATCACCCATAGATTTATCGTTCAAGAAAACGTGAAACTTGTTTCGTAGACCTTTTCACCAAAAGGACCAACTGTCATTAAAAATTTTTTATTGCGTTAACGCTTTTTAGCAATTGCAACTGCGTTGAATTCTATAGGATCATTCTAGCGTGTATCCTCCGCATGTTGAAACTCTCCACCACAAGTGTAGAAACAATTGATTTCATATGTTGCGAGTGTAAAAAATAATTCAATACATGTTGATAATTACATTGGCCGTTTATGCTTTTAACAAATTAACGATGTCTGTATAATTACTCTAGGCTCACAATAGGGCAATTCCCATCACGTGTCTAGATTTTTGCGATCAAAAGTTGACTTGTCGAGACGGCACTATTGTTTTCTAAAAAAACTTCGCTCATAAAAATATGGCTGCCTTCGATTTATAAACAGTAAAGGCATGCATTTTTATTAAGCCTGTGGTTGTCTTATATCTGCAGAAGCCAAGGAGGAAAGCACTTAAATTGAGAGAAAAGGGATTAAACTGTTATTATGAACACTAAATTCCATAAAATTTTGTTATTTGCATCACTTTTGATGAAAGTGAAATTAGTTAGCGGAAAGAGGAACAAGTTAGCGGAAAGAGGAACATCACCCCCATGATGTTTACAATTACAGTGTTTGTTATCGATCTTATTCTCCTTGTTTGTTCTTGTTGATTTAGTATCTAGAATGACCAATTGTGGTGCTAAATCCATTTAACTGTGTTTTTACGTTTGCATTGACGAATTTTGCAACGTTATAATTAAAGTTAGCGGTAAGGGGAGCAGGCACTCTAACTTCCGAAATACTGAATCATTAGCTACTTCTGAAACTTTGGAATCATTACATTACATATTTCTTCTATTTCAGTGCAAAATTTCACATTAACTTAAGTTGTAATTCCAGAGAACAAACCTGATCTTTCCAAGAAAACGACAATATCGATTATGGGGTGACTTCGATCAGCTTATGAGAAGCGCCAAATTACTTATAATTATATTTGACAATGTTTTTAAAGCACCATTATTACAATATCAACAGACCACCATTTGTTATCCGCGGTAAATGTTCGACCGTAAAAAATCAGCGAATGTTAATAAAACAAAAGATATTTACGACGTTCACACATGTGTGACCCTCGTTAATACGAAACGAAATTAACATTGAAATTTCATTGTATCTCAAACAAAATTTTTGAGATCTATCATCATGGGGAAAGAGCACGCTTATTAAAATTTCTTCGGTAAGTCATTAAATCTCCCATGAGATACGACGACTTTTCACGAAGTTCTTGCGAACATGTAACTTATAGCGATATAAAACATTCGGTTTTTTCGTGTTTTTATAAACACGATATTATCGATAAAGGAATAAGGAAAAAGAACAGTGAAGAACAGAATTTCTTTCAGACATATTATAATTTTCTTTACATTCAGCCTCTATACTTCACATATGTACCAAAAATGTCCAGGCTAAACTCTTGAATACGACGTAGAGCGATGACCAATGTGAGCGGTGAAAATTTTGATGTTTTTCGTCGTTAATTTCGGAAGAAATTAATTGTTTTGCTTGAAGACGATTCTGATGATATTTTACAATGGGAATCTAAATGAAAATCTTAAAAAATAAGAAAAATGCACTTCAATTTCAGAGTTTAAACAGTTTATTTTTACTGATCGAAGTCACCCCGCTGATAGAAGTCACCCCGCTTTACGGTATGTAATAAGCTATGTGTGATGTGATGATTTTTACATTACATGTATCAACAATTACCAAACTGCAACTGGTATGATACATGGTATTTGGTAGAGTGCCTGCTTGCTCCCTGTTTGCTTCCTGGAAGTTGTGGGTTCAACCAACCAAGTCATGCCAGTGACTCACTTTTGGTGCCTGTTTCAATACAGTTTCTGTAGTCTAAACAAAGGCTTTAAATGCTCTAGGACCTTCATTAATAACAGTAATTTACTTAAGGCTTAAGTAATAAGAGACCATCCTGTGTAAATAATCGTAAAACATAGTGAAATAAAATTAAAAACAGCAAAAAAGTTAGTTTTATTCTAAAGTTATCAAAAATGTATCAGTAAAACTGCTGGTCTATAGACAGTTTGATATGTTTTTGAACTGTACACAGGGAATTTGTGAATCCATGGCATCCTGAAAATATGGGGTCCAGTGTTTTTAGCTGTGATTGTGCTCCAGCTCAAAATAACCATAAAGAAATTTTGCATGGGGATACTAGTACACTGCAATGACTTTGATACCGCTTGAGATTATTTATAATTTTATTCAGTAATATTACGAAAATGCATCTTCAATATATGATGGATATTTTATAAAGCTGCATAGAAGATATGGATTTTGATCCATTTAATGAAGATGAGGTAATCATTTTTCTTTGATACGTTGTTATTAAATGTGGGTATAACATAGAAATATTATTATTTCTTAACAATAGATTTTTATTGCTATAATTATTTGATTGAGCACCTTCGAAATGTAATTTCTCATTTGTACACTCTCATTTGTAAGCAATATAATGTGTGTTAAAATAAGGTGGCTGACATAACAGATTATAAACTAAGATGAAATCTTCTTGCTAAAATGTATCAACTTCTATTTCGATAGAACAAAATCTGACTAAAGGTGAAACTAATAATATTCATAAGAATAATTAAAACAAATTTATTCATCAATTTAGCTGTTAGGCTTTCCTCTCAATATAACTGCACTGAGATATTTGGAAGAACTGTTTATTCTCAATTTCTAGTCTGAAAAGAAATATCTACTATCAAAACCAACATGCTTCATTATTCTTGGAAAACCAGTATGTATAATTTTTGTTGTAACCACATAAGGTGTTAAAATATCTAACTTTCCTTGGGATTATGTAATTTAGCCTTAAAACTGATTATATATCTTTGTAATTTACACATTTTTGGTTGATTTTAGGGCTCCGGAAAGTTTACCTTAGCAAAGAAGCTTTCACGAGTATGGAAATGTGTCCATGTTACAAGTATGTTTTTTTAAATCACACCAAAAGAAACCGTGAATAACTGGTGGAGAGTTTAAGATTAGATAATTATTAATAGTAATTTATAGTAATTTATTTTAGATAATTAAGAGCCATTTTCTGAGAAATATGGGCAAAATAGGCAAAGTCAAGAAGTGGTATCCTCAGATTTTGCTCATTTTCATATATTTTGCTCAAACTAATGAAAAAAGAAACCAGTTAAATTTTTTTTTGAAAATTCTTACCGGTTCCCGAGGAATCCGGCCCGAAAGTTTTCCCCTTTTTGGGCAAAAATTGACAAATCGAATGGAACAGCAACTTTGAAGGGCAAAATAGGAGCATTAAACAAAATCAGAGGATGTTTTTTGGCATTTTGCCAAAATATGAGAGAAGTTGTACTAATATATCAAGAAAATGACACTTTTGGACTTTGCGTTGGCTAGAAATCATGCCCTGAAACCATAATTTTGCACAATTTTTCCCAAGTTTAGGCCCAAATATCTCCCTTGGCCATAGCTTCCACATAAGTTTATTTAGATCTTTTGAAAGCTCATTGACCCTATTTTCATTTTATGAAAAAAACTTCATGTGGAAGCTAGGGCCTGGGGCTGAGTAGCCATCCGAAAATGATTTTTTTTCAAAAAACACTTTAAAAAAACTGTCCATAATGGCGTCAGCCTTAGGTCATACATGATGTGGCTACATTTTTTGGCTTCTCTAAACATTGCACTAACAGTATTTAAACAAAAATCCATGTGGCCAAGTGATAATAAAGCTACAGAAGCCTTTGAAGTAGGTTTAGTTAGCTGAAATTTTGCTTTGAAATTTTCCCTAAAGTAACATGCTTCAGCATTTAAAAAGTTGTTATAATGTTCTGCAGCAGCTCAAGTTATCATTTTATTTCACAATTAGTGTTTCACTTTAGTCTTTATGGATTTCCAATTACTTTGAGAGTTTGAAATTTACATATTAGTATCCTACTCCTGTAAGTCTATAACCTTAGAAGGTTTGATGGCTTAATTTCAAGTAGTTTTTGTTTTATTCAAGCTTAAAGTTGCAGAAAATGCCATGTAACACTTTTTTTGGTCATTTTATAGGATTTTTTTAAAATTTTAATGGAAAATAACGGTCAATAATGATAAGACATCAAAATAAATTTTTGTTATCTGGAAAGAACATTGTTAGAAGTGTTTTAGAACCAAATATCAAGTTTCAAAAATTTACCCCTTTAACGTTATGCGGTTTCAAAAAGATCGAAAATTTCTGGTTTTTCTGGCTAGACCAGATTTTCCGCCCCTATACACTGGGAACAAACACTCAAATATGGCTAAAAATCTACAAACAGATAGTGTTCCACCCTTGGATAAAGTTGCAAGCAAATTTATTTGGTTTGGATATCTATAAATTTAGATAGTGCCACACAAAATAGTCATTTCGTTTTGAAATTTAGAATTTTGTCCCACTTTTAGGCCGCCATTACGGATTTCCAAAAGATTGGGAAGGTACAGAAATGATGCATTCTCACTTAACCCAGGCTACAAAACACCCTCAGAAAGTTTGAAGAGATACCTACAAATACATTTCGAATAGCAGCCTTTTGAAAAGTGCTTTTTACACTAAGCAGCCCTCAACTATATAAAAATTACAGCGAAGCAGCTAACTTCAAGCAGCTATATCTTCTGAACGAAACAATATCTTGTCCCGAAATTTTCAGGATTTTCTAATTAGATAGAGAAGAATCACCACACAAAGTTTCACAACAATCTAAAGGGGTCAATGAGACTTTCTTAACTTGACATGGATTCAGCCCATATAATTATCATTGTATTTTTTTGTGCTGTATAAAGCTTTAATGAGTTAAGAACTTGATTGATGTCTCAGTATTATGGCATGTTTTGGTGTTAGAAAGTCTAATTTTACATTTTAGATCTGCTCTGGTTAAAAAACAGGTGGATACTAGCCCGTTGCTAGGTAAAAACAAACTGTTGCTAGGGAAAATTTCAAAGCAAAATTTCAGCTTACTAAACCTACTTCAAAGGCTTCTGTAGCTTTATTATCACTTGGCCACATGGATTTTTGTTTAAATACTGTTAGTGCAATGTTTAGAGAAGCCAAAAAATGTAGCCACATCATGTATGACCTAAGGCCGACGCCATTATGGACAGTTTTTTTAAAGCGCTTTTTGAAAAAAAAATCATTTTCGGATGGCTACTCAGCCCCAGGCCCTAGCTTCCACATGAAGTTTTTTTCATAAAATGAAAATAGGGTCAATAAGCTTTCAAAAGATCTAAATAAACTTATGTGGAAGCTATGGCCAAGGGAGATATTTGGGCCTAAACTTGGGAAAAATTGTGCAAAATTATGGTTTCAGGGCATGATTTCTAGCCAACGCAAAGTCCAAAAGTGTCATTTTCTTGATATATTAGTACAACTTCTCTCATATTTTGGCAAAATGCCAAAAAACATCCTCTGATTTTGTTTAATGCTTCTATTTTGCCCTTCAAAGTTGCTGTTCCATTCGATTTGTCAATTTTTGCCCAAAAAGGGGAAAACTTTCGGGCCGGATTCCTCGGGAACCGGTAAGAATTTTCACAAAAAATTTAACTGGTTTCTTTTTTCATTATTTTGAGCAAAATATATGAAAATGAGCAAAATCTGAGGATACCACTTCTTGACACTGCCCATATTTCTCAGAAAATGGCTCAAGTGTTCAAAAAAACTACATTATGTACAACATTTCGATTTTCTCTTCTCTTTGTATAATTTATTTTATATATATATATATATATATTTGTCTAATCTTAATCCCTCCACCTCTCCATCTCTCTCTAGCCTCTATCTCTCTCCTTGAACTTTTGTGACATAAAAGAGACGAGATCATGTGACATCAAATGAAACCAACAAAAAGTTTATAACAAATTTTGTAACGTTTTTTATTTAGCTGAAGATTGTTCACCTGTGTGGACATGAAACTCTGAGTACTAAATCAATAAAACAAATCATCTTTTCTTGACCTATGGTATAATTTATTTTATAGTTTCTGATGCTATTCAAAAAGCTATTACTGCCTCGACAGAAAATGGGTTGAAGGTACTTTAAAAATGTTTAAGAATGAAAAGAAACTTCACTGTCTTAAGTTGTCTTTACTGTCTTCTATGTTGTTCTTGTTCTTCATAGGAAGTGAAAACTGTTTTTCCATATTAATATCAGATTATTTGATCACTAGAAACTGTTGCATTGCATCTCCAATTGAATGCATCATTTTAGGGAAAATATCTTGAGAGCCAATAGGGATAACTTTGTTTTAAGGATAAGGTTTTTTGAAGACCACAATATTGGTGACAGGCTGATAAACAAATTTGGGTTTAAAATGTTTTTAGGACACTGCTGTGATATCATTCGAATTTTTGATTGATGATATCTTGGTGACAATCATGGTCCCACACATTTTTTGATTAGTTTTATAATGGGTAAACTTTGCATCGAAGATTTGGTGATAAAATTTTTCATTGTTTTTTGAGACTTCATTTTCGAAATTAAAACCATAACAAATTACCCGAAATACTAGTATCCCTAAGTGCATTTGGTTTACGAAATTCGTTATCTGATTTCTCTTTTGGTCTTTCATTAACATTTTCTATTTTAGTTTGCTAACTATGAAACTAGCTTTTGCTTATGCGAACCTTAGTTATAACTAGTATTCCAAGTAAGATATTTTTTTAAGTTTCAATATTCCAAATAAGATGTTCTAAGTTGGTAGATAATGAAAACAGAGAATAGTGAAAGACCATCCATGTTGTCAAATCTCTAAAAAACGTAAAAATGTATGAAATCATTTCCCTACAGTGATTGACACCAGTGTCAACCCCCAAATATTTTACACCCAATTTTTTTCATCACCCCATTGCTAATATCATCACCTCAAAACATCGGTTTTTGCCTCTATTGTTGAAATATTTTCCCCTAAACATCATATTCGGTTGGGTGTGTAATGCAGTGGTTTCTAGCCAATCAAAAAAGCTGATGCTGCATCAGTTACTACCATACTCTTAGTAAAAAGAACACTCTTCGAATCTCTGCTCCTCATGTAACAAAATTCTTTAAAATAAAAGATTGATTGAGTATTATAAGTATGTAACACCTGAATGTTTGTGTCAATTCTTTTCTATTAAACAAGTACATTGTTCTAATTCAAGAAAAAATATTATACAAAATACTACAGTGAAAATTACATCATTTTCTTAGGCTCAAGAATCCTTGGTTAAAGGTGATGCTATTTCTGAAGAATTGTCACTCCTTATCTTAAAAGAAAGGTTGAATTCACCTGACGTTAAGCATCATGGTAAAAATCATTTGGTTAAATACTGTCAATGATAATTTTTCAGCAGTATTAATAGTGTAATGATTGCTGTTTCTTATGTAGGGTACGTTTTACAAGGATTTCCTTTGATCTCGTCAACTATAAATATTGATGAACAACTGTCAATAATCAAGAGTTTGAATATGCCACCTGATTACATTATAAACTTAAAGGTATAAAAATATGATGGTCTAATAAGAGGGCTTCAATGAAGAAAGAACTATAACAAACTGTTGTTTATATTGTGTAGATTTCTGATGGTGATTTAATTTCTCGTTATGTTGGGGTAAAAGTTGACCCTGTAACATGCAACAGATACATCAAAACCTACTGTGAAATGAAAGAGAAGACTCTTGTCCAGAATGAACAGCCTCCTGAAGAAGATGAAGAAATGGAAGATGAAGAAGAAATTGAAGATGACAGAGAAACAAATGATTCTGTAGAGGAAGAGGTTCAATTTTTTCTTTTAGGCTGAACTTATATTAACTTTTTTAATTTATCAACACCATCTTAATATTAACTGGTTTATAGGTGAATAGAAGCATTTTCTTTGTAATGCTCCAACCAGCAATGGTTTTTACTGAAGTGGTTTCATTTTTGCTGTTATATCTTTGCAAATCAACTACTTTGAGCATGAGTTTACCAGCAACAATTTCTTTTTTTATTTTAGGACATCTTTGAACAACTAGAGCATGAAGAAGAAAACCAAACAATGTTTGACAGTCTTGTAATCAGAACTGATGACTTTGAATCAAACATACTTGAAAGAATAAATGATTACAACAACCTTCTTCTAAGGAAACTAGAGGTTGGGAAACGAGATTGGTGTATATCCTTTGACATCATTTTATTGATTGTTATATTGTTATTTGATATTTCTTTCATTAGGATTACATAGTAAGACATGACCAACAAAAAGTTATTGAGCTCAATTGTAATTTGCCTGTAAAAATTGTGTTCAAGGTAATGATAGGCATGCTTCCATATTTTTTCACTTACTTAAGAAATGTATGAAAGTTTTGCAAATCTTTCTTTATTAACATTTGGCATCATGAAGTTTCAGTGTGTACTCTAATATCCTTCAGAATTTGATCACTCTCCTGGAATTGTCAGTTCTCACACATGCCATTGTACCGTTACGTCTTCAAGGAGATGAAGATCAAGATGAAATCTCAGAAGACACAGATACTGAAGATATGCTGAGGACCTTGGCTGCATCAAAAATGATTGCTCCAGGGTTTCGATGGAGAAGAAGCAAATGGGGGAGGTTGTGTCCGGTGGCTTTATATGAAGGGCAGGCCATCCAGGGAAATCCACTTTATTCTACAAGGTTTGAGTTTTAAAGTATTTGTAATATATCCTATCTGTTTTGATTTTTTTTTTTGCTTTTATCATGTTCTAAAATCAAACCTGTATGACTTCACAAGTGACAATAACTGTACTGTAATTACCTTTAGTTTCTTGGATAAGATGTACTTCTTGTCCTCATTAGAAGCATTAGAAAAGTTCATGTTAAATCCACGCCGGTATCTCCTGCCTCCACAACCAATGCCGCCATGTAAGATTGTGATCCTTGGTGCACCAATGTCTGGAAAAACAACACTGAGTGCGAAACTCGCTGATCGTTATGGGTGTAAAGTGAGTAGTCTATGATAATATTTCTTAGTGATGCAGATTATTATTCTTCAGCATGAGTATTGAAATTTCAGTTAACTGACCTTTCATTTATTTTATATCAAAAGTTTGTAAAAACATATTTTCCTCAATGCTCCTAAGGTTCTGAATGTGGAAGATTTGATATTACCAAAAGTAAATGAAGCTAAGAAGAAGTTGATGAAGGAGCAGCATGATAAATTTATCACCAACTGTATATCTGAAGTGAAAGCTAGACTGGAAAAGAAAGAATCAGTACCCAAACAAGATGCAGTACTCAAACAAGATGAAGTTAGTGATGAAGGTGAAATTTTCCTTTCTCAAATCAATAATTTCATTTCACTTTGATTCTCTACAGGTGTTCTCTTGCAGGTGTTCCAGTATCTTTCATTGTTTGTTTATTTGCCATCTTTGAGAATTAATAAATTATTACATAATTTCTTAGAACAACTGTAGGAAGAGCGATCTGAAGTATTTCATTACTTTTTATGACAGGAGATGTTTATCATTTTGACTGTTGCTTATTTTGAACTTGCTATTCAGAACAAAACATTACATTCCTCTTGAGTTTAAAGATACTGTTATGATATAGCCTGCCTATTTTGAACGCTGTTATTTTCAACAGTTTTTTTAATGTCATAAATAATATCCTTTATTTTTGAACTTTATCAAAAAAATGAGGTGTTCTCATGGTCAGGTGTATTTCTCAAGATATTTTTTTATGAGAGTTCATCAGCCTTCTCTATCTGTTGACTTCCGTTGACCCTTTTTCCTTGAACATTAAGTTGACTTGCATTTCCATGGCTCAACTTATGTGATTTTTTTGAAGTTTATTAAGAATTATTTGTATTCCGGAACATAATTTCTGGCCTCTTGAAAATTCAAAATGACATAATTGGCATCCATGTCAAGTCCATCTCAAGTTTGTGCATTTATTTTTGTTTATAGAAACTAATCTTAGATTAATGATGATGATACAACAAAATACTTACACTTAGTTCATAATGAGAATAATTGAAAATAAGTGAATGGAAATAAGTGCATCTATTTACTATGTCGTCCCTTTCTTCTGTATTCAGAAGAAGATGGAGAAGAAGTAGAAGGAGTGGAAGATGCAACTCCTGATGTTGTGGAAGAAGACACTGTAGTTGAGGTTGATGAAAACCATCCTATGGTATGCATATGCCAGCCTACCATACACTTTTTCTCAGTTGGTTGAGTGAACAATTCTTACTTGTTTTTTAAGCGATGTCTTATATTTTCAAATTCCATACAAAATAGGTTCAAGAAATGTTAGCAAGTGGTATGGAGGAAAGTACTGTGCCTGAATACAATCCGTTACCTGAAGACTATATTCAGTGTTTAGAGAATGAGATGTTGGAAATGTATAAGGAAAAAAATAATTTCAAAAATGAAGGACCAAGGTATTGAATGATAGAGATGAAATCTCCCAGTAACTTTGATAGTAAAAGCTCAGTCATTATTTTGTGTCTTGCACACACACTTTTAAACTCAGATTCAATGTCTAAACGCTCAGCTGACAATGATATCACGCATTACACCAGATGTTCAGATTGTTTTGTCTGTTTTACCAACAAGACTGGATTGAAGGACTTTTCCAGTTTGAATTAAGTAATACATTTCGATTGTTTTCAGTTCTTATGGATGGATACTTGATGGCTTTCCTCGCACCAAAGAACAACTGAGTTTGATGGTTGAGAGAAACATTATCCCTGATGATGCCATTGTATTTAACGATGATTCAAATGGTAGTGAACAACTTATCAACAGATGGAATGACAAGAATCGAGATGGTTGGTGAAAAATTTGAATTCTAGCATTTCAGTTTGTTACAACGGCTTAAAAGAATGTTCTAGACAACTGTAATGATTGTTTCATAGGTGATTCGTTGACCAACATGAGTAAAGAGGATGAAATCAGGCTTAACAACTTCAAAGATCTTTTGATTGAATTCAATAGAAACTGGACTGCTATGCAGCCAACGATCAGAAACACTAATAACATTGAGCCCCTTCTGATATCATATCAAGAAAGTATAGATGATGCATACGAAAAAGCAATAAACCAAATGGAAAGTGAGTAGTAATGGAAGAAATAGTTTTGTGCGTATATGTTCAGTTTTTCACTGTGTTGTTTTTATTTCAGGCCCATTTGGATATCACGGGTGGGAATACACTGGAATGGATCAAGACGAAGAAGAGGAAGATCAAGCAGCGGCTGCTGAAGATGAAGATGATGAAAATGATGATGATGATGATCCGAACAAAAAGAAGCCTTTTGGTGATTCTCTTCATTTTTGTCCTGTAATGTTGAAGGAGGAACACGTCCTTTGGCCAGGATTATCTGACCATGCTGTCAAGTACAGAGAAAAAGTTTATTTCCTGTCAACATCCGAATCTAAGGAGAGATTTTTAGAGAATCCTGAAATGTTTTTACCACAAGATAAGCCACTGAAGGTATATGTTTCTCTACTATCTGTTTACAAGGAATGCATTGAAAGTACTAATAATATAGATCTAATTATCTATACCTTAGATTCCTCCTGTTCGCCTGCTACTAATAGGCCCAAAGGGGTCTGGAAAGACACTACACGCTAGGCAATTGGCAAGAAAGTTTGGAATCTTTCATATCTCGTTCAAAGACCGCTTGCAAGAATTGATTTTACAAAAGACAAAAAAGAAGGTTGGTCCTGAATTTGAAGAGGAACAAGATGAATCTGAAGAAACTGAAAGTAAAGGTGAAAATTGTTGAGACCAACTAGTTGTAAATAATTTGATTCCAAAAATCAACTTTTTTCTGTTTTTCTCCAAAAAAAGATATAGAAGAGGAAAATAGTGGGGAAACATCAATCGAATATACCGAGTTTGAAGAAAACATTAAGAATAATATTGTGGATGGCGAACCTTTATCTCCTGAAACTCTTGATGCTATTGTGTTGCCATGGTGGAAAGAGGAGCCGTACAGGTAATCTTTTAAAATAAAGGCAAGTTAACATTCGAAGAACTATAGTGAGAAAATGTCTGCTGTATTTTTGAATTCATTAACCACAAACCTACAGTGTTTATATTTTTATAGCTTCTATATGTACATTCTAAACTTGTCCAGAAATTAACCTCGTTTCTGAATATCATTGATTATGACGTAAGAACGCTCTAGATGTTTTTTTTCACATTGAAAAGATGTTTCTTTGCAGATCACATGGCTTTATACTTGAAGGATTCCCTCGAACATCTGAAGAAGCGAACTATCTGGTCAGTGCTGGCTTGTTTCCTGATGGAACTCTGTTTTTCAGTGTGGATGACAGTGAGATTTGCATGCGTTTAATGCCGCCTATTTTTGATAAGTGGAAAGCAAGACGTGATAAAAAAGTTGCCGAAAAGTTGAAAAAGCACAACGAAAAATTAAAAGAACGCGTAAGTCGGCCTTTAATGTGATTGTAAAGCCCTTTATACGCCCTTTATAGAGTTCACGTTATAATAAGTTTTTAATCATAGGAGAATGAAAAGGCCCGGAGAAAAGCAGAGAAACTCGCCGAACGAGAAGAAAAGAAAGCTGAAAAACTGGTATGTATGATTTTTGGTCACGATTACAATAAATTTTATTTGGAATGTGTTTGACTACAGATGTTTGAATAGAGAAGGAGTCAATGCTGGTCATGACTTTTGGTTTTGTTAATTTTGTTTCTATACCTCTTTGTAGGCTGCTCGCCAAGCTGCTGCTGCTGAGGAGGAGGAAGATGAGGAGGAAGGTGCAGATGAAGAAGATGATGATGAAGATCAAGATGAAGATATTGATGAGCTTATTGAAGCCGAAATGAACGATGAATTCGGAGAAGTTGAAGAATTTGAAGATGAAGAGGAAACAGAAGAAGATGCAAAAGAAAGGATTAAAATGGAAGTTGTGGAAAAATATGAAGGAGAGATGAATATGTTGGAAGGTGTTCAGGTATAGCTTTCAGAAATTTCAATGTGCCAAGGTACAATTTCGTTTGTAATCTAATTTTTGAGGTTTCTACATTTAGGAAGTTCTCGAAGAAGCAAGGATTCCGCGCATTGAAATTGATGCTGCGCGCAAAATTCACATCACTCAGTACATCATAACAAAAATGTTGAAACCACAAGTAGAGTTTCGTGAAAGTCTATTAGATCGTTGCCAGAGCATTTCAGCCAAATTAGCCAAAAATCTATTAATCAGTGGATACAAACAACCCAGTAGATTTGGTCGATGGTGCCCAGTAAAGGTGTGTACTCGTCTAACAATTTTGAAGGGATTTTACTGTCACCAACTCACCCTGGTGATTTATTTGTTTCGCCGTAGCTATATGATGGAGATACATTTCCACCATTTTCTTCAAAAGAAAAACCAAATTTCCCGATTATCTATCGCCACCATATCTATTTTATTTCCACTGAAGAAAATAAAGATCGTTTCATGCAAAAGCCACGAATGTTTTTACAGCAGCCTTCACCGAAACCTTTGGTGCCAATCAGAATTGCCATTATTGGTCCACCAAAGTCCGGAAAAACCACACGTACACCTTGCTTTTATTATTATCTACATTTTTCGTGCTCTGTAGTTTACAACGACGCGTTCTGTAATTATTTGGATGATATGCTCCACTCCATGTTCCACTCATGATTATTCTTTGGATGATATGTTCCACTCCATGTTCCACTCATGATTATTCTTTGTTTCTGAATAAAACTCTCAGAAAACTTTGCCATAGCTTTCTTGATCGTTATGTCTGATAAGGCAAGTATGTAATTCTGTTTTCTGTTACAGTGGCTAATCGCTTCGTTCAAGAGCATGGTGTTTTACGACTGTCTATCGGTGAGGCCATGCGACAAGTGTTACATACTCACGAAGGGACAGAACTGGTGAACGAAGTGAATGAGCATTTAATGAAAGGTCACACTGTTCCAGATGAACTGGCTGTAAGAGCTTTACAACTGTGTTTGATGAATCCTCAATGTTGGACAACAGGGTGTGTTAGCTATTTCCACTTTCATTAAAACTTAAAGAAACTGGAAAAGTTGCTGACATTGCTATTCCCCCCCTCAGGTATGTTTTAGATGGTTATCCGTCAACACAAAAGCAAATGCTCCTCTTGAAAGAATATTGCATCATACCATATAAGGTCATCGATTTGAACATCCAAGATCGAACTATCATGCAGCGAGGTGCATTAGACAGAAGATCTTCTACAAGGTAACTTTCTCTTAACTTATATTATAATATATATTCAAGTATCATTTTCGAGGTGCAAGGATATTTTCCGAAGTGGTTTCGGGAACAATATCAACTTTTTCGACTGTTTAATGGTTAAGCATACCCGAGTTTTCTTTAGTTCCAATGAGTTTATTGGTCAACGTAATGTCCCCTGACCAGATTATTTCATTGAGAAAAATCCAAACAAATGCTGGTGACCTAGTGATAACTTCAGAGTGACGTGTACAAGGGTTGTCTAGTAGAGCGGTTGGAGACCAAACGAGAACATTAAATGCAAGGGCTGTAGAAAGCTTTTTTAAGATGGGTTGGCTCAGATTAAGTGTGTCTAAGGAGGCCAGGAAAATTTTCAATTTCGTTCCTTCTAGATTGGCTTAAACAAGCATGTTAGTTTTATTTTTAAAAGTTATCGAAATATAATATAATGATAGATCAAGTTAAAACAGAGAAATCTCCTCTATAGAGTTTATTTTTTTGTAATATACTTTCAAATGCTAGACTGAAATAACAAAACTGGTATATACATCTGAGAATTGCTATCCCATCCAATTCTCGTATCGTTGTAAAAGTAGATATGTTCTAAAACGTTTTAACCACACATGCTTTCGTGTCTATCTACATTTCGCTAGATCATTTTTCAGTTCTTCTATTACTCACCGAGATATTTGCTTTGATATGAAACCGTTTTACTTCGTTTTTTTTTTAATTGAGTATATGAGGCCAGTGATGTGAACATGCATAGAGAGATCGATTCTGGTGCCATCATCGTTTCCATTGAAAGCATAATGAGTTAGTTATGAGCTTTATTTCAGGTTAGCTCCACGTCATGACAGTTTGACCATACTAGCGATACGTGTCGCTTCTTATCGCAGAGAAGTCGCATCAATAAAGGAATTTTACTGCGACCAGTATCAGAATTTATTTACTGTCGATGGCGAGAAATCAAAATGGTGGGTATATAACACAGTGAAGGAGGAAGTACAAGAATGTGTCTCCAATATTCAAACGTACATCCAGAATGCACGGCTTGGTTAGTTCTTTTGCATCGCTCTATTATAGAGGTTTTTTCAAGATCGCCTGTGACCTTGCTGACTTCTGCTAAGCTATTTTTACAGCAAGTCATATGTGATTGCATTGATGTTCTTAAGATAATGAACTATATGGAAAACTGAGCGTTGCACTATGCTGATGTCATCAGAAATAGAACAATTGGGAAATGCTCTGGGAACGAGCAGAAAGCCGCTCAAACAAAGTAAAAAAATGATTGGCTCTCTCGTGGAGATTATCTGCTGACACACATTTTTCTCGAGCTTATGGATAATTCATTATCTTTAAACACGATGATCGTTTCACCAAAACGAACGTTCGCTGTACACTTTAAGCACCGTCCAGCCAGCTAGCGGGTTTTTTTTCAAGAAATGAAAATAACCAACGCATACGCAGTCTTGCGAATGTGATTTGTATACTTATGTGTGCTGGCTTCACGAAAAATCGCTGAAAAACAAACATCAACCATAACTTTTTTTGTTTGAAAAAAGTGTAGAGCGAAAGTGGAAACCGGACATGGATTTATTATCGTGTTTACTTAAAGAAGTACCACTGATGCCATAAACAGCCAATGTAAATAAACAAAAGATTTTACTTCTAGACAAATCCCCTTCTTCTTATCCTTTCATAGTTTTCTAATAATTGTCATTCCGTTAAGTTGTTATCAAGTGCAATCATTACTGGCTTGCGGTGAATTCTTTGTTATTTGTGGCTGGGTCAACGAGGTCGGCCGTCTGTGATCGTTTTTCTTCTCAATTAAAAAGGAGAGTTTCAATCAAGTGTGCCTCCAATCTTATTTTTCATGATTAAAGGAAAGGCGAATCGCATCAAGTATATGTGCGTCATACCATCAGTATTAAAGTCTCGTCTGGGAGAATATGGTAACTATTGTCCAGTAAGCCTGGCCAACAAAAAAGAACTTTTTGATTGTTCTTCCAATAAAACTCATGACTTCGTGGCAGAATTTGCTGGCAAATACTACAAACTGTCAACAGAATCCAAGCTGCAAGAATTTTTGAGACATCCGCATAAATACCTACCACCTCTTGCCCCATATAAGATTCCATTAAAGGAGAATTTACCAGTGAGAAGGTCCAGTATTCACATGAAGAAAATGTTTCCCAAACAAATTGAATTAGCTGGCTACTGCCCTGTCAGCTACCTTGATGGAAATTTAAGGTAAGTATGTCCATGAATAAATTTTACATGAATGAATACTATATTCTAGGTAATGATGAAACACATTACAGGATTGTCTAGAATGAGCGACATAACTAATTCTACTTTCGTTCTTAGATATGAAGCGCTCATTTCTGGTGATCCAGAACTTGTGGTCGAATATAAGAACAAGTACTATTCTTTCTCCTCGGAACAGAATCTAGATATATTCATGAGGTAGGTGTGAACATGTTTCCTGTGATGAAATAGTTCTGCTGACAGTGATATCTTTTTATGATAAGGTCGTTTTAATTATTTCTGTGAGTCGTAAGAATTATTATACTTTACTGTTTACGCGTATCCTGCAAGGAAGGATCCGCATTTTAATTTATTGAGAGCTTACAATGACATGTCTTTGATTTTATTGTTTTTTAAAAAGAATAGTTAACAAAAGAAATTCATTTCAAAAACATCATTTAGAAATGATACAATATCCTGTAATATATTGAGAGCTTCGACTTTTCTATGATACGTCTACCATCTTTATTCAATCTCAACTTTTCACTCACTTCCTGTTCTTCCGTCTCCACCCTTCATCAACTTTTACTCTGTTGTCATTCTGCCACCTTTTCACAACTTCATTCTCAATCTTCCGCCTTTCTCAAACCGCATTTTCTTTTTTAGGTTTCCAAAGAAATACTCCTGTCTCATACTACCCAAAAAATTGCCACCGAAAAGAGATTTGTTAAACGTTTCGTCGCTTCCAATGTTGGGTTATTTGGAACAAACTGCAGCATATGGAATAACGAAAGCATTGACGGCAGTTGGTTGTTTGAAGCCCAAATATCCTTTCTTATCAGCCAAGCGATCTGCTTTGTTATACGTTGCATATCATCTTAAAGGTAAAACGCGTTTCAATTCAAAAACATTTATTGTTGCAGGGGAACAGGTTAACTGTACTTCTTCCAGGGACGTAAGAGAGATTCAAACTCTTAACTGGGACCATAGTAATTACTAGTTTTTACTCTGTTGCACTTAAACAAATGTTTCCTATTTGTTATAATAGACCTTTCCCGAATTTCTGTTTAAACACCGTGTTTTCACCTAGCATCTAAGTTTCGCCTCTTTTTCAAACTCTTAATTACTTCTAATTACTCCACTAGGGAACTGAAAGAACGAGTAGCTATTACTTACTGAAAACATTATGAAATTAGAAAAACAATAAAATATATAGAAACGAGGCTAAACTTGATAACTAAGCATTAACTCGGCATTTAAACAGAAATTCGGGAAAGGTGTATTGTGTTGTTTTTCAGCGTTCAATCCCAAAGCCAGTGAACACGTTCGCAAGAAGTACAGGAAGCTGTTAGAAAAATTCGAAGAGGACTGTGCACTAGTCACTTACTTGAGCAAGGCAATGAAGAGGAAATATTTAGAACCAGAGGATAGGCCCATTGATTTCGATATGAAACTGAGTTCTTTCGCCTCACTACAACAAATCCATGCTTGAACTTCTGTCATGTTCAAATGACTCTCGGCCGTCGTTATTCTCTGACGGTCGTAGTTTTCGAAGATTTTATCGGAGAAATATGTGTTTATAGGATCTTTTTCCATGAAAATATTTATTTAATTTTTGTTTTGAATTCGTATATCTCCATAGCAACACATGGAAAACCATTTATCACTTGAAAATGTCTCATTTAAAGATGTATTTGTCTCACTCAACCAGTTATCTTAAGTATACTGTCATCAAGGCTAAATTAAAATGTGAAGCTCAACACGTCATCCAAATACGACATGTCGTCAGACGACAGTTGATGGCAGCGGAAAACCTACTTTCTGCTTGTCTATGATATTGCATATATTCTGCTGCTCCGATAGTTGATCGTTCGACCCTTTGTTTAGTTGTGGCTATTTTTAATCCATTTAAATCCTAATCGGAAATGTATGGAAGAAAGAAGACAGTTGTGCAGTAATGTATTATAAATAGCATGTTTATCTCTTAGTTGTAAAGTAATTTCTGCAAATTTGATTTGGTGTGCGGTTGTAATTTATTCACTTAAATCGATCGGATTTTACACGCTTTTGAAATTTACACTACAACTTTTCTCTCTCCGTCACATTTGTCTCTACATAGAAACCTTTTAGTAACCAAGTGTAACAAAAGGATCAAAGGTGGTGTGCTTTACTTAGATTAGTTACTATAGAAACATTTCAATATTGTGAAAGGAAACTTCCTGTCCAGACCTTGACTATATAGTAGCCACAGGCATTGATATTTGAAGCGAATTGTATGTTTGTCTGAAGGTTTAGCTTTCGAAAATATTTTTTGCTGAGTTCTCAAATGGTTTTTTCTCCTCGGTATTTTTAAACAGGCGATTGAGATATAAATCAAATTCTCGAAGTTTTACCACGCTGTAAGCTTGTAATGTTTTTCTTTAACAATCAATAAATTTGGCGCTGGGTTACAAATTCCTTTTGAATCCTGCTAAGAGGGAGGTCAATGGAGAATAAAGTTGGTTTTCTGTTGCATTTTCCGGCGGATTTGTTTATCTGTTCCTCTTTTGTATGTTGTGTTAAATCAAAATCATTCATTAGCCAATAGAAATTCAACGTCATCATTCTTGCAGCGTTCCGCCATTTCAGTCTCTGTAATTGGATAGATGAAGGATCGATAGCTGGCTAGACTGTATACTGACTTCTTTGAGACTATTCAGATTGACTGTAATTAAAAGGGGAATTGAACTATTAAATTTATTAGCTTGTAACATATACATTCCATCTTCTCACATGAAGTTGTCAGTTAGGTTTCGCGATAAAAATCTGCTGCAATTAATCTGCCTTAATTAAAATAATACCAGACATTTACTTCAAAAAAAAAAAACAAATTCATTGCACTTGTTGTTGCTTTTTGACAATTACTTTTTCATATTTCCTGTCCTAAAATGTAACTTTCATTGTTCGGAAGACTCATTTACCCGTCAAATGTATCCTCATGCGTCAAAAAACTACTTCATCAAATTATGCGATGAACTCGTCACTGCAATTCGCCTCCAAATTTGGAAGTTAAGTCTTTTTATGAGTGCGCGTAAAATCTTACGTAAAAACAAATGACGATATTCCTTGCCACCCGACACATCAATGCCGTGTATGGATTGTATAGCAAGGCCGTACTGTGGTCGTATGATATTTAGCATGAGTTTTGAAACTGCTAATTTAAAGTTATGAATGCTGATAATGATCTAACAATTATGTACTACAAGAATAAGAAAGCTCATTATTGAAAAAGAACATGTGCTTCTGGGTTTTGCGCTCGAAGCTCAGTCGGTAGTTCTTTTGCCGTTTTCTTGCAACATTTGGCAAGTGAAATATGAGTTCGTTGTTCTTTAGGAAATGTTGTGTTCTATGCTCTTCCGCGGGTTGATTTATGCAAATGTCAACGGCCATTGTTATGTAGATTCATTTTGCAGTCATTCAAAGGAATCAAGAAATCTCTATTATACTCCTTAAAACAACTATCACCATGTTTCTTTAAGAAAACAAAGTCTTTACCTTAGAGTGAATTCGACAACCATGGCTCTTTCCGAGTTGTAGTAAACCAACTCGGATTTTAAACCAAGTTGACCAGGTCAAAAGTAATAACACAAGCTTACTTGGTTTAAACCAAGTTGCGATTTGGTCCACTTCCGTAAGGCTGCTTAAGCGAAATGAGAATTTTGAGGGTTTTTGTTTTATGAAACAAATCAACAACAAATTTTTTTCAATCGCTATATCGAAAAATCTGTTTTTCTTTCTTTGTGTCGATAGCAATTCGTTGTTTCACATTTTTTACATGTTTTACAATTTATCATGTTTAAAAATCTATGCAGTTAAAGGGCAGTTAGAGTGGAAGCTTTCTTGATACTCCAAGTGTTAAGTTGTGGTTATATTTATTCTTTTAAATCCATCTTATACAGAAAACATCCCCACAACTATCGTGGTGATTACAAATGACCATCAAAAGGCTTTTGTATGGACTTGCTTGCTTAAGTTCTCCTTTTCTCTTCATTTTTTGGAATAGGATTTGTACAGGTTAAGGAAGATCGAATATCATGCAAGCTTCCTATTAAGTAGCTATATAAACAAAAATCCTGAAGGAATGGTGTTGCAAAGAAAGAATTATAAAACTATCAAATAAAAACAAGTTAGCAGTTAAGTCATCATGAACGCAGAATTTGTATTTACACGATCGTCATAAATACATAATAAAAAGTTTTGTTTTTCAATCCCTCATTTACAGTGTCAATCAGAACAAGGGGAACTGTGGCCTCAACCAAACATGCGAATAAGCTTTGCGAGGAAGTGCTCACAACATTCGCTTAGCAAAGGATGGAGAGTCAATTAAAACAGAAGATGAAGTGGCAATCGAAAACAATCATACAAGAACAGGGACTATTTTGAAGAAGGAAGCTCACGAAAAAATATTAAGAAGTCGTCTGTGGAATGTGTTCGCCTTTCAAATAAAATATAGTCAAAAAACTGTCATGTACGCACGCGCTAACTCTCGCACTCTTTATTTTCGGCTTTGGAAAAAAGTTATATAAAAAGCTATAAGTATCATCTATGATTTGATAAATAAATAAATTAAATCCATTCTTTATTTCTATTATCTTGTAGGGAACGCCCTACCAGGTTCACAATTTTTGGGGTGTGGTGATGGTATGTTATACATTTTAAAATCCAGCTTAAAATCCTTCCACTAACACAAGCCCAAGCAGAAGTTTACAATAGCTGAGATCAACTGATGAAACTAGCATTCTTCCATAAATCGATTCGCATCTGAAAGATTTTCAACAACTCGTTCACAGGCTCCTTCTTCTCATTCCTTTAACTGCCTCTTGAGTTTACGAATCTCTCTCCTTAAGAGTTTTACCTCACTTGTTTTCCTGAGTAATTGACTCATAAGGTCTGGACAACTATCCTGTGTCATGGGTCCTGACATCATGGCACCAATCTGTGGAAGATTCGACTTTTTCTGCGAATTGTCAAAGCTTCTTTGTCGTTGACTTGTTTCTCTTGAAAAATAGTTTTGTTTACTAAGCTTTCTGCGTTTCTTACTGTGCGAGTCAACATCATTGTCATCATTTCCAGCATTTTTCGTGGGTACCCAGATAAACGACCTTTGAATTTCTGTACTTTCGCGTTTTCTGGTTAGTAGAACAACTCCGTCTTTTACTGTCAAAAATAGAGGTTTACTTTTTGGAAGTGTGATAGATAACTGGATGTGCATTGAGTCAGTAAAATCCCATGTGAATTGGCATCTCTTGCGAGGTTTGTTTTTTTTGTTGGTGGCAGCAGGCTAAAATTAAAATTAAACTATAAATTTAACAAAATGGATAAAACAAAATTGAAAGTCATATCCCAAAACAATTACAGCCAATGCAACCCAACACCTTAACAGAGCTGAGTTACATACCGTGCGCATGCGCTTAGATGATCTCAATTTCATTGGACCCTTCCTTTCAGCCTAAAGTTTGAATTCAATTGTTTTAGGTTAAGATTGCCTTTAATTAATCAATTAGATGATGGAAATTGACTTAGCAAATTTTTTTCTAGCTGCACAGTATGCGGTGCGTCGTCAGACTGCTCACGAAAAAAAAAAAAAGAGAAAATGTTTACCTTGAAGCCAATTTCGTTTCCATTCTTCACACATAAATATTGATTGTTGTCTTGCGATTTAATTCGGAGGTTTTGGAACGAGACAGTCTCCGTCACAAATTTGTTTTCTAAACGTCAACATACAAATCTTTTATCTTTTTCAATTTATAGTAACTCATCAAACAAGGAAATACACAGATCATTCGTTTTTTTCGGTGGATTTAAAATATAAGAATCTCTTTTTATCCTTAGATAAACAAGATTTGAAGAAAACAAAGCCTTGTAGAGCCATCTTTGTTGACCGGAAGAAGGGACTTAGACTGTATTTTAGTACGGGAAGACTGATGGAATACACAACACCAGACGGCTTTTCAAGAAAACAAACAAAAACAATTTT
This sequence comes from Turritopsis dohrnii, assembly GCA_027922465.2. Taxonomy (NCBI): domain Eukaryota; kingdom Metazoa; phylum Cnidaria; class Hydrozoa; order Anthoathecata; family Oceaniidae; genus Turritopsis; species Turritopsis dohrnii. Next base: position 168,178 of record BQMF02000026.1, read on the forward strand.
AGCCTAAGCTTGAATTATTAATATCATCCTGATTCCATTTCATTCATTCATTGATTTCTGACCGTTATAACAAATTTTTATGTATGAGATGTTAAAGCGTTTACATCTCTTAAGAATCTCCTTCATAGGATCTTGTATTTCATGACAACATATATTGTCTTAGGGATTTAAATTATTCACCAGTCTAGTAACTAAGTTGGTATTTTTCAACTGTGAGCACTAGTGTATAGATGTAAACCAGCTGAAGAATAAGATTATAGAAAGGAAATGCCACTTAAAATGAGCTTTTCTTGAAATATTATGTTGAGGTCTGTACGAGAAATTGACATGGCATCATGCTCTAATCCAATCACATGTATTACATTCAACGTTTCAATTAAAGAAAAGAAAAGAAATGGTTTTGTATTCAGTAATAAAGTGTTGTTGATTTACGAGGATGTAAAATTTGAATGCATCACTGCTAAGCTATGTGTTAATTCAGTCGAACAATAATTAACATGAGTTTAACATCTCAAATTCAAATAAAACAGATAAAAAAACCTATTTAAATATTGATTGAATTCGAAAGGATTTGTAGGTATTCGAATCATGTTTTTGACTTTTTATAAAGGTGTAGGAAAACAGACAATTTTTAAACATACACGTATGGACGTTTAAAGTAAAGACTTCCGCAATGTGTCATGCGTCAAAATTGTCGACACCGTGTCATGTCAACAGATACACGAATATATGGACTGTTGTTTTATATATCGCAACACGTCAATTGGAAAGGTTCGGATACACAAGATAATTGTTTTAACCAGAAATTCTTGGTAGAAGGCAAGAGGACCCTGGTAAACATGGCAACGACATGTTTTAATGAACATGTTTTTCTCTGTCAGAACAAGGGGGTGGGAAGTAGGCCTGCTTAATGACGCTCTTCAATCAAAAAGTAAATACTTTCGATAATTAGAGATGTTTTCTTAATTAAACGCGAACAGTTAATCACTCGAATAAAATGCAGAACAGACTTACGTTTAAATCCCTTCTTGTTCGTCACGACTAGCTTGTATATCGGATCGAAGTTATACGACGAGTGATTCCCTTCTTTTTCGGTTACCCATAATACTTTTTTTGCACCTACGGAATATAACTCCATAGCATCGCTCTGTGTGTGTTGACGATCATCGTGCATAACATCTTCTTTGTAATATTTGATAAGCGCTTTAAGATTTTTTCCATGTGGGTTTTTTCGCATTCTTCGCTATAATAACAAAAAACAAACCCGTCAACCGGCAATTGGAGACAACAAAAACTATCGTCACGAAGACAGCCGTCATAAAAAGGTTGACACGAAGACAAATACCGACTAAATCAATATCATGTCCAGTTACCAAACAAAAACTCCTTATCAAGAAAAAAAAAGAAAAGAAAACGACCGCGAAAAGTAAACGAAAATCAAAAGAAAGGAATTCCTACAGTGTCAACTAAACAAAGGTTTTTTAGCACCTCCTCCCTCCATATAAAATTGTATAAAATTGTAGCTGAGGTGTTAATTAAAACATAACCAGCCGTCCCTTAGGAAGATTAATGATGTTTTCTCACAGCTCAGTGTTATTGTCGCTGCATACTTAACAAGTATGGAAAGAAATATCCTATTCAAAATCTTAAAGCGACTACAGTATTGGTCAAGCTTGCCATCTAATGCTGGCAGAATAATTAAGTCAAGATATAAACTCACGTCTGACGGTGCCATGCCAGCATGTGCCGTTGAACTAATGACGACCAATCTAAAGATAAAATCAGAAGAATTATATTCCGCGGTCTGTGTAGATAAGCTCCATAAAATCTATTCTTGAATATCTGATTTCCTTTTAAATTACTCTCGATAATGACAGAAAATTTTTTCTTAAAAGTCACTTGACGCCATTGTTGGTCCATAGTTCTTTAACAAGGCGCTCTTTAAATTCAAAGGAATCTTCCCGTGTCAGATATGCGACACTAATTATTTTGTTTTCTTTGCACTGATTTAATGGGAGGTAAATTATGAAAAAAATGACGATGTGAATTTGCTAATTACGAACTTAGACCTGCGCAATTGAGTAGTTCCTGGCTCGAGGTAAACTTAAAAGGTATTTCTGCGACTACAATTATTTGCGGTTGGTCCTGGCTCACATAATAACCTTAATTTTGTAAACAAAATTTCAGAAATGACTAAGAATTTTTCAAATTTTTCAAAGAAAATAAATTCTAGCATTACTTTTTAAAACCTTTAGTTTGAAGGTCTTATTAAAATTTATGTATCTGTCGCGCGATATATCCGGTTCGAAGGTAAGGTTACAATGTAATGTATAACATTCTTGCTCTGACATTTTTTTTCTCTAAAAAAACTGTGAAAATTCCTTTTTTAATAGTTTTTCAAAATCCATACAAATATGTAGCACACTTGACATTTTGGAGGCTCTATTCAAATATCATGCCTCATATATTACCTACGCATGTTATATTTTCTTTTCTATGACACGAGACAAGACTTGTCTACTATTATTCTTACTTATCTTAAAGGGGATTTGATCGAGGAGTCTTTTTAAATTCTTCAAACAATTAAAAAAAATTGTGACACACTAAAGCAAATAGATTACTTACAGCAAAAAGTGTCGCGCAAAACTCATCCAAGCCATATCTTCTGTTCAAAAATTCTTCTTTTATTTTATCTGCTTTGAATGGTCGATATTCCCCTCTTCACGTGCTGATGACAAGATGATTATTCAATAATAAATGTATTACACCAAGTTCCAATCTTTTATAAACATAAAGACAACTTGTCGCTCATTAATTTTCAATGCGGATAATTTAAAACAACAAATTACCGGCAACGTTTTATTCCAAGATTTTTTTTTTTTGTTATTTTTCACAAATTTATAAAAATGTTCTTTCAATGATATTCTTTCTACCCAAGTGCGTGCTTAGAATGATTAACCGTTTCACTTCAAGTCCACGAAAAGTTTCCAGTTGGATACTTGCACTAGCTGTTTGAATGTGTCTATGTTAAATGTTGCTTTCTTCAGAAGTGCATGTCTCATTTATCCATCTGTCAATCAATGACTTCGAGTGATTCAACCGTATCTAATAACAAAACAATAGTGGTGACGTAATTGAAATAATAAAATAGTTTTGACGGTAATTGTGTAATCATAAAAAAAATTGAAAATCGGAATCACTTCTCTTTATTTCGATTCACAAATTAAATGTCTTTGTCTTGGTAATTGCTATAAAACTTTAAGGAGAAAAACATTGTTTTGCGCTGTATTTTTTTTATACCAAGCGCGCTTCACATGAGAACACAGTAATACATATTTCAACTAAGGAAAATCGACGTTGTTGTTTGTGTCGGCAAAAAATAAATAAAAATAAATGAATAAATAAATAAAGGTAGCTATTTGGATTGGAATTTTTTTAACGAAAAAGAATTCGCGCCTTCAGACCAATCATTTCAGATGGCATTCTTAGGATTGCATCTTTCTACCAGTAAAACGTTCCACCAATCACCTTTTATTTCCACACGAGTAACCTGAAAACGTTTTTGAGATCACAGAGAGATTTTTTTTAAAAATCTGAAAATTCAACGAGTTTTACTCACCTTCGTAGTTTTTTGATTTCTTAATTTTTTGCTAATGATCTTGTGGCTTTTTATACACGCTTGCTAAGTAGTTCTTTATTCATATATTTATTTATTTATTTTTTGTGGTTTCTACTTCCTGATCAGCTATTGAAGTGATCGATGTCTTTTTTCCCTGTTTTTGTCACAAAATTAAAAGTGGGACCGATGATTCGTCACAAGCAATTGAAAACATGTTTTCATAGAGCCCAGTGTCCCTTGTTGTCATCCCAAGTTTTAGCTGATTTTTTACATAGGGAAAAACCTTGAAAAAAAAGGGAAAAGCTATCAAGATAAGGGAACCATCAGTGACGTTATAAATGTCGTTATATATTTTATAGATATCCGCTAAAAAAGGGAATAAACAATCAGGAAAACTTTTCATGCCATCGGCAGTTGTCGTGTAAAATTTTTCTGTCGGATTGTGGTACACAACAACATACACAACATATGCGTCATGTCGTTAAAAAAGTAATTCTTAGACATAGCCGTCACTAACTGATGACGGATTCGACACACCTTAAATTACTGACTTATACTATATTTTGTTTTTGTGTACAAATTCAACAAATGTCAATTGACGACAAAATTATAGCGTCATTACGTCACTAATCCGTCTATAACAAGCACCAATTCATGGATCAAACGTTCTGAATCAAAGAGTCGCTCCATATCTGAGCCCAGCGAGACGTCCCAGTAGATCTCCATACATTTTTATAAATAGACATACATGTTGTTATTCTTCACTATTTTTAGATAAGATTTTTAAAAACACAATTATGCTACGCAATAAGGTTAATGATCATAACACTAATTTGTCTCGTCATTAAAGTATGCTTGTTAAATCTCAGAATACTCCACCAAGAATCCTCGATGAAAGTCCAGGATTTTGCAAATACTTTAACGTCTTTTTCTCAAACGTTTCAATGGTAGATGAGAAGTTTTGCATTTCACATACCTCGTCACCCAGATCCCAGAATCTTAAGAAAAGTAACCCGTTAATTATTTAAAGTTGAATTGCTACAGCGATTAAGTTTATTCTGATTATTTGAATGTCTTCCAAAAATTTTTACTTTGTTTTAAGAACCTTAAAATTATGTGTTTCATGGCGACCTCGCAGCATTTTCTCACTAATTTGGAGAGCTATTGAATGAAACGCCACGCACATACGCTGATACTTGGAAATGCTATAAAAACTATAAACCTCATATTACTCAAGCTGCCCTAAAATAACCTATGCACCCTAAAACATGGGGATTTAGCAATCGCGTTTGTTAAGAGTTCATGTTTTTCCTGCGGCTTTTTTTAACAAGAAGTTAATTTTAAAAAGGTCATTCTGTAAGTTAACTTTACCTTGCGTGGTCAATTCATGAAAACAGACATGGATCATGAAATATGCATTAAATCCTATAAATTTCATGTTATGCAAACGAAAGGAAACACCACGTTTCTTTTAAAAATGTATGGATAATGTTTTAGTTGGAGATCAGGAAACGACATCATTAAATGTTGTTAATTATCATGCTGTCATAACTATCTCCCTCGTTGATTACTAAAGATGGTCATTAAAATCTCACTGGTGTCTCTTCCTGTTGTACATTGGAGTATTAAAAGTATTTTCCCACTTTCGCCAGGTTCATTTTGTAATTATGTCTTCAAAATTGGAAGGTTTCACATTTATGTTAACCAGTACTGACTTTAGTACGGGGGCACTGATATTCGTTTCTTTGCCTTTCGGAAGTTTACACAAACACGACATCACCTCACAGGATGTTATAATTAGAAGTTGGAAACAATGCCATATTGCATATTTATTCTCCGTTCGTAATATGACATGTTTTTTCAGTAAACTATTTTGTTCAAGAGCTTGTTGATCATACGACTTTTGGACTGCTTTTTTGAACAGCTAACCGACAATTGGAAATTTGTCATGTTTACATAAAAAACAAAGCTGGTTTTACAACGCGTGGATGATGTTTTTATATCTGAAAGTGTATATTTATAGCCATGCTTCTTTTTGAACACTCTGTCTATGTCCTAGGGATAAACTATGTCTGAGGGAGAAACTGACTTATGAATACATTTAGAGGCTCCCTTTCATGGCTACAACAATGTTTGTTTATATCGGAGATTAACTTTAAAATTCGGATAAACCATTTTTGCACTGAAATCTATGTTTTATAGGACTTTCAAATTGGTTTGAAACATTTCTGTAGAAGAAACCATAAGTATATCATAGAAGAGTAGAAAACTTTGCTCAAACTGTAAATCTCGATAATAGATGGAAAAGCTATAATTAGCTACAATACTGTGCAGTATAACTTTTGTGCTTTGTTCTCCCAAGCCATTGCTTTGTTGTTTTGCCTTAACTAATTTTCAATAGTAGGCGTGTGAGGAAATTGCTTTGATATTAAATTTCTATAAAATTTAAAGTTATATATTATCAAATCTTTTTTGGCTGCCTTCCAAAATATTCGATTGGTTCTTGAAAATGACTTCCTGGATTCACAATCCAATCCTTTACATGAGAATAGTGAATAATCAAAAAGCAAGAATGTAATCTTTCGTTCTTCGTATTTTACTAGCAACCAGTTATGAACAACACTAGGAACGAATCTTTACGCAGCTTCGTTTATACAAGCAACAAATAAATTTTATTCAAAAACCATTTTTTTCAATGCGGTTTGCCCGCTTGAAAGCTTAAAAATTCGAATGTTTTGTTAATTACTCGAAAATATTTGGCTAAACAATCGAGCAATTTTACTTGAGATTTTCAGGCACTTTTTAAACGACTTTCATAGGAAGTCGAAAATACAAAAATGCATGTATTAAATTAACTCCAAAAATGACTGTATTCCACTGCAAAATCCAAAACATCAGGATAAATCGACATTTCTTGCCATAAATACGGTAGAAATTATAAAACACTTAATGTAGGTTGATACACCGTGCATTGGTTTACTCATTTCCAAATCACTCCCCGCAACATTAAAGACGTAGGTTGATGAGTATTTTGCTGTTTTATCACAATCATATTCTGACGCCAAAAACAGGGATTTATTGATTTCTCATCAACCGAAACAGCCAGAAAAGTTGTCAACAGGAACATTAGGCAGGAAAATGATAGCATAAAAATGTAGTATTGCCGGGGAATTTTTTGAGATGGAGAGAGATGACAGGGTGGATAAAAGAGTGATGATACCAAGAGAAACGTACCTGTTTGTGATGTCTTTGTGCTTTTCTCAAGTTGCAGAACTGTTTTGTAATGGAATTACGAAGATTTATTCTTGAAAGACAATTGGTTGATGATTGTTCGAAATGTAAAATTCGAACGTGAGTGTTTCTGATAAATTTTCTCTGGGCGCATGGTGTTATTATGTGGGCGTTTATAATGAGTATCTTTGTAAAAATGATGGATGAAGATGTTTTGGAATAAGCTTGAGAAAAACGATTTTGAAAAGACATTAAACAAAATGTTCTTGTGTCAAATTTTTGTATACCACGAACTGATTCTTATCTTAATTTTGGGTATCTGAGAGTATGCTGTGTTTACATATAACTTGGTTTAAAAGCATAAGTGCGAACTCAGGTGTAGGTAAGAAGACTGCTAAATACAAGAGGGTGGCCAACCTTAAAATATTAGTATGCAAATGTAGTTTCTCAAAAAATTAAAGCAAAAAAATTCAAATTGAGGGTTCCATATATAGCTAAATAATAGAAAGGTTGTTTTGAAAGCATGCATGCTCAGCTTGATCTTAGCGATACTTAAAATATTCCTTCCGATAAATTCTTTGTTATGTTAAAAGGAACGAGGAGTTTTAAGGTAAGCAAGATTTTATGATCGATATTAAAAATGAAAAGTACTTTTTAGCTTTCTTGATCATTTATTCACCGCATTCTGCTACAATTTTCAAGCGCGGTTGAATCGTTTTGTTCAACTTGTTTGGTTTTCTCATATGCTACTTTCTCATATGCTACTTTCTCAGTGCTACAGTGTCGTATAAATACTTTTGCGCATTGGGTTGTTTCTTAAACGACCTTTAAATATTTACATAGTGTTTCGAAAGTGTTCGTAACTGTTAATTAAGCTCCCATATCCTGCAAATCAAGAAGCAACTCTTTTCCCGTTATCGTAAACGACCCACGCACTTGACAAAAACCGTTGGCGAATGAGATTCTTTATGTTATCAGTCGTGTACCGACGATAGTCGTTGATAAGTTTGATTACTCAGCAATAATTTACGAACTTTTAGCTTTTCCAATTTTGAGGGTGGCAAAGATTGTCGTACATATCCAGAAGGCTCATAGAGATGTTTTTGGAATTACAGAATTGTACAGGATCAAGTCATCTTCATATTGCGGTATTGCGAGGTACAAAATGAAATTGTATTTCTGGTAATACAAAAAAAATTACTAATCGAAAATTACTCCACAGCAGCCATCCCCTCGTACTAATTTTTATAATCACTTACGTACTTAAGAACGATAAAAAAAACTTGGTCAAAGATTTTTCCCTGAGACAAACGACGCAAACGTCATTATTATACAGCATGGAAGTGATGGCTGCTGTGACATAATTTCCGAAAGGACCTTGTCATTGTTATTGCAAATGGATCTTAAAAAGACAAAAGGACTTCTCACCGCGTTCTGACTGTGCTGTCGAAAAAGGTTGGAAATAATGCAAACAAGTTGATAATTACTTATGATTGGCCAAATGTGTTTTTTGATTCTGTGCTAAGCCAGTACGAAAAAATCGACCAAAACATAAGTGATTGAGTGTTGTGTATATTCGACGAAAAATGCAAGAGTGTAACAAAATGGAAATGCCACCTGAAAAAACTCACTCTTATATTTCAAATTATTTTATTCAACGTTGAGTTTGGACAGTAAAAGAATGTAAAAGGTTTGTCCGTGATAAGGAAACAAAAAAAAAGTCCTACACATGAACATCAAATAATATGTCACAAAATATATTTTATATTTATATTCAAATAAAAATAATTGCAAATCATGCTCAGCGACGTTTTGATGATGAAAACTGGAAAGAAATCTTTTCCTACGTTATGTTTTAAGTTTGAAAACATTCGCCTTAGTGAAGATCTTCAAAATGTTTAAAGAAATCGAAGGTTAACTTTTAGAATAAAATCATGTCAAGTCAACTAAATATAAACATTATACCTTGAAACTTTCACAACAAGAATGCTGACAAAAAATTGTCACTTTGTCGCCGTCTCCTCATCAATACGTTTTTTTGAAAACATGATAGAAACAGTCAATCCGAAAATATGAAATAGGATGAATTTGACAGAAGTATTCTAAATTTGAAGTTTTTGTCTCTGAAAATCAAACAAAATTTTTCGGCACTGAAGACTGACAGATTCCCTTGGTCAGGAATTTGTTACAATATATAGTGTATGAGTCATTTCAAACTTCTGATGAAATTTTAGCCATCCCAAATTACCTTAGTTTGGTTTCTTTGTATTAAATTCTTATCAATATGAGGAATGCAAAATGTCAAATTCTAAACAAATTTTATGACAGCTGAAATATTTATCTTTAAAAGAAAGTATACAATACGAAAGAAAGTATACAATATTCGATATAATACGATATTCTTTATCAAAGTTAAATATTTTGTATTTACAACTTCACAGAAGTCATTAGTAGCAGCACACTGCGCGTGGAAATATCCTATACCAAATTCCCATACCGCTACCTTCCAGTGTAACACTATATATGCCCTACTGTCAAAAGTGGTAGATAGAGGTAATATTTTCAGATCATGGATAATATGATAGGTGAAACATTCAAATTTGCTTCAAACTATTTTTTCATATTGTTCAATTTCCACACCCTTCTTGTGTTAGGTCAAACCTCACATTCGAAAGTTTTTTAAATTACCAGCAATGATCTAGAACGATCCCTAGATTTTTAAATAAAAGAATTTCCAGATATCTTATTGAACACTCTTATAGTATTACTCGAGATTATAACTATATATGACACATATTGAAATGTTGTCATATAGACTCAGTATCGAATCTTTTGGCAGGCAGCCATGGAGGAGGAAGCAACAAAAATTGTCCAATAATAATCATGCTACGCAGGTCACGTGCCTTTCCTTTCTCAAGTTTTTGGTGCACACGTTACCAAAAACATCTCTAAGCATTTTGTGGTATTTTGTGTTCGTTACTCATCGGATCGAATACGTGATTGCGTGGTCTATAGAAGACAGCCCTCAACATTAAATAGGCGTTATTAATACGTTTATAATGAAATGTACCATGTTTGTTTGTTTCTGAATAAAAGTGTAAATAAAAACTTCCTTACATGCGCCAACAAGTTAAGGATATAACTTAAGTGATGGAGGAAAATATAACTTTATTGTTGATGTAATTTTGCATGAAAATGTAAACAAAGTAAGCGTCATTTCCATAGAAACAGTTGTACTAACGAACTTTTAATGAATCTTTTTCCTTCCTTGAAAAATATTCATTTACCCTATTACCTATGCTTCCTAATTAGCTGGTATACCAGGCTACGAAGTGTGATGCCTACACATAAGAAATCAATAGCTCCAACGTAGCCTCAGATTCATTGTTTAAACTTTCGTATTCAACCACTACTCCAGGCTGTTAGTTTTTCCAAAAGGTACGGCAGTTAACTTGCAACAAAGCAAGCCACGATGAAATTCCTTTTAACGTTTGGACACTATCATAAAAATAAAACTCATATTGTTTAAAAATAGGTCCTGAGTAAGTAAGCCCAGGTTTTAGTTTCTACTTGTTGTTTTCCCGTTGAGATACGCCCAACATATCCCTGTTCACACTTGGCATGAAATCTCTGAATGCAGTAATAAACGCCAGATCTAAAGATAACTATAAGTGCATTTCTCCATTACCATTTGCAAAAAGCAACTATTATCCCATACCTCTTAGGAGATTGTTGTGAATAAAGCGTGATCATGTTACTTTCTCATAAAACTCCATTCATTCTCATTAATTAATTCGCAAACAGAATATTTGCGATATATAAATAACGAAGCCAAATCGCCTTATAATGACGTGTGTATCGTAGCACAACATCATTTCAAATTAAGTCAAAGAAGAAACAGTTAAAATTTTAACAACTTGACTTGGGAGGTAAAGAACGAAGGAAAAGTTGTCGATTTGGAAATGATCATTTATCATTTTATAATTCTTTTGTATTGGTAAACAAAAAATTAAAAGACTTTTTTAAAACAAAGCGACATTGTTCTACGGGTTGTTTTGAATCTTTACAATTATCAACATTAAACTATCTGTTTGTCTTGATTGATTGCCTTTTTTGGACGATAGCTACTTTATCTATAATCTCAGATAGCACTCGGCCCAGTATGACAACAAGTAAATTTAACGTCTTTTATTTTGAAATCATCTTTTGCATGTACTGTGTTTTGTTATCTTTATTACCCACGTATTATGATGCAGGCTAGGTAATCGACCAACACTTGAAACATATTACTCAACAATCGTGACGTCATTCTGTTTATCATGAATTTTATGAATAAGATAAGTTTAGGAAAACCGTGATGATCATTATGATTTACAGTGTCAATAATTTGGAAGTGTGTTACGTCATTTCATAGATTATTCCATTTTTCTTCTTTTTTTTTTTCATTTTTTTATTTTCATGGAAGCAAAAATTGTTATTCATATTTTCCTTCATTCACTTCATTTGACATATTCGTCTAAAAACTCTTTTTGGAAATTGGGAAAACGAGGCCTATTCATTTTTGTTGAAAAATCATGTGAAGGTGAAGTAACTATTCATCAAACCTTTTTCTCTATGGATCTCAAAATTCAATTCAGTTTGCACTTCTTTTGGTCTGTGCCATTGAGCCCGAAAAAGCTTCACTGATTCACAGAATTTTTCAAAGAAATAAAAATGGATCATTAGAATTATTCTAATGTGCAATATATGGAGTTCACCAATGCCAAGTAAATGTAACCAGCTTACAAAGTTGAAATCGTCACTTTTGGCAAAATGTACATTTTTTTTAATTATAAGCTGCGCTTACTTTGAATATTTACACTATGCACTATTTACACTTGTGTGAATGAAATGTTGTTAAGCTTACTTTAATGCATTAGAATTATTTGGCTGCACTACTTCTGCATGTACGCATGACGAATAAGTTATGTTGACAAAGATGACAAACTTGATGGATGATTGTTCACTGCGGTCAAATCATGAAAATAACCAACTTCCTTTTGGTAGTACTGTTTAAATTATCTTTAGATATTCTACGCTACAAGATATATAAATATTAGATAGTTTTTTTATTTCATTCCATTTACCATAGCATATTACTTGATTGAAAAAGGCAATAATATTACACAGCTGATAACAAAACTAATTAAAGACTTAAGAAAACAAATCCGTCAGACACATTTTAAGCATAATTCTGGCATAAGGCGACTTTGGACCCAAATTACAAAAAGCATATTAGCTACATAAGTTGTGATACTTTTCGAGTTTTCAATCACTAAATTTAGTTCTGTAAACACTTCTTCGTGCTCTTGATCAATGTTAATGACAACTATCGATATACAATCATCTGACTACAATCTGGACTTCCCTAAAGTCTTCATTACATATGGTATGACTAAATTGTTTTTACTCAAGGTAATTTATTTGGGGCATTCCTTTCTATTTTGACACTGGCTGAATTGCAGGAAAAATACGCTTGTGAAAACCCAACTTTATGTGGTCATACGGGGATGATGGTGGGGTAATATCAATATCCTGCAATCCTACTGGTCAATTCAGCTTAAATAGACGGGGTTCTAGATAAAGAGGTCTCTTAAGGGATAAGAAAAATAAATCCCATAACTGCAAACAAAAGGAGGATTAGACACCAATTCTGTAATCTATGGTTGCTTGGCGACACAGGGATCTTGGACGAAGGACTTTGAAAGAAGATTTCAGTCCTAAACTGATCGCAACATTACATTTTAATAACTCAGCCTACACAAAAGTCATATTCATAAACCATCTTCTTCCGTTAGTCACTGGTGTAAGTTATCCTGTGATGGCCAGGCCTTCATAACAGCCACCATTTTCTGTTTACACTAGCAGCAGTTAATAGTCTGTCATAGCAGTAGTTAATAGTCTGTCATATAATGATTAATGGCTAATCAGTAATAACAGCGATACTATTTTCCTTAAAACGATTGAAGAAGTTAAGAACTTAGTGCCAAAATTGTCTATGGGTTAGTCATAAGAGAAAGTCAGGCTTGGGAGGGGCGAGCTTGAAAAAATAAATAGTGCTCTAACCAGACTTCATTCTTTCCCATGAAAATGACTAGACTGTATCTATGTACATACAGTCTACTCTCGATCAGTGGAACCCCGGATAAGTGGAACTTTCGTCTGGTGGAAGCAATTTCTCCGGTCCCTTGGATTTGCATAAACAAACCTCTCTTATTTTATTCGGATAAGTGGAACCCTCGATAAGTGGAACTTTTGATAAGTGGAACCATTTTTTTGGTCCTTTGAGCAATATTTATTCATATAAGTGGAACTTTTCCAAAATAAAATACTACAGCACGTTCGAATCATTTAAATCAAAACATTCTTTTTTCGAATCAAATCATCATGTAGCACATATATATCTATAAAGCATTTTCTTTTGTGTCTCCCCCTGTTTTTGATTATTCGTAAATTCCTCGGTCTCCTGAAATTTCAGAAGAGAGCAGTTCGATAAGTGGAACTTTTTTTCGGTTTCATAGAAGTTCCACTTATCGAGCAATTCGGATAAGTGGAATATTCGATAAGTGAACCATTTTTTTAAATAAATTCCTTCATCAGTGATAAATATTTACCGAAATGTATTATGGGATTTATAAATCTTAAATGAACGTAAGCTAATACAGTGGCATAACATTCATTTAAAATTGTCAGCATAGTCATATTTTTCTTATGACTATGATGAAGCTGGATTTCTCTCATTATCATCACCTAGCAACAGAAGTTTCAGTTTCATTATGTCAACCTAATATACATAATTTTCTCAATTTCCAGGTGAAGAGCCAATTGTAAAATTTTGGAGATACTGTGAAATATATCATTATTATTATTATTATTATTATTATTATAACCTCCATTTTAATCCACACTATTGATGAAGCAGTGCAAATAACATAGCAGTGATGTAAATAGCAGTCGGTCGGTCACACATTGTTCTGACAGATAAAAGATAAAAAGATTTTGTTTTTGACAGTCATGGCAAGGTGGCATAAAAGATGCTTTTTTTGAGAAAATAAGTGTTTTCATTCATGCACTGATATGAAGTATTAACAGAAATTTCACAAAATTATACCTCCTCTAACAAAAGTTACCCAATTATGATGCCCACGTGACTGAAACGTGCAATTAAAAAGGCGGACTTCAACATCAGTGAAAATTACGAATCAGATACAAAGAATGTTAGGGTTAGCAAAGCGGTTGATCAGACTGGTGTAAAATGACTCATTCTAAGTAATCCATACAAAATCTAGCAGAAACACAAATCATGTTTCATGGTATAAAGTAGTAAAATGATCCATCCAATCATTCATCCATTCATTCAATACAAAGGCCGTTTCAATCACTCCCAGCCGGCGGAAACTGACAGTGCTGATCTGACGCGGTTGTATAATTGTTCTAAGATAGTGTAATTGCACAATAGCACTAGACACTGGCATAATTGCATATAAGTGCTGATCTGGCATAATTGTATAACAGTGCTGACTTGGCGCAAGGGTAAAACAGTTAATACATTGGCACTATTGTATAATTGTGCTGGAGCCGGCTTTAAAGTCACGGTTGCATAACAGTAAACAAGCCTGTGACGTAATAAGGTCATGTACTACAATCACGGCACTACAAGCTGAGTTGCAAAACTTATTCCAAGTTTGCTGATCCATGTTTTTTGTTTCCCTAAAAAATGTACAAAGCCCTATAAATGAGGTTGGTGGTAGAAACTCTGTACAAAGCCCCATAAATGAGGTTGGTGGTAGAAACTCTGTACAAAGCCCCATAAATGCGGTTGGTGGTAGAAACTCTAAATGCTAAATATTTGATTAGAACCATTTTGATTAGAAGTTGTATTGAACGATCGATTGCTGAAGAGTCATTTCGTCTTTTGTCAGTGCAACATTAATTCAAGACTAAAACGAGATACCAAAGTAATTATAGAAGCTAGCTATAGATTTTGGAAGTAAATTTCACAGAAGGGCGAGTTTTATTTATGAGAGACAGCTACAGTTCACTATACAATCCAGGACTCCTGAATCCTCTTAATAATTTAAATAGCCGATTGCGTGTTTGATATACATCCTTATAAATTTGATAAACAATCAAAAATTCGAACAGCTTCCTAAAATTCCAAACAAAATACACATCTATATAATTAAAAAAATTCTTTAAAATGAGTATGAAGAACTAGCTTTTGTGAGAGAAACTTACAGCGACTAGAAAGTTATTCTTCTTAACGTTTCCTCCTTTCCAGTCAGGATTTATTCGAAAAATGTAACTAATTGGACAATGGATTTCTTGTATTTGGAACACGAGAAGAGAAAAGTTACTGAAGTACAATGTTAATCCTCAAATTTGTTATTTGCGACATTAACGTCCGAGGGATTTTGTGATCTTAAATCTGTTCTTCGAACACACCATCCTTGATTTCTATCTGGCGTGTTTTTAGTGTTGATAGCAACGGATACTTTTTGAGCCACGCGACTGGACAAAATTCCGAATCGGTATTTGCTACCTTATCGGACAAAACTTAGTCGGACAAAAGTGACTAAATTTTTTGGAAGTGACTAAAATTTTGTCCGACTAATAATTTTGTCCAACTAAACTTTTGTCCGACTAATTATTATGTCCGACTAAATATTTGGTCCAAATCATTTTTTTTCAGAATTCTTCTTCTTATCAGTTTAATTACAAAATTTTAAATATTTACAATTTCTTTATGATTTTTCTTTTTGCTCACCAACGAATACAATATTTTTACATGACTTAGCCATAAATAAACAATTTCTAAAGTAGTAAAGTTTTTTGATAAATAATATTAACGCTCGTTTTCATGATGTTCATTGTTTATTATTTACGCTCTAAAGGGATTCTTGACCCTTTCGTAAACAGATTGGGCGTTTTTAATAGCCTCACTTATTCCAGGAAGGAATCCACAGGAAAAGAGAAAAGCACCGGTAATAACAGAAACTTCCGATGAAAGTGATAGCGAGGTAGTTCAAAGGAAAATGAAGAAGACAGTCATAATAGAAGAAATGCCTGAAGCCAATGCAGGAACCAAAATAGATTTTTATACTGATCAGGAATATGACATTGAAATTGAAAAATAAAATTATACTACAACCCTTTTAATTAGGATTTTTTCCGACGGCAAAATTGTGCCGTCGTGGTATGATGATTTTGCTGGACATACATGTTTTTCACGTCGGCAAAACTGTTTTTATTAAATATGTCTTTCCCCTCGTTTTCATATACAAATCTAGAACTTAGGGTAATCGGCGCACTCCCACACGCTTTTCGATAATCCTTATCGAAAATTAAGTAAGTTATGAAATTTTAGAAAAGGACCAAAATTTTAGTCGGACAATATTATTAGTCGGACAAAAGTGACTAAAATATTTGGAGGTGACTAAAATTTTGTCCGACTAATATTTTCGTCCGACTAAAATTTTGTCCGACTAAGTTTTGTCCCATAAGGTATATGCACCATATGATCCTCCCTCAACTGATCGTTCTTTGACTTAGTTAAACAGCTTTCGAAAGATATGTCCTTTATTTTAAGTTCTAATGCTTCACTTACGCGAAGAAAACCGGAAAGACGCACAACACACATGGTCAGAAAGCGTAAATTTGAAGACCTGTAAGTTTAATAATTTCCTTGAATAAGTCTAAACTTACTGGATTCTTCTGGTTCTTCGTCTCTCCCCTGCTTGCGATTATTCTCTTCCCACCCTCTATGGCTAACTTTACGAACAGACTGACTGTATGAGATCTTTGACCGGAGCTAATATAACCCCATCGAATTCCTAAAGCTGCACTTTTGATCGTACCTATCTTCCCGTTATTGGAAACAATATCGTTGATGTAAATAGCGACGTAAAAAGGGTCTGCAGGATACGGATTAACCTTTGGGAATTTGGTCACCAGCTAAGCCACTTCTTCCATGCTGGGTTGTACTTTAGTAGAGTCTGCATAAGCAGCTTTTACCAGACTCGGAAGGGACGATGTGACTTCTCTTAGTGGGGATTTTCGATTTAGTCTAATCTCTCAATTCCACAAGTAATGAACTTTGTGATTACGAATGTAGTGAAGGAAAAGATAAAAATGTGAATGTCGTTGGAAATCTTAAGAAAAGTTCTCCGTTCTGGAAAAATACACTAAAAGCATCTTTTTACGCTCAAAGTATAATCAAAAATGGCTATTTCATACCGTTTGAAGAAAACCCCCAAGGTTTTATGCTAAGAATAATCTATCCAGTAGAAAACAACCAAAATTTGTGGAGGAAGCTATTAATGAACTGTTAAGTAAAGGTTGTATTCAAGAAGTGTCAGAGCAACCTTATTGTTGTAATCCTGTATCGTGGATCGTTTCGCAGATCATCAAAACAAGAACTTAAAAAATTTCAATTCAAGATTCCATTGTCCAGGGACTTCAGTGGTAGATACTTTCACGGTCGATTGGCTAGGCGAATATAATTGGGTTTGTCCTCCTATATCGTACAGTGTCATAATGTTGGAAACGGAAACTTTGAAGCTGTTTTTTTCAATGAATATACCGAATTTCAAAATAATTTTTACATCGATAGAAAGCCATTTTCAAGTTCTTTCGGCTAGTATATTTTTGTGGAAAATGAAGAAGTGGTTTTTGTAAAAATAAGGAAAATGTCTTGGAAAAATGTAATTAAATTTTTAATGGTCGATTAACACGTAGTTTAGGGAAAAGTGACCCATTGTTTTGGGGGCTGACTAAAATTTTCTCCGACTAAATTTTTTACCGACTTTTTTTTTCCCACTAAGGTATTTTCAAACGTGGGAAATCACACATCTACTTTAAAATCTACATAAAGCCTGGTATACATTATCCATTTAAATTGATAAGTTTAAATGGATGATAGATTTTCACTTGTTTCCGTTTAAATGGAAAGCATCTGAACAAGTTGGACGTGTTCGACTTTCATCCACCTTTTTCTCTATTGTTTTCTTAATTTCTATTGTTTTAAATAAAAGAATAAGCTGATTTTCACCCTGATATTTTTATGGAAGCTACTTCTATAAAAAAAAAAGCGTTGGTTACGTTTGTTGGGTAAGTGTAAACATCTGTGTTGGATCAGTTTTTTCTATCCCTTTAAACTGATCCATTCAAATGCATAATGTATTCCAGGCTTTACGCAATTTTCTCAATGGTTTTATTAGTAGCACACTCTCTTGCTAAACAAATTCTACATCAGAAATGAGGCTTTTGTTTAAATCACGTCGCCGTCTTGTTGTCGTTTTAAGTTTCTCATTGACTCTACAAGTGACCTTGGGCATTTGTATATTTCTGTTGATGTTTGCCCTAAGTAGATGTTGGTAGTCTTTGTTTTTATATAGATGAATCTCATGTTGACATTTGCTTCTAAACCACTTTGACACCACAAACTTTTATTCGTAGGTTCTAGAGATTTATCCGTTCTGAGATCTTACAAGCTAATGGCTCTATTGTTGCAAATGGCGGAAGATTTGTACGTGGTGAAGAGTGTACATTCACCTGTCAATGGACTTTTATAAAGTTAGTAGTGCGAATTGTTGATAGAAATTAACTTTCCTTCGTCCTTGTTTATTTCCACCTTCCAAAACTATAATTTTTGAAAAATTTAGAAATTTGTCTATTGAGCGATATATCAAGTTTATTACAGCAACAAATCAAAAGTTATTCTCATTCAAAGTTTGATGATTCTTTTTTAGGGATAGAGATGTATATGAACTTTACCTCACAGGAATGCTTGACAAACAAATTGGCCTTGATAATAAAATGATTTATCGACGAAAAAAATTTTTTACTACTAATGTTGATATTCGCTATGCATTCATTGCGCCGGTAAAACGACACGCTGGATACGCAAAACTCCCGCTTGGAATGAAACGTACACTTCGAACCAAGCAGTACCACTGTAGGTGCTTGTAGTTTAAGACCCGAAGATGTAAATCTACTTGATTTTGATGCGTCGTCATAAGGAGCATTTGTTTGGTCGTATTTTTAAATTTTGTCTTCTTTGGTCTTTATCGTCATTAGCGCTTATGTTTTTCGAATGCTTGTGTTCAATAGCTTCAGTGTTTCTTTGTGAAGCTTGTTTCAGCTATTTGGTTGAAGAGGTGTGATTCGATATGAAGTCTTCTAATTCCCTCGTCGTCGCTTTTGTTGACATAAAAGAAAAACAACAACAATAAGGTTGACCAGTGTTTGGAGTTTACCTCACGTGTACTTCTTAAATAGGCCTCCATCCTCCATCCTCCATCGTTGTGTAAATACGCATGCGCAATGCTCTCCCATTCTTGTTGCCGGAGCCGAAAAGAAACTTCCTTTCCGATTATTCTTCGAACTGTCGCAAAAGGTCGTGCTTCCGATACGCCCAAATCGAAAGTCACGTGATATCTTTCAATGAAAAAAAAGGCGTTTTATCTGATATTATTTTATCTTATATCTTTTCAAAATAAATAGTCATAAAAATTTTCAAATTTTAAATATAAAAAGATGAATCATTTTTATGACAAAGACAAAGCGTCATCATTTGAAATTACGAATACCAGTTTCATATTTATTCCGCTTTGAGAATTCCATATTTCCCTGATGAAAATTCATTTAATGAATCACATTTTATATATGGTCTGTGCGACCATTACACATTGTTCATCGAGGTTGAAAACTTTTCTCTAACGTTTGCGACAACATTGAAATCGTCTTATATATCTTTCAATAAAATTCATTGTTGCGTGTTGAGATTATTTTGAAGATGTATTTGCTAAATTGGACATCTGCGATGAAGTGAACTTTCATTTTAAACTATTTTTCGATTCAAAAAGGTAACCCTACTGTAGCTTCACAACGTGACAATGGTAAAGCCACTCATTTTTTAAAATTTTTTGTTAAGATTAGAAGTAGTAAGGAGATAATCAATGAATAATTTATTCTTCCAACCCAGCAATCTTATTAACAAATTTTATAAGCGTATATGGAGAACACTCTCAGGACGTAACAAAGCGGAGAATTTCAACTCGGATTAACTTTTCATTGATATCATTTAAAAGCATTACATGACGATGTAGTTTTTAATGAATTCCCATACACATACAGCATAGAGGTTGGGATTTGTGCCATTAAAACTTACCACATTCCTTTCAGTTATACCACAATAAAAATCAAACTTCGAAGAGGATAATTAGACGATTGTGTTTCCGATTCATGAAAAAAATTGGAAAATTCGTTCACTGTTATATCAAAATAATAGCAGTCATATTCATGCGTTGTTTGTTTGAAAATTTAACTCAGACATATTGTTAACATCGGTGGTTTTTGAAATGATGAACTGCACAGGGGTCTGGGCACCCACTTGGCTTTCCTGCTTTACCGCAGCTTCGTCTGGCATTTTATCGCTGATTACCATTGGTGGAAACCTACTTGTTTGTATCGCTGTCGTGAAAGATCCACATAAAACACTCCGCACACCGTTCATGTTTATACTAGTTAATCTTGCTGTCACTGATTTGATTGTAGGTTGCATTACTTTACCGGTCTCAGTTGGAACACATTTAATGGAAGCACTGAAGACGAAAAAAGAAGCCCACGTGACCATTAGCAGAATGGCCTATTTTATATCATGCACCGCAAGTGTGTTGAGTTTAACATCTTTTTGTATCGATCGATATTTCGCTGTCAACAAACCAATCATCTACAATAACTCGCGCCGTCTGTTTACGCCAAGGAAATATTTTCTCTTCTTCTTCGTCATATGGGTGTTAGCTTTTGGAATATCAGCGGTGTATTTGATAACAGACTTCATAAATTTCTTGTTTATTTTTGCCCAAGTTTCATTTTTTTTTGTAATTTGTATCACCACTGTCACGCTTCGCTTAATTCAAAATATTTTGGCTTACTTAAAGGAACGACGATTGATTACGAGCAAAGACAACGAAACAAGCCGAAAATCAGACGACCGATTGACGAAACTGTTTATCGTCATGTTAATGCTGTTCTTTATATGCTACACACCCGCCATAGTATTTATGTATATCCTGAAACTATGCTCAACTTGTAACTGCACAACACGCCATGTTCTTCGGGATTTGCAGTTTTTGTTCATCGTGACTAATAGCGCTATTAATCCGTTTGTTTGCACGATCCGGCTGCGTCCGTTTCGGAAAGCTCTGTCAACGATTTTTCGTTTGAACGAACGAAACAGAGGAAAGGGAGAGACAACAATTTTACCAAATATGGAATTAGGATCCAACAATCAACTGAAAGTGGATATAGAGAAACAGTACTGAAAAATTGAGGGATAATCTGGTAGTCACCAGATACAGTGTTGATGGAAGTGACTTCTATGCTCACGGTATTTTGTCATTTTTACCAACTATTTTTACTGAAAGACTTGTCATTGAGATGTTTTGTGGCTTGGAACATTGACAACACATATATGTAAGCAAGTGTTTTATTTAGACAGTAATATTTGCATGGAAGAAGATCTCTCAGTTTGCCACAAAGACGCAGTAGTATGGAACGCCGTTTTGAACTTTAATGCCATGAAATAGTACTTTCTTTTTGACAATATCGGCCTTTCTACATTGGCACTTGATCGCTCCTTCTTACGCCGACTTTAGTTCCATCACTCTCGACACTTGACATAACGCCACTTTGGGCCGCATTTTCCGCCAAATACAGTGGACTCTCTCTATCTGAACACCCTCTATCTCGAACAATTTACCGTCTAAGGGTGCATTTACACAACAAATAGAACACGTTTGATATTTAAAAATTAGAATGTAAACAAAACGTTAGAATTCGAAAATTCGATTACTATTCTATTGCCCGTGAGCTAGGTCGATTTTAGGGCTCAAGCTGGGGAGTAAGGTTTGATAGGGTTTTTAGCATCCTAAAGACATATATCTTAAGGAATAATATGTCCCGTTGTGTGAATCGTTAGCTTTTGACCTGAATTTGATGGGTTTTTGGATATGGTCAAATCGAAAATTTCAAATTTGTAAGGGTTTCCAGGCAAAATGCAAAATAGGTCCGTTCTTAAAAATGGTCATATCTTTTGATCTACTCGTTAAAACTGTCTCAAATTTTGACAGTAAATAGAGATTATATGAAAATTGAGAAAAATAAAAAAAATTGGAAAATTTTTTATCAGGGGGTTATGTACATGAAAAAGTAAGCAAAATAATAATAAAAAACGCGGTTTTTTCCAGTTTTTAACAATGTTATGAACGACAATCATCATCTTTTTCCTGAATTTACCATCAAGTTACTTTGTCTAACTACATATACAATATGCATTTCAGGGGGTAAAAATCGGTAAAAATTGGGCATTTAGACCACCAAACCACTACACACAAGATGGGTAATTGAATTTTACCACCATCTTAAACGTTTCAAGCAGATTATTAGTTTTGGTTTTAGGAAGACCCACATCACCGACGCCATTATGAAAGTTGATCAGTTGGTTCATATACCGTATTTCCTCTAATAAGCGCCGCGGCGCTCTTTAAATTTTTGTGTTTTTAGGTGCTGCGCTTATTAGAGGGCGGCGCTATTATCAAAACTTCAAATTTCTGTTTTTAAGATCTCAGGAAACAAACACAGAGAACATGAAATTGACAATCAAAGTTTTTTTCTACAACATTTTTTCCACGTAAAAAAGACCCTAGATTACAATATCTACATCAGAATCATGGTCCTCATCGACTAAGCGAAACGCTTCGCACGCCGGCTCAACGTCAGTAATCCGTTATGTTATATGATGAAAATGACAAAGATATACCTGGGGAAGAGATTAAAGAGAAGCCTGATGGTGAAGAAGAACCAGTTGCTAAAGAGAAGTCTGATGGTGAAGAAGAACTCAATGATAGCAAGTGTTGTTGGAAAGAGGAAAAGAGAACTGGAACTTGTTGTTCTAGCTACTTTCAAATGTTTTTCATTGAACAAAAAACTTTATAAAATACTGCACGATTCTTTTTAATGTTAATGAAAAAGAAAACAATATTTTCTTATCTTGAACTAGAATTGGAAGAATTTGCTGATAGAAAAACAATAGAATTTAAATAAATACAATAATTTTTCTCTTTCTTATTTTTTAGTTTTTTTTCTAATAAGCGCCGCATTTTAAATTATAAGTGCGGCGCTAAATAGAGGAAATCGGTATGTGAAAACACATTCGTTGAAATTGCATCGTTGCCAACTGAAAACATTTTAATTATTTTTGGGTATAATAGCTGATCATTTTCTTTCATCTTTAAGAAAGTAAAAGTATCATGCTCGAGTTTTGTTACAATTCCTATGCAAGGAGAAAGAAAACAAGCAAAAACTCCTTTATTTACCCATAAATATATGATTGATTTCTTTTTTTCCCAAACATTTTGCACTTTTGGTAGCATAAAAGAGGCTAATAAGGTACTGTGAAATCTGAAGTACAGGCTGCTGTCTTTTTTTGCGATGATTTTTTTGTTTTGAAAGGGTTTTTGGATTCATCTCATTCACCCAGTTGACAGAGAGAAGAAGCATGATGAATGACCTCTAACCATTTCTTTAATACTGGGGAGAGGTTGTCTTTATTTCTCATCTTGTCTTGTAAATTCTACCTCTCCTTGAGTCTCGATAGCACCTACAGGTAAAAGTTTAACAGAGACATGTTGTTTTTCATAAGGTAATAGCCCTCGCTGCTACCGTAATAATTAATCTATTAATCTGTCACTAAGGTCTATTATATGACAATCAGGTTCAGTGGTGTAATAATGTACAATATATGTGCAAACTTCTTCTTCTTCTTCTTCTTCTTCTTCAATCTGATGATGGACAGTGAAGGAGTTTTGCGATGATCGAACATTCAACTAGATCAACGTTTGTTGAAAATATCCCTTTTTTGTTTGTCAAAATTTCACTGATTTTAATTACGGACCTTACAAAACCAGATGATCGGCGCATGACTTGTTTAGTTTGATGTTTGACTAGTTGTGCCGAAAACGACAAGTTACGGCAGTATTTCTATCCAAGTTACTTGAATGAAATCGTGTTTTATGCGATGGACGCCAAACGAGCATACGATAATCAATGAAGAATTCATGTCTGATTCATTATTATTTATTTATTTATTTGTTTATGTACATTTATTTACCTCCCAAGTTCCTTTAAGGTACTGTTATCAATGAGGGTCCTGCGAACAAGGTCCTAGAGGATTTAAAGCCCCAATTTGGGCTGGAAGCTGTAATGACAGGTACCGCTCAACTAGACAACCATCCTAGACATCATTCCTACTCTCTTGTTGAGTGCTAAGCAGAGAAGAGTGAGTCACACTGCCATAGTCGCTGGCATGACTCGGTCGGGGATTGAACCCGCATCCTCCCGAACAGAAAGCGAGCAATGCTACCAGTTAAAATCCTAAACACAATAAATAGTCAAAAGCGAGAAAGTAAACCAATAAAATGAAACCGTTAAAAAAATCAAAATACAAAGAACTTGTGGTTGTTGATAGTCATCATAACAAAGGAATGTTTTTGAAGGTGCAAATATGAACATGCTGATATGTACGACATTTTGAACTATTCATTCAAAATGACATTATGAAAGAGTTTTTTCGCTGTGCATTGTTAATTTGTAACATCTGGTTTTTTAACAACAAACAGAGCTCCTTCTGAAACATGTTTTACGTCACCATTTTCAAAGCATTCAAATTGAGCAGAGTGTTTATGCTGGTTGTACGCCATTTTGAAATCGAATTTGCCGTAATATGTACTACTGATCCAATCCAAGAATTTTGATACGGTGCCCATGTTGATTTCGGTATATCTGTAATTAAATTCGACTATTTCAAAGCCTGCATCTTCAAGTAATCCTTGCAAAATTTCTGGGTTCTCACGATAATAAAAACTTTCAATCTCTTCTTGTTCCTCCTTCGATAACATAGACGAAGCCAATTTCATATTCGCTGATCGAGTGAAAGAGATATTGCCAACAAAAATTCCACCTGGCTTCAAACATGTCATCATTCGCTCAAATGTCAGCTTCTTCTCTTCAGTTGGAATCCAATGAAGTACAGAATTGCTTATAAAAACATCGTATGGTTCCTCATTACAAATTGGGAAGTGAATACTCTTCAAAGGTAGAAAGCTGACATTCGCTAGCTGGCCATACTCGCGACGTGCGGTTTTTATACGGTTCTTATCAGGGTCAATTGCAATAATTTTGCCAGTTTCGCCAACCTTCAAATAGATGACAAGGTATTAAGGACATATGATATTTACAATTAACATATGATATTGACAATTAATACATAGAATTTTCTGCGTATTTGAAACGTTTCTTTAAAATCAACGAGCACTCATCCAAGCCCCAACAACTGCCAAAGGGCGTGGTACTTTGAAGTTGAGTAAAAACTATGATTTTACGATGTAAACGTCTTTCTTTCCGATAGTTTTAAGAAAACTGGCCCAGTCTATTTATTGGCATTAAGAGATTTAGTAAGATCTAATGTGTGCTTCTGCACACACCTTTCACGTAATTCGTATGTCATGAGAACGTGATTTAATCTAATTTAGTATAAGTTATGTCCGTAATATTTATTATTATACGTTTTTATACATTATACGTAACACCATGCATATATATTTTATCCTATACGCTTTCTATGTAAGAAGAAAATGATTTTTTTTTAACTCGAAAACCGACTGAATGATTAAAATCGTACAAAAAATCAATTGTCATTTTTTTTGAGTTCCTTCATGTAGATAAAGTTTCAAACGTGGAAAGGCTGCAGTAGTTGCAGGACATCGACAAACTTGAATTTGTGAATTATGATTGACGTCATAGTAGGTAACGTCAAATAATGCATATTTTATAAACATTGGTTCTCTGCAAAAGTTACTAGAACTAAAAATAGTTGATTGAAAAAACAGTCATCCTCATATTGCTTTCTGAATGAAAACCGTCGATAAATAAATAATAGATGCAAAGAACATTCTTTGGTTCATGAATGGTAAATCAACGGAAATGTTTTTAAAAAATGTGTTGTATATAGACGTGCGATTTCTACATACTTTCTTTCTCGATAAAGTAAACAAAACAGAAACCAAAAAAAAATATCATTTATACGTCAAGATCGAAACTTGAATGATAAGTGCTAAAAATTTACTGAAATTTTGGAAATGACAAAGCATATGACAAAGCATATGACAAAGCATATAGTTGAATGTTTAATAATAACTCCTGTCATCCAATCACATCAAGATCTGAATCAATAAATAAATAGGCTTAGTCGACCATTTGATTGACATACGAAATATTTGGATTGAGAAAATGTTTGAAAATCATTGACGAGTGAAGTAAATTCAAATTAGGGGGAATTCTAGAAATAGCACTCTGTAGACATTTCGATCGAGAGGGTTCTTAATGCATAGCAAAGGAAAATTAATTTTGCATTTTTTTTATTCTAACAATTATTGAGATGTTTTTACTAAGAACATTAGAATGACTATATCATATAGTTATCATATAATCACGCATCAAATTTCATTGTTGAGGACTGGAAACCATATAGCTACTAACCAGTTTTGATAACTCAGCTGATAGATTCCCACAGCCACAGCCAATATCACCAACTTTATACCCAGGCTCAATGGAAACGAAGTTCAATAACTGCAAACCATATTGCAGTTGTACCTCAGCTGCTTTGGTTTGGTATAACTTTGCAGACTTTGAAGCATCCATCATGCTAAATTCAACAAACAAATGATCCTGTGATAATGTCTGTGGATGATTTACTCAAAGAATTGTAGACGAAAAATCTAATCGAGGTTTAAATTGTCCGTGTGTGTGCAATATGTTTGATTTCATTTATATAGTAAAGATTTGTAGAAACTCGTTGTGTTGTGGTGAAGGAGCATGCAGATTGTGAAAGGTTTTCATTAGAAATTAATGAAAAAGAAAAATTACGCACTCCTCAGAAATTAATTTAATGTTTGATTTTGCAGTGTGGCAAAATGAATGGGAAAGCCAATTTCCTTATTAATATTGATGTAAATCTCTTACTAAAAGAAGCGATTGCAAAACTGAAACAATCCGCTATATTTAACCAATAGCTGTCGAGGTTCCACAGTTCATTTTGCTAAGGCAACATTGAAAACAAAGAAAGAATTTCATTAAGAATTCAAGATACTTGCACAAACCTCCAGTTGTATATGAGTAAAATGCTTTGTGCTATGTCCTACTAACATACCAATGTTTCCATAGCAATAACACACGATGTTGCATATGATGCTGATATTCAAAAAGTGATCCAAACAACTTCTGAACAATTATGAATAATTCCAATTGAATGAAAATATCAAGTGTGAATGAAAACATCAAGTTCTCACTATTGTTTCAAGAAACACGTATTCTAAAATCTGTCATATGTTTTATGTACGATTGCACAATATATTTGAACAATATGTTCACTGAATGAAGCCATGCACAGAAACACAGATTGCATTTCATATGTGAGTAACAACTCATGTTTTTTTTAAATAGATTTTGTCAAATCAGCATGTCAGTGTTTTTACAGCAGCACAATCGAGTCCTAATAATGTGTTCTTTTTATCTTATAGTTTATAGGGGGAAACAAAAAATGGCAAACATGTTTGGGGTTCTTTATAGGAGATAGCAATTGTCAATTCCCAGAATATTACTACGACAGCGCAGCGAGAGAAAAACATTAAAATCGTCTCCGTGAAATACGAAAAGGCTTTCACGAACAAAACTGATATTCTCATAGCTTCTTAGGACAGTGCTTAAATAACCTCATTGCGTTGTGTGGAAAATGAATCTTTTGTTAATTTTTATGAACCTGATACACAATGAAAGCTGACTTTCTCAACAAAAACCAGCTCACTAAGTTGTTACTTCAAACTGGCAACCTTTTTTCATGCTGGCAACAAACAGGTTTCAAAAATTATATAAACAAATCGATTTGCGAATGAAATATCATGTAAAAAAAATAATGAAAATATGGATGCATGTCAAAAAAAATAGTGTTAGTAGAAGCATATAATGTATTGCGCCTTTAGTAAGGGACTGTTCACAAATGACGTCAACTGTTAGGGGGGGAGGGGGGGGTTATGCCAAAGTTGACGGTAGTTGACGGGGGGAGGGGGGGAGGTGATACTAGTTGACGTCAACCTTCACAATTTTCAGAACTTTGATTTTTCCAATTAAGTAAAAGTTTTTCAACCGTCTCTTCTCAACCGATGACGTCAACTGAGGGGGAAGGGGGCAACGCAAAGTTGACGCAGGTTGACAGAGAGGGGGAGGGGGGGGGGGGGGGGGGCAAAAAGTTTGAAAAATTGGTTGACGTCATTTGTGAACAATCCCTAATTATTTACAACATCACAAGATAACGTCATAAACAATAAAAGCTGGATAATATAGTAACAAACATCGATCCTACTTCAGAGTCATTTAGTGGGAAAAAAGTACTAAGCAGGGATCCCAAGAAAGCATCGTGCTTTATTGTGGGCACCCTTTACAATGTGGTATACGTAGATCTGGTTAAAATAGTGAAATATTTACAGAAAAAAAGTCTTATAACGTATCTTCAAAAGTCTTTACAATGTTAAATAAAAGTTACCAATGTTAGGAGTAATACAACATAATGAAAAATATATACAACAATGGAAAAGATAAAAAGGGACCTCACCTTTCTCGTAACTGTAGACAAAATTCTTTGCATTCTTTTTAAATGCACTGTATATGGCATATTTTGCAGTTCAATTTTTTTTGCAATGTTTCCAGAAAAATTAGGTCAGTATACATTCATGAAAAAGACTTGCAACCTGTTGTAACATTTTACACTGACTGAGCATAGGCATCCTTCATTATGACTGTGATTAACCAACTGACTGAGCATAGGCATCCTTCATTATGACTGTGATTAACCAACTTGACCCCTAATTTGGACCCGGTTTTTATTTCATAAATTCAAAATATCTCTTAGTAATTTAACATCAATAATTCCATGAACACCTATTACTCAAAGTTGAGTTCAGCTCTTTCATGAAACTAGATTACTATCATTATTCTCCACTTGAGGGTATCAAATCTATGATACGAAGGTATGGCGACAATTCAGGAGTGAAAAAGTCTGCTGAAATTTGGGGTAACACCGTAAGTTCGATAGGTGTATTCGAAAAAGGAACACCTTAAAAAAAACTCTGCATTCAAAATCCATCCCATTTGGTTCTATACTTTCTCCGCTTCTAATCATCTCTTTTTTTCGCACTTATCATAACAACAAACTGGTTAGCAATCCTACGGAATATTGGAAATAAACGAAAATGAAAGACAGATCAGATCAAAAGTTTGTGCGCCAAAAGATTGTGCACTGTGTGTCGTCATAGAAACCAGTTTTCCATCAAACCGATTATAAAGAAACAAAATGATTAATGTTTCTTACGAGCAAACAAAAACTTTTTGTCAACTAATCCTAAATTCATTGCACTCTAACTTTTCATTTTGCGCTCTAAGTGAAAACATGACGAAAAAAATGAGCACGTTTCGAATTTCACAATACCGAAATATCAAAATCATGTGGAAATAACCACATACAAGAACTTCTCGCGAGGTTTCACGGAACTCAAACACGAGGCACGAGACACGTTTGTTTTCTTCGTATTTATAATTAGAATCTGGGAAATTTGCTTAGATTAGATTTATTTTTTGTTTTGGAAAATTGAGTTTCCCACCCAATTTTCAATTCATTGTGGTATGAAAAGTTGAAAAATATGTGAGGGAAGAGGTTTATATAAGAAAAAATTTGTATAAATAAAAGAACATCTTTGTCACCTACTAAATCTACTTAACAATTTTAATGCATCTTTCAAATAAAAATTATACACTAGGAAAAACGTTGAAAGAAAAGAAAAATAGTTGATATACAGTCGACTCTCGAAAACCCGAATTATTATGGCAAAGAGATGACAAAAAAGTTCGAATTATCAAAGAGTTCAAGATATCGAATGTTCGACTGTATTTCCGATTTTTGTCGCGTTCATGAAATATTACTTTGAATTGTTTGATCAACAAAATGGAAAAAGTAAAAACTTTCACGTGTATTGGAAATTCCACCCATCAATTGGATATGGCTTATAAATCATTTCCCATACTAACAATCATAAAAAATTCCGTGGAAATATTTTCACAAAATAAACATTCTTAATTATTTCTATAATTTCAAATTTTGGTGATCGCGTTAGTGGACGAGACTGCACAAAGACAAAGCTAGTGTTCAAACAATTCCCAACAGATGAAGAGCTAGCGAAATGGTGCATCCATACAAAATAAACACTCCAATGTATCCAAACGCACCTCTTAACCGCTTCTCAGGATCTAAAAAGCACACATCACATATTGAATCACACAAGCACATATCGGTTTCGATATTATGACTGGAATCAAATAAAAACCAATAATTGGAAAAAACACACAAAAATGATACTGTATATAATGATCATACCCCCGGTAGAATAGCCAATAGCATACACAATACGACTAACAACCCACAAAATACCGGCTGCTGATGAAAGGATCTAAAAATTCAAGAAAGGAGACATCTTCCAGAAAAAGATTTACTAAGTTGCACCATTACTGATGATAACATAAAATCCACTATACCGGATGTTGAATGCCACCAAGCAATAGACACATTATCGTTGACGTATAGGACTCCAATCTAAAGAGTTAATATATAATCTAAGAAATTTAATATCACTATATATTAATTATATATCATATCACTCTGATGATGTCTACTGGAATGTGTAGACGAATATATAGATTGTAAAGAAAATCGTTTTTTCATCCTTTGATTTTCAAAATGATCAAGCTTCTGGTTATTCTCTTTATAATTAATTCAAATAATTTTATCTACCTAAAACAAATGGGAGCTTTTAACACAGGTAAATTGAAATTGCCATAATCCATCAGCTATCCTTTGAAAACGTAAGGTTTTTGATTCAAAGAAGGTTCAAGATCAATCGTTCGGACAAAACATTCACTATATATATGTGTAAAGTGAGTAAATTTTACTCACTTTACACATATATAAGAAGTGGCATTCTAGTTAATCACAATATCCTGCAAACCAAACACTTCTTGGTCATGGCAGCTAAATATGGACAACTATAGAATATATACTGTTTTCATCAACTCACGTGTTTTGGTGAGCTCTTTGAATGCAGTTGAATATTTTCTTCTTATCATCAGTTGTATACATAACTGGGTACTAAAGAAATCCAAAATAAAGATTGGAAGATCTTATATGACAAGGAAAACAATGTACAACGTAAAAAGAAAATGTGTCAGTATACACAGATCATGATATCATATATTTTGACAAGTTTTGCTAGAACATTTCAAAATTGAAATACAGAGAAACTTGAGAAACTTTGAAAGTGAAATATTTGTTGATTTTGACTTTGCGGGTCACTTTCATTTCATTTCATTTATATACTATACAGGAGCATTGTGCCATAAAAAAGAGAAAAGAAAGTGTTATATATATACCGTAAAGCGGGGTGACTTCGATCAGTAAAAATAAACTGTCAGGGGCTAATACAGGATTTGAATTTGGTCGGCAGTAGCCGCACATTGAGCCTGACGAGCGAAGCGAGTCAGGTGAACAAATGCAGCTGGGGGTCCGCTGTAAGCCCCCTCTGTGGGGTCCGGGGACGAAGCCCCGAAAAATTTTCGATTTGAGGGCCTAGAATGGTCTAAAATGCGTTCTATTTTAACATACTATACATATTCTTAGTCCCTTAAAACTTTCTCATTTCTTGTTATTCGTGTCGTAACAGTCTTTCCTGTAGAATCTTCAAATGTTCTTCGAAATTCAATCACGCGAATCAGCGTGTTTACCTTCCGCCATTTTTGATTTCCGAACTTGGTAAATTAATCCATAAAATATATTACAAGAATCAGTACTCTTTCTAGTAACGTGTAAAATTTCCACTGAAGTTGTTGAAAACATGTGTACGTAATAATAACGTGCACGTGTTTTTTGAAAAGTAAAAGAATTATTCTTATCGAATGCCGTAGCACCTGTCTATTTCGTTTTATCGCGTTTGTTATAAACAATGTATAATCCCCGTGATCGAAATTATCATGGAAATTATTAAAAGAGAAAAAACTTGTG
The DNA here is from genome assembly GCA_027922465.2 of Turritopsis dohrnii. Classification (NCBI taxonomy): domain Eukaryota; kingdom Metazoa; phylum Cnidaria; class Hydrozoa; order Anthoathecata; family Oceaniidae; genus Turritopsis; species Turritopsis dohrnii. The sequence continues at coordinate 200,286 of BQMF02000026.1, forward strand.
TGGAAATTTATCCTGTCTCGTTCAACGTCGTCCCAGGGTCTTTTCTCATGTCTGAGGCGGTAATTAACCTCACTTCCGATTCTTTATACGAGTTTTGTTTCTCCTCACGATTCCTTTTTTCCCTTTCTTTCGTATTGCTCTTCTCACATTCTTTTTTGATCTTTTCAAAAAAAAATTTTTCCCTTTTTTTTTTGAATTTGGGCGCCTCGATCTTCTTGGCGCCCAATAGCGGTTACCGCTATGAAATTTGACCTGTATTAGCCCCTGACTGTTTAAACTCTGAAATTAAAGTGCGTTTTTCACATTTTTTAAGATTTTCATTTAGATTCTCATTGTAAAATATCATCAGAATCGTCTTTATTTATTTATTTTATTTTTTATTTATTTATTTATTTCGCCAATATTTATACAAACTTTAATATACAATCCTATATAATGGCTGGAGCAAGCAGAAGGCTGGAGTGCCTTATCATCAAGCCCCATGTAAATATAACTATTTCATCTTAATATATGCTAATAATACTTACTAACTTATAATATATAATGATATATACAAAACATGAAAACAAAATACCTATCTGACCAGAAATATTTACAAGCAAAAGGAAAGCATATTACAGACCAGTACTCAAACACTCGTTATAAGATAAAAACAAACAACAACAACAAAAAAAACAAAAACAACAACAACTACAACAACAAAAAAAGAAAACAATACAGAATGAAAATGTAAATCAAGCGAGAAATATTAAGAAGACTAGGAGGAAATATAATATGACACAGCCTAAAAAAACTGAGAAAAATCAATGTCCCTATTAAGTAACTTCATTTTGACAGATCTTGTGAAACAGTAAATAGAGTTGGCATCCTTTTCTGCATTTTGTAAAATATTATTCCATAGGGTAGGACCACGATGGAGGATAGAGAAGGTAGTTATTTTAAGACGCTTTTGAGGAATTTTAAAATTATTTCTTGAATGTCTGGTATTGTATTTATTTTCAATAGTGGAGAATAGGTCGCGGAACATCGTTGGGGTTAGCTCAAGTTTACTTTTAAACATGAAGATTAATACTTGGTATATGTTTAATTTGTAGATACTAAGAATCCCAAGTTTCTTTAATAAAGGTTCGGAGGGTGTGTATCGATTTACACCGAAGATAATCCTGCAAGCATGTTTTTGTTTACAGTAAAGTTTCTTAAGCTTAGTTTGGTTAGTACTTGCCCAGACTATGTTGCAATAGGTTAGGTAACTATGTATAAATGAAAAATAAAGTAGTTTTAAAGATTGCAAGTTGACATATTGTTTTGCTATACGAAGTATTCCAAGGTTTTTAGATATCTTATCTTGAATAACATTTATATGATTCTTCCATGTCAAGTTTTCATCAAGAAGAACTCTGAGAAATTTTACGAATTTTTCTCTTTTTATCTCATTATTGTTAATTAAGAGTTTCGGTAATTTTAATGGCAAGTCATCCACATTCGAAGGCTTACAAAACAAAATATATTTAGTTTTATTGACATTTAGAGACAGTTTATTACTTCTGAACCATTCTTCAATATATCTAAGCTCTTTGTTGACAATATTAAACAGTGATTTTATGTTTTTGTGTGAAAAAAATAGGTTGGTGTCGTCAGCGAAAAGGATGAAGTTTAAAATATTAGATGCTCTGTAGAGATCATTAACATATATTAAAAAGAGTAATGGACCAAGAATAGATCCTTGTGGTACACCACATGTTATAAGTTTAAGAGATGTTGTTTTTGCTCCATACGAAACACATTGTTTTCGATCAGTGAGGTAGTCTTTAAACCATAAGAAATTATTATTGCGTACACCATAATGTTTCAGTTTTGTTAGGAGAATTTTATGATCTACTGTATCAAATGCCTTTGAAAGGTCTATGAAGACTCCTAGTGTGTAAAGATTATTATTAAAAGCATCACCGAGATCATTCACTAGGGTTAATATTGCATGGTCGGTGGAATGCCCTTGCTGAAACCCGAATTGCTTCTGGTACAGCATACTGTTATTAACAAGATATTTATACAGTCTATTGTACATGATACGCTCCAGGATTTTTGAAAAACAAGGAAGTATGGATATCGGTCTATAGTTCGAGATATTAGACTCTTCTCCTGCTTTGAAGGTTGGAACGACTTTTGCAATCTTCATACTATTTGGGAATTTTCCTGTATTGAGAGAAAGTCTGAAGATATGTAACAGAGGAATTTTGATTATATCAAAGGTGTGTTGAACAACATTTACGCTGATCTCATCAATTCCTGGACTTTAATTGGATTTAAGACTTTCGAAAGCGTTAAGTAGTTCAGTTTCTGTCAAGTCGGACTCTTGCATGATGTTATTGAAGTCTTCGAGGAAGAACATCGGTGACTTATTGCAGGCAGGGATTTTTTCAGCTAAATCAGCTCCTACTCTTGCATAGTAATTATTAAAAGCATTTGCAATTTCCTCTTTATCATACACAAGTTTCTTTTGAGTTTCAATGAATTTCGGTAAGCTACTTTTCAAAGTTTTTGATTTCCCCAAAATTTCCTTGATAACGTCCCACGTTTTCTTGGTGCTGGTACTATTTTTGATCAACTTTGAGTAGTATTCTTTTTTAGAATGTTGTTTGATTTTATCAAATAGTTTTTTGTAAGCTTTATATTTAGTTTCATTTCTGTATGTTCTTTTCTTTAGAAATATATCGTATAGTTTTTGTTTTCTTTTCGATGATTTAAGGAGACCAGGTGTCATCCATGGACTGAGGAGACTTTTAGACTTTAGTTTAAACTCTTTAATTGGAAACGCTTTGTCATACTGTAGAGAAAACATCTTCAAAAACAAATCATATGCAGAATTAACATCATTGGTTTCCTGAACAAGTTCCCAGTTCATTTCAAGGAGAAGATCATAAAAATAGGATATTGATCTTTTATTGATAAAGCGTTTTAAAATAGTCGTGCTTGTGTTATATGTGTCTTTAATATTGTCCTTAATAACCAAGAAGGTTGGAAAATGATCAGTCAGATCAGTCTGTATTACACCAGAAATTAAACCGTTTTGATAATGATTATTTATAAAAATGTTATCAATTAGAGTTGCTGTATTCTTAGTAACTCTTGTTGGTTTATTTATTGTCGGAATTATATTATGTTGAAGAATTAAATTCACAAAGTCTTTAACCTTTTTGTTTGAATAATCTAACAAATTTATGTTTAAGTCACCAGAAATGAAAATATTCTTATTTGAGCGGCTTACGTCAGAAATATGAGACTTTAAATGATCTTTGAAGAGCTTAAAGTTACCAGCAGGTTGTCTATACATGGTAGTAATAATAGTATTTTTACCGCTGTCATTTATGATTTCGACACTTAGAGATTCACAATCAGTATTGTTAATTGTTAGATCCTTGCGCAACTTGAAAGAAATGGAGTTATGAATGAATATACACAGGCCTCCTCCGACTTTGTTCTCACCTGCACGTGCTTGGTGAACTACTGAGTAGTTAGGAATTTGAAAGTTAGAGTCATGCTGTAACTCATCCCCTTTACACCAGGTTTCCGTAAGAGAAATAATTGTAAATCGATAATTAATATTACTCAGCATTGATTTGAAGTTTTCAAAATTTTTGTGCATGCTTCGGATGTTTACATTTAGTATTGAAAAGTTCATAGGATTAAAGTTTGTTAAATAGTTTGAGAGATTAGAAAGAGAAAAACACTTAGTTTCGAGATTTTGCCGACTAAAAAAGTTTACATCTGGGTCAGAATCGTCATTTAGAGTGATGTGACCAAGCTGGTCGGAGAGTTTGAAGGTTGAATCATCCATTTTGAAAACTGATCAATCCTGAATAAAATACTAATTATTGGCTCTTAGTTTATCTTAACTATTTTGTCGTATTTAAGTCGAAATCGTTCACCTCTTTCCCTTCTGTCTTTGACACTATTCCACAACTTCTTTCTTATTTCCACCGTCTGTTTCGAAAAGTCCTCGTAAATATAAATGTTTGAACCTTTCAGCCTATGTCCTTTTTGAAGGATTCGTTCTTTATCCTTGTAATCTAAAAGTTTCATAACAATCGTGCGCGGGCCTCCTTCATCTCTTCTTTTTCCAGTTCTGTGCGCTCTTTCGATCCTTACGTTTCCAACACCCAATTTCTCCTCAAACATTTTTATTACTTTATTTTCGCAGTCTTGCCAGGTTTCCTCTTCACTTTCTCTGATCCCATCAACTCGCAAATTGTTCCTCCTACATCGATCTTCCATTTTTCTGTGCCAGTCTTTTGTTTCTTCTGCATCTTTCTCAATTTTTTCAAATTTATCATGAATTATTTTAATCTTCTCATTGAAATCTTCTTCCTGGAAGTTGATTGTTCCTTTTATATCATCAACATCTTTTTCCAAATTTTCTATTCTTCCCACTGTAGCGGACAATGTTTTTTCCAAATTAGTCAGTCGGTTATTCAAAATTGTAAAGTTCGCACTGATTATTTTCGTGAGGTTTTCTTCCTGTGTCTGTAATAATTCTTTCATCATCTTTTCCACGTTTTCCAGTGTAAATTCCATAGTAGTGTGAGATATTTAGAGAAAAAATTTTTAAAACGAAAATTGTAAGAAATGTATAAAAAATGTTATTTGAATTACACTCGTAAAACACGTCTGTACTCAACGAGAGCATTCAACGAGAGCATTCACAACCCAAGCATTCACAACCCAAGCGAAACAATCAATTTCTTCTGAAATTAACGACGAAAAACATCAAAATTTTCACCGCTGACATTGGTCATCGCTCTACGTCATATTCAAGAGTTTAGCCTGGATTTTTGGTACATATACGAAGTATAGAGGCTGAATGTCAAGAAAATTATAATATGTCTGAAAGAAATTCGGTTCTTCACTGCTATATTTTGTTATTTTCCTTACTCTTTATTGATAATATCATGTTTATAAAAACACGAAAAAACCGAATGTTTTATATCGCTATAAGTTACATGTTTGCAAGAACTTTGTGATAAGTCGTCGTATCTCATGGGAGATTTAATGACTTACCGAAGAAATTTTAATAATGATGATAGATCTCAAAAATTTTGTTTGAGATACAAAGAAATTTCAATGTTAATTTCGTTTCGTATTAACGAGGGTCACACATGTGTGAACGTCGCAAATATCTTTTGTTTTACCAACATTCGCTGATCTTTTACGGTCAAACATTTACCGCAGATGACAAATGGTGGTCTGTTAATATTGTAATAATGGCACTTTAAAAACATTGTCAAATATAATTATAAGTAATTTGACGCTTCTCATAAGCTGATCGAAGTCACCCCATAATCGATATTGTCATTTTCTTGGAAAGATCAGGTTATTTCTCTGGAATTACAAGTTTAGTTAATGTGAAATTTTGCACTGAAATAGAAGGAATATGTAATGTAATGATTCCAAAGTTTCAGAAGTAATGGTTTAGTAATTCGGAAGTTACTTTTAGAATAGTGGCAAAATTGATCGAAGTAAGTCACCCTGCTTTACGGTATATAGATTCAATATATAATCTACAAATGCCAATCATGCTTTATCAAACAGCCTAGCAGTTTCTGAAATACTCTTTGATCATTTCACTGCTATCTGGCTTACATGTCTGGAGAACATTCGCAAAATCTTTTTGAAATTTTTTTGAAAGTTCCTTGACCTTGGTAAAATTTGCTTAAAAATTATTATTACGAACATCAGAACGATAAAACAATAATTGGAACGTCTACAACAGTTTTCCTGGCAATGTTATTGATTAGCACTTATCCACTTTTCCAATTTTGTGGTGTAGTTTCAAAAAGCAAATGTTAGCTATGTGTAAATTATTCACACCATGTCGTCAATAAAACAAAGTAAAATAGCTGGGAACTAACCTTTACATCATATTTTTTGCGAGCCATAGAGACCTTGATCCCCAAGTATATCAGCATAACAACAGAAGAGAAAGCCGTCAGAACGACATATCCATATTCCTTGGGTAACATTACACTTACAGCTGGTGACTCCATCTTGAATGATCGACAGGAGAAGAGCAAAGACGGTGGTGAATACTTCATGTAAGACTGCACGAAATTGATCCGACAGGGATGATTCGACATCTGTCGGGCGCTACACAAAACAGATCCGACATATGTCGAACAGCACATAACAGATCCGACATGAGTCGCACTGCACAAAACAGATATAGTCACAGTTGCATGACAAGTTTTGGTGGAAAGGTGCGGCTAGACCATTGAGCTTTGAGAACGGCTTGAAATTTTGGTGGCAAAATGTGGCGAGATCGAAAAATGATAAAAATGACATAAATTTTTGTTGGCGAGGTGGCGAAAGAACGTCACTACTGTGATTGATCTTAAATGTTCAAGTGTTTGGTCTTTTTTTACTATGTCGTCTCTTCTTTTGTATTGGAAATTATTAGTTATAGTCCTACACCACCTCCACGCTTGTCGTCGTCTCAGTTGTTAAATTCCATTTTATATCCGGGAATTGCCACATCATGATTTAGAAGAAGAGGGTTGTCTTTTAACCAGGTCCCAGATAAGGTTATGATGTTGAATTTATATCTCATCAGCATCGTTTCAAATTCAGCAAGCGAAGATGTGATTGATTGCGTGTTAAGATGGGAAATACTGACGCATGATCGTTTCTAGTATTTGCATCGAAAGAAATCGAGTCATTGATATTCTTTGTGCTATGGAAAGGGAGTACAGAAGTACAGAAGACGACATGTCCATTTTGAGTTGCACGCGTTCTAAGATGACTCTTTTGACATTTGGCGTGAGTTGTTTCCTTACAAACCGAACAGCAGTTGATAAGAATTCTTTTTCACCGTCTTCTGACAGAGCAGACAAGTAACAGGCCCAGGGTTTATTTCAGTGTCTCCGGATAAAATGAGCTGGAATGTAGCAATGTGGTTACAATACAGCAGGATTGGAGCGGTGCATCGTCTTCTTCTGCCATATTGAGTGGAGAAAATATGGCCTTTTGCCTTTTCATTTTTACAGTCTGTGTTTTCGCCTTGACACCATAAAAACACACCATCAGCAGAAGCAGCGCAACTTTCTTTATTATCTTGATTAAAACTTTCGCCTCAAAACTCTTTTCAAAGAAATAGTTAAAAAACGGGTTAAAAACGGGTTAACTCTCTTAAAGACACATCGTCAGTTAACCTGGTAAATATTAAAATCTAAACTGAAAGTAAAATTTCCTACAAGAGCATCTATTCCATTAGATCATTTGTTTACCTCATATCCTAATTTTAATATTTGTCAGCTCCTCGCTTCCCAACCTCATACCCAAGGCTTTCTTGCTTTTTCGATATACGGACGGCGGCGAAGTCGCATCCAGACTTATTTCTTATTGTTCCAGTGAGGGATTCCCACTGCTGACATCATCATACTACAGCTCTGCTTATAACAGTTCATTATCTTTGGGTGTGTTCGATTAAATTCGATATAAAAACACATACAATAGATTTATATTTTTAAAATATTCACGAAGCTTTATTGAATTTTTGTGATGTAGTCTTTTCTGCTTGGAAGGTGACTTATTTTAGTCAAATTCATAAAATCAGTCTGTTACACCAAATCGATCTGATTGCCTACCTCGTTTCCTTTACTTCAAGAAATACCCAAATTATCGCCCCCTTATTCCCACTTCTTATTTTCAATTTAAAAAACCGCCCAGAGGGCGTATATTCGAACAATTAAAAAAACAATTTTTTCTCGCATCAAAAATATCTCACTTTGTAATGGCTTTGTAGAGATTTATTAACGAACAAATCTACTCAATTGTATGCAAACTCAAAGTATGACAAACAAACTTACGCTTAAACAAAACACGGTTGCTACGAAGTTGGCTACTTTCATACGAAAGTGGCTACTTTTATAGGAAGTTGGCTACTTTCATACGAAAGTGGCTACTTTCATACGAAGTTGGCTACTTTCAACAATCCACGGTAAAATTCTCACAGACAAATATCTAGCACCGATGATCCTTTGGAAAGGCGTTCCTTACCAATGATGAGGTATCAGGGGTGTTTTAATATCTTGTATTAAAATAAAAAACTTTTGATGTAACGTCTAGTTCCTAGGAAGGAATTTATGCAGTGCAGTAAGAATAATTATTGATAGAACAAAACATATCAATAAGATAAAAGTGCCCCACAACTTTCAGTAGTAAAATTTTCTACACAGAGAGGAAGGGAGAGAGTTTATGAAATGATAGCCAATTGACTTTTAAGTTTCATTGATTTATTTGTACTTGTTTCCCCCCTGAAACAATTGAAACAGAAGCCTTCTAAATTGCGTGGAGAGAATTAAACTTAATTGGCTTACTATGGATGTTGGATTAACAAAGCCTAATTGTTCGCCCAGGGTCAATATCAAAGCTGACCTTTGGAGTCCTGTTTCGAGTATTGATGTTAATATTATTTTACTGGAAAACGTGACAATAATCATGTCATCTCGTTGAGTCCATCAGCCCAAGGTCTTTCGCTTTAAAGAAACTCTATTAGTGAGACTGCTAATCTTTTCTTATTCCTCTGAGAATCATCGTAAAGCACCGTATAAAGTAGTGCAAACTATTGATTGGTTGATTGATTGATTGATTGATTGATTGTTTGATTGATTGATTGATTGATTGATTGATTGATTGATTGATCGATTGATTGATCGGGGATTGGCCACATCGGTGATCATACATTGTCGGAGCTTTCCGTAGAGATAGTGAACATGCATATTTTAAAAAGAAAATAATTAGAGAGATATTTTCATACAACGTTTCTGATTTATGTACAGTTTTACACAATCTATATCTGAAATTAAATTGGCTCATATCTTGCGAGTGTTATATTAACTTGTTTCAAATTTAGGTCAAAATTTTCCAAATAAATGTCATATAGCGATTCGTAGGATCACTTTCGGTTGTAAATGGTAGATTTACAGTGGGATGTCATATTCGAATGATCATTAATCTCTTCTTCTTCTTCTTCTTCTTCTTGTTGTTCAGGCATAAAGAACAAAGAAATGCGTAGCAGAATCGCTAGGTAAAGTTCGTGAAGCCCTACGAACTTTGGCTTTGCGACTTTTACTTGTGTATAGCCCGAAATACCATTTCGGGAAACTTTTGGATTTCGGTAAAAGTAACGAGGAATAGGTGGTCGATAAATCTTCCATCTGCTCTTCGTAAAGTAATGTTTCCAAGTCAGGTTTGTCCTACATCAAAAAATATTATTAGAACCACCAAAGATATGTAGAATATCATATATATGTCTGGAACCATATCACTGAATAAGAATATTGTATTTTTGTAAACAAAAAGAATTTAAATGAAACTAATAGTTGTGCTGGAAAAATTTGTTGTTTTTTTGTTTTGAATTAGCTGTACATTTACAACGAAAACTTTCGGCAGGAAAAACTTTCAAAATTTTTGGGCGGAAGCTTATGAAAATGAAAAATCTCGTGACTGGCATGCAATGAATTTTTTGTTTTCTAGAAAAATCGTCGTTCTTTCACACATTTGTAAGATTTCTTTTAAACAATCATATCGGAAAGTGCTAAAATAGAAAAAAAAAACACTTTAGTCTATGTAAATGACGTCATTAAATTAAATGAAATGGTCCTTATTTCACAACCTCAACCTTTCAAGGATTTCATTTCTGTTTTATTTGAAATCTTAAAATGTACTTTGTACTCTCCCTTTTTTGGTTTACCTCAGCCTATGTTGTTTTTGTATCTAAGGTACTCGGAAAGGCGCACTTCTTGCGTAATTTAGCTCATTATACTACGGATTTAAAAAAAAAAATGAATTGGAACGTTGTCTGAAAGTATTTCTGTCCAAAAATTTTCGTTCTTAGTGTAAGTACAGACCGACTTAAAATAGAACCAAATCCAATGTTCTACACATACTACAGTTGATCAAAATTATAATTCCGTTTGATATTCATTTCTTTTCTATATTTGTCCAAACCAAACATGCAATATTGTTTGAAAAATAGAAACTTTATAAAGGGTGTTGCCTGACTTAAAAATGCAGTTACACAAACCTTTGATACAACCTTTCCGTGTTTGTTGATAGCCAAATATTTTCCAGTAGGCACATGTTTTATTCTCTTAACACGTGGTGTAAGGACCTGTAATTCCATTTTACCTGAAAATAATTGTCATAATAATATATAATCATACTTAGCATTAATTTGAACAATTTGTTAATGGTCAATTTTTTAATGGTCAATTTTAGAGAATTCAGACAAATACTATTAATATCCCATGCTTGTTTAAGACCTGAGAGTGTTTTAGAATTCATTAAAACTGATTCCTTGGTCAAGCGTGAAAATTTCAGATTTCAGGCCAAAAGAAAACCTGGAATATATTCCTTCATATGCCTTCATATCGTTTATAGACTCGGTTCTCACTAGATATGTAGTAGATGCTTGTTCATATTGAGTTATCTTTTATATTTTTTTAAGAATCTTTGAATGGTACTTTCTATTATATCACTGTTAGCTATTAGGCGAGCCATGAGATGGATCATTATTAATACATACGGTATGCCATGCAGACTGTCAAAAAAAATTAACAGATCTTTAAACAATAACGAAGATCTTACAATCTTTTGTTATGTTTTTGTTTCCAAACACTTTGCCAGAAGATGTCATCGCCAAAAAGAATCCAGTTTTGCTGAGGAGATGGACAAGCCGCCGGTTAACGACAGGAAAGTCTGTGGAATTACCTCCTCCTTTGTGCCTTTTTATAGCTCGATTAAGCAAATCTTCTAAGATTTTTCTGATAACTAGGTCCAGTTTATGAGGTGTATCAATCGTCTTTATCTCGTCATTTTTATTTTGTTTTTCATTATGGAATGGTGCTGCGCTCAAAAAGTTGAATAACAAAAGAAAGGATAGAAGGATCGTGTTGTCCAAACTCGATGATTTCTAAAACAAACAAACAAATAAAAACAATTAACGAGGATTATACCCACAAATCGTTACTTGAACAAAGAAGATAGTAACACATTATTATTTTCATGTGTGATTTTCCATCAAAATAACTCAAAACGTTTTATAGTATACCGTATTTCGCGGCGTTTATTACAAATCCCAGTTTTTGCGTGCGGCGTTTAATGGAGGGCGGCGTTCATTAGGGGGCGGCGTTTATTACAAAATGAAAAATGAGATAAAAGCAAACTTAAGCAACAATGTCCTCTTATCCTCAAAAAGGTTACAAAAGATTGCGTGAAACTGTTTTACACAAAAGATATGTTCACAAAAACGTCAAAGATGAGCAATATCACTGTCGCCGTTCTCTTCTATCAGTTGAAAACTTTTATAGCAATCCATTCATGCAAACGTGGAAGAATTTGTTGATAGAAAACAAATAAAACTATTGAGCTATTCAAACTAATTCTTATTTAGCCTGTTTTTTAATAAACGCCTCTTTTAAAGATGCGGCGTTCATTAGAAGGCGGCGATTATTAGAGGAAACACGGTAGTTAAAGCGAAAAACGAAAAGCGAAAAACAATCAAAGTAGTTAAACACATTCTGGGACAGTGAGGTAAATCAGGTCAAAAAAAGCAAAGAAAAAAAGAAGCAATCTCGTTGCAGGGATCTATGATCTAAAGATTGCAAATACTCAATTAAGATCCTCATGATTATAAAAACTTATACGTAATATTCTCCAAATTTCGATCAAAACATATTACTACCTTAAGGGAAGAAAGTTTGGCGGGAAGAAAATTTGGCGGATTTGGCGAAAAACCGCCAAATTAAGTTCCCGCCGAATTTAACATTTTTTGCTCACCACCAAATTAAATTCCGCAAAATATTAGTTTTTTTTATGGACCGCCAAATCAATTTTTTTTTCTTTTTTTCTCTTGCAAATTAAAATATTTTTTCTTATAATCAAGAGATATACAGCAAACAACGACAATAAGAATCCGATTTTGTTATACATTTTTTCAATCTATTGTTATGATATTTACAACTACAGACACTTTTCTTCGTTTTTGTTGTCGATGGCAGAAACTATGAGACCAGCGTAACCAGAAAGAAAGTTTTGTGAATTCTCGAAAAGACGAATCATACTCAGATTCAGATTGGGAGCAAGAAAATGATTTTAAACGGAATGCTTTTGATTTTATCACTGACGACAAGTGAATGTAAAAGGAAAACGTTTTATTGATTATTGTTACAATAGTGTTTTGATTCAATAAAGCATTTCTCAATTCATGATTCCCGCGAATTTTTTTCTTTCGGTTGTAGCTCCGCCAAATTTAAGAAAAACTGTGAACCACCAAATTTAATTTCCGCCAAATTTACAAAAAATCTCGAACCACCAAATTAAATTCCCGCCAAATTTAACAAAAATGTCAAAATTGGCCGAGCGCCAAAATAAATTCCCCCCAAAATTTCTTCCCTTAGATTCACATTTCCTTATCTCCACCCTCTATTAAACGCACATCGTAAAGTTGGTACTTTAAATAAACGCCACGGCATTTATTAGAGGAAATACGGTACTTGACTTTTTCAGGGATATTTTAAATTTTAAACATATCCCTGATTTTTAAGGTCATAGTATGAAGTAGTAGAATACACTGTTTATTACGCGGGTGAACGCGGGTAAAAAAAAGTTAATATTTTATAACCGGTATATGATTTGATTTGATTACCTCTTCTCAGAAAATTGAAATAAAAAAATCTAATGATATGGTTTGATATTTCCAACTTCCGACTATTTTAGAGTAATCTAATCAAGTTCAATGAAAATAGAAGCCGGTAATATTGATAACCATATCTCCGGCTAGCTTCCCAGATTAAAGGATCCCGAATTATAATCGATGGTTACGCTCCATCACTGATTACGGTTTAACACTCGGGGCAAAGGTCTGGATGTAATGAACGCTCAGGGCGTTTTATTAAATAAAGTTTCGCAACAAATCATGTGGATTGTCTTCAAACGTTTCATATCAAACGATCAAATTATTACGTCACATGCGATGGTAAACTACTTTCCTCGTTCAGCGTAATGACGCAACGTGTCCAAATACTTGAGCAGGAATATTGTTCTCAGTAAACTGAAAATCATTCCAACGATATTGGAATAACTATGTCGGAAAGGCATATTACAATACCTAGATATGTGCACTGGGAACGAGGTGGCATACCCTTTATCAAATAGTTTGCTCTTTTTTTCATTTACATTTCTTTCAGATGATGTTGACGTCATAGTACGCACTAAAAACTTTCAGTACAATGAAGTACTGAACTGTCGAAAACATCTAGTTCATCTAACAATTTGAAAGCATCAAAACTTCATGGTGCAAACCTTGTAAAAATTGTTTGGGTTAGTGAGGGTTAGGGTCATGCTATGCCTCGTCCTTTCAGACCATTTTAAGAAGTTTTTAACCAAGAAGTTTGATTATTAACTGAACACACTCATAATGCTCTACTCAAAAAAGATTCAAAAACAGAACAGATACTTTGCCGAATGCCGAATGCTCATGGTAGTCTGATATTGTCCTTGGATTGTTTGTCCAGTTTAGAAATTTAACAATCTGACTATATCTTTAGCAGGGTAAAAAGAATTCTTTTTTTTTTTCAGAGTGACATTATTGTAGCTAATTTTCGCTAATCATGCAACACATTGTCACTAGACACGATTAGATTACCGTTAGAAGAGAAGTATCATTTTGTAAACGATATCAAAAGTGTCCGCACAATTAGCATCCATTTTTTTTTTTGTTTTGTTTTTTATGTTTTGAAACTTTTATGGATTGACCAATCAACAGTTCTAAATTATTCGAAAATGACGACATAGTGCATTACAGATTATATTCGATCACGATTGGCACTCATACCAAAACTATGCTATTTTTACGTTACTTGAAATCTCAACAAAATGCAGAGCGGGAAAAATGCTACAGTTTCTTTTCTGACTAAATCAATTTGCCTACTACACAATGACGGAAAACAAATCATTTCGAAATACATCATCTGCAAACTATCGTCTTATTGAGCACCACTAATTATGCAGAACAGAGATACATTAACAACAAAAAAACAGATTGGAAAACTCACCAGCCTCGTCTTCATTATTCTCTTGTTACACGTATAAACAAAAACCCTCGAGTCGTTTTATTACTAAAATACAATTTAATGTTTGAGGAAGAATATATGAGCAGCTTTGTATGAAATTTACATTGAAGATGTGGATCATCAAAAAACCACTAATCGCACTAATATACCTGACTAATATCATTGATTAATGACGTTTCGTATGTATGATTGATGGTCACATAATTGGGATAAGCTAATTGTAAACTCAAAACTGATAATTATGAAGTTTGATAACCATCTTGCTAGCAGCGTAATATTTTACTTGATACTGTATTGCAGGAAATCGGCTGACCTTAAGGTCTCTTTCGGTTTAGAACATCATCGGCGACATGATGACTTTGTGTGTGGTGTAGAGGTCGTATTCAACGCCCGACGACACGAGGAAATCTTTTCTACTAAACTCAATAAACGCTCTGTTTCATCTCAACTTAAAATCGAATCAACAAAATTAAAACAATTAAATTATTTGGGAAAACAAGATCATCATTTTTTTATTACTATGTTGTGAAATATGTAAGGCAAATCAGGCCAAAATTTCGTATGGTTTCTTTCTAAGAATTATGTACTTTTCTTTGCATTATTTTTGTTACTTGTTCTCAGGATGGAACATTTTGTTAAAATATTTGAAACGCATAAAAATACTTCGCACTAACAACTAAAATGAAAAGAAATTGGACTATAAAGACGGCCACAATATGAAACACATCTGACTTGATATTAAGTGAATGCTTTACCAAAGGAAATACCATCATATAGCTCTCTTTTGTTTTCTCTTGTCATACGAGCTTTTTTAATTAACAGAATTGTACGTGCAAATATGAAGTTTGTGACTATGTGGTTTAGTTGAAATAGACAATTTGCGGTGGTAATTTGCTATCAAATATGTTTTTCATGTCAAAAATGTTTGTAGCCCGTTTACTGGCCAAGTAATTTTGGGAGATGCTCCAAATCCAATTTCGATTCAATTTCTGACAGATTTTTTTGGTTGTGGCCATATGAATGAAGTTTTCCCAAAATCCTCCTATTTGTCGGCAAATTGTGTTCGTTGTTAACAATGCCCGATATCGAGCAAAGAAAAATTCCAACTACAGATTTATCTGACAGGATGCAATCGCTACAGTCATGACTTTGCCAATGTTGCCTATAATTACGTAATATCACGTTTTTCTCGAACGAAAACTAGATGGAATTATCGGATCTAGTTCGATAACACTCCAAAAAAAATCAGGTTTTTGAAGAAATTTCAGTTTAGCTCAAAACCATGCACAGTTCAAAGATTTTTTGAAATTCCTCACTACTTTCTCGATAGATATTAACATGTCTTCTGAAATATACTTGTATATTTAGACATACTTTAATCAAAATGATAACAAAAAAAATCTTATTTGAAACCTTATAGTATATCGAAAAGGCAAGAAACCCTGGGTTCGAGATTGAAAACATAGAATGATAATAAAGGAGAAAATGAAAGTTTTATAGGAAAAACAAATTCACTTATGATGTAAGTTTTCAAGTTCTAAGTACAAGCGAATGAAACAAGATGGTATTTAGCCATATTATATGGGCGTTTTCCATGGGCGTTTTCCGTGGGCGTCTTATGGATCTGTGACCTTAAAACTCTGTGGCCTTAAAACTAGTCTGCGTTGATCATCCTTTTAAGTTTGTAGATTCCTGAGAAGTTTTCTAAAATATTTCAAAAAAAATCTTACTTGAGAAAACTTTAGATTTAAATATTATTAAGTGTTCGTATTCTTGAAAACCACTCAAATTTAATCAAAGCTTGATTAAGATAATACTCACATAGGCTAGGATGATAAAAAAGTCTTCTTCAGAAATAAAACAGGAATGATAAAAAAAATCTTCTTCAGAAATAAAACAGGAATGATAAAAAGTAATTAGTTACTAGCAAAATTCATGCTGCGTGACATCGCGCGACATCGCGAAATACTATATATGTCGTGCTTGAATATCGCTACTTTGAACTGCATCAGCTACCTTGGAATTCTAAACTTCCATAACTATAACAATCTACCTCCCCGTTTTTTTCAAAAAGGTCTGGTCTTTCAAATCTATCTATTAAAAGCATAGTTTTATTGCTGAAAATCACATAACTTTACTTGATGAGTACCAGGCGAGTAATGATATGGCGAGTAATGATATGGCAGACGTTGACTCGCGTCACTGTCTATTTCTAGAAAAAGATCCACAATGATATAGTTCTAAGCTTCCAAACGTCCCATATCATTTGACTAATGTCTATTGCATTCATATAATGCCACACCAATCGAGACATTCTACGTTAGAACTAGACCATCATATGCTTATGATAGCAGTTAATCTAATTTTAAGTAGTTTTTTATTATATTTTATGAAGATAGAATCGATAAAGGACGTCGCTTCAGTTTTGAACTTTAATCTTGCAGCAGCAACTCATATCCTTTTATAGGTTCTTACGCAGTGTCAAATAAGAAAATGTATGTTTATCTTTCGAATACTTCACCACGGCCAATATAAAATATTGTGTTCCAATCACCTTTAATTTCGAACCGTCTGTTAAGCCTTTCTTGCTCATAACTACATCGTGTGTGTTCACAGATTCTCATTATATCTTTTTTTCTTCTGCTTGATGGGTGCAGCGTGCTTTTATCAGTAGTGGAAATTCCTCACTAGAACAATAGGAGATGGGTCTGAAAACGAGCAGCTGATGAAAATCAAAACGAGGCAAACAAATGACTGGCTCCCTTTCAAAAATTCTCTCATGGAAATCCCTTTTAAAAGAAAAATACAGAAACTGTACCATCGACAATGAGCGCACTGGAAGAATTTTTAAATGGAAACGAGGTTTGGGTTAGATCAAATAAGAAGAAACTAAGATGAAATTCCCAATTAAAGTATATGTTTAATTTCGTGTTAGTAGGTAATTACAATTAAGAACCACACCTGGTTTTCTTTGTGACCTCGTGAGCTTAATATCTTTATATTAGCGGGATTCGGTAAGCGAGGTGCTTTTTTTCCATATGATCACAGTTATCCCGTCTTGCCGTGACGAGATAATATTTCACGCGTGCGCAGTAATTACAATTTTCATATAAATAATAATATAAAAACTATCCCGGGGTGATTTTCACCATATGATCACAATCATCTCGTCTAGCCGGGACGGGATGATATTTGACGCGTGTGCATTCATAAAACTTTTTATATAAACAATAACATAAAAACTATCCGGGATGATTTTCATCCCGGCAAGGCGGAACAAAAATCTCATATGATCGCAATGTAAAAACCGTCCCAGGACAATTTTCATCCCGCCCTGTCGGGATAAAAAGCTCCATATGATCAGCACCTTAGTAGAGCTGTTCGTGAATTTTTCCCTACAAAGTCGTTAGAAACTTCAAATCAACATTTGAAATAAGTTTGCAAAGTAATGTTTCTTTTTATACAAGAAAAGGCTTTGAATCTCTGAAGTAACTTTTTAGTTGAACAGTTTTAAAAAAATTCCCACAAGTAATTGATATTTTTACGTTTAACAGGCTCGTCGATTTTACGAATCTCCCTAATTAAATAGAAATCTTGCCAGTGATGGTAAATATAGCATAACTTGAAATGATGGAAATCCCTATCCTGACACTACTCCTCTGGACACACTCCTCCCGAAAAGATTTGAGATCCTCTGGACAAACCTCCTCCTGAAGAGATTTGAGTTCCTTTCAACTCCGACATTTACTTGGATGTCTTTCATTAATACAACTTTTTTGGTCACGTGGTCATCTCTTCTCAGGAACCAATACTAACTTGGGCGGTTTTAAGGAAAGTTTGCTACACTTGCTACACTTTCCGATATCTTGTCACTAGGATCATAAGAACAAATAACGTCATACAGGAGATTTCAGGTATGATTCCGATAGTTGGGGGAAACATTATTCTCATAAGATTTTGATTTGGAGAAATCAGAAACATTTTATGTTTATTCAGCGAAGTCACGGAACGCACACTATTTGTTGTATTTTTTGCTAATAAAATTTTCTTTCCATATAAACAAGTAAAACATTTTTTTAAGAAAAAGTTAGATGAAACATCACAATGACAACATGGTACCATAGATAAATGATCATGTAAACATTTGCAATCAACAAGGACAGTTCAAAGGATCATACATTTCAAGATTTCGACTGCAAAGAGTCGTCATACATTTGTTATGGGTAGGAATCAATCAATCAATCAATCAATCAATCAATCAATCAATCAATCGGACATGATAAATCTAAATCTCATGTCAATTTTCAGCTTGAAATTTCCAGGCAATGAATATTCAAGAATATTTGCACGTCTTTTAGTAGCTATTCTTAATGTCGCCCACATGGGTTTTGTTTGTTTTACATGACGCCCTCATGTAGCACCAACATGGTTATATAACGCCCTATCAAAAGTTGTCTCAGAAATAACACATTAAAACATGCAGTCATAAAGTTTCAGACAACTGTAAATGGTAAAGTTTGTCTCAACCATGAGAGAAACAATTCATGAAGTTGTTTTCAAAAACATGCATCAACAAAACTCTAGATCTCATCTTGGTTTCTTTAACTGTAACTATGTTTACCTTGCATTATCATTCTATCATTGATTGGAAAACCTCTGTTGACTGTTAAAGAAGAATTATTGCCTAGTGTTGATGGGTTTGACAACAAGATGTGTAATGACGTCATCTACTAACTTCCGTCTGAAGAAAGAAGTCTTTTAGTTTTCTTCACACTCGCACTTCTTAAAATTTAATATACTGTGAAAAACTATACAGATTTGGTTTTGAGATTTAGATTCTTCCAACACCGTGGTTAAAATATTGAAAACCAACGGTTCACATCCACACATGTAATATTTTTGAATATTGATGTCATAAAACGAACAATTCTGGGTTTATTTATTTTCTGTTACATAAAATACATAGAAAAATAAATACTTTGTCAATAAAGTAAACAAAAAAGTTAAATAAACCAAAACAAGATAATATTAATTTTAAAATTTAAAATTTCTTAAAACATTATTTTCATTCAAAATTTAAAATGAGAGAAAAAAAATTTCACTCTGAAATGCAAGATAAACTGTCGACCGGAAAATAAAAGGTTTAAAAATTTTCTTTTAAAATTATCATCTAGTCATAATTTATGTGCCTGTCACATGGATACTCTCAAAACAAAGACGCGCAGCTGAGAGAGGAAAGAATTAGTCATCAACTTAATTTGTTTAAAAAACTAAAAATGGTGTCACCTATCTACATATATATATATAATATATAAAAACTGTTGTCTTCATCATTAATGAGCTACGATACCTCGTCAAAAACAGTAGTAAACAAAAATCATAAGATAAAGAAGACCTGTTAGGAAAGGATCTCTAGAAACGCTCGTATGGTAAGACTTGACATTTCACTAATTTTTGTTTGTGCAACAACTTTACGCGCCAAAAACAAAACGTCCATTGCTATGAAAGAAAATGGTGGACATAGATATGTCTGAGTAAGTGTTGATATATGCAATATTGACAGTTTCTGATGTTTGCTGGTCGAAATAACATCAATGAAAGAAAAAATTCCCCCCTTTGTATATGGTCAGCCGTTACTCAATTTTTCTGCAGTCAGCCATTTGGTCGAGAAATGTATTTAATTATGATTTGACTCTAAAGAGTGTGAACATGCCTCCTTTTCGTTTGTTTTTTATTTGTGATGTTTTTACTTTCGGGACAAATATAAGAAGTCAGGGAAAAGGTTTGTCAAAGTAAAATACGAAAGTCCTAACGTAGTGTTAACTTGTAGATCTCTATATTAATTTAAATCCAATTTCAGTATGAAAATGTTGATGTTTTGCAGTTTATCTTCTCCTCGACGTCGATGTCTATTTCACCATCTTTCCAAAAGCATCTCGTCTGTAGAATATACTATTTTTTTTCCTCAAACAATACAGAAAAATGAGTAGCACTTTCTCCAGGTAAAGTCCTTGAAGCTCGCTTTACTCTTCCTTGTAAACCTTTTTTACCATGTTTTCTTTTAAGTCCTATGTACCATGACAAGCCAGAGTCTAAGCGAGGATATTTTATAGAACTGTACAAATAGTTAATATTTTCTGAAACTTCTTCGTAAAAGTATGTTTCACGATCACATTCATCCTAGAAGAAAAATAAACAAGTTGATTCTTTATTCCTAAGCATGTGAAATTCAGTTTAATATTGATGTTTTTAACGTTACCTTAGCGATAACTCTTCCATGAGCATTTATCGCTAAATATTTTCCTGTCTGGACACTTTTTATTCTTTTGACATGCGGAGTGATGACTTGTAGTTCTAGTTTAGCTGAAAGAAAAGAACATTTTTTTACAAGTAGATTTTCGTCGTTTTCATTTGTTTTCACATACATGCAGCGTTTTTTTATTTCAAATAGGTCGTTGCTGTAGCTTTGTTTGAAACTCTCTTGTATCTATGCCATACGGGGACGTTGGTTAAGGCTTGAGTTAGGGTTACGGTTCCATTTTGAATGAAGCACATGTCACTTGATTAAAACTAACCTAAGCCTATCCTTTGAAACAATTGAAACGTATCGAAAGTTTGCTTTTCAGAAGACTGGATGAAAAACTGATTACATGGGCTTGTTTTATTTAGACGGGAAAAGATGCTGACGTGTGCATCATTTGTGAGTGTTAAAACATTTAACAAAATGAATGGATGTTATCGTCGAATGAATTAAATGTTTTTTCAAGGACTTTTTTCCTTGAAATATTATCAATGTCATCTGCACTTTTAACCCTCGGCATAGTTTTTCTTCAGACTTGAAATAAATTAAAGTTTTGAGTAATAATAATAACAATGACAATACCTACAGGTCGGAAAGATGTGTCAAAAATATTGTCCAACGAAATATTTTGTCCAAAATGAAATAATTCAAACGAAACCCCATTTTCTTTTTACTTACAAATAGAACATAAAAAGTAAATAAAGTTTTGGAAAAGGATAAAGTTTATTTCGTTGAATTGGCCGATAATGTAACAGTACTTTATTTTCTTCGATTTATTACATAGGTTGGTGATCAAAATTAGCATGATAAATTCTTTTATACTAAGAAATTTATTTGCTAATTTTTTTCAGAAAACAATTTGTCCCTTGACTGTCGGACGTGTTGAATCTCGTGAAACACTAGGACTAAGATTGAACCGAAAATAAGTAAGTAGGGGAAAGTGGCAAGAAATTAACTGACAATGGAGGAATTGAAATTTGGACTTACTGTATATAGTTTTGTTTACGTGTCCGTCAACTTTGCCAGATGATAAAATTTCCAAAAAAAATCCTGTTTTACTGAGCATACGAACTGTCCTGCGATTTGTGTAGGGAGCACACGTAAAATCTCGCTTTTTTCGTTTTGCTCTTATTCTTTCCACAAATACTTTATCTGTCTCTCGAGCAAATCGATCCAAAATATTTTCATCCTTCTTTGGTAACAGGTCTTTTATCAGCAGACGAATTTCCTTTCTTGCGCCACCATTGTTCGTGGAACCGCTAGATCGCCGCTCTCTTGTAAGAGCGAACACTGGCTTCGATTCATATAGTTTCGCAAATAACACTATCGATATTACGAGACTCAAAACATATTTTTTCACGCTCTAAACATAGAAGGAAAATTTCGAAATTGATTAACAAGGACTGCAATATGATTCATACTAAAATTAGAAATACCTTTTCGGAAATTATTAATGATCTCATAAAAAGTCATAAGAATAGTAATGACGGATGGATCCCATCAAAACTTTGTTGTTTTTACATCTTTCCACCAAGGTACTTCAATTGAGTGTTTTTGTTTATTGTTGTTGAGTTACGTAACCACTATTGTTTTCAAGAGATCTGAGTACGTTGCGACACTTAAGTATTTGTCACTTAGAAACCCGTGCTCATTCCCATGTTTCTAGCACGTACATTATTTTATATATGTAAAAATCAATTGACAAAACTTTAAAATTTAGAATTTTATCATTAGATATCATTTCGACCGTTTCAGAAAATTGTTAGTAAAACAGACAAATGCCAAGATTGTTGTTCAATCTATAAAGCATCATAGAACTAGTCTAGTTTGCGAATGAAAAAGAAAAAAATTACCCTCCACATGACAGATTCCACTTTACTTCTTCTCAGTCTCACTATAATATTTTTATAATTCTTCTTAACAGACTGCTAACTTATCAAACACTTCCTTTTTATATAAGAATATGGTGCTTGAGTTGCCGGATGTCTTTAGAAGTACCTCCTCTAGTACAAACGATGATGAATTATGTCTCTTGTTATTTTTTCCCTCTATATATTACATGCAGCGGAATTCATGTCCCATCATGCATCAGAAAATTTCCCATGACGCCGTTCGACAAAAGCAAAAGATGGAAAAGTTTGCGTTCGTTTCAGAGGCATTAAATTATTGAAGAGGGCCGTTCGCAAATTACAGTTAATCGCCATTTACGACAGTTAAAACATTTATTCTTTGATGGATGACTGTTTTAAACATTAAAAGCCATTTAGGTCAATTTTTCCCCCGCATGTAATTTCTAAAAAATTTCGAATTATTAAAATTGGCTAAAGTTTTAATATAATTTGAAAAATTCAAATTTGTTTTATTAAAATGTCTTTCCGCTAACTAGCTTTTAATGAACTCGCTTTGCGAAATTTTTGTTCAAAACCTCCCCCGGAATATAATGAAGTTTATCCCGACACAAAAATTAATATTATTCTTGATGACTATCCGTTTTGAAAACTATCAAATTTTTTTTATTTTACATTGAATTTTGATATCAAATAAACTGATCACTGATCGCTTCCAAACCAGCCATATGCTTCTTGAATCGTGAATAATTTTGAAAAACACAATAAAATAAAATAAATGTAGATAATAAAGAGAAGCACCAATGACACCGTATGTTTACCTTGTGGAATACTCCATCAAATAAAACTAGAAATATGATCAACAGTGAAGCTGTTTTTTCATTGGTTGATATTAAGGAAAAAATTTATGCTTCCAGTACTTTTTTTAAAAACGAAATTCATCACTGAGGATTTCAAAGACTGCATTCTCTTTGAAAGCAAATATTCTTTAGTCCGCTGTAACCCATAAATGAAGTAGGCGTATAAATTATAAATTATGTTTAATGCGCAGGTTTTGAGTTACTCATCAAAAAATATCTAGCAACGCTCAACCCAAATGCCATTAGAGGCTTTAATGTCAGATTTTCAAATGGTTAATTGTCAATAGGTTTCATAAGGACTTTCTAGAATGTTGAAAAGCAGGTGTTATGACATATGACTAGATTGATAAAAATAACCTGTCTAGTAATAAGCCTAACATATGGATCAATTCTGAAGAGAGGCTAGTCAGGAAATTGCTATTACTATCACATTTTGGCAATGCCAGACAAAAAAAAAATGTTTAATTGTCGAACTACTTGTTTAAACAATCAATCAATCAATCAATTAATCAATCAATCAATCAATCAATTAATCAATCTAACTAGTTAAGTTAAAATATAAGAAATTCTCTCACGGCATTATCGAACCTTTAAAGTATTTTGAAGTATTTTGAATTACATAAATTTAAATATTGTATTTTCTTATTGCAGACAGGGCAATCTGCTATTCATTATAATTTAGTAACAAAGAAAAAAATTTAATTCGATGGACGACCACAAATAAATGAGCATTATATTTCGTATACTAGTGTAGGTAGTTTTGTCTATTTTCAGACTTTGTCAATTATCAATCACAGTAACAAATATACGATAATTATTGCTGACATCAGCATGACCAACATATGTGGTTTTCATGCTATTAGTCTGGCACTAAATGACGTGTTTCTGATTCGAAGCAACAGTGACTTTGTTGTATTTCACATGTTTTGCTGTTTTGATATCCCATTCATGCATCAAAACATTCCTTCTGTAGTTATGATCTATGATGTATGATATAGCCACGAATTTTTTGCTGATGGATCAATTTTGGTTTGGTCAGCAAATTCACAATCACACCTCATTGACGTACAAACTTATCGATTACGTGAGTAGGGGTAGTATGGAGGTGGGAGGATAATGTACGTTGTTTCCTTCTTTTTGATTTGGGCGGGGATTTTGAGGGTGGCAGTAACACTAATTACTCTCAATAGTCTTTAAGCATTATACAAAACTCACCACTTCCAGCGAATTTCGGTCTTGTCCTTCATTCTGATGGAAGTTTCCTAAGCTACTCACATATAGTAAGATATCTTAAAATTAATGTTTTCTTGTTTCATTTGCGTTTGTAGGGAAATCCCATCCTGCGTTGTTCATCTGGCTTCACATGCCATCATGAGACACTAATCAATCGATCAGGTTTTGTTTTGGTATCACAAATCTTACCTTGAAACAAAAACATCGCCCTAAACTCTCCATTTTCTTCTGTCGAACTTACAAGAGTTTTTTCTTCAAACAACTGTTATCATATCTTATTAAGAATTATTTTACCAAGCTGTGCACATCGTCCTTGCTTGTCTCGATCATTAATAGATTATTCTTGTTAGATCACCTTGCTTTTTTTAAAAAAAGAAATGGCCAAACAATGGGGTGAATTCTAAGGAATTCTTTCTATTATATACCACAAAACTTTTGAATGTCTTTTCCGTTTATTTCAAACGGCTCGCAAAAAAGGCTATAACATTCATTTACTGAGAAATGCTTATAAAGTGTTACAGCAATATCGATTCACAGTATCTTAAAAACAAAAAACACAACAGACGAGCCGGCTTATCAAGTGTAAATGCTTTCAGAACGCTATAAATCCCTGCAAGACCACACTATCGACACACAGAAATCAACACTCTCTCTTGTTTTTTTTCTTCAACTTACGTCATATCAATCATAAGAGAGACCGTTAAGTTTTATTGTTGATGTTTGTAGGATAGCAAGAAAAAGAATGATAAGCAGCTAATCCGTCTTGTACTCGTTACCAAGTAACTCACTTAAGTGTTCCCAGGTAACAGGTCTCAGGTCAAATAATAGATCCAGGGACAGGCAATAGGTCTCAGGTTTTTGACTGCCATTTATATCATTTTCTTCTTGTTTATCTGAATTAAAAGTTGACTGCCGAAAATGTAATGAGGAACTAACTTTGTTTTTGCTATTACTTATTAAAATCACATTTTGGTATATGGCTTAGCTAATTTTTCTGAAATGATCGATATTAGGCCATCGAAAACCTCTTTTCGTCGATTAAGAGGATCGTTTAACGGTTTAAGTATCATTGCTATCTTCCACAATGTCGAAATCTAATTGAGACGCCAATATCAACATGCCATGATGCCAAAAAGGTTATGTTATCATGTGGTTTGTTTGGGATTGCAAAATCTAACACAGTGTCTAACAGAGTTTTTGTTGTAATGAAAAATCTATTTCTTCCTCAGTTATATCCGACTTATATCCGACTTTTTGACGTTGGATTGATTTATCTAGTGATCAATAGATTGATCCATCTGACAGCAGCATGCTTGGTCTCTTCAAAAATTGTCTTTTACTAACAACATCATCAGAAAAGATCAATATAACAGAGAGATTATTTAGGCATCAGAGAAAACGATTATTATGAATTTCATAATCCTGTACATTTTCTACCTTTACTCAAAACATTTTCACATCTATCATTTTATTATCCGTCATTATTGTGATTAGGCTTCTATTAGTTGGTTAATCCTTCGTCATGATACATCACCATGATTTTTATTAGCAGAAACAAAAGAGATCTAGTACCTTTTACACTTGATAAGAAGTGTATATAACGGTTCTAGATATTTTGAATTTCCGGTTTGTTCTCTTATCAATTGACTATCTCACAAATCATTATCATATCCTTCATATGTTTCAACACAAAAGGATATATAGACCAGATTATCAGACTTAAAACCTCGTACTCAGATCATCTTCGCTGATTCAAATGTTGAAAAAATTGTTGAATGAACATGTTGGAGAGTTGAATAACAAACGCTAAGTGTGTGACGTGTCATACAGCGTCCTGTACTGAGAAGATAATTATCTCTAACCAGCAAGTAACGGAAAACACGAAACGACAATAATCCGACGCTATTATGTCACTTTAAGCAATATTCCGGCGATTACAAACAAATGTAAATAAACATGGTAGCTGTAGGGAGGAATATTGTATATTGTAGTGGATAGGATTAAAGTGAGGATTTCAAGAAGGAGATGGTATAAAAATTTGTGAGAGATTTGTGAGGATTTTGTTACAGCATGAAGCATAATCGTTTAATTATCAGATGACAGCCATAACCTTTTATTATTAATAAGATTACTTCACTCACGTCGTACTGGTATTTTCTGAACTAAAGTAATGTTTCTACTGAGAGTGACAATAGCCTCTACATTCCTTCATTCTAATCCTTCAACGAGACAGATATGGAAACAAGCATCTTGAATGAGGCAGGAAAACTCTTTATCATGAGGTTGACATAAAGCTTAGAACAGGATGTCTATATTAGATATTTCGTGCTATTTTCGGGAATCAGCTTTTGGAGCACTGCTGCTGGCGTGGAAAATAGAACTTCCCACGTGCCAAAGACAAAGGAAACGCTTTGTCTAACTTAAAATATTTACACCAGAATTTTCATACCTTTTATAGAATTTCCCAATGCATATTCATGTCACACAAGTTATACAAAATATTTCCTTTGGTCTGGTTTTCAATATCCTACCGAGCTATACTGACTTGATCTCGCTTACCCGAATGCAAATTAAATCTTCAACGTAATACATTAAGAATCGAAAATAAATAAATTAATTAATAGTAGTGGATAACCCAAAAATACCAAGGACTGGCGATCGCGTGTTTAAGCTCAATAACATTAAAGTGTAAGTAAGGGAAAAAATGATTGATTTTCCTGAAAAATTTTTTTTGCACAACAGGATGAAAGGAACTCTGAATTTTCCAATGGTGAAACTTTTTTGTCAGAAAGTGGCTGGGAAGTCTGTTCATTTTCCAAAAACGTTGTATTAGCGGCTCAGTACATGGACGATCATGAAAATATAATACATATTGATCATGTTGCGTATTGATCCTTTTGTTTCAAAATTCTGTTTCATAAATAATTAATTAGTTCACGCAATAAAGCTTGGTCTCAACTAGGCGCATAAGTGCGAAAAAGTGCGCTAATCTTATTGAGCATATTCTAACCGCACTTTTGCGCCTAGTGGAGACACTCCATAATCGCACTTTTGCGCACTTATGCGTACTTATGCGTAGTTTTTCGCTGTTATGCGCTTTTCGCCCAGAACAAAATTTTTTGATATTGGCGAAAAACTATCAAAGGATGCCGACGATTAATCATTCATCAAATGATTTTTCAAGAGATTTTAAGAAAAAAACCACGTGCAAATTAGCCAGGAGACCCATCTACTCTTAGCCTGCTTACTCAACGAGCCGCAGGCTACATTCTCGACTTTGAGAGAATGTAGCTGGGTCTCCTGGCTACGTGCAAATGATAACGTTTTTTCTTCTTATACTGGCTGTGTTGTGGTAGAGATGTCTTTGAAAAAGTTTTTAAGTTTACTGCAAGAAGAAAAGCTTACGGAAAATATTCTCTATCATCAGCTTGTAAATCCATGTACAAAGTATTGTAGAATCCAAATTCTTGTCGTTGCTGGTATATTTTTCTCACCCAATACTTATGTTTTCGTTTTCTTTGTTTCTTGCTTTTAGTTTTTTTTCGAAAGTATAAATATAACAGTATATCTTCAAGATCTTCTAATTCACTTTCCTCACTCATCGTGAACTTTTTTAAGAAGAAAGCATGTGCGGAAAAGCGATTTTTGTATAGTGTCTCCACTAGGCGAAAAAGTGCGATTAGAATATGCTCAATAAGATTAGCGCACTTTTTCGCACTTATGCGCTTAGTGGAGACCAAGCTTAAAGAAACATCTTTGAAGCTCTTTTTTCAGTGTTCATTTTTCGTGTCAGAGCCACTTATGTTTGATGTTCCATTTACAAAACTAAAAAAGCTCGTATATTGACATTTGGCTTACTGAGAAGCTAAAGAATAGATATGAAAATGCCTTTTTTTGTATCTTTTAAATTTGAACACAACAGGAGTTATACGCTTGTAAGCGAAAAAAAATGAAAACAAAAAACAAGGTTTTAGAGAAACTGAAAATAACTCTGAAAATAATTTATTTGAGTAAAAACATAATAAGCGTTTTTCACTCTATGTCTTGTGATTAAAAAAGTGTAAAACAAATAAGTCAAACTTAACTCGTTTTGTAAATGGAGCTACGTTTGACTCACTCTAAAATCATGGGCTTTTAGAGATATAAATAAGCTTTCCAAAAAGGTATCATACTTGATATAAACATATTTCTGTCAAAAGGATTAATTAAAAAACAAAAACATGCTTTCTTCCCTTACTCACACCTTAAATTTTCTTAAGTGGATCTACTTCAAGATAAATATGTAACGGAGCTGATCATACTCTTTCCATACGTCATCAATACGTCGTTGCGCAAAGGGAGAGCTCAGTTTAAATTTGTGTAGTCGTAATCGTCGTAATCGCCAGGTGTGAACCAGGCTTTAAGACGTTCTGTAATGTTGCATTTCTCCACTTTTTTGACTGGTTCTGAATACACATGTTGCGTGTACATCGAAAACAGATTCTTACTTTCACCTAAAAAGTGAATCAACGAGTTGGCGAATCTTGTTTACAAGAAACAGGAAGTTTTCATGGCTGTTGACCCCTTGATCGAAACTTGAGATTTATATCTAAAATTGCATGACAAAATACACGTTTTTCTAAGTAAAAAGTGTGGGTCATTCATTGCAAAGAGTGCGTAAGTCTTCCAATAGAAAAATTGATCACGTGTCTTATTAAAATTTAACATTCTTATTGGTCAGATTGATTGATTGATTGATTGATTGATTGATTGATTGATCTTGATGCGTTTCGGTATAATACGTGAAAAGTTAAAATGAATTCAATTATTTCAATATCTGTTTTTTTATTAATTTCTTAAATTAATTTTCAATTTTAATTAATTAAATTCGACTACTCAGTCCTGATACTATTTTTCCTATTGGAATTTTTAATTTCTAAGCATCATTATAAAATGTTTCAAAGTTATCTGAGATTCTGGCAGTTTACTAGTGTTTTGTTGCTTATAAACCTGTCACTTACAAAATCTTCAAAAATTCTGGAAAGCGTGATTAAAGATGCCAATTTCGTCTTGGTGTGGAAGATATTTATATATTTATACTACCTTGAACCCAGGACCTCTTGCCTTTTCAATATACGCATAGCGACAAGAGACCCTGGGTTTGAGGTTGATATTTATATTTGATTTAAATGCTTTGTATGTGAGTATTTTGTCTACTTTTTTTCATTTGCATCAAAGAAAACGTGTAGCAAATAAAATATCCGAGTTAGTAACTCGGGAAAATTTTACGAGAATAAATTTTTTTTATTAACTTTTTTTAATTAATTTTCAATTTTATTAATTAAGTTCAATTTTTTCAATGCAAGGATTGAAAATAGCTGCCGGACATCGGCGATTTCCGAGGGCTTACCAGAAACGGCCGGCATAAAACCCTAAAAAATCAATGCACTCAAAGTGATACGTGCTGACGTAACGCGTATCTATTTTTCCTATTGAAAAACCGGCTTAAATCCTAGTGTAACAATTTTGAAAAGAGTGTTGTAGCTATGCCAGTCATTAATTTCTAAGCATCATTATAAAATGTTGCTAAGGGGTCCGTTACACGTAAGTGAAATGAAATTCACGCGGCATGAAGTTTCATACCAGAATGAATTTTTTTTACGTTACACGCGTGTTTCATTCCAGGCTGAATCTCATGCCAGCATGAAATGAATACTGACTATTTGCCGTATGATTTCATGATTGAAAAATTTTGTATTACGACTTTTTTTTCTCAGTTAACACAAAATGACTGAGGGTAAACAGCTAGCAGTGTTGTTTTCGTGTTTAAGTGGAGTCTTAAGCACAGTTTCCGCGGTATTACAACTTCACGGTGTTTTACTAATGAAGATCGTGAGTCAACAAAGACGCCTTCAACATTTATATAATGAAGCTATAGCATCAAGAAATTTAGCCTTTTCTCGATATCAACGTATCAAACAACGGTAACTAAAATTATACAATCGACTCTCGATATCTCGAATACTCAATATTTCGAACTTTTGGACAGAAACTTTCGCGTTTTTCGCTCTTTTTCGCGAAAGTTTGTGCCTTTGGAAATTTAAAAACAGCAAAGCGCGAAAGTTTTTTCACGCGAAAAAAACCTTTTTTCCAAGCAAATATCAGAAAACTTCAGCGGTACACTGGTGGAGGTGGAGAAACTGATTCTGAGTGGGAAGTTGAAGAAAATTAGTTATAGTTTTTTATTTTTACTTTAAACAAAGAAAGAAAAATCATAAAAATTAAAAAAAAATCGTTTTTTTTGCTCATTCGTGAAAGTTTTTCACGCGAAAATAAACTTTTTCTTCAATTCGCGGAAGTTTTTTCCCCGAAATTTGTTCCAAAATCTGCTAAACGCGAAAGTTTATTCCATAAATTTCGCGTTTTTTAAAAAATAACCAATTTTTTCAGTTTTACTTACAAATATTGCTGCTACCTTTTAGGTATCTCAGAAAAAAGGTGGAAAAATTTAAACACAGATAAGATGTCTCCAGATGAATGTAGAAAGAATTTTCGCATTTCAAAAGAAGATTTTCATTCGCTGGTAAATATGATTAAACCCTACGTCAAGCCTCCAAATTTCGAGGTGAAAAAGAGTTGCCATCACCCTTTACTATTTGAAAGACCAAGGGTCAATGAATATGACTGCAAATGCGTTTGGTATTGCCCGGTGCATAGTTGGCCAGGTTATCCAGGAAATCCTTGGTACTGACAAAGGCCCAAAGTTGATTAAGTTTCCAGGAAAGAAAGAAGAGGTGTCAACACCTATTGCGGCATTCTTACAAGGCTTTGGGTTTCCTCAGGTGATAGGGTGAGTTGACAGAACATATATACCGATAAAGCAACCTACTGAAAACGCCCATGACTATTTTTCAAAAACATATTCAATTAACTGTCAAGCTATTTGCAATGCCTTCGGACAATTCATCAACGTCAACGTCTCCATGACGCCCGAGTTTTTGCTAATTGTGATGTTCAAAAACGTTTTTCAAGTGGAAAGTTAGAACTGTTTTATAAAGAGTTGGTACTAGGTTGGTACTAGGTTGGTACTAGGTGAGGAATGTGTCCCACAACTTTCATTAGGAGACGCAACGTACCCTTTCATGCCTAACGTGATGAAAGAATTCAACCACAGTTCATCAAACGAAAAGTAATATTCAATCAAATGTTACATGGCGCAAGAAGTCAAATCGAATGTGCATTTGGCAAACTGAAAGCGCGCTGGAGACGTCGATGCCACCTTGGTTGAAAACATCATTCAAGAAGAAAGGTCAAAGACCACTCTTACACTACGCCAATGGGACGAAGAGTTAGAGATTCGATAACTAGTTATTTTAAAGAGTACTTGTAAGTTTTACAATTCAAAGCTTGTTAAATAACTGATAAAATGAACGCAGTTATGTACTAAAAAATATACATATTACAAGTTTTCATAATAACGAAATGCAAGAATTTCATTTTGTTGTGACCCAAGGGAAAATGAGGACGAGTTTGTTGTGCTAGCTCTGTGGTTAGGTATTCCCTGTTGATAATAATAATTTGGGGGTGCTGCTGCTGCTGGAATGGAACAGGTGGGCGATTACCACCACCTAAAGAACCTGCCAATACCAAATGCCAAATCGCCAATTGACTTCCCGACACTCTCTCTCCTGGATTGCGATATATCTTTTCAAAGGCACTGCTAGATTCTCTCGTGACTTTTGACAATTGCACTAGTGTACTCTGTTTCAATTTCAAGTATTCTTTTTCCATATTTAAGTAGACCTAAATGCGGAAAGCTGCTTTTCCATGTGTTTTCGTTTATTGTCAAACAAACTTTGGTGTTGGATTTGACGTTTTTTCTTTCGTTGGTAGAATGTTTTCAATTTCATTGTCCAGATGCTCATCTTTTTCATTTTCCGAGCATCCTTCCGCATCCTCATCCCCATATTCATCATCGTCGTCAGGTTCCACGTTCTCATTTTCAGTTGATGTTACTGCATGTTACTTACATGCACTAATTACTGCATTTCTGATAGCTGATGTCGCAGGCGATCCTCCCCATAGCGATTTCAACTCCTCCAGTTATCGCAAACTACTCTCCTAGAGCCTGATTTTTCTGCTCCCCCAGACGTCGAATGAGATCCCCAACCATATCGTCAATCCAGTGGAACCTTTTTCCAGGGTTACATTTTTTAGTTGGCGGAAAGTTTTGAGATATTTTCTGGAACATTTTCAACGATAGATTTTTCCTCCTTGGAGACTGCGCATTAACGCCACTGCGTGTTTACGCCACTGCGTGTTTACGCCACTGCGTGTTTACGCCACTGCGTGTTTACGCCACTGCGTGTTTACGCCACTGCGTGTTTACGCCACTGCGTGTTTGTCCAATTCAATTCGATTTGTCTAAATTCGATGGAATAGAAAACAGAAATCAATCAAAGACTTTTTTTATATGAACAATCCATTTGCGTGTTTTTTGTTTACAAACATTAAATTTTCACATTTTGTTCATTTTCATTGGTTTATTGTTGTTGTTGTTGTTTATTTGGTTAATTAAGAATGCAATTTCATGTTTCCTTTTCCCTAAAGTTGCCCTAAAACCAGTCTCGTACCTCTAATACATAAATAAGTTACAAAAATAGACAAAAATACCAAAGTTTCCAAAAAGCGGACAGCTCTAATTAAAATCCTTTTCCCCAATGGTGTCCGCTAATTAGAGGTTATACTTTATATTTCTTTTGTTTCAAGTTCAACATCTGTTTATTAATTAAGCTTCGTTTACACGATAGACAACTTAGATTTGCTAGTTCTATATTTACACTTAGGTAGATCATTTTAAAACCTAAAATGTAATGTAGTGTAAATAATATTTAGGCACTACTCCAGATGGATGGAGTTTGTATCTTTTTGTATCACGTGTTAGTTTCATAATGCTTCTACCGTTTTGCACCATACGGTTCTTGTTTACCGTTATCAGGCTCTGTTGGTTGGCTAGTTCTATCAACGAGTCATCACGTGACTTAATCCTCACTTAACCAAACAAAGTAAAGGAGGATTATACCGTCAAGTTTTGATGATCTCAAATTACCAGGAAAACTGTATATTATTGGAAAAATGTTATTTCTTGATTTTTCATCTCAACCGACAAAGTGTCCCTTTATTGTCGTCAGTATCGTCCAAGAGAACAATCGTGTGTGATTGAGGTATAAATGGACCTATGTGAAATTTATTTAAAACATTTAATACTAAATGATATCATCCTTGTTCCACCCTTTTTCTCACTAATTTTCACTTTCTCTTAGATTTTCTTACAACTCTGGGTCATATTTTAACCTTTGTTTATATTTACAGTTATTTATTAACATATTTTATTTAACATTTTTAATTTCAACAGGACCCACATTGATAACAGAATTTTATTTGTATTACCTTATCGGCCCTTTTTACGCCGGCCCTAAATGGCGTTATTTTTTCGGGGGGTGGCGTTATAAGGGCCGGCGTTAAAAGGGCCCGCGTAAAAAGGGCTGTTTTTTAAACATTTTAGGAAAAAGCGGCGTTATTTTTAAATCTTTATTTTTACCCAATAAACTGTGTGTACATGGATTAAAATAAAGCGAACAGATCGAATCGGGCATGTAACAGTTGGACATGTTCCAAGGGAGCTGTCAAGATTCATCTTCTATTTCCTTCATCAAGGAGATTCAGTTACTGGCACAGTGGCGAGCATCACGCCAAGAACGTCACCTATCCCGAAGGCGGACTTGAAGTGCCGATATTGATGCACTTTACCCACGCAAACAATGCCGTTGAAATAAAAATGAAAGACTTGGTGATAAAGCAACTAAATAAGATGAAAAAACTTTCACTGTAGAAGAGTCAGTCGAATGAACATTTTCAGAAGCCATGCCGGAAAAAGGAAGTCAAGAGCAAGAACAGTCTGAAGAGCCGAATTTTTTCATTGAAGCCGAATCCGATGGCGAAGTTGCCGACGAGGGTGCTGAAAATGTTATTGTAATCGATTAGATACATAAAAATTAGAGAAACTCTTGGAACAATGCAACAGTTACTAGCTCGCCAAGGTTACGAGCAAAATACAAACATATATACATAAATTGTAAGTCCAGTAAATCTTAAAATTATTGCAATATATCCCTACATTGGGAGGGTGGGATTAGTTAAGCATGCGCACCTTATATATATATATACATTATATACTAAGTCACGTGACAAGATGACGTGTAAAATAAATTCATATAAGATCGTGGAATACATAACGGGTTCAATGAAAAAGTTCACTGAGCGCTGAAAAGACTGTTTCTGTTTCCATCCCAACTCCTTACTAAGATTCCTAAAGGTGAAAGATTTTTGAAACGAAAACTGATTACGAACATGTTTTGAAAAATAAATTATTAATACTTTTTCAAAGATAATCAATGATGCGTAACAAAACAAGCTCACATTGAGCATCATTAGCACTAATTAGCATATCTCCATCAAATCGAATGTTTCACCGGTAATATGTCAGTTTACGAGTGCATGATTGGACCTGAAGATGTGAACTAAACAGAAACTTAGGTAATGGATACAGAAAGCACCTCAGATGGAGATGCAGCAGGTAGGAAATGAAAGGAGGAGAGAAATCCAGGAATGTACTTCTGGCCAATGATTTTAAGAATTTTAACAGGCCAAAAGAACATGTTTGTATTTTCATAGTAAACGATTTCATCTTGATCATTATTTCTTTGTATCCAGGTAAAGACGGTGAAAATAACGCGGCGACGGAAAATGACTGCAAAAAGTTGGATGTATCGTCTGACGCACCTGGAAAACAAAATAGCCATGAAGAAAAAGGGCTATCAGTTATGACGTCAATATTCTTTGTAATTGGTGACGTCATTGGGGCTGGCGTTGTGGCGTTACCATATGCTATGAAGTTAGTTGGATATTTAGGTGTTCCGCTGTTTATATTCTGTTCATGTTTGATGTGCTACTGTGGAATCTTGCTCGCCAAAGCTTGTGCAA
Organism: Turritopsis dohrnii; assembly: GCA_027922465.2. Classification (NCBI taxonomy): domain Eukaryota; kingdom Metazoa; phylum Cnidaria; class Hydrozoa; order Anthoathecata; family Oceaniidae; genus Turritopsis; species Turritopsis dohrnii. The sequence goes on from BQMF02000026.1 coordinate 235,675, forward strand.
AAATGATGAAAAACGAAGACCGTTCAAATTTACGGGACCCGTACCCTCGACTTGGCCTGAGGGCAACCGGTAGAGGTGGAATGCTGATAACGACATTTTCTTTAGCTGTCAATCAAGTTTTAAGCTGTATTGTTTTTATTCTGCTCGCTGGTGAAATCTTCTTAGAACTTTTTCCCACGTCACCATGGGATCATTACTCATATAGAACACAGCTAAGGATTTGGTTCTGTATCTGCGGTTTATTCTTGCTACCGTTTACATTTTTGGGTACACCAAAAGATTTCAAAGGGATAGGGTTTTTGGCCATGGCAACAAGTGGAGTTGCTGTTGCTCTTATCATCATTATGCTCGGTTATATATCTGGCTATCAAGTTGATAACGCCAAAAACTTGAAGAAGACTGGTGAAGGCTTTCTGCACGCGTTTGGGACAGTTCTTTTCGGTTTTGGCGGGATATCTATCTTTCCAACCATTCAGAACGACATGAAAGATCCAGATCGATTCGTTACATCAATATCAATAGGATATTTCGTCATCTCATTGATCTACATATTAACTCCTCTAGCAGCTTATGTTGTTCTGGGAGATTTGATCCGAGAAGATTTGCTGACTACGTTATCGTATTTGGAGCTGTATTTTACAAACCATCTATTCAGGACTATGTGCATGGCCGCACAGGCTTGTATTTGCGGTCATGTTTTATGTGCGTTCGTTTTAAACATGAACCCTATTTATCAACAATTTGAAGGAATAGTCGGCATCCCAACAGGTAATATATGGTCTCACTCACACTAATTTTGATGCTTTCCTCGGTTGGAGTTGGTTTTCAGATAAGCGTGAACGTTTAAAAAATGTATCGTTTTTTTCTTCTAGTGTTTGGTTGGAAGCGTGTATTTAGCAGAACGACATGGATGGTCTTGATTTTATTCATAGCGGTTGTTATTCCTTCATTTGGTCCTGTCCTTTCTTTTGTTGGCGGTTCGTTTGCAGCCTTACTCGGCATCATACTACCCGTTGTTTTCTATGCTCGATTACACGGATCACTTCCCGTATGGAAAGAAATACTGTTTGTATTCATAATATTGATTGCCTTGTTAGGCTCTGTAGGAAATGCTTACGTGGAAATTAAAAATATCATCAATGTTATGTTTGATAAGTATCATCACACATGATCATGGAATTGTGGAGATAAACTATGCAAAATATTATGTAGATAAATAGACTACTTCGTTACCGCAGAGGAAACCGATACATTCCGATATCGCCTGTTTGAAGCTTATAAATCATTGCTGGTGCAAGATTGTGTGTATTTGAATAGCGACATCTTTATAGAGTTTTTCTTAAAATTGATGTACAGTTTTGTTAGTTTTTATATTCAAATTTATGTATTCTTTCAATTTCTACCAATAGAGTTTCAGAACCAAATATTTTCAATTTTTTAAATAACTAACATACAGTGCTAATGCCTGTGAATTGGTTGGAGTGAGCAATTCAATTAAGTCACTTATTCCATCGACCTCAAACCCAGGGTTACTTACGGCGGCGTCCATATATCCAGGGATATATCGAAAGGCAAGGACCCTGGGTTCTTCGAGGTTGCTATTTCAGTGGACACTGATCGAAATATTTTTTAAATATATCTGAAATAAACCACGAAGCTTCTGTGTTATGTTCATATTTGACATCTCACGCTGCAGTTTCTAAAAAACATGATGGATTAACAATGCACCCATTTCTATGCACTAGCCTTACTACTTTCTATGCGGTGCTTTAGCCTCACTACTTTCCTCAGAAGGACTTCTGATGGTCTGAAACAATTTGATTAAATAATTCGAAACGTCACTTGAAGAAATTACTGCCAAAATTTTAAGGTAAGGACCGTTGGGGATGCTACTGGAGAATGAAACCAGACTCAACTTTCGGACGGAAAAAAATTCCGCTAATAAAATCTTCTGTTCATAAGCTGTCGTTTAAGACAGGTTCACACTTTCTTGCGCCTGTGCTGTGCTGCGTTGTGTCACTCTTGAGGACTGTGTTCACATAGACGAAACGTGACGCTAGAGTGCAGCAACGATTCAGTGGTAATTGGCGAAAGTCATTGATGTAGTCGTCAAGTACAAAGTTGCGTTCGTCCCGGATGTACTTATACCGTGCTTTATCGTGGTTTGTTTATCTTGAGAATACAGAATGGTGAGTCATGATCCGAGATTTCATCACAGTATATAACATCGCTTCCAACAAGTTTTGTGTCGTGGTTTGAGATAACATGGTCGATAAGACTTTTAGATTTTCTTGTTGTTCTTGTTCTAATTGACTATCTACCACAATTGAGATGTTATCCACCAAATAAACTTCATTCTAAAGGCTGGTTCACACTTGCTTGCCCAATCAGGCTTTAGAAAATCGCATTCGACAACTGCCATCTTATTAAAACTGAAAGATGTCATTAAAACTGCGATGAACAGAGGCGAAGTAACGCTATCTGTTTTTGCAGATTTTTCTAAAGCATTCGATACTGTCAACTATCGTACTCTCTTACAAGACCTTAGTATAGTAACCTGGGATTTTCTCATTAGTCTTTGCTTCTCATTGGAGATTACCTAACCAATAGAAAACAATATGTTCAGATTGATGATAAAAACTGTAAGAGACTAGACGTTGAATTCGGAGGTCCTCAATGAAGCATCTTAAGGCCGATTCTCTTCAACTTGTACGTGACAACAATAAACACGAATGGTCCAAGCAGCTACTTGCTCTATGCTGATGATACAAAGCTAATGCGGCATTTTTTATTTATTTTTTTTATTTCACCAATATCATATACAAATCTCAAATATAATCGTATATAATGGCTGGAGCAAGCAGAAGGCAGAAGTGCCTTATCATCAAGCCTCGTGTAATAACATCTAGTTTACTTTTTTAATATACTACTACTAATAATATAATATATACAAAAACATGAAAACAAAGTACCTATTTGGGCAGAAATATTTGCAAGCAAAAGGAAAACGTATGTACAGTGTGAAATGAAAAGGAAAAAACAAACAAACAAATATAAAAATGAAAATGAAAAATCAACGAAAGATACCAACATAACTATAGAGGAAAAATGGCATGCTAGGCGTTGTTGAAATAAAACAGCCTAAAAAAACTGAGAAAAATCAATGTCACTATCAAGCAACTTTATTTTTACAGATCTTTTGAAATGGTAAACAGACCTAGTGTTCTTTTCTGCATTTTGCAAGATATTGTTCCATAGGGCTGGGCCACGATGGGCGATGGAAAAGGTTGTTACTTTAAGGCGTTTTTGAGGAATTTTGTAGTTATTCCTTGAATATCTAGTATTATATTTATTTTGGACTCTGGAAAAATGGTTATGGAAAGTTATTGGGATAAGCTCGAGTTTACTTTTAAACATGAAGGTTAATACTTGGTATATGTTTAATTTGTAGATACTAAGAATCCCAAGTTTTTTTAATAAAGGTTCAGAGGGTGTGTATCGATCTACACCGAAAATAATCCTGCAAGCGTGTTTTTGTTTGCAGTAAAGTTTCTTAAGCTTTGTTTGGTTAGTACTTGCCCATACTATGTTGCAATAGGTTAGGTAACTATGTATAAATGAGAGATATAGTAGTTTTAAGGATTTTAAGTTGACATATGGTTTTGCTATGCGAAGTATTCCAAGGTTTTCAGAAATCTTATCTTGGATAACATTTATATGATTCTTCCATGTCAAATTTTCATCAAGAAGAACTCCTAGGAAATTTGATGAATTTTTCCCTTTTTATCTCATTATGGTTAATTAACAGTTTCGGTAATTTCAATGGCAAATCATCCACACTTGAAGGCTTACAAAACAAAATATATTTAGTTTTATTTATATTCAGAGAAAGTTTATTACTTCTGGAACCATTCTTCAATATTTCTAAGCTCTTTGTTCACGATATCAAAGAGTGATTTTATATTTTTATGTGAATAAAATAGGTTAGTGTCATCAGCGAAAAGAAAAGTTTAAAGTGTTAGATGCTCTGTAGAGATCATTTACATATAATAAAAAGAGCAAAGGGCCAAGAATGGATCCTTAGTGTACACCACATGTTATAAGTTTAAGAGATGTTCTTTTTGTTCCATACGAAACACATTGTTTTCGATTAGTGAGGTAGTCTTTAAACCACAAGAAGTTATTATTGCGTACATTCAAAAGTCAAGGACTTATCTGCAACGATCAAATCTATGCAAGCGGAGATTGATAGCATTAACGGTCAATGGTCGCAGCAAAACAACCTATCTCTAAACGCTAAAAAGACCAAATTGACAGTATTCTGGACAAGTCAGTTATCACACAGACACAACCTACATCAACTTGCCACCACGATAAAAAGTGACGACCAGGTAATCGAAAGATTGAAAACTTTCAAAATACTTGGAATTCGTTTCAACGAAAATCTAGACTGGACAGAACACGTCAACTCGACAGCAAGAAGTTGCTTTGCCACATTGAGAACTTTAAAACAGTTTAAAGCCTCGGCAAACTGGAATCAACGTAAAATGCTTGCTGAATCTTTGATTCTGACCAAGTTACATTACGGTGGCGTACTTCTGTCTGATGCTACCAAACATCAACTCCAACGACCGCAAAGAAGTGGTTACCGATCACTGAAAGCATTGATATGGCCCTGGCAAAAGTTGCACATAATGCCGTTTACAATGCAGATTGGCCCGCTTACCTTCGACTGTCCAAAGCACCTCCGCGAAACAGGGAATACACCTTTCCCGTAATTGATTGCGCAATATTTTTATCATGCTCTACCTCGTTTTCAATATGCTATACCATGACAACCGAATCTCCCGTGCTCAATCATTAACACTATCACAATCATTACACTAATTGCTCATTACTGAAATGAGTCCCGTGCTATTCTGTTACCATATCAACCTTTGCGAAAACGAGGCGGAGTATGGTAAAAAGTATTGCGCAATCAATTACGGGAAAGGTGTATTTCAGTTTAAACTCTAAACTGTGACTGAGTTTAATATCTAACCTCGTTTTTATGCAATTCATTGTTCCGCTGATTTTATTACTTTACAACTTAATAATAGTCTCTATTATTCTCAATTCCCACTCCAATAATTAGAAGCAGTTTGAATATTAAAAGCGAGGTTAGACACGACAACTCGGCCAAAATGCATCGTTTCAACAGAAATTCGAGAATGGTCTATTCGATCTCTACCGCTACCAACAGGTACGATATTGAAAACAATAGTCGCCTGAATGGTACCTTTACACATGAGGGTGCGAGATGTTTTAACGAATTACCCACTAATATAAAGAAAATCAACTCGATAAAAAGTTTTGGCATTAAATGCCGAAATTATTATTTTGATAAAGCTACTGCTAGAGTGCTTAACCTATCCTGAAGCATAGTTATGGGAAAGAAGACTTTATCTTTTTATAATTATTGAAGAAAAAACTACAGTTTTTCAGTACTGAGAGTTTCATGCCGTACGTATTGTACGACAATCTTCAGCTAAAGATTGTATCAATGAAAAAAAAAAAAAAAAAGAAAAAAGAAAAGAAAAAGAAATAAATAGTCAATATTTCGACCACAATGCCTTGTTCTGTCGAATCATATTGATCCGTTCAACCTCATCAAGTGAGTCCATCAACATTTCCTGTTACTTGCGCAAGTACCCACCCACACATAAATGAGCGAATCCACTTAAGAGCGTATAAATCAATGCGGACGTTCTTCCCAGGTTCGGTCAGATCTGCAGAGACCAAAAAAATTACGAAGCTGTTTTCTCAATTTGAAATACGAAACTGTTACAAACAATTACTGAACAATTCTTTGAAAAAAACGTCTTCCCTTTTATTTCATGAACGACAATATATACAACAGCAGCCGATAGAAGTCCGTCGTTTTCCACGTCTGTTCACGACGTTCTACTATGAAAAGAAATCAAACGTATATATAAATGTATAATCTTTCAACCAGTCAGTGGAGTTATAGCTGTATTCAAATTATTGACGATGGTGGAAACCAAATGTTTTATAGAGTCATCAGAACAATCGACGGATAATGTTTCCAAATCAATGACAGCAATGATGCCATCAACATCAACAGTTACCAAATCTCCTTGTTCACTTTCCATCACATTTTTCTCACCGTATTTGGAATTCAAAAGCTTTATCAAATGCTGATGAAAATTCCCAGACGGCAACGTATTCGGCACTTTCGCGCGTGTCGGTTCAGCTTCGACTTCCATGATCACTATTAACGTCGCATCGGCATACATGTCGTTTAATGGATTGGCCAACCATTCAACGACAACGGCATTTCGTTCTTGATAGACGATTATGTTGTTGTCGAAAAGACCGAGAGCTGGTTTACCATTATGAATGAAGTGCTCGACTGTTCCACAAAACTGTCTCAGATTTGATTGCAACAAACTAAAAGAAGCGTGATAGTTAATGATTTGACGTTGTGTTATAGAACTGGTCTGAAGGTCTGTGTAGTTTTGCAGATCGCTAGGCGCCATGATATGATAGTTGAAGCCACGTTTTAAGAGGATACCCGAGACGTTTTTCCCATGCTCGGGTTTTCCTGACGCCAGGCTACCAATCACTTTCGCCATTTTCTCGCCACGAAAATGCAGTTCTACACTTTGGCAATTTTTCGGGTTATAAACTTGGATGTTACTTAAGCCCTTGTCTTCGAAATCGCGTATCAAGGCTGCTTTCAAACGTCCCATTTCGTTCTGTTCTCCATGGTTTAATATGATGTGAGGTGGTTTCAGGATGTGGACAAACTCGCTGATTTGCTCGTAATCCGCATGCGCAGAAAAAGATATGTAATCAACAGACATGTTTCTTTTCATCCTTTGTCCATTCATCGCGACTACTTCTTCTGGTTCAGACATCAAATCTTTCGCCAGCGTGCCTTCGACACAGTAACCGGCGATAATGACACCGTTACGAGGATCCGTACACCAGGTTTCAAATAACTCACGTGAAAGTCCGCTTTGCATCATTCCTAAAAATATAAGTAGTACGAGCAAAGTAAATAAACATAATCCATGACATGGAATAACATTCCTATATACTCAGATCGTTTTTCGCTTTAAAATACCCTGAAATACACCGTCACAAACCTGGACTAGCCATAACAACTGATGGTCCGATATCATCAAATGAGTCTATCCCTTTCAAATTTGATATATGTTTAAAAACAAACGGATTTGATATGGAAATCTGTCTTCGAATACGATCATTCATGGCGCCGATGTACGTTTGGTACACAGCCATGCATTTCTTGGCAAGTGACGAAGCATAATATACAGGAACGTCTTGTAACTCCGGATGTTGGTTCCAGTACTCATCCAGAATGAGTAACAGTTCTTGGGCCCTTCCTAACGCAAAAACAGGTATCAGACATCTTCCTCCACGGCTGATGATGTTGTGTACAGTGTTGGTGAAACGCTTCTCTCGTTGGTCTCGTTTCTCATGGACGTGTGTGCCGTACGTCGATTCCATTATGAGGACATCTGGACTGATTGACGGTATTTCGGCCGACATTAAATGACGGTCTTCCTGTCGCGAGAAGTCGCCAGTATAAAGAACATTCACACCGGCAATCTCGATCATAAACATGGCAGCACCGAGCACGTGACCAGCATTGTAAGCCCAGAATTTAATGCCGCTAACTTCTTTCTCCTGGTGAAAATGCATGGTTTCAATTTTCTCCATACTTTTTTCTAGATCTTTCTCTGTGTATAACATTTGATCTGCAGAAAGATTGCTAACTTTTATGTAATCTGCTAACAGCCACCTAAAACGTTATCGGAGCAGTTTAACTGTATTGTTTAGTGAATACTAAATCTGATGGAAAAAAAACCCTAGATGACAGTATGTTTGAAATTACATGTTTTGTATAGTTTATGATTCCTTTCACTAAGAGTGGTTCTCCTGAGACAGAACACTTTTAGCACAATTGTATCCATCTAAAACTTCCTGCCAGTTTTTAAAGTACTATAACACTAATAAAAAAACTTTTTTATTTCCTTCAGGTCTGAAGTACTATTCCCATCAGGACCTGCAGTTGCTTACCTGTATATGGCCTTCGTGGGGTGCGTCATAAAAACACGACCTTTGAAATGTGTCTTTTCCAAAAACCAAGGCAAGCCACCTAGTGTGAAAGGGGAACACTTCTACTAAGTCATTCATAATTAAAGGAAGTTGAAAACTACATGAATGAAGAAAAACAAACAATAGCAAATACCACAGTGATCGAGATGAAAATGGCTGATCAATAACAAATCAACTTCTTCCGGATCAATCTCATCAATGAACGGTAAAGAATCTAGCCCATTATAGCCTGGATGAATTCCAAGATCCAAAAGAACTTTTTTGCCCTTGAATTCAATAAAAATGCAGGATCTTCCAACTTCTTGCCCAGCTCCAAGAGGAGTGACACGTAATAAGTCACTTTCTTCACTAGTTGCTGCTGTTGCAATCACTGCTGCCATTTTGAAAGACCAAATATCTAAGTTTCAACACAGATGGAGGTTGGACCTTGTATTATTTAGTAACTCCAATCTGTTCATTTGGTTATCATTCTGTAAAGAAACAACCAACTCACATAATTACCTGAGATGAAATTCAAGGAAATTCTCATCAAAACTGTTTTAATATAAACAGTCTAGTTGTAGAATAATTTCTGGTTGCAACAACCAACTCTGTTTAGTTACTCAGTCTAATTTCCATGCATAAGGGAAATGTCTGGTTAAGAAGATGAAGCTGACCAGTAACTTTCTTCGTCAAATTCAGGGGAATCCCTCATAGTACCGTAATTAAGAACATTTCGATCAGAACCAAAAAATCATAAACATTATTAACAAGTTCATAATAGATAAATGAGACTAAATTCATTTGCTTTGCAATATTGTTCAAAAATCATAAATTTACAAAAAAAATTTATTTGGATGCTAAAAATCAGCACAAAGCTTTTCATACGTCTATGTACATCATATCATATCCACCTGGTGATGTACATAGTCGTACGATATATTTTTTTACTGTGTTTATGAATAAATAAGTTCAAAAAGCAATTAAAAACATTTTCAAACAAACTGTACTAAGCTCAATTATTATGAACACTCTTTTTGTCCTAAGCTACTGTCTTCCAAGCCAACATTTCTGGGTATTTTTTGTCAAACTATGAACCTGTGTGTAATTTTTAGTAAAAGTGAAACAAAGAAACTCTCATCCTCAAAATTCAAAATTTGTGCCATCACTCTATCTTAATTAATGGAAATTAAATCACCACATTATTTGGGAAAATCACAAGCACCACGTCACATAAACATTTATAGGGAGAACTTTTAATTAAGCTATGAACTTTAATTTGCAGTTTCACAAAATTTGGCTGACAGCCCCAGACTATAGTCTGCTCTTAGTTTAGTGTATAAATACACTTTTGTCGAATAATTTGATATATTCTAATTCTAATATACTTGTCATTTGAGTCGCTCATTGAACTTGCCGCTACTCTGGACATCACAAACACTCAAGGCTGGTGTTGCAGTCACTGATACCTCACACTTAGCTTACGTAAGAATATAAATATCCCCACCCCCACCACCCCCACCACCCCCACCACCCCAATTTTATGCATAACCTTCACCTCATTTTGCTTCTCTGATTTAAACTTTTTTTCATGAAGAATTCATGAACAATAAATTTACATATATATAAACAGAAAAGTTTGACTGTTGAACTTCCCAAATTAGGTATCTTCAGAGTCTGGCAATTATTGCTTTTAACTTTTTCAATATTTTAAAAGACTCAGCCACAACACACACAAACTGTAAGACAGGTTACAAATTAATAATATTTTTTTCATAAATTTAGTACAGAAATGGCATAATAGAATATGCTATATAACAAACAATAGATGAAACCTCTTAAGAGTAGAAGCTTTATAAGGCTTATATCTTAATTAGGAGAACGTGATTAACAAAGTCAAGATATTCATCTCCCTAGCCTATTAACATGCATTTATTTGATACATTCTATTAGTAAGTGCAACTCAGTAACATGAACATTTATGACAATAGCAAATCAAAGCAATGTAGAATAAAACCTCAAGCTCTGATTCTCCTAATTAGGGGTAAGAAGACATTAACAAATATTTCTAGCTTAAATTAAGATGTATTTCCATTTATGTACTCCCGTTCAATTAAAGGGATTCTTATGTTCAAAATGATACTTACAAATAAGATAGAGCTCAAAAATCTCTTTTCATGATTCTTTTTAGTTTTAGAGTTTTGTTTTTAAGATGTTACATTAAATTTATGCAATACATATTTATGATGTAATAAGATTATATACATCTACCACTATTACATGTTTGTAATTTATACACTAGGGAGTAAGGGCTTCAACTCTGAGTTGATTAATATGAGAATGAAGTGATAGTAGAGTGCCTGCTCCCCTTACCGCTATGTGCCGCTTGCCGCTAACTTTGAGTTTGATGGTTTATTTCCTTCATTTAAAGACAACAAATCAAACCAAACTAATTATTATCTAAAAGTATATTCATTCAGCCATCGTTATGGAAAGTTTCAAAGTGAATTGCCAAATACTTACTGATAGAGTAAAATCTAACACCGGGTCGCGATCATTGTGAAAATAATATTAAAAATGGCTTCCTCGAATAATAAATGCTTCAAAATTCAGTGTCATAAATAACGGAGCATATCGATTCCTTGTTATTCCTCTGCTGTCTTGAATGCTACCAACATCTGAGATTTTATCCACACAAACAGTTTTCTTGTATATATCGTATACGCGAGCAAATCATCTAAAATTTACAGCAAGGTAATTCTGTAACCACGTGTCCTTTCTCCGCTATAGCAACAAAATCTGTTCTTGTTAGCACTGATTTCAGCTTGATTATTCAATCAGTTAAATTTTTTTTGCAGACATTCAATTAGCATGAAATCCCACGTTGATAATATCACCCATAGATTTATCGTTCAAGTTTCGTAGACCTTTTCACCCAAAGGACCAACTGTCATTAAAAAATTTTTATTGCATTAACGCTTTTTAGCAATTGGAACTGCGTTGAATTCTATAGGATCATTCTAGCATGTATCCTCCGCATGTTGAAAATCTCCACAAGTATGCAATTGATTTCATATGTTGCAAGTGTAAAAAATAATTCAATACATGTTGATAATTACATTCGCCGTTCACGCTTTTAACAAATTAACGATGTCTGTGTTTACTGTATAATTACTCTAGGCTCACAATAGGGCAATTCCCATCACGTGTCTAGATTTTTGCTATCAAAAGTTGTAATTTGTAAACAGTAAAGGCATGCATTTTTATTAAGCCTGTGGTTGTCTTATATCTGCAGAAGCAAAGGAGGAAAGCACTTAAATTGAGAGAAAAGGGATTAAACTGTTATTATGAACACTAAATTCCATAAAATTTTGTTATTTGCATCACTTTTGACGAATGTGAAATTAGTTAGCGGAAAGAGGAACAAGTTAGCGGAAAGAGGAACATCACCCCGATGATGTTTACAATTACAGTATTTGTTATCAATCTTATTCTCCTTGTTTATTCTTGTTGATTTAGTATCTAGAATGACCAATTGTGGTGCTAAATCCATTTAACTGTGTTTTTACGTTTGCATTGACGAATTTTGCAACATTATAATTAAAGTTAGCGGTAAGGGGAGCAGGCACTCTATTTACTAACTAATTCAGAAGCTTATACATTGATGTATACCATGTTATTACATCATAATTATGCAATGTATAATTTGATGATTTTTGAATTGAAATATCTTCCCAAGGAAACAGAATTTCCAAGAACTACTGCAAAATTCATAAATTGTATACTTCATAAACAGGCTGTGAAAAAGTAATTATTGCAGCACAATCATCACTAAATTTATTTAAGTATATAATGATTATGATCATTCTTCATCATCACATTTTTCAGATCAAAGCCAGACTTTTTTTATAAATGATTCACTCACACGTGAACAAAATAAAAATGACAAAATCTCAGATACTGGTAGCATTCAAGACGGCAGAGGAATATCAGAGAATCAATCTGTTCTGTTATTTATTTTGAAGCATTTATTTTTCGAAGAAGCCATTTTAAATAATTTTTTCACAATGATCGCTACCAGGTGTTAGAGTTTATTCTATAAATCAGTGAGTATTTGGTGATTCACTTTGAAAATTTCCATAACAATAGCTGAATGCTTATACTTTAACAAGAAGTTTTGTTTGATTTGTTATCTTTAAATGAAGGAAATAAATCATCAAACTCAAAATTAGCAGCAAGCGGCACATAGCGGTAAGGGGAACAGGCACTCTACTAATAAAATACTTGAGTGTTCACACCTGGCGATGATTAAACTTTTTTTTCAATCGTCATAATTGTCGTAATGGGCCAGGTCTCCAGCTTGAATGATTTTGGAAACAGGAAAAAAAATCATTCATTTTCATTTTACATGCGCTGCAAATAATGATTTATTTGGAAACATACTGCTTAATTAGTAATATATTCTCTAAACTTGACGAATTCATTCTCCCATTAAGGCGACAAAGCCTAAAGCTTCTAACCTCAACAAATTAAAAAAAAGGGATTTCCTCTCTTACTGACAGAAAATGAATGATATGAATGAAATTACAAATGTATAGTGAAACATGCATGTATGCACAAAAAATTATCTTTCTTTGCGTACACCACCATACAAACACAAAAAAGTGAAAGACGCATCACATTCCCTTCTTACGCGGCGAAGTTATTGAGAAAAAAGCATGGTGCACATGTTCACGAATCTTCAGTGCAGCTTGTTCTGTCCTTTTTACCCCCCGTCAAGAACGTTCATTTCGCTCGATATGGGCGGCGCGGGCGGCATCACGAACGGCGGATCAATCATTGATCAATTCGTGAGCTTTCTCGATCAAAATTGGACCATTGACTGGAATGTTGTTGCCACGCATTGATTTGAACCACTTAACAAGGCTTCATTTAATTTGTCATCCTTTTCTGATCCTTTTGTCATCCTTTTTTGATCCGCTGGCGTTTAAAAGATGAATATTTGAAAGCATTAAATATCTTGTCTTTACTTTTCTTCCAGGCAGCGTTCGATTGCTGAAAAATTTGAATTTTAGGACTTCGAATGGACAAAAAATACACCTTTCCCGTAATTGATTGCGCAATATTTTTATCATGCTCTACCTCGTTTTCAATATGCTATACCATGACAACCGAATCTCCCGTGCTCAATCATTAACACTATCACAATCATTACACTAATTGCTCATTACTGAAATGAGTCCCGTGCCATTCTGTTACCATATCAACCTTTGCGAAAACGAGGCGGAGTATGGTAAAAAGTATTGCGCAATCAATTACGGGAAAGGTGTATTCCAAAATTCGATTTACATGATCAAAATTCGATCACGGGACCAAAAAATCTGTTCGATTTACATAATTATTCGAATTACACGAGTTCGAATTATAGGAGTTTTCTTATAAGGGTTTACTAGTAAACTCGGACGGGACCGAAGACTTTGTTCGATTTACATGATTTATTCGAATTAAATGAGTTCTAAAATTATCCAAACGGAAGTAATTTTTTTGTCAGTTTTTCAGAAAACGTTTGTTCGTTTCATATTTTGCATTGTCAGATCTATTCGCACTGTTAATCAACTTTTCATCTTCTGGATCAGATTCAAATATTCTTGACAGTTGCCCATCTTCCCTGCTGCTAGCAGAGTTTGTTCTTGGGATCGTTCCAAGGCTTTTTCGAAGACATCTTAATAGTTTGGGATACTGAAACCACGTGATAGAGAGAACTCGTTCTGAACCTAATGAGCATATGTTGACTCGCTCCCCCAAGCATCCGATGTGATGCAGAATACGCAAAGAAACTCTGTTTCCATTATCTGTGTGATAGTGGAAACAACGTTTTTCAAGGAGTAATTGAATTTTTTTGCTTTAGTTGCTAAATTTTAACTGAGGCGCCTGATTTTTTACGAATTTGTTGATCTAGATATTTCTTTAATTCAGTAGCTGAGGCCCTCAATCATGTGCAGTTTTTTCGCCACTAGAATATGAAAATCCAGTACACAGAAAACACATTTCTCTTCACAATTAAAGTCATAAAAAACGACTTTTGACTTCTTTGAAGCCTTATGTTCTTATATACCATATAAAGTAATGCATATTGCTACACCAACCTATACCAGACCATTTCGCTGGCGAATGTTGCTCTGCCGAATTTGAAATCCTTCTTCTCTCATTAAAATCTGTTGTAACTTGGCCTGATTTAAAATGTTTTCATTGCTCCGATTTGTAATCCCACAAACCTGCTTTAATTTAAAATCGTTTTACTCTAGTTTAAGATTCAAGTTATGGAAAAATGTCAGAGAGGTGAAAGTTAGAGGAGCGATGTGCACGATGGTGTAGTGGTTAGTACCTTAGTAGTAGTGCGACCGCTGCGATCCGTGTTCGAGTCTAGTTATGTCGTATCATCTCGATACTCCACTCCGATGCGCTAAAAGCAGCGTGTCAGCCCATTAGGATCCATCGCCTGACTGCACACTGGACTTGGGGCAAATTTAGAGCAATGCCGTACGTATCTCATATGCGGTAAGTCAACTACTAGTTGCAAGTCGGAGGGCAAAAGAACCAATAATCGGATAATTGAATATAATCAGGGCGAAATCAATAAAAAAGGTTCTTTTCTACAAAAAAAATAAATGAAAGCGAGGGATAAGTTCTTGTATCCAAAATAAATTAATTAAGGAAGATTCAGGAAGGGTGTGATATGTCAGGATTTGAATTCTATTTTAAAGCGTGGAATAATGTTTATATATTTTACAAATAACTGAAGAAAATTCTCACCCGCAAACAAAATGTAATGTTTGCTACCAATTACAAAAATGACAATGTGTGTTTGTGTAACAATGTTAAATAATCAAGTAAATAGTGAAAAAAGCTAACTTTTCCTGATCATAATTTAGTTTTGTAATTCGTTCATTGGGCTGATCCATCCCATATAATGACTTCTTCACCGTAGTAACCACACGCTGCACATGCTCTTGTCTGCCAAAAACCATACCTACGAATACAATCAGGGCTTAATGCAGCCCTCCAATGACAACTTCGGTTTATTCCTTCATCGTATCCACCATGCCTTGATCTTCTTGCAGCTATAGATCTAGCTTTTGAACCAAATGGAGGATCTGCATACTGCAAACACGTGGGCCCATGGCAATAGGTCACAAATAAGCTAGGGCCAATATGACAGTCCGAGTGCCTATGACAACCTTCATGAATGAGTTGACACTGAAATATAGGTTGTCTGTTATAATCATTTCGATATTTAAAGCGTCTAGCCTTGAGTCCTCCAATTTCAATCAGACTGCATCCAAAATCTACAAAACCTTCATAGTATTGCTTCATGTTCATAGCTATGTTGTATCTTCTTTTGTTATGCCCATATTTCATCAAGAATATATCCCATATTGGAGTATACTTGTAAGAAATGGGAGATTCCATTCGACGACCTTCGTTAAGTAGCCTTTCGATCAATTCTGGTGTTCTTTCTCTAATAAGTTTGTTTCTTGTACGATCAGTGCCACCTCTAATTTCTATGTTAGATGATGTTACTAATTTCTTAGTACTTGTAGCCGCCTCTTTTGTAATCTTACTGCAAGCATGAAATTCTATAGGTACATCGAAAGCTAAGCCAAATAGATCGAGGCAAGCTTTGACTTTTAGTGATTCCAGGTTGTAGGATTTTGAAGATTTTGCAAATGTCCATTGACGAAGCGAAGATCCCATTATTACTTGACTTTTGAAATGCGTACCGAATTTCTTCAAAAACACATCGTACATTTCCCAACTTTCAGCTGACGATGGGTTTGGAATTATGGTTGAAAGGTCATCAAAATCTTTCAGGATTTTATCTGTCAATACTCCATCTGAGGTTTTGTAACAATTTTGATCAATGGAAATAGACCTTGTATGAGTGAAAATCTCCACTGATGCACCAATTACATCAGTACTTCCAGCTGATAAAGATTCAGTTTTAACATTCAAGGTCGCACCCATTGTCTGCTTTCCTACAAGATTCATACTGATACCTGTATCGGAAGCAATCCTTCTATAAAACGCATCAACATTCCTGTAGGTATTTGCGAACCCGTCATCTCTTCGTATTATTTTTGAAAGAAAACAACGCTCTGGGAATTGTTGGAATATTCGCATTCCGCCTAACGTGTCGCTATATAAATCTGAGTTGGGGAGATATTGACTCACGAAAACATTTTGCATTGCTTCAGAACACGAGACGGATGCATTTAAACGTTTTCTGTTTCTATCGTATACTGGTACTTCACATCTTGCGAATGATGTTTGGCTTCCCAATTTGCTGACCAAGACTATCGACGTAACAGCAATGACTGCAGCAAACAGGAATACTGCGACTGCTTTTAATTTGTTTGGTATTCTATTTCGATTGTTAATCACCTAACGGTGTCCTTTCTTCGCCACTATCCATCTCCATATTAACAATCAAATTCGTGTAAATACCCACTAGTCTAGACCTAGAGTACGTCCCTCTGAGCTCACGAAAACATAGCTTAATGTGAATTCATAAGGGTCATACCTAACAAGCATTACTTTATATTAGAAAATTTTTCTAATTCCCAGTCAAACCACAGTATGTGTAATCTTCAAAATAAACTGAAATGTTATGAAAACTAGCCAAGCCCACATAAAATCAACTTTGAGCAAATATTGAAAGTGTGAGTAGGGGAAAAAATCATTTTCTGAGAAAATATTTTTGCACATCAGGATGAAAGGAACTTTGAAGGAGATCTGTTTGTTTGTTAATGTAGGTATTTTTTCAGGAAGTGGCTGGAAAGTCTGTTTATTTTCCAAAAACGTTGTATTAGCCGCTAATTTGTGTACATGAAAGATCATGAAAAGCCACTTACGTTTGTTGTTCCAGATTTACAAAACTAAAAAAACTCGTATATTGAGATTTGGCTTACTGGAGAAGCTAAATGATAGATCAAAAAACGCTTTTTTGTATCTTTTAATTTTGAACAGAACAGGAGTACAGGATACTCTTGTAAGAAAAAAATGAAAACAGAGAACAAGGTTTTACAGAATATGAAAATAACTCTGAAAATACTTTATTTGAGTAAAAACAAAAAAAAGCGTTTTTCACTCTATGTCTTGTGATTACAAAAGTGTAAAACACATAAGTCAAAATTAACTCTTTTTGTAAAATGGAGGTACGTTTTTACAACAAGGTCTTCAATTTTTTTTTAATCAATCTAAAATTTAAAATTTTAGTTTACCTCAAAAATTTTTAACATGAGCTTTTAGAGATGTGAACAAGCTTTTCAAAAATCATGCTTGATATAACACGTTCCTGTCAAAAGGATTAAGTAATTTTTCCTTGAATCCAGTAAAAGACTTTGAAAGAACCGAGAAATTTTGTCCCACTCAGTAAAAGTCTCAGATGATCAGTGAGGTCACTTTCTTAGGGTTTGTGATCTGTTTGTGATCTTCCTCATCAATAACCTCTATTATTGCTTAAGCTAGTTGGATTAGAAAAAATTCGAGTATAAAGCGCGTTTGGAATACCCAAGTCATTTGAACTAGTGCTTAAGGTTGAGTTGATTCGTTGTTAGGGACTTTTAATAAAAGATCCCTACAAGTTTTTATAGGATTTTCAGTTTCAAATAAGGCAACTGTACTTTTATTAATGTATAATTATCTGCGGCGCAAAGCAACAGCAGATATTGGTTTACCCGTGGATGATGATGATGATGATGATGATGATCCTAAAACGGCCTAAAGTGACGTCATGTTGTGTGCTGTTTACATGGCTCTTATGATCCCTGGTCACACGACATCAAATTTCAGTAGCGTGAATTCCCGTCAATAAAGCATTGATTTATAGGCGGTAGTGTGTTTTCCTACATCTATTGGTTTTTTGTGGAGAGGTACATCTCTTCTCAAGACAACCTGGCGACAAACTTTCAATTTTAGCTCTCATTAATTCGGTAGAGGAAGTCATCACTCAGCAAAACACACTAGGGACTATATTCCTTTTTGCACACTCAATTTTTTCACTAATAATGTCCTTCTTGCCTGAATCAAATGTGTTTTCGTTGGCTGTTATAATTAAAATTGGGGTGCATGGTCCTCACAACCTCGAAGCGTTGACTATTTATCAGATTCGTTTGTAGACCACAACCTTCATTTGTGGGACTTTTGACTTTGTGTCCAGTTTGAGGGATTTCACCACACAGGACAACGTTTTTATAAACCACAAATCTTTAAGAAACAAAATTATAATAATACCTTCACAAGCCCCACATGTTTCCCCATTATGTTAGCCAGGAGACCCAGCTACATTCTCTCAAAGTCTTAGCCTGCGGCTCGTTGAGTAATCAAATGTAATCCATGCAAAATTTCATGAAATTTGAAGAAACTTCGAAATTTGGTCCAAATTTGGCCCAAATTGTCCAATTTGAGTCAATTCTGGCAAAATGATTGCCAGAATTGAAATCAGCACCTTGCAAATGTAATCCATGCAAAATTTCATGAAATTTGAAGAACTTTCGAAATTTGGTTCAAATTTGGCCGGAATTGTCCAATTTTAGTCAATTCTGACAAAATCACTGTCAAATTTGAAATCCGCACCTTTCAATTGTAATACATGCAAAATTTCATAGAATTTAAAGAACTTTCGAAATTTGGTCCAAATTTGGCCCAAAATTGTCCAATTTTAGTCAAATCTGGCAAAATGATTGCCAGAATTGAAATCAGCACCTTGCAAATGTAATCCATGCAAAATTTCATGAAATTTGAAGAACTTTCGAAATTTGGTTCAAATTTGGCCGGAATTGTCCAATTTTAGTCAATTCTGACAAAATCACTGTCAAATTTGAAATCCGCACCTTTCAATTGTAATACATGCAAAATTTCA
Source organism: Turritopsis dohrnii (assembly GCA_027922465.2). Taxonomy (NCBI): domain Eukaryota; kingdom Metazoa; phylum Cnidaria; class Hydrozoa; order Anthoathecata; family Oceaniidae; genus Turritopsis; species Turritopsis dohrnii. The sequence continues at coordinate 254,720 of BQMF02000026.1, forward strand.
TAGAATTTAAAGAACTTTCGAAATTTGGTCCAAATTTGGCCCAAAATTGTCCAATTTTAGTCAAATCTGGCAAAATGATTGCCAGAATTGAAATCAGCACCTTGCAAATGTAATCCATGCAAAATTTCATGAAATTTGAAGAACTTTCGAAATTTGGTCCAAATTTGGCCCAAATTGTCCAATTTTAGTCAATTCTGTCAAAATCACTGTCAAATTTGAAATCCGCACTTTTCAATTGTAATACATGCAAAATTTCATAGAATTTGAAGAACTTTCGAAATTTGGTCCAAATTTGGCCCAAATTGTCCAATTTTAGTCAAATCTGGCAAAATGATTGCCAGAATTGAAATCAGCACCTTGCAAATGTAATCCATGCAAAATTTCATGAAATTTGAAGAACTTTCGAAATTTGGTCCAAATTTGGCCCAAATTGTCCAATTTTAGTCAAGTCTGAAAAAATGACTGTCAACTTCGAAATCATCACCTTGTCTAAATTGCCCAATTTTAGTCAAACCTGTCCTAAATTCCTAGCAAGGTCAGTCATTAACTATTCTGAATAAACAAACAATCCGAAATCCGAACGGACTTTCCGAAAACGACGAAAAACTGTTACAGAGACAGATAGATAAATAGATAGAATGTGGAAACCAAACAATTTCCTACGCTTACGCGCGCGGAAATTGAAAAATGAAGCTTTTAAGCCGGTTTTCCACTAGGCGGTTTAGAACGCGCTGAGCGAGGCGGCTTTTGTTTTTTCAGTATGAAATCCGCTGAAACCGGTCCGCTCAGCGCGTTTTTAAAAGTCGACTTCAATCCGACTTCAACGCGCGTTCTAAAGGCGTGAACCAATCAAAATGCAGCATGTGATGTAAACAAACTTTCTCAAAGGCATGGTTTCATTCTAAAATATCGGGAAAAAAGTTCACTATCAATCAAACTAATTTTTTTTTTTTTATCATTTGTTTATATTTTTATTAGTTGCTTTTTAGTAACCAACTTGAAATGAAATGATAATAATAATGATAGTGTTCATCTTTAATTTTTCTCTTTATACTTTTAGACACTCTTTTTCAACTCATCTTTGCAAGTGGAAATTGAATAAATACGCGCGTAGCGGATTAATTAGCGGCCATTGTCTTAAAAACAATAGCCGCCTCGCTCAGCGCGTTCTGAAACGCCTAGTGGAAAACCGGCTTAAAGCCGGTTTTGAATTTCAATGATTTTGTGCTCCTACATTGGTGTATTGTAAGAATAATATAATGATGGGAGTGCATTACTTTTTCAATTTCCGCGCTTTTAAGCGTAGGAAATTGTTTGGTTTACACATTCTATCTATCTATCTATGTAACACTTTTTTGCTGTTTTCGGAAAGTCCGTTCGGATTTCGGATTGTTTGTTTATTCAGAATAGTTAATGACTGACCTATGCTAGGAAAACTTAGGACATGTTTGACTAAAATTGGGAAATTTAGACAAGGTGCTGATTTCAAATTTGGCAGTCATTTTGTCAGAATTGACTAAAATTGGACAATTCCGGCCAAATTTGAACCAAATTTCGAAAGTTCTTCAAATTTCATGAAATTTTGCATGGATTACAATTGAAAGGTGCTGATTTCAAATTTGACAGTCATTTTGTCAGAATTGACTAAAATTGGACAATTTGGGCCAAATTTGGACCAAATTTCGAAAGTTCTTTAAATTTCATGAAATTTTGCATGGATTACATTTGAAAGGTGCTGATTTCAAATTTGGCAGTCATTTTGTCAGAAGTGACTAAAATTGGACAATTTGGGCCAAATTTGGACCAAATTTCGAAAGTTCTTCAAATTTCATGAAATTTTGCATGGATTACAATTGAAAGGTGCTGATTTCAAATTTGACAGTCATTTTGTCAGAATTGACTAAAATTGGACAATTTGGGCCAAATTTGGACCAAATATCGAAAGTTCTTCAAATTTCATGAAATTTTGCATGTATTACAATTGAAAGGTGCTGATTTCAAATTTGACAGTCATTTTGTCATAATTGACTAAAATTGGACAATTTGGGCCAAATTTGGACCAAATTTCGAAAGTTCTTCAAATTTCATGAAATTTTGCATGTATTACTATTGAAAGGTGCTGATTTCAAATTTGACAGTCATTTTTTATAATTGGACAATTTGGACCAAATTTGGACCAAATTTTGAAAAATCTTCAATTTTCATGAATAAACATCATGCACAAGGTATTGGTGAACTGTTTTTCTGGCCCCGAAACATCATAGTGAATTGCAAAGCTGTCAAGATTAAGTTAAATAAATTAAAGAAGGGAGTAATTTGATGAATTCCAGACTGTATCAAATTATTAGTCAGTGTATAAGTCATTCAGATATCTTGAAAATTAGCCTAAAGCAATTTTCTCAAGGGCTGATGCGGAAATTGTTCAAGCCTAATGGCTTCTAGTTTTATATTCATTCACACACAGTGCTTTAGTCTCTATTATTCATATTATAGGTATAATCATTATTGTTTTGTATTGGAAAACAAATCACTTTTATCGAGGCACGAGTAAACATTCTTAAAAACACACATCTTGCTCTGTCTGGCTTATTGAAATTGTTTACGTATAAATTCTGTGATTTTGATCAGAAAGAAACGATGGCTAAACCGAGCAGAATGTGTGCAAAGTAGTGTAATTTGACCTTGCATGAACATGTTATTAGAAAGTTTCAGAGAACAGAAATCATGTTTTATTTTTCTATTTTTGATTGTTGAAAGTGAAAGTTGTTTTTCTCTCTTTTTTCTCTATCTGATCTAGACGGGTCAAATTTCAAAGTTTTCTCTGGCGCCTCGGTCCCGACCTTGGTGGGGTCTCTTGCTTCACTATATTTACCTGTTTCACAACTTTCACAATGGTACTCAAATCTGTCAATACGCCCCTGATATTCTTAATAAAAAGATTGTTTTTTTCCTATGAGAGTCCAAAAAGGTATTTGTTAAAAGAACAACAATGGAGACATAGACGTATTCAAGGTCATTTGCAAAAAGTGGAGGAGTCCAACATTACAATATTTCTTTTCAGTCTTAAGTATCGAATAGGTTTTTTTCACGCTTTCCTTTTATATATACATAAATGACTAAATTCTCCTCCACAAATTTTGACTAAGCTCTAGCTACGCCTCTGGGAGAGATGAAGTAATCCGTTTAAATTTATTCTTTATGCTAAAAGATAACCTGTGTGAGACAGATTGCATAATCATATATCTTGAAAAGTATACATTTATATATGTTTTGTATATTTAAAACTGATTTTTCCACATTTTTAAGTTTTGAAGAATGTTGTTTGGTAATGTCACAATAATAATCTTATCAATTATATTTGTTTGGTTTTATTATTTCAGATATATATAAAGCACCAATCAAGAGCTATCAATGTATGAACATCAATGTATGATTTAGGAAGAAAAATATCAATGGCTATAACAAAATAATTGAACTTTTGAGTCAGAGACAGAAGAAGTATACAATATCAACCATTTAGGGCATTTCTAGCCACATATGGTCTTAAAATGATGCAATATTCAGAAATTATTGATTTTCAGAGAACTTCAGACAATAAGTCATTTGAAAAGAACATAGCTATATGACCAAATGCTTGTGAAAACCTCGAAACACTTGTTGACTCTGAAAAAACAACTATGATATGCAACGATTTTCCAGTCTATGGAAATAGACTATATTTTTATGGAGAATACATTTCATATATATGAGAGTCAGAATAGTGTACAGAAGTTACGAATCTGTGCTTATGCATAACAGAGTTCTGTTAGCTATTGTTGCTCAAAGCAGTTTGTTTTCTATTGTTCACTCCTTCCCTTATCCATCTCTACCTCACGTTCCCAAAACTCCTGATCTGAATAAGCTGCAACTGTTTAAGTTAAAGATAGAATAAACCCATAACAGCACACATGTTTGAAAAATGTACCTCCTCTGGGAACTAAAGTTTTATTCATTGTGTTTTCAAGGAAAAATAAACGTGAAAATATCCTTTTCCCGTTTTATATGAATGCTTATACTTCTTTAGCTCGCATGAATTTATTGAATGAAAATATTTCTTTGTTTTTGCTGATGAAAGGTTCAGCCACAGGCAATCATGATTCTTCGGATACTGGTTTTGTCGGCAGTTCGTTATCAGCATTAATTGAGTATTCTAATGCAGCCATCAGTCAATGACTTGGTGTGACTGAAGTGTAATGCATCAGGAGTCGCACACTTATCCCTTTTAGGTTACTTCTAAACGAACTACTTTCTTTCATTGTGCTGATTGTTTTGCCGCAGATTTAGCGACTGTGGTCGTTCTTGTTGATTTATTGATTCGAGTGAAAAGGCAACTCTATTTGCGTCGTAATTGATATATTTACTCCGTTACAAACTAGCGATTTATTTAAAAATAAATGTCGTGCTTTACATTAAAAATGTCATAATAATAAATAATAAATAAACAATAAAAAAATACACATAAACTCATTAAATAAGAAACATTAATACTGGTATTAATCTGGATTTTCTTAAAAACATTCAAAATAATTTTTGAGAAAATAAATGCAGATTATGCCATTAATTGATGTACCTTGATTTAATTATAATACCTCTGCATTGGAGGTGACTTTAAAAGATTATACATAAACTATTAATATTCCATTAAAAACCACTTCGTGCTCTATACAATACAAATTCCTTCCCCTGGTTTTCAAATTTTCAAACAACCCTTTGACTTTGTTATGGTAAAACATAAAGCCAATCACTTTCAAGTAGCCTTCATATAGCAAATGTTACATTTCAAGGAGCCTTCATATAACAAATGTTACATTTCAAGGAGCCTTCATATATGATTAGCAGCCTTTAAATATTGTAAAAGGGAAAGCACCAATTCAGGCCTAACTGATTCTGCAATAACATGAGAATTATAGCATAATTTCCTTTTCAATTTCATAAAGATGACACCACTATCATTAATATTCCTAGGCAAAGTATTACAAACAATGTCTGTTTCAATAGAGATATTACAAAAAGTTCCCTTAATTTTAGGAAATTGACCCTTTGGCATAATTCTAAGCTTTGCAAATAATATTCGTTGGGAAATTACGATGCGTTCAAGTTTATTCAAATCCTGAAAATGCGTTGGCAAATCAAACAATTCTAGCTTATTACTAACACTTTGACAAGGTATTTCTTTCCTACACAATTTCTTATCACATGTTTTACATATATATAGTGAATCACCAAAGGTTATTGTTGGACTACATTTAGGGATAAAACCTTTCTTTGTATACTTTTCTTCACAATAGATTTTAACAGATCTTTTGTAAAGGCACCGATTACATGACACACATACATAATATCGCCCTTCAACAATGGAGTCTTTAAATTTTTTGACTCTTGAATAAGGATCTAAACCCTGCTGACTAACACTCATTCTGTGTTCTTTCTTAAGCCTTTTAATTGTCCCTGAATTGTTTTGATAGTGTTGTTTCCTTTTCGCTTTTACTTTATCTGAATTCTTTTCATAATGTCTTTTCTTGTTTTCTTTTATTGTCTTAGAATGTTCACAATAATATTCTTGTTTTTTTTCTTTAATCATTTCAGAATTTCTTTGATAATGGTCCTGCTTGACCTTTCTTTCCTTCTTTCTATTTGAATCATATAATATTGTTCTCTTAAACTTACAGAAGCATTTATCAAGTGCTTTTTTCTCTGCAACACTTAGAGGCGTGACTTTCACATAAACAATTTGAAAATAAATTGAACAATCATAGGTAGAGAAAATGTACACTCAACAGATAAAAACCTCATTAATATAGATGTTCCCTCAGCCTCTGGAAGTCCTTGGCTATTTCTGCTGTGCGAATCAAATAAATAAATATTTCTATTGACATCTTTTAATATTGCAATGCAGTAACCTTCAATAAAAAGTATGGCACCTGATATATCATTACTGTAAAAAAGATCCTCATTTAAAAATGTAAATGCATCATTAGTGTTACCATCAGTAATAGCATTAGCATACCCATCAGTAGTACAGACAAAATTTGCATGTAAAATAACACTTCCATATTCAATTTCAATTACTGAAGGTAATTCATCAACATACAATGTTCTAGATATTTTAGTTTCTTCATACAGCCCATTACCCTGATTCAAAACAAAATCTAAGTCCATATCCTTCCATATTGATATTTTTCTTACGCAAGTCCAAGTTATAGACATAAGTGACATGCATGAACATTGCTTGCCAGCAGAGACTCCAAATTTCGAATCACTTTGGTGGAAATTACCAAATATTATTTTGTATATTAGTTTGTTTGCTTTAAATAAGCGTAAATAGAAACCACTATAATGTGGAAACTTTAAAACAACTGCGCTGTTTGCTGCAGTAATATATAGTACTCACGCACTTTGCGTGGAAAGTTTTAAATCAACTGCTCTATGCAGGTAGTAGTAAATCAATTTGCCTGGTACCTTCGGTGGTCTAACACAATAATGCTCACCGACTTTAGTGGCTAGTAGTGTCATACGACTACACCAGTACACAAATGACAACAAATAAATGTGGAGTGTGCAAAGGGTGGTTGGCAGAGCACTGTTCATGCACACCAATCTTAAACAACACACCAGAACACAAATATGAAGTAATAATATTAAAAGAATAACAAGATTCGCAAAAATGCGACTATATATTTCCCAAAACTGCCGTTTTAAAAATTACTGTGTTTACATTGATAACCATACAAAAAAATATGTCATTTTGCTATACAGCTACAGTGATACAATTGCCAGCAAAAAAACGCACTCTAAGCCAGGACAGCTTTCATATACAGCGACATGGAAGTCATTTTAGAGTGCGTTTACATGAGAGCCGTAGTGAACTCAAATCGGTTTGAAATTTTAAGCTGTTTGAAATCGCCATTCTGTTTACATGAGAAATTTCGATACGGTCTTGGCGAGTTTTGTCGAGTAAAAATCGAAACAATAAAAATTCTTTTTCAACTATTTATCCACACGTGGCGTATAATTAATGCAATCGTAATTTCAATGTAAGGCATAATTATTAGTATGAAAACAATACGTTTAAAAATAACAACTTAGGTGTCAGGCCTGAAAACATAGCGCCATCTTTAAAATTTATAATCAAAAACGGTAACCGCTGCGTATGCTCGCAAATAAAAATACGCGCAAAACGACCGTGTAAAATAGGACCGTGTAATTAAGACTCTTGAATCTAGTTTTCCCGGGAAACTATGACCCGTGACGTCTAAATTTCCCGGGAAATCAAGACTATGAAGTTATAATTTCCCGGGGTCTTAATCTCCCGTTACACCGGTTTTAACATATATTTCGCCCATGGGGAAATATATAATAATCAGGAAGATTGCTTTGGATTTCTGTCATTAAACCACACTCACTACTGCACGCTAAACTTCAATAGGAGAGACAGATGGCGAGGGCCTCGATATCAAATTAACACGCTATCACTAGCCTGTATTATCCAAAGTTCTAATGTGCGACTATAAAAGTGAACGGAGGAGGAGAAGGAAAATGCTGGTTTTAACATATATTTCGCCCTATGGGGAAATTTATAAAAATTATTCATACAAATACATAATTACTCATACAAATTTCGGAGGATGAAAAGCCAATTGCATTCTATTGGAAACGCTGAAATAAACTCATTATTATTGCCCCCGAAGCGAGCGTAAGTAGTAGTTTCACGAGATAGGCGAATGTCAGTTTCCAACCTCGAACCCAGGGTCTCTTGCCTTTTCGATATACGGATGGCAGCGTCAGTTTCCGGTTTTGTTCTTCATCCTCATCATCATCATCACCATCATCTTCCAACTTTCGTATTGACGTTACACGGTGGTATACAATTATTAGCTGACTTTGCTTTTATTACTGTTTCAAAGTGTGGTACTGTAAGTGGGAGACAGAATGTTTTTTCGTATCTCTTTCCTAATTTATTATTATATTATACTATGTTATTTAGGAAGTTCGTATGCTAAAATTGCTTAGACATATTTCATATTACTTTTGTGTTGTTTTAGTGGAATGAACGATAAGGATTTTGAAGCACAGCTTGAAATCTGAAATTTCGCCAACACCATCATACATTTTATTTTTGTATATGTTTTAACTCTAAATCTTTCGTTCAATAAATTTTATTCAATGCACTGATTATTGGCGGATCTTGCCTTAAAAAGATTTAAATTGGATTTCTGTGTATGCAAGAAAGCCATATTTACAAATTGTCGTTCTTCGTGTTTTTCTTTAACTGTCCTCCAAACCTAGTGTGATCATGATCAATAAAAACTTTCTATATTTTTTCTTGTTTTTTATGTAAACTTTGGCTGTTTTTAGTTTTGAATCAAAGTTTGAAACAGAGATTTCTAATAGATTTTTTTGTAAAAGTTTTTTTTTCTTTTGGCTGTTTACAGAATTTCTTTAACAAATCTTATTTTGATTATAAAATACGTATCCATGGTTTCAGTTCACAAATTTCTTTTGTTTGTAGCAAGTACTTTCTGATATTACTTGTTAAGCCTTATTTACACTTTTAGAAAAGGTATATTAGTATCGGTGTGACTTAGGCCTAAGAGATAACAAAAAGTAACAAAGTTTTGAGCAGATTTTCATTTGTTTAAGTTTAGATTTGGTATTTGGCTTGCATATTCCAAGTTGGTTTTGAAATACCGCCACTGCTACACTATGTCACATGGTTACACTACTCATTAAACTATTTTTTGTATTGTAAAACTTTTAAACTATTGTTTCATATGAGCAATTAATTGTTCTTAAAATTGGAAAAGTTGTCCTAAGAAAGTAACTTTAGCCCAATTCTAATGCAAGTGAAAAACCGTGAAGACCATCTGTCAATGAGTTTTCAAATCTGATCTCCCCTTTCAAAATGATCACGCTCACAATTCTTCTTGTGTTTCTTGTGTTTATACAATGTTATCAAAAGTTGAAATGTATATATTTGTTACTGTGAAAAGTTTTACAAGAGCATCCATCTTAATTTTTTGATCTCTCTTCACCCTTGTTCTTTCAAAACAATAGAAATGACTGAAAAGACGAACTTTTTAAAAAATTGCATTTATTAAAAATAAAAATAAAATACGAAGCTTTTCGTGTCTAAGCACATCATCAGGTAAAAAATATATATCTACATATACACAATTTCATATATACAAAGTTAAAATCCTCATGTGACACCGTTTCTAAACAGAATTAATGACTTGGTATTTATTTGATAAATGAATTTTCAAAGAAAAGGTGTGATCCTTTGATACCCGAATGGTTATTTGAAGAAAGGAAGAAAGTGTTCGTTAAACTTCCTTATTGCCCACAAACAGAAATTGATGTTAAACGATTTACCCAGCGCTTAATGGAATACACTCAACACAAGTTTATTTTCATCATACTATGGTCGACACGAAATATCCAATCCCTATTTCCGTTGAAGGACAAAGTAACTCATGCGTCGTGTGTAATTTATAAAGGCGAGTGTTCTTGTGGAGATACTTATGTTGGCGAGACAATAAGAAACGCATCGACACGTTGGATGGAGCATGATAAACTTAATAATAAATCTGAACCAGCACAGCATTTGTTGAAGACAACTGGTCATGCTTTTACATGGAGTATAATTAGTGTTGCCCATAGAAACTCTATAAAACGGAAGATTTTAGAAGCGATAATGATAAAACTTCTTAAACCAACTCTAAATGACCAAATAAATACCAAGTCATTAATTCTGTTTAGAAACGGTGTCACATGAGGATTTTAACTTTGTATATATGAAATTGTGTATATGTAGATATATATTTTTTACCTGATGATATGCTTAGACCCGAAAAGCTTCGTATTTTATTTTTATTTTTAATAAATGCAATTTTTTAAAAAGTTCGTCTTTTCATTTACTAATGAATTATGGCAAGTTATAACTTAATAGAAATGACGTCATAAAACATTGCTTGTTCTTTAAATGACCGTTGGCCGATTAAATAGTTTTTCAATTATCGAGTTTGTCCTGAAGTTCAATTGATGCCATCATGTCAACTCTTTGAATAAAGGGTTTTATTTTATGCCTGTTTCGATGCATTAAATGTTACAAGTGTTATGACTGGAGCCTCGATGCTACTCGTCTCGTGATCATAATGCGAGACAGTTCTAAAACGATTTTGAGTGAGTGTTGAGTAGGTTTGAGGCTTCCTAAAAAACTGGCTTTGTCGAAATATTTAAGCATATAAGTATGCCACTTACCAGGCCCACAATAAACCAAAACATTTGTTTTCGAACAAAATTTATTTTTATTTCCGTTGTATAGCTTGCAATGTTTAGCTTGCTGTGTATACAAATTGAAATGCTTATTTATTTATTTATTTATTTATTTATCAAAAATATTTAAACAGGATACAAGCTTTAGTTTATATATACTGCTATTAATGCCAGTCCTGCGTATATAATGATAAAAGTTAATAAAAACAACGATAAAATCTAAAATATAATCGATAAAAGACGACAGTGAAAAAAAAAAAAAAAAAATTGCACTGTCCAAGTAATTTAGAAAATAAAACGGGTGAATCACAAAGTCGAAGTAAAAAAGAGGTTGGGTAGGACCATAAAACTATATGTAAACAAACAGACAATCAAACAAATGATTAATACTAGCCGCACAGGCAGTGTCACCAAGAGTGCCCACTCACTTTGTTCCGAAAATTAGACCATGGCTCAGACCGCCTAATTTCCACGGGAAGAGAGTTAAAAACTCTAACACCCATGAAGAAGAATGCGGACCTGGTAGCCTCTAATCTAACCCTCGGAACCATGAGCAAAGCACCCTGGTTCCTCGTTCCCATACGGTGTGTGTTGTATTCAAAATATCGTACAAAATTGTCGCACACTAACCCATCCAAACATTTTTTAACCAACTTGAGTGCGGGGGCATTTTTTAGCTAAAGCCACATGCTACTTTATATTATTGCTATTGTTATTATTGAAGAAAGCAAACGTTTCTTGATCGTATAACATCCATAGTTTAGTTTTTTCAATTCGTTCATTGGACGTGGGTGAGAAAAGTCCCATTCCGTATCAGTAAATAAGGTTAACTTATTGGTTTATTAAATAAGTTCGAAAATAGTCTGAATAAACTAACCAGTCCTAGCCACCTAGCCCTAACACCAACCCTAACCCTAACCATAACCCTAGCCATAACCGTAAACCTATGTATATAAGAGCTTTATTTACCGATGCACAAGGAGATGATTTTATATTTGGGACAGAACCATCCCATATAATTTCTGCATCGTAAGTATGGAGACACACTGCCGTCCAATGACAACTTTGGTTTATTCCTTCATCGTATCCGCCATGCCTTGATTTTCTTGCAGCTATAGATTTAGCTTTTGAGCCAAACGGAGGATCTACACACTCAAAACACGTGGGCCCATAGCAATAGGACACAACTAAGCTAGGGCCAAGATGGCAGTCCGAGTCCCTATGACAACCTCTATGAATTTGACACTGAAATATAGGTTGTCTGTTATAATCATTTCGATATTTAAAGCGTCTAGGTTTGAATCCTCCAATTTCAATCAGACTGCATCCAAAATCTACAAAACCTTCATAGTATTGCTTCATGTTCATAGCTATTTTGTATCTTCTTTTGTTATGCCCATATTTCATCAAGAATATATCCCATATTGGAGTATACTTGTAAGAAATGGGAGATTCCATTCGACGACCTTCGTTAAGTAGCCTTTCGATCAATTCTGGTGTTCTTTCTCTAATAAGTTTGTTTCTTGTACGATCAGTGCCACCTCTAATTTCTATGTTAGATGATGTGACTAATTTCTTAGTACTTGTAGCCGCCTCTTTTGTAATCTTACTGCAAGCATGAAATTCTATAGGTACATCGAAAGCTAAGCCAAATAGATCGAGGCAAGCTTTGACTTTTAGTGATTCCAGGTTGTAGGATTTTGAAGATTTTGCAAATGTCCATTGACGAAGCGAAGATCCCATTATTACTTGACTTTTGAAATGCGTACCGAATTTCTTCAAAAACACATCGTACATTTCCCAACTTTCAGCTGACGATGGGTTTGGAATTATGGTTGAAAGGTCATCAAAATCTTTCAGGATTTCATCTGTCAATACTCCATCTGAGGTTTTGTAACAATTTTGATCAATGGAAATAGACCTTGTATGAGTGAAAATCTCCACTGATGCACCAATTACATCAGTACTTCCAGCTGATAAAGAGTCAGTTTTAACATTCAAGGTCGCACCCATCGTCTGCTTTCCTACAAGATTCATACTGATACCTGTATCGGAAGCAATCCTTCTGTAAAACACATCAACATTCCTGTAGGTATTTGCGAACCCGTCATCTCTTCGTATTATTTTTGAAAGAAAACAACGCTCTGGGAATTGTTGGAATATTCGCATTCCGCCTAACGTGTCGCTATATAAATCTGAGTTGGGGAGATATTGACTCACGAAAACATTTTGCATTGCTTCAGAACACGAGACGGATGCATTTAAACATTTTCCGTTTCTATCGTATACTGGTACTTCACATCTTGCGACTGATCTTTGGCTTCCCAATTTGCTGACCAAGACTATCGACGTAACAGCAATGACTGCAGCAAACAGGAATACTGCGACTGCTTTTAATTTGTTTGGTATTCTATTTCGATTGTTAATCACTAACGGTGTCCTTTCTTCGCCACTATCCATCTCCATATTAACAATCAAATTCGTGTAAATACCCACTAGTCTAGACCTAGAGTACGTCCCTCTGAGCTCACGAAAACATAGCTTGTTTAATGTGAATTCATAAGGGTCATAACTAACAACCATTACTTTATATTAGAAAATTTTTCTAATTCCCAGTCAAACCACAGTATGTGTAATCTTCAAAATAAACTGAAATGTTATGAAAACTAGCCAAGCCCACATAAAATCAACTTTGAGCAAATATTGAAAGTGTGAGTAGGGGAAAAAATCATTTTCTGAGAAAATATTTTTGCACATCAGGATGAAAGGAACTTTGAAGGAGATCTGTTTGTTTGTTAATGTAGGTATTTTTTCAGGAAGTGGCTGGAAAGTCTGTTTATTTTCCAAAAACGTTGTATTAGCCGCTAATTTGTGTACATGAAAGATCATGAAAAGCCACTTACGTTTGTTGTTCCAGATTTACAAAACTAAAAAAACTCGTATATTGAGATTTGGCTTACTGGAGAAGCTAAATGATAGATCAAAAAACGCTTTTTTGTATCTTTTAATTTTGAACAGAACAGGAGTACAGGATACTCTTGTAAGAAAAAAATGAAAACAGAGAACAAGGTTTTACAGAATATGAAAATAACTCTGAAAATACTTTATTTGAGTAAAAACAAAAAAAAGCGTTTTTCACTCTATGTCTTGTGATTACAAAAGTGTAAAACACATAAGTCAAAATTAACTTTTTGTAAAATGGAGGTACGTTTTTACAACAAGGTTTTCAATTTTTTTTTAATCAATCTAAAATTTAAAATTTTAGTTTACCTCAAAAATTTTCAACATGAGCTTTTAGAGATGTGAACAAGCTTTTCAAAAATCATGCTTGATATAACACGTTCCTGTCAAAAGGATTAAGTAATTTTTCCTTGAATCCAGTAAAAGACTTTGAAAGAACCGAGAAATTTTGTCCCACTCAGTGAAAGTCTCAGATGATCAGTGAGGTCACTTTCTTAGGGTTTGTGATCTGTTTGTGATCTTCCTCGTCAATAACCTCTATTATTGCTTAAGCTAGTTGGATTAGAAAAAATTCGAGTATAAAACGCGTTTGGAATACCCAAGTCATTTGAACTAGTGCTTAAGATTGAGTTGATTCGTTGTTAGGGACTTTTAATAAAAGATCCCTACAAGTTTTTATAGGATTTTCAGTTTCAAATAAGGCAACTGTACTTCTATTAATGTATAATTGATTTATTGATTCGAGTGAAAAGACAACTCCTTTTGCGTCGTAATTGATATATTTACTCCGTTACAAACTAGCGATTTATTTAAAAATAAATGTCGTGCTTTACATTAAAAATGTCATAATAATAAATAATAAATAAACAATAAAAAAATACACATAAACTCATTAAATAAGAAACATTAATACTGGTATTAATCTGGATTTTCTTAAAAACATTCAAAATAATTTTTGAGAAAATAAATGCAGATTATGCCATTAATTGATGTACCTTGATTTAATTATAATACCTCTGCATTGGAGGTGACTTTAAAAGATTATACATAAACTATTAATATTCCATTAAAAACCACTTCGTGCTCTATACAATACAAATTCCTTCCCCTGGTTTTCAAATTTTCAAACAACCCTTTGACTTTGTTATGGTAAAACATAAAGCCAATCACTTTCAAGGAGCCTTCATATAGCAAATGTTGCATTTCGATAGAACCAGGATCATAACAATAGGTCGATTACTTCCTGGCAAAAACCAAAAAATATTATTCAAAACATTAACAACGGGATAAACTTATAAAATACATGTATACTAGTATAAGCAGCTGCTTTGACGAAAAATTTGACACTATATCTATCATACAACAGAACAAGAAATCCTTTGTTACATAAAATATAGAATTACCAAAACGTATAAATAATGCTGATGTCATCATTAATACAACAATGTTTCCAAAGATGCAACACACTTGATTCAATTAACAATTACCACTTCAATTCGCCAGGAATATATTCATCAATCAGTCGTTGATAGTATCCTTTCAACGTTGTTATGTCAGGTAGTTCTTCATTCTTTGAATACAAATCGAATGAGCTAAATCAGAATACCACAAAGTTAACGTACATTAGACATGGAAGCATTATGTTTCACTGAGGAAGGGAACAAGAAAAGGATAACTAGTGGCTAGACCAAAATTTCTGCTCATTTATAAAAATGTTTAATGCATATTTGACAAAAAAGACAAGCCCACAAACCTAACAAAAATATGTCTTTAGATATTTCACCCCTGACCGCTTTGCAGAGAGTAGCGAGCTTTTATAGTGTTTGTAGACCATAAAATAAAAGCTTGACCGAGAAAACTATGAAGATATCCTATTCACAGAGACCCCACTGTATCATCCATACATAGCATGCAGAAATTTCGTGAATGTAGTTAACATTCATATGTACTATTTCATGTGGAGTTCAACCCTTACTATCAACATAGCTAAAAAGTTCAATGTTACTGATGAGAACAATTGATAGAACTACTTGACTAAATTCTGACCTGAACTCCTTCAAATGCTCCCGCATACGTTGGTCTTTCTCATTACACAAGTGTTGGTAAGCACCAGCCTCATGATGAGGGTAGAATGAATGGAATCTAATGAAGTAGAACGCTTCTTCAGGGAGCTTGGCATTATTGCTTTTCAAGACTTGGTACAAGTATTCTAAAAGTGGTAAAGTTCAACAGTTTAATCAATAATGCCAAATGAAATTTTCACTTACATAATGCTCTGTAATAAACGTTAACAAACGTTTCCTTCGAGTATACACATCCTAAGACTATGCTATGTTTTGTAAATATTAAAAATCTGTTAAAGCTAGACACGTTTTTCTTATAAGCAACCAAGCTTTGTTGCTTAAAAATCACCATTTTTTAGTAGTACTGTTGCTTCATTTGTTGCTAAGCATGAATAGAAAAAATATTATAAATGTCCTGTCTTGAAAACCTTTGTGTACGTTTTAGTTGTTTAAAGTATTTAAGTATAAATTCTAGGACATTCAAATCATTGCACAAAGCGTTTAACCTGGTACTGCAACCAAGTGTAACAACCTAGTGCAAAAATTTCAAAAAATGTGCTGTAGCTATGCTAGCGTTGCATCATTTCAAAACTTCATATTGCTAATTTATCTAAGGTCCTTGCAGTACTGTTGCTAAACTTCGAGAAAATTTACAAGTGTTGCTTGTAAACTTGTTGCCTATAAAAAAACGTGTAATTGATTAATTAACAGTCTAAACTTCTTTTTTCATCTTCTAGTTTAGACTCTATTGTATCAATAGGAGAAAAGTTTAAATACAGCACAAACGTTTCAATTTAATGCTCTTATGTATGAGCAGGTGGAGTGAAGACTTGCCATTAGGTACATTGAAGTTAGTAGGATTTTCAAAGAGCATGATAACCTTTTGGGAACCATTTGTTATAACAATTTCAAATACATAATAATCTCGGTCTGTCTCTTTTCACACTGTAACTATTTGAAAAACCCCTGCTCTTATAATATGCACTGCAGCAGTTATTTTATAGAAAATAGAAGTATTAGCAGTAAAATAAAGTAACTGTTAACAAAGGATTGCTAATATTACTGAAAATAAAGGACACCCTTAATTAAATGATGGTTCTTGACTTAAGTTTATAAAAGTGGCACCTAATGGATGAATTATTCCTATCACTCACCGTCATGTCCCCAAGACATCAGAACATTATCAAGCCCACAATTTTCTGTATACATGCCACACTTGGTGCTACAAAAAACAGATTAACCTCACATTGTCTCAATCAGGAAAATTAGGACTTATTTCCAGGAAATATGGAAATTGATACCAAGCTCATAACATGTACTAATGAAATTCTTGCAAAAGCACTAATATACAAATAGTGTTACTAAAATTTTCCATTTTTCTTAAGAGTAACTGACCAGGGAAGGTTACTTTCATTATAAAGCCGTCACATATGGTGCTGAATAAAATGTATCAAAAGAATTATAAAGAAAAGCTGAAGGAAAACTCCTGTCATTCATAGTTGGAATAAATATATGTATTTACTTGTATAAAGGATTGTGGTAATCTGGATTTTCAGCAAAATATTCATTATATACACATGCATCTTGAAATTGGCATCCAACAGGAAATGTATCGCCAACTACACACCACTGAAAAAGACATAACATTTAATGAAGTATTCTGCTGTACTGTTCATACTTTCGTATAATGTCAGTGATATTCACACTTTTCCTTAACAATTACAAAACATAATTTCAACAGTAAATGGCAGCTATAACAACTATCTATAACCTAAATCACCTGTGGTTCTCCCCACAATGCCAGGACCTTTCCAAGATCATGAATGAGCCCAGTCAGTTGATACCAGCCTGAATATAAAGTAAATCAACATGAAAATCAGAAATCACAAGGTTTCCTAAAACAAAAGAAGATCATGGCCTAAACACTAGTACTTCTAAATCAGTTGAACTATTTAAAGGAATCTGTAACGTTGTAAGATGATTCATTTCCACAAAGGATTGTCTATTCTGACTTCAATAGTAACCTGAAACTGGTTTGAAATATCATCAAAAGTTTCCTTTCAAAAATAAGCTTGGTAAAAAAAAATGTTGGATAGTCTATAAAGACAACTAGATGATTCAGTCCACAAAGGAATGTCTACTCTGACTTCAATGGTAACCTGTATAAACATTAGATAATAATAATAATAATAATAATAATAACTAAATACTATTACACCAACCTAATCACCTAAGCAGAAATTACCCTGAATGGGTACAATGTTTACTTTTCGTTTTTTTTTTTACATCAAGAGGGCTTTGGAGTTTCCTTGAAAAGACAAAAAGTTTTCTACCACTATCTGGATATTTTTCTCGAATCCTTTCTGCTGTTTGAAAAGCATGAACTGAATTGGGCAACCCAATCTAATAAGAAGAAAATAATATATAGACTGTTTTGATGAGAGCATACAATGTTCACATCACAAGCAAAGCAAAACACACACAAAAAAGTTTGTTAACAGTTTTGATTAGTTATAATACAAGGGTTTCTAATGTTACAAAAATAAAGCATGACAAACTGACAAAGTTCTACTCACATCAGGATCACTTTCATCAACCAGATCATCTAATAGGTTGATTGCTTCCATGATGGTCATACTAGCATGGTCAAATGAAAGCCATTTCTGATGCTACCAAGCAACAAAAATAAATTAGTATAGATATAAGTGTATGCACTCGCCCAAACAGTTCTTTTGTTGACAATTAACATAATTTGGATAAACATTAGAATGAGAATTTCTAAGTTGCAAGGAGATGGGAAATTTTTCACTTCTTGAGTTCTTGCAGTCAAGATTGAGCTCACCCGAGAAGTTTTGTTTTGTCATGGATGTCAAGTGCAACATGGAAGCAATTCTTTTGACAGTTCAACTGATAATAGCAAGATTTTGTGTGAAGGGAATACGTCACCCTATTTGATTTTATATTTTTAATTATTGTAAATTTAAAATACCAAATTTAAAAATTTACAATGTTTGCAGTTGTTTGAAAGTTCGAATGAAATTTTCTTTCGAACTGTTTTTTGAATTATTCATCACTTCCTCTATGGATAAAACAAAACACTTCTTCTCACAATGTAAAATTTAATTTTTGTAGAAAGGTATGATATCTCCTACTGAGGTTATAGTTTGTTTAAATGAATTGGAGACATGAAAATAATGTCTACATTGTAAAGAAAATGTTATGAGCAACGTCATTAACAGAATAGAATTTTTCCCAGGCAATTACTTTAAAAGTAAAAATGAGTTTACTCAAATTTTCATTGATAAAACTAGGTAATATTTTAATTTCAATGAGTTGGAAGAAACTCAAAAGACATATTCAAAAGAATATAGATACCTTTTCTTTCACAAACTTTACAGTTTGATTTACATGCATTTCACGATATGTTTTTCTAACTATTTCATTTTGTTGGTTTTCCTGAAATAGAAGATTTGAGAAAATGATGAAAGATTTGAAAAAATGACAAAAGATCACAAACAATCTGAACTAAACATTTTAACAATATGGCAGCACCTAGGTGCCTAAGTATATAAATAATGTAAAATAAAATCACAGAATGGTGAAAAAAGTCATAGGTAGGCAACTCCATAAATGAGAAAATGGGAAAATGTATATAATTACCGTAAAATCTCTGAAAACCTTGTCTTTCTGATTACATTGTGATTCTAACCTATAGATTTCTGATGGATCGATCAAGAAAGCTTTATCCTTTTTCTAAAAATTTTTTAAAAATATAAAATACCAATTTAATAGGAAGAAATATGCTAAAACGAAAATAATATTCAGATCAACAATCTATATATTAATACCCGATTCTCTGTCTGTTTGTCTGTCACGCAAAATGGTTGATTGAGTTGCGAGAAAAATTGTTTTTTTTTATTTGGTACGACGCCAGAGTGTGAAACCATTGTATTGAGGAGACCCTAATCGAATGTGGTGTTTAGAGAAAATTATCTCGGTAACCAATAGGGATAACTGACGTTTTTCGGCATCTGCAATACTGGCCATAGGGTGATGAAAAAATTTGGGCAAAATGTTTGGGGACAGGGCTCTATGACGTCATCAAAACTTTTGATTGACAGTATCTCCGAAGCGGTGCGTCATAGACATATGATCCTATACATTTTCTTGCTCAGAATTTCAAGCTCTACAAGATTTAACACTTTCCATTGTCAATTCCTTAATTCTAATTTTCGTGAACTCTTTGGGAGGTGACACAACGCAGGCTGAACATGGGTGGCGAGCGCCGCCGCCTTGACGGCTATGTAATTTATTTTTATCAGCGACAGCATAGGTATTTCAGACTTTATGTCCATCATTAGATGGAGTCAAATAGATATAAAATAGTTTGACCATTCTGTGAACATATCTGCACCTCTACATAACTTACATCATATCATGTTGAACAAAAAAATTGATTTTCCAGCAACTTATTTTCATGGTTTTTTTTAGAAATTTCATATGGGAAAAAAGGGTATATCAATTCTCATGGATTTTTGCTGTTTTGTTTTCAATGGAGATTTTGCGTGAACTTATTTTAGTGTTCAAAGGGAAATGAAGATTTTCAGTCTTCTGAATCAAAATCCTTGGAAATTTGACCAAAATTTCAAAAATTGCAAATGTTCAAAGAAATTTTGCAGCTTCTCAAATAATGATAGATATAGCTATACTATTACATTATAATCAATGCAAAGTATCTTGAGATAGAAACAGCAAAAATTAACAATCAACAGACAGCAAAAAGCATTACCCACCGGCAATAAGATTCGCATTTTTCTCTCAGTTGGTGGTGGCGAAATAGGCTTATTGGATTTTTGTTCTTGCAGATTAATTTTTCCTTTACATACAGTTCATCTAACAATTCCGGACCATCTAAAATTGTAAACATTTACGTGTGTGACGTCGTCGAATAGGTAAATGGTACAGTAGCAGTGGACGCATTTGGAGCTCGGCGTGTTGGGAAGTTTAGGTTTTGAATTCTTATCATGGTTTTGTGGATGTGTTTGTTTGATAGTTTCATTTAGCTTTAAGTTGTATCTGTGGAGTTGATTAAACAATGATATAATTTACTCAGACCTTCCTACCCTACACACTGAGAAAGAATGTGTAGGAGAAAGGTGTGGGAGAGCCACACCACACACTCACCACACACACACGACGTGTGGTTAGTTAGTTTGTAAGAAGAAACCCATGTACAGTGGAACCTCTAATAGCGGCCACTTTGGGGGACCCAGCTTAGTGGCCGTTGCATTAGAGGTGACCGATGTATGGAGGTTTTATATGAATATACTTTTTTTATCAAAAAGGCTGGTCAGGATGGATGGGAGGGTTATAAAGAATGATTCATGATCAAAATAAACACAACATTATTGAGCCTAAGTGCTTCAAGTCGTTGTGTGACAAGATTCAAAGCACTTACTAAGTCAGCACCACCTAATGTTTCACAAAAGTTGTTCAAATCATCTACAATAGATAAGGCTGCTTGACTTGACTTTATTTTTGTAAATAATTATTGTAAATAAAGTAAATAAATTTTTTTTATTTTTACATTCATTTGCTTGCGTAAAGATTTTTTTGACCGTTAATAGAGGTAAAATTAGACATTGGGACAATAGAAAGTGGCCGTTTGGCCGTTGATTGGAGGTGACCGATGTATGGAGGTTTTTTTATAAGAGTTTGACCATAAATTCGGCAGGGACTTTCTTTTCTGGCCGCTTATCAGGAGGTGACCGATGTATGGAGGTGACCGTTAATAGAGGTTCCACTGTATATCTTCCTATGCATCACCCTTAATGTCACTACAGGGAAAATTTTAGATTTCCAGCACACCAAGGAGATGGGAAGTACACTATGTATGAACTATCAGAATTTTTAATTTTTGAGTTGAGAGCACTATCATACTTTCTCATCAGTGCAACGACAACACAGGACAGAAGAAAGGTACTTTTGGGGTGAAATTGGGAGTGGAGTGTTTAAAGCACTATTATTAACAGACCACTGTTTCTCATTAGTGATAAATGTTCCGTCTGAAAGAGAAAGATGAGCAAATATTTCCAATCATTATATATACAAGATTACTTATGAAACAAAATTCATTGAAATCTCATTGAATTTCTAATGAAATTAACATTAGTACTAAAGCTCATTGATTGTTGTTTTATTGATAACAAAAAAATAAGGCTTAGTGCACTGCACTTTTCTAAACTGCTTTTTCTTGCATGTTGACAACTTTTTTGAGACTTGTTAATCATAGAAAATAAATGCTTATTATTAGTGCTTATAACGACTGGTAGCCTTGTGGTAAAGTACGTAATACTTAAAAACATGTTTTGAGAGAGTAAACAACAATGAAAGACATGTAGGTCATGCTATACCTCTCAGGGAGTGCAAAGGATCAATAAATAAAATACAGCAAAAAAAGATAGCTACGACCCATACGACTTGTATAGGTCGTAGCTATCGTCGACCACAGCTTATGTTCGCAATTAACGTGATCTTGATCTCTTTTTGCGTATTCGAACTGGGAAACAAAAAATTATTTTTGCTGGTAAGGAGGAGGGACTTAAAAACACACTCTATTTATATGAAACAAAACATGCTCAACTTAGATTATTCAATTGACAAGATAACTTAAGTTTATTAGGCCATTATTTACCAAGTTCTGTTGCTAGGGGGGATTTTTCAAGGATTTTTTTAAAATTTCCTTTGTTATATGAATTCATTTCTTCACCTGGAGAAAGAATTTGAAAACATAAGTAGTACCAGTAGTTACCAGTAGACTTGTTTTCATGTTATTCAAAGAAATTAAAAAAAATCTTAGTTTCCAACTCCCTTTTTTAAGTTTTAATGGGAAAAAATAAAAACTTTAAATTCAGACGTGTGATAATGTTCTAAAAGGGTATATGGACAAACATGAAATGGCGTATGCGGAGGCGTGCGAGTGTGATTACACGCCTAACCAGGCCTGTCACAGGCTCAATCTCTGACCAAGTGCTAGTGACTTTAACATGTGAATCACTCCTCTCTGCTTAGCACTCAGCAAGAGAGTAGGAATGATATCTAGGATCGTTGTCTAGTTGAACGGTTCCTGTCATTAAAGCTTCCCTAACCCATGCTCTAGGAACTCCTTCGCAAGACCCTCATTGATAACAGTACCCAGGCTATCATGGATAAACATTTGTAAATAATAATAACAATAAAACTTCTGCTTTTTCTTGCATAGTTGACCACTCTTTTGAGACTTGGCATCATATGTTTATTAAAATTTCTTCTCTGAGGTCATTTAAACTCCCCATGTGAAACAATGACAGTTTTTTTAAGGAATATATAATTTTCTTTACATTCAGCCTCTATACTTCATTTATGAACCAAAAATGTCTGGATGAGACTCCTGAATGTGATCAATCTGAGTGGTGAAATTTTAATATTTTTTGTCGTTGGTTTTGGAAGAAATGGATCATCAAGCTTGACAATTCTGATGATATTTCACAATGGGAATCTAAATGAAAATTTTAAGATATGTGGAAAACGTAGTTTTACTGACTGATGTTGCCCCGCTGATGTAAGTCACCCCACTTTACAGTATAATACTTCTTTTTTCTAGGGTTGTTGGTAAAAAAAAATTAAATGTACCCACTGTGGATAAGGGCAAATCTCCACTAGGAGTTCTTTTTGATTTTAATTTTCATGATCTCATAACAAAAACGTACTATTTCTTAATGATTGGTTCCCACTAGAAGAAAAATGAGATAGAAGTGAGAAAGAAATGAGATAGGATGAGATGAGATAATTTTTTATTCTAATGAGAATGCTCTATCTTATTTGCAGAATATTTGATCTTATTTTTTTCTCTTTTCTATCACTTTTTTGATTCCAAACAAATGAGACAGAACAAAGTTCCGACAAACAATTTTTACATTTCCATATGTTTCTTTTTCAAATCACATGTAATTCAATTGTAACTATGGTTTTATGTGTGTTATTGTGTGTAGTGTGTGTGAAGTACAAGAGAGCAAAAATGTCAAGAAAAAATAAAGATGTTGGGCTTCTATCTCAAAAGGTGAACTTTTGGCAGAAAGTGTTTGTGTGTTTCCTCTTCTGTACCACAAATCAGACTAAAGAAAGGTATGTTATCTCAGTAAGCATTTTTTTTGCATTCCTCATAAAAATAAAATAGCCAAAAGACTTTTTCTTAAAATCATAGCACTACTACTGATGTCCATATTTCCTTTTTCATTTGTGTAGCTTGTCTTGGTGCTTTTGAGATAAATTTGAGATATAGTGTGAATGATCAATGTTTATCTCAAATTTTACCTCCTTTCTGTCTCTTTCAGCCCTAGCAGGAACCAAGCTTAAGGGTTTGATAACCGTTGTTAAAATGTACATTATAATGTTTACATGTATAATAGGAAACGCATATATCAAATGTAAAGTATTCTTGTTATCGATATTATGTGTAGTTTCAGTTGACTTCAGTATTATACTGAATCTATATTAGAATTATTTTGTGTGCATTTCATTGCCACATGTTGACATTAAGGGGGTGGGTTTTTTTATCATAAGGTCAATATGACCCCTTATGCTCCTGACAGATCCAGGTCCAAGTTATCACTTTTCATCAACCTGGATCTGATTTTTCATGATACATGCCACTTCTTCCTCAAACCTAGATGTCAATCTTTCAGAACAGTTTGCTTAAACGTTGCTATGATGTTTTTTTGCTTTCACTTCTTAAAATTCTGGCCATGACCACAACACACATTTTTCCAGTTGGAAACATTGCTAACTTTGCAAAAATTCAAGAGCATTAGGTCAGTTAAAAAATTCCCAGATCTAGGATTGCACAATCATTTAAATTTTATTTTCCATGATAACTAAATATATTTTACATGAACTAATGAAAATGGAAGGAGATCACTCCATAGTGAGAAACTAATAAGAGGGGGTGGCCACCAAATATGCTAGGTCAAAATAGGCTAAAATATGTGCAGCAGAATCAGTCAGTGACAGTATAGTTATCAAAGAAATGTTTCACCACAATTGATTTAATCTTAGGGAGAGTTAAATTAGACAGGTCAGTGCTAGGATTGAGATTTTGGAAAAAGTTCCATTGTTGGATGGCAAGATGACTGAAGGATCTAAGGCTATAAAGGTTCAATTAGGATAACTTAATTAACCCCTATCTCTTGCCCTAGTTCTCTATGAATGGTTAATTTTTAAGGGTTTGAAAGTATTAAGTGTGTCTAGAGGTAAACACGAGTTCATGATTAAGTGTAATGGTGAAGAAATTGTTAGGTTGGAAACAGGATAGCAAATCCTGATCTGGCATGGACCTGACTGTGTGTGGATGTGCACTACTTTACACTGGAACGAAGTCTCTGCAGTCTTGTATGTATGGCAGAGAATAAAAATTAATAAAATTAGTAAAGACAATGTAAGAATTAGATTAATATGTGAAAACTTCCATTATAGCCTCTTCAAGATGTGAAGGCTATCTTTGCAATGCAACCTTATCTGCATAATTGTGTGTTGTTTGTAATCAATCCATTTGTATTGAATGGAAATTGTTTTGGTGGAGTATATTTTAACTGTACCATATTCACTTTTTGTTTAGTAATTTTATATTCATTACTATTGTTTTGGTTCTTCCATTTGTTATGACTCACAGCACCAGAAATCTATTGCATGTTTATTTTTACTATATTAAATGGTTGCTACTTGACAATGTTATTTATTATATATCATGTTTTGAATATATTATGGGTAGGTTTGGTTATTCTGACACCATTATCAGTAATGAAAAAATGAGAACTTTATAGCTAAAGGTCTGTCAAATGTGTACCTAATTACCTTATTACACGAAATTAACAGGCCGGACTATTTAACGCGCCATAAATTAACGCGGATGGATAAAGAGACTTTTTAAAAGTGTGCTTTAATTAACACGGTTCAAGGACTGTGATTTTTAAATGGTATTAAATTAACGCGGATTTTGATTTTTGTAGTTTTGACTCTGGATTAGTTTAGTTTGATTTGGAAGTTGTAATTTCGAATACCGAAAGCAAATCAAAAGCTTCCATGTCTGCAGAGTTACTAAAGTCGTAATATATTACCTACATAATAAAACACAAGAAAGAAAACTAAATACAAACAATGTGCATGCTAATGTCTGCTGTACGGTTATCCAAATGGGTTAAGTTCAACGCAATTGTGGTTTAATCTTGCATCTCTTTTTCGTGTAATAAAGTATATTGTATCATAATCTGCCTACTGCCTTGGGTAACTCTCAAGTAAAACTTTACACGTCGGTGAAAGATTGATTGACAAGCCTTGATTCATTTGGTAACAGTATACATGTTCATGTTCTTTTATCATGCATCAATTTCTTCTTTAGAACAACTGAGATGATTTTATTTAAAACAACCGTGCATTCAAAGTAGTACTATATTATTATCAAAATAAATCAAAACAAAGTAGGTAAATTCTGTTTTCAACCTGTGTCCTCTGATTTCTATTGTTTTTGTAGTCCTTCTTCCTAAACATCGATAATACCTCTCTTCTATATAACTTTCTGCATTGTAGTGAGCAAACACATTTACAAGAACAAAAGTCATGTTAATGCATTGCAGATTTTTATCAATTGCTGTGTGAGTTTGCAGAACTTATTATTATGAAGTTATGTTGATTTTTATCATAGAATTTTGGCTGCATGTCTCAAGTTATAATGGCAAAATTAATTTGTGCATTGACTGGTCTTAGTTAAAAGAATGTACATTGAGGTAAAGCTATACATCGAGACTTTGAGAACCCATATGCCTCTAGTTTTGCTCCTGTTTATGTGATGAGATAGACACCTTTCTTATGAATAGTTTGTTGCCATTTGTGTAGAACGCTATTTAGAATATGTACTGTAACAGATTTGTGTCGTGAATTATTTCTCATTTGTGATAAATGTGAGCACTTGCACATAAATTTTTCAACAAAGGACGGGTGCACGAAAGGGGAAAAGGGACATGTTAGCATCAGCGTATCCACCAAAAGCAAAACGGGATGTTGGGATATTTTTTTGCACGGGGTTCGCACAAGGTAAACGTGTTTACTAGTAAAAAGCTGTTAGTATAATAATTTGTTTTAACATCGTCAGGTTTTAAGCATTCAAAAATTGTAAATTGTAAATCCAGTTAAATTTGGATAGTTTACTTCATTAGAGAACGCGGAAATTATTGTCTTGATATTCTTACACACGGTTTAATTTTCTTATTTATGTTATTTTTTAAAATTTTTTTTTATCATGTTCTTGTAGAAAAGCAAGAAATCATAATCAGATATAAAGATATAAAGAAGAAGAAAACGAAAGCAAAGAAAATCCAAAATATCATCAAGTGAAAAACATGTCTTTCACGAGGTTAGTGTAACTCCCTCTATAAATTTGTGCGATATATCTATCACATAATTATGGGCGTTTGCGTCGTAGTGAAAAGACAATTTCAATGTTAGGGTGCTTGGAATGAAAGAGATTATCGTAGAGAGAGCTGCAGAAAGATCCCTCTGCATAGCTATTGGCCCTGCTCAAACTGAGAATGAAATGACAGGGAAAAGATTGACGAACAAATTTACCGTGGAAAAAAGTAAACATTCCTAATGGAAGAGCTTTTGGAATCTGCAGACAATGTTCGACCTACGATACTAAAGAAGTTTGCTGTTTTTTTTAAATGCGAAGTATGGGAAGCGGAACTTCGAGATAGATATACTAGACATATAGTTGCTAAGCATGAATGGCGTGATATTAAATCTGCTAACAGACAAAGGGAATTACGGACTATGGTGCAAATCAAATAAACATTACTTTCTTATTCTGGAAATCCTAAAGAACTTAGTGAATAATGTTCATTGCCATCACTCAGTCTGCAAATGAACTCAATAGGAAGGAAACACTGTTCGGTTTGTGCCTTCGGGACACCTTGTTTGATGCGTTTCCGTGAATATAATCTTGTGTATGTGTATGTGTATTGCAAAGAATAAAGATGTTTTAGTAAATTTCTGCTTGCTCGGTGACAATTAATCCGAAATTTAGACTCGAACCGAATTCCTCTTTAAATTCGAATTATTTTAATTTACTGTAGTCTTGTTGAGTGGAATATAACCAGGACAATATAGCATGTTTTAGTGAATGTTATCCTATCCGAATCTTAGTTCTTTGTCACCTAAGACAAAGACATCATTCAGCGTGCTAAAAGTTCAGACAAATTTGACAAACAACATTCAAGCGGATCTGGGAAAGATTCTGTTCAGTTAAGGGCTTCAAATAGGTTCAAACCATGCTTTTAAGGTCTATGAGATTACCCACAATAATGCGCTCCTACAGAGATGTAGAAAAAATAAAACTGGTCAGACAATGTCAATATAGTTCAACATATGCAAAATTGTATTTCAGTCAGTACCTGCTGAAAATCATCCTCTATAACATCCGAACCGAACCTCAACAAGATCGCGTTTTAGGTAACAAACAGAATAGTCTTCTGAAAAAATACGTCTCGTTCATACTTGTCATGTGACCCGGGGAACCTCTTCATTCGGAGATGTCACTTCCGAATTTTTCTGATTTATTACTATTATTTTTTTGCAAACGGTTCGATAGAATGGTTGGATACCGCTCGCTCATACTTGTCATGTGACCCGGGGAACCTCTTCATTCGGAAATGTCACTTCCGAATTTTTCTGATTTATTACTATTATTTTTTTGCAAACGGTTCGATAGAATGGTTGGATACCGCTCGCTCATACTTGTCTTGTGACCCGGGAACCTCTTCATTCGGAGATGTCACTTCCGAATTTTTCTGATTTATTACTATTATTTTTTTGCAAACGGTTCGATAGAATGGTTGGATACCGCTCGCTCATACTTGTCATGTGACCCGGGGAACCTCTTCATTCGGAAATGTCACTTCCGAATTTTTCTGATTTATTACTATTATTTTTTTGCAAACGGTTCGATAGAATGGTTGGATAACGCTCGCTCATACTTGTCTTGTGACCCGGGAACCTCTTCATTCAGAGATGTCACTTCCGAATTTATCTGATTTATTACTATTATTTTTTTGCAAACGGTTCGATAGAATGGTTGGATACCGCTCGCTCATACTTGTCATGTGACCCGGGAACCTCTTCATTCGGAGATGTCACTTCCGAATTTTTCTGATTTATTACTATTATTTTTTTGCAAACGGTTCGATAGAATGGTTGGATACCGCTCGCTCATACTTGTCTTCTGACCCGGGAACCTCTTCATTCGGAGATGTCACTTCCGAATTTATCTGATTTATTACTATTATTTTTTTGCAAACGGTTCGATAGAATGGTTGGATACCGCTCGCTCATACTTGTCATGTGACCCGGGAACCTCTTCATTCGGAGATGTCACTTCCGAATTTTTCTGATTTATTACTATTATTTTTTTGCAAACGGTTCGATAGAATGGTTGGATACCGCTCGCTCATACTTGTCTTCTGACCCGGGAACCTCTTCATTCGGAGATGTCACTTCCGAATTTTTCTGATTTATTACTATTATTTTTTTGGAAGCGGTTCGATAGAATGGTTGGATACCGCTCGCTCATACTTGTCTTGTGACCCGGGAACCTCTTCATTCGGAGATGTCACTTCCGAATTTTTCTGATTTATTACTATTATTTTTTTGCAAACGGTTCGATAGAATGGTTGGATACCGCTCGCTCATACTTGTCATGTGACCCGGGGAACCTCTTCATTCGGAAATGTCACTTCCGAATTTTTCTGATTTATTACTATTATTTTTTTGCAAACGGTTCGATAGAATGGTTGGATACCGCTCGCTCATACTTGTCTTGTGACCCGGGAACCTCTTCATTCGGAGATGTCACTTCCGAATTTTTCTGATTTATTACTATTATTTTTTTGGAAGCGGTTCGATAGAATGGTTGGATACCGCTCGCTCATACTTGTCTTGTGACCCGGGAACCTCTTCATTCGGAGATGTCACTTCCGAATTTTTCTGATTTATTACTATTATTTTTTTGGAAGCGGTTCGATAGAATGGTTGGATACCGCTCGCTCATACTTGTCATGTGACCCGGGAACCTCTTCATTCGGAGATGTTACTTCCGAATTTATCTGCGAGCGGTATCCAACCATTCCATCGTGTCTGCTTGTCATCACAGATCAGTTTCTGAGCAGGGAGACCCGTTTAACCATTTGAAAGAACAAGTCACAATTTGCAATTTCCAGAAGTTCAGAAGTGCTTGAAGATCCTTATTAACATAACAACTTTTGTTCACGCAGTGATGACTCAGTTCCACGATGGGGGATTTCTTCTGCATACTTTCCTGGGAGAGGATAAACTTTGGAGGTGAAAATAGCTCGCCTTTCTGATTAAATATTTTCCCTAACCATTTATGGTAAACGAATCAGTAAGTCTATAGAAGAGATATAATAGATACAATAAGTCTATAGTAGGTGAGCCAATAAAATTTAGAACAACTTGATAATATAAATTGGTTTATATTTCCGTCTAAATTGATTGTAAAATTAATGCTGCACTTACACGGAATACTAATTTCAAATATATTGAAAGTACATTGTAAAACTACAGTTAGCTCAAGAGCTCAAGAGTTTCCGGCTTTCTCTTATCTTGTAGACAATATTTTATTCATAAATACCACTAAAATCGTACTCATCATATCAATACGAAACTTTTTACACATCGTAAAACCTAACCATCATCATTTATGAAATACCGCTGCGTTTGGTATTGGTAATCATGGTTTAGTTTCTATAGTTTTTGTACTTCAAATTGGTATTTATAACAACGTATTGCCTTAAAGATGAATTTCCTCGTGAACAGGGGAGCTTGTTAAATTAATTCAAAATTAATAGACTACCGTGACGCGTCAATTACCACCGATTGCAAAGAGGAGAGGGGTGGAGAAAAAGGAAAAAGAAATATCAACACAAATGAAATAAAGTGTAATAAAGTAAATTAAACCTCACCTGATCGTGCGATATTCCTTCGTTTCTCGAAACTTGATCGTTTTTGCTTATTCCAGATATGAATAAAAAATTGCAAGTAGAAGGTAAAATGACATTGTGACATTAACTTGCAGGATGTTTTAATGTTCTGTATGAAACTATTAAACTGCTCACAGATGGAAGAGTTCACCGTCTGAAATCCAGATAATTTATCACAACGAAATGCGGTCGAGCATTTATGTGAAAACCTATGGAACACATCATGATAAAAGCGCGTATGCTTGAAATAACCAGCTTCCCGATTATGTACATATTCGGACAAACTGCAAGCGAAGTCGTATAATATGATTTCTGGAGCACTTGGCAAATGAGTATAGAGTGATGTTGCAGCATCTTTCCTTCCCTCAGAACCAGGAATCACATGGTAACCATAGCAGTGACCATGCATAGGGCAAAACCAGAGAAATAGGTAGGAAGTACCTTTCTTAGTCACTTGAGGGAATCTTTTAGCGCAAATTAAGTCCGGTGCATCATCGTAAATCACTGAATTGTCTTTTCCATCAATGGGAAACTTTCGCACATGTCGTATCTGACACCCATGATTGGTGAAATAATAGGCACGACCATACTTTGGTGGATTATATGAAGACGGTATAATGATAACTGGATCTTCTTTTAAATCGTTGGCATGGATCGATGTGACGAATTCAACAAGATGGCGTAAAAGTTGTAAAACATTACGTATATTAGAACTGTTGAACGTTTGTTGAAGTAGGTCTGCTATGGCAAAAGAATATTTGCGAATTTTGGTTAGGATAGGTTCGATTGAAATGTCTTGAAAGTCTGTGGATTCGAGTGCATCAGCTAAGGCGACAACATCGTTACACCCAGACAGAGGTAAAACAGCATCAACACAGGAGTCAAAGGATAACTGCCGAAATATTCTAGCATAAGCTTTCCTTATGGAAAGACTATTTTCATTATTGAGCATACAGTTAAAAGCTGGAACGCAATCCTCCGGTATATAAGTGCGCAAATTTTCAATTAAGTGATCCTCATCATTAGCGTTACCATCCATGATCTTCTCACATAAACGTTTCAGAGACCCCCTCACATTTGCATAAGTTCTATTCCAACTTACATCTTGGGAATGCGGTCGAAGAAAACAGCGATCAAATCTACGTGTTTGCTGAAATTCATTCGATATTATTTTGGCAGGTGTCTCGATGGGAGAAACAAATGTGTTCTTAAATCCCATGCCAAGCTTCGTTCCATCACAAGCAAGTGTGGTTATTTTGCCGTCGCACCAGTAACATAATTCACGAAAATCCACTTTCATGCGAGATGCCCAAGCAAAAAACCAATTGATGAAAGTTTGGACACTCATGAAAGGTATTGCGTTGGTACTAAAGCGCTCATACTTTCGGTTGTAACAATTCACGAAACCACGGAATGTTTGTTTAGAGCTCATTACAGCATCAACGTACTCCCATCCTGAATTATAAAATCAAAATTATTGACGGCTTTTTCAATTACAACTATGCTAATTAGTTTTTTCACAAGCTATGAAAATATTTACCAAGTTCATAGCCTGCACAAACGGCGGAAGATAAGCAAAAAATTGAATTCTCGAATCCATCCCATCTTTTAACACAACGATGGTTGACACATTTTTTGAGGAAAACATCGCATTCAATAACGCCTCGATCGGTGTAAAGATTGGTTTTATGGCTAAAGATATTTATACCATCAGGATACATTTCAGATACCCAACCAACCTAAAGGTAAACATGTATGGTTATATAGCAAATGAAACGAACATAAGACAGCAATCAATAATACTAGATCATAAGTAAGAATATTACATCACATTGGCAATTACTGTCCTCTAACTTTGGATAAAATGCCAACTTTGTTTGTAAGAGTCTCTTGGATATGTCATCTTTCAATTTCTTACTCATTGGGTCACTGTCCACGATTTCCTGACTGATCGATTTCGGAGAAAAATTCCACAAACCAGATTTCTCATCAAAAACGTCAATCCACTAGATTACGTAAAAAAAGAACAAAACCAAAAGTGAGAAGACACTGCTCTTCAATATTGATAAACATGTATTTAAGTAGAACACTGACCTTTTCTTCGGGTAAAATAACAGGTGTTAAATCATCAACAGTTAGAAACTCATCATCATCAGAGTCAGTACAGCCGTCATCACCATCACTCATATTCATACGGATTTGTTGCAAATAAAATGAGCGAAAAACCTCTAAATGTGGACATAGTGATACCTCCTTTTCAAGGTGCTTGATGTTCCTACACGAACCTTCCTGAATCTTGCAAAATGATGAATGACATTTAACAATGGTTTTCGTAGTTAATGCAATATTAAATAAAGTGACAAACTCAGAGGAATTTTGGGCAACGACAGAAAAACGGTCAACACCAGCTTTTGAAGGCAACATTATGACTTGGTTAGATGATTGATCTTCAGCAGCTTGTACTATGGATATGTTGATATATGGCGGTACTACAGACACTCTATTTAACTTGATTAAAATCAATTCATGCAATAATCTGCAATGACAGCATGTAGACAATTTTTCATTACTATCTTGGTGTGTAAGGTTTGCTGAAAGTATAGTGCTGAATGTTGAACAGTTACATTCCATATTTATTTGGTCACCATTAACAGAAGCAGAAACAATGGAAAAGTCATACAACTGAAATAAAAAACAAAAATTATTAAGAACCTTCTGTTGACTGACAAGTATATGCTACCATCTTTCTAAAGGTAGGTTACCTGAAAATCCCCAGTTTCGCAATTGTATGAATTCATTACAACAACATGATAATTTTCTGTTGACATTCTCCATGCAAGCAGACCATTACGAAACAATTCTCCACAATAATATTCATATAATGTGAGTTTTGAATGGCATTGATACGCAGTGTAAACCTATGATGCAAATATTGTGCAGATGATTCATTGACACACTTATTGAAATTTTATTTTGCTTAGGTCAATAAGGATTGTATTCTTTGTATTTACCTGTTCTCCCATAGTATCCCCTTCAGAGTGACTACCAAACTCACAAGCATCTTCATGTGTATTATTCTGTATCTATATATAGCAAAGTTTTAAAATCAATGTTAATCAATGTTAAAATCACTCTTATGAATAGTTAAAACATTTAAAGAAATTCAAAGGTTTATTGACAACAATATTTTGATTGCTGTTACCTGAGTGTTTTCATCTAATAGTTCTTCATTATCAGTGTTCATATTCACCTATAAAATTTTTTTCATTTTCATAATAAAAAAAGAGACTAATAAACTAAATAGACTAAATTTAAAGTTAGGGGACATACTACAATATTCTCTTCAATTTCAGAACCAGAATGAGTGTCTTCATTATCATCTACCAACACATCCTGATACAGAAGTGGGTTTTTCACATAAACAAACAGTATTTAAACTTACACTTGTTAATAATATCAGCATTTGAAATATTTATATCAAACTATTAACTATATACCATGTTATTGAAATACGCCACAACTTCACCAACATGCTTTCTTTTTCTTTTCTGTTTCTCTGGTCGCTTCAGTGTCGATTTTGGATAACGAACCATTTTATTACCGACAATCACATTAAAAAAGCAATCATATATTATGTCAAAAGGCTCATCCCTATAATACCAAGCTTGCAATATCTTATTCCTTGGTGAAGAAGGATATCTTCTGTTGGAAGTGGAGAACCTTTGTTCATACTTGACATTTTTATGGTCTTCACAAGGCCATTCCCATTTATGATAGTTAGGCAGAGAAGAAATCATGCCAAATTGACTTTCCAAACTTAAATCTTCCTCATCAATGCACTCAAAAATGGAGGGTAAGTGACATTGCCTAGTTGGGTTGCTTCGGAAAGACAGTAGCGATCTTTCCCAATCCAATAATGAGGAATCAGTACATATGAAATACCTAAAAAATGACAATATCTAACATGAATTAATGGAATCCTCTACATGGAGCACTAAATGGATTTTATAAAACAAACCTTTGCCTATTTCTTCCATGCTTGTCCATATCAAATTCCCAGCTTTGGTGTTTGTTTGTAACATAGCAAATTAAAAAAACACAGCCAAACTGTCCAGAATTCATATCATCCACTGCTTTCTTTAAAGACGAATCCACACCATTTTTCTTCTCATATTTTTCTTTTGAAAGCTTGATAATCATCTGTTTTTTTATCTAATTAAGAACATGCAAAACCATTAAAGAATTAAAATATATAATTGGATTTTGAGATGGATGGAATGAAAATTGATACCTTTTCTATGACCAGAATACATTTTCGATTGTCTAGTCTCAACCATTTCCACATCTTTGCTTGTGTAAACTGCATACGGCAGGATGTTTTCATTACAAATAGTTTTTAATTTCTCCTTGGCAAAATTGCTGTAATACCCATTGTATGCTCTGTGTTCAAAAAAGCGTGCCAGAAAAATCGGTTTTTCATTGACAACGATTTTCATGAGAGCACAATAGAATATGCCATCAACTGTACCTGTAGCAGCAAGCTCTAATAAGGAATCTTCTGCCAACAAGATATTACATTTTTTAGAAAAATAGTCCTCTCTTTCAATAGTAACTATGTTGTTTTCTAGTACAACAGCTTCATAACATTTGGCAAGGTTTTCCATTCCAATTCTTATATTTTTTTTGTGTGTTTCTATAAGAAAAATCACATTTTCAGAAATTGTTTGTGATAAAATTCACATCACAATCAATATCATCTTACCAGAATGTTGATTTAAGATATCTTCATTATGTTTCTCAAAAGCTTTATCGGTAGACTCCTAAGGATAGTAAGATGTTCTTTTCTTTTGACAAATATAGATGGACAAATATAGATGTATAGATCTGGGAAATATAATACAAGTAATCATTTATAACAGATATTTGTAAATATTCTGAAGTGCTCAACCTTAAGTAAGCCATGTATTCTAAATTTTGTGCAATGATGTAAAAGAATTTTTAAATTAAATTTAAACATAGCCTTCAGCAGTTATTCACACTGAAAACCTCCTTCAAGCAGGTTGCTGATATTGTAGAAAGAAAATAGAAAATAGAATACAATGGAGGATGGAGAAAGTAGTTAGTGTAAGAACATTTCCACATATGTCAGGAAATGCAAAGGACATTTTGAATTGTATAATATAATAATAATAACTTACATTGGTTATTTCATTTAGTTCATCTGCTGACAATGTGTCATCGGAGTCATTATTGTTATTCTAAAATATATCATCAGATTGTTGCTATTTATTGGGTAAGCAGAACTGACATATTATGGTGCCTAACTTATATATACAATATTTATTACCAACAAAAATAATGACTTGATAATCCAGTAGACCACATTATGAACAAACCACTTATATTGGTTTAGAATTAAAACCTTACACCATATAATACAACCAAATATTCCTATGCAGATATTGATGTTATCACTGTAGGTACATTATAAGTTAATCAGTTTTATTCTTCACCCTTAACTTATTCTTTTTATAAACAAAACAGCAAATCAATATCGAGACAAATTACATGCCCTTTGTCTACTTATATTCATTTGATTTTCAGTAAGATTGTTAAATAAATAGATTTTCCTCCAGACAAAACTTACCAGAGGTAAACAAAACATCCTGGTCTTCAAATTAAATTTTGATTTTGACCTAATTGAATCATATGTTACAGCTTTTTTTTTAATTTTCATTTCAACTTGCTTGAAGTATCCAAGTAAATCAAGGCAAATCTTTGTAATAGTTCTGTATGTATATTCTGTGTGTTTAGGAATATAATTTATATACATTTTTTGATTTTCAACATACCATTAATGTTCCTAATTATGGACAGCCTTCCTAATTCCGGATACAAAAAGTAAACAAAGATTCTTGTCATGAAAATATAATGCATTTATACCAAGTTCACCACGTATAACTGAATAAAATGTTTTTATTAGACAGAGCATAAAATTATGAAAAGATTATAATGATTATTGCATAAAGGAGAATGAGACGAGGCAACATACATGGATTCACATTGCTTGAAAATTAAATAGAAATTAGAATAGAGCTAAAGTTTGATGTTACTCTATCTCTTTTCTATGGACAGAGCAATAGAGACAAATTCGCAGCAACACATGAAGAATGGACTGTGAAGAATCATAATGGCTTATTTATTTCAATACTCATAGTAATGTCCTCCTCCACTGTGATTGAAGTACAAAAACTTTTATATTTCAGGGCACTCGACCCCGGGAGCAACTTTGATGTCGTGGCGACGACCCTGTATTTGACTAATTTCATGATGAAATTAACTTTCTAAAAGCATGTTCTGAATTCATTTTCATATGTTCCTTACGATGATATTACCGATATTTCATGACAGAGGTGGTCCATTATTTTTTATCTGTAAATATGGCTGCCATTGTAAACAGAGCTCCCAAAAATACACATGGCTTCAAGAGAGCAGTCAATTTTAGAAGAAACTGTTGTAAAAGAAATCTGTAAACTTAAGAAAAATAAAGTCTAACTTCAGTGGAAATTTTCTAGCATTGAAATAAATATGCTTATCTGTGATTTAGAAGTTTATGTTATTATAGTTTGGTTGACAGTACGATATGTGCCATGTTTTTATTTAATTTTTGTTCAGAATTAGGAAGGCTGTCCGTAAATAATTAGGAACATTGATTGACGGTATGTACGTGATATATACAAGCTTTAACTTAAAAACTCATTAGATTTAAGAGATTTCAAGGAAACAATACTATATGTAAGCTAAACAAAACGGTACCTGAACCAATGATGGTAACAGAAGATTTTCAGCATCTTGATAACTTCGAAGTGGAAGATCCATTATGAACCGTCTTTTAAGAAAAAAACCTCTAATAAATCCAAACAGAAAGTTATAAAGACCAGCATATGATTTTCATTTGTCATAAGAAGCAATGCCAGTAAAGAAAAACGAAAGAGAAGAATATGGCATAAGGAATATTGTAGAAAGTTCCAGAGAAATTTTGACATGCACCTGTCAAAATTTCTCTGGAACTTTCTACAAATTTTTCGTGTTCGTAAGTGAGAAAAAATAAAAGGTTATTTCTTTGAGTACTGCTAAATATTTTATTTAAGAATAGCATGTGATGAAATAATAAACTTCCTTTCTGATAAGACTGCTCTGCATCATTATTGAACTTTTTTGTGTCCTTTTTTTTGTTGCTGTCCACGCAGTTGTACACGCCATTATGAGTCTCCATGTGCTGCAGCTTTGTAAACAAAACATGACATCATATTTATTGCCATATAAGGGATGGTCCGGAATTGTTAGATAGACAACCTCTTTATCTAAAAAATAAACAAAAAAAGATTCCGTGACACTTTGTTGTTACTATGATGTCATCTACTCGGCCAGTGATTGGTTGGAAACTTCTATGAAACCACGAGGAAGAGCGATTATCTTTGAGCACAGGCTAATTCAACCAGAGTGATGTGATCGAGCGGTAAATAAATCAAAATGGAAGGACAATTATTCAGTGGTGCAGACGAACCAAATTCCAATGATTTGTTTTTTTCAATGAAAGAGAGAAGTTCAGTGAGTGTAAGGATGCATTTTTTGATGTTCTCCAATCCAGTACTCATATCCCACTTAGGATACTTAGGATACTGATAGGAATGGTATCCCACGTCAGAAACCCTCATTCTGGGTTGTTTTGAGCTATAAATATACAGTTTACACCAAACTAAGTAGTGTTATTTTTTAGCGAAGTCCCTAATACAGTTTGGATCTTACATATTATATTTCTTAAATAAATTTTTCTTGCTTTACCAGAAGTTGAATCATTTCTTAGATCAGTGACGTATCCAGAGATTTTTGGGGGATAGCGTTTTCTTAGTTTAGTGACACCCCGCTCTATTTTGACTCAACGTAGCAACTGTTTGCAAGACGGTGTCCACATAAAGCGGCACTCAAATTTTCTTCATATCGAGCAAGTCTATTCCGGCAAAATTCGCTGACGAGTACAGAAATATTGACCAATCAGAAACATTTTCACTGGGGAACATCATGTCTGCAATCGTTAGTCAAGATAAATCATATTTTAAAGGGAGCTGGAAACTAAGATGCTTTTTAATTTCATTGAATAACACAAAAACGAGTCCTACTGGTACCACTTATGTTTTCATATTCTTTCGTTAGGTGAACAAAGGAATTCGTATAACGAAGGAAATTTCAAAATCACCTTAGCACAGTGGTTGTTCTCCCTAGCAACAACGAAAAATCACTTAATATATCTCAGTGATTTGTTGTCAATTGAGCACCAACGTTCCGCATGTTTTTAAACAGTATCTACAGGTGCGATTAAAGTCATGTCTTAACTAAATAACTCAAGGCGCGTTATAGCGAGCGCTAGCACGGATCACGAGCCTCATAATTACAAGACTGAGTCGCACGCCTCAACTGGTTAATAAAACAGCTTTAGCATACTGTTTAAGGAAAGAATATTATTGCTATAATGAAGTTACATCATCTGCATATACAATGCAGCAGTCTCCGTGTGAAATAGAAGTACTTTCTTAGTATTAAAAAAGTTTTTTTGGGCGTAATTTTTTGGGTGCCCATAGCGTTCAAACGCTATCAAATTGTGCCTGGATAGGTCCCTGTAGATATTGGGTTGCTATTTCTGCTATTTTTATCCCCTCCCTCCCGTGTTGCAAGAGGTGACGAAAAATTAAATCATAGAATCGTGACTGGAAAGTATACCCATGTTGTAGAGCTCAAAAAACTGATCAAAAATGTGTATGGAATCGTTTCGCTGCGACCAACCGTTGCAGAGATATCGTCGATCAAAGATTTTTCATGATGTCATATCCGCAGTACCAAATAAAATTAGACCCAAATGTTGTGTCACCCCATCATCTGTATCGTGGAGCCTAAAAAACGTCAGTTATCCCTATTGGTTCTCGAGATATTTTCCCAAAAACATCGCGTTCGATTGGGGATGCAATGCAATGATTCCCTGTGATCATAAAAAAACTGACGTCAAATGCCACGTGCTTTTGGAATAATCGCGTCTCTCGCCTCTACGTAGTTTTACGCACACATAAGAAGAACTTGACCGTAAATTTTACTTAAATATATTACTCTCTAAAATAAAAGTGTGACACACGTCCGCGTATTAGGATATAGATTTTTCAGATCAGATTGGACTTATTAATGATTCAGGCGATGTGAACGAAATAAAAATAGCAACAATGGGTCCTTTGAGTGAAGCGTTTTACGAAATAAACTTCACTCACGTTTTTTGAATGATGAATCTACAAGTGATATCACAGAGGATTTGGCACTAATTTAATGTCTGTGTGAAAAATTTATCTGCTTAAAGGAGTGGTGTCATGAAAATTTGAAAAAAAAATTTTTCTTTGTATATCCCTTGTTTTAATGTAGATACTACAAAATAAATTTAATTTGGAAAAAAAAAGTATTTTTTTCGCTATAAAATGCCACTTTAAAACATAGGCTTAAAACGCTGAATAAATTAGTAATAATTATGTGACGTCATTGAAGAAGTTATATTCAGTGTTGATGCGATGTTTTGCATTCAAATCAAGCAAGTGTTCTTTGAAATTCAAGCAATAACTAAATCTAGTGAAAAACATGGTTATTTGTGCTGCTGTGGGATGTGACAGTGACTCAACCAAAGGACAGAACATTAGTTTGTTTAGATTACCTAAAATTCATATTTAAAAAAAATATGGATTTCAAAGTTGAAGCGAGGCCAATCTTCCATCTTTACGTCACTTATATTTTAAAGAATCATGATTTGGAAGAAATTTGATGGTAAACATGTTATAAGGAGTTTTACTTTAATGTTTTATCTACACTTTTCGTTATACATAGGTGAACTTTTACTTTCTGTGTGCAAGTGTTTTTTCGATTTTTGTTTTCGTGTTTCTCTTCGAACTGGGCATTTGAATATTATTCCGTTTCACCGATTATTTCGTTATTGTTTTCATAGAATGAGCTATTGATTCTTGAACTCCTGCACGGAAAACGGAAAATTGGAAAAACGTTAACTTTCAATATATGAATTTTACTACAATCAATGATCAACTCAATATTGCATGTATTTTTTTTTCGTTTTGATTTGTACAAAAAATTATTTTGAAATTTATCGTCTTCGATCGCATAAACTTCTTTGCAACACATTTGCATCACTGTTTATTGCCAACTCTCTCCGGTAAAGCATTTTCGTCATCAAAATCATCATCCGGACTTCTTCATGTTCTTTACAGCAACTGGGTTAAAACTATATTGCTCAAACCGCTAAAATTCTCTGTGAAATCCTTGAATAAAACTCATTGCTACATTCTTCATCTTCGCTGAGAACATCTGATTCCTCTTCACTTGAATTCTCACTCATGACTTTTGAAAACATGAGAAACTAATACGCTCCTTTGCACTGACATAACAAGTAAAAATAAATGAAACTTCTTCAATGACGTCACACGCTTTTCATCAGAAAAAAAGACGGGGGTTTATAAAAAAATTAAAAACTCAATATCTTCAGAAGTAAAACGTTTTTTAAAAAAGCTTTAACGCAAGTTAACTTTACATTTTTTAAACTAAAATTTGTCATAAAATTTGAAATGACGATACCACTCCTTTAAAATAATCAAGCTGAAATAAGTGATAACAAGAACAATTTTTGTTTTTCGGTTTCATAATGGACGGGATTCATGTTGATAGATGTTTTTATCTGCAATGATAAGAATTTAAATATATTAAGTACAGTTGACCCAAAGTATCTACAATCTATCTTAAAGTCTCTTCAGCCATATGGAAATGGCAATAATGCTGCAAAGTGATCTAAATGTAAAGACAAATTTTTTTATTGACATTAAAAGCCAATAGCTTTTTCTGTTGATTTTGAGACACAAGTTCTCATGTTATTATTAATCAGTGTGAAATTCTCCATCAGAATCATCAATAACATTAAGGGGATACGAAGGTGCAATTGGGCCGATATTAATGAAAAACAAATACACTTTGCAGAAAAAATTAAATAACTTTGATCAATTAACAAAAAGAAAATGTTTTTACTCATATCTCTTGCTTACATGAAGGTGTTTTGTTAAAGAAATTGATTTTGTATGAACAGGGTGTTTTCATCAAAGTCTCCTATGTATTTGAGCTAATTTCCTAGATTTTCCAACTTCTGATAACTAAAAAAAGTTTGTTTTTCACTGATATCATGATCAAGTGAATATTTTGATATTAATAACTCCTCAAAATGTTTACTCTATAGAATTGGATATTCTGTTCTAATCAGCTCCAAACCTTAAACTTATGTTGTTAACATTCTGTACTTCCTTTTTAGGTAGAACAAAGTTTACGTAAACAATTGGGTTTAAGGAAATGTATCCTTTTATATGTTAAGTATTTAAATTTCATAGAAAAGGAAAATTCTGTTCAAGAAGAAGATTCTATTCTGTTCAGTTTTACTTTTATTGATGTATTTTCTATCTTTAACATACTGTTAGCTCTGCAAATATTAGAACACTCGGCAAGCCCTGGCTATCGGTCAGCTTCTCCTTTAATTAAAGAAGCTGGTACTCCAAAGCCATTTCTTCCTCAATCCACATCAAAAGAAAATCGAAGTAAGTCAAACTGATACTGAAACAGTTATTTTCAAGATGAATTATGAATTATACCAGGTGTCACGCAAAAAACTTTAAGTCTTTGCAGCCCTCTGAATTGAATTTAAGGTAGGTCGGCAAAATATATCAATTTCAGGTCAGCTTTTGGAATTTTGCATCGGTTGAAGGTCGGCCTTTGCCGAGTGCCGACCTAAATTCAGAAGACTGTCTTTGATTAATTACCACGATTAACCATTCCTGTAAAGGCATTTCTGATCATTTGAGGGTCAAGATTAGCTGCAACATTTCTGATTGAAGCTTTCAATTGGTCCAGGGTCTGAGGCTGCAAGTTTGGTGGTTGTTCCCAGATCTGTTGTCTAATGTAACCCCACAAGAAGAAGTCACAAACAGTGAGATCTTGGAGGCCACTCAACATCTCCTCGTTTGCTGACCACTTTTCCTGGAAATTGGCCACGGAGATTTTTCTCTAATTAATTGATACCCTGTTTTTTGTCTTTTTTGACAATTTTTGAAAAGTGATCTTTTAATTTTTTGGTCATAACTTTTTAACCAATGAACCAAATTTAAAGTTTCAAAATTTAAGTGAAAGCATCCTCTTTACAATGGAAAAAAATTAGATATAAAATCGATTTTTTTCGGCCCTGGTAATTAATCAAAGACATAAAAGTTTTTTGTGTGACACCCACCATCATATTTTCTTTGCTTTTAGATAGTGCTAGAATAGATGTCTCCTCTCCATTCCAGGTACTTCAGAAAAAACATTTGACAAGATTTCTTTTGTCATAACATTTTTTGGCATCCTTGTAAGCTGCTTTTATGTTGTTATTATCATTTCCAGTTTTCTCTATTAGTTTCAAACATCTTTTAATGAATCAAGTAGAAGTCCATATAACCAAAGTAATGCCAGTTTATTGCAGGTAAAATCTACTTTTTCTTGTTATGTTTGTATGTTATGTTGCAGCTAAATGATTGATTTGTTTTTCTGAAGGCTTCATTTTCTGCTGCTGATAAAACTAATAATGTGACCAATAATATATCCCTGTTGGTTGAAAACGATCCTGAAATTGAAGGTAATTCTTTCATAGCAACAAACGCTGAAATAAATAAAACAGTGAGCATTTCATGAATAATGCATACTAGACACTTCATTTGGTGTTGTATAAGTCAATAATTAGATATGTAATCCTACCAATGAAAACCATAAAATAAATTTACCATGATTATTTGTTTCTGTACAAAGTTTAGAGAGACGAGGAAGTGTTTTTGAGTAATAATTTGTGTTGATGTGATATTTCTAGAATGCAGCGGGTTGTTTACAGAATTCATGAAACTTTACTGTAATCATCCACACTCATCTGATGTTTTTGAATTGATTGAACAATATGAAGAGGTACTTATCATAAACTTTCACACAACAGCTGATGTCTGCAAACTATTATAATGTGTAACTATATAACTGTATAACTATAAGTGTATAATAACTATAATTTTTTGAAAAATTTGGCATCAGTTATGTTTTGACTTTTTAGACATGTAGGGCTAACATCAGATCATTTGTGGGATACATAAACAAAACTGATCCATCGAGACGAAGGTAGAGAATATTGATCGTTTACAACTCAAGTTGCAAGAAAGCATTCCTCATCTCCAATAAAAATTCATGCTTTTCAATAGGTCTAAAAGAATGTTACTTTTGTTGAACCAGTTGTACCAAGAATGTTACACTTGGAGGCTGTTAGGTTCACTCTACAGGTTGGCCATAACTGATTTCTCTTTTTATATCAAGTTTCTTTAATTAACCTTAAACCTCTGATCTTGAGCTTCTTATTACTATATATCCTTACACACATGGTATTCTAGAGATCGAATTTTATCAGAAACCATGGGTGTTGATATGGAAATGGAGGAGGTGACATACTTTGTAAGTTTCATATATTATTATAATCGATGTGTGATAAAGTGTAACAAAGGATTTCTGTGAAACCCAGCTGAAGTATGAAAAATGAAAGACACTCTTGAAATTTGAACATTGAATGAATTCTAATACAACATCACATTTTTGATCACACACTCCCTAGGAATCCATGAAAGCATAACTGATATATGCTATAGATCAAAAATAGAACTATAATAGTTAATCCCGCTAGAAAGTTTGTCAACTTTTGTTCATTTCCAGGGATGATGGCAATTTACCTTTTAAAAAGTGTAAATAGGACTTAACTAAAACAACAGAAGCTTTTACATACAAAGAAAAGAAATACGCATAAGGTGCGAATCATAACCATGGATACACATTTTATATGACAGTTTTTTTTGAAAAAAAAGAAACGATGTAAGAGCAAAAAGAAAAAAAAAACACATACTTTTTCGAAAAAAAAAATTTAAGAAACAAAGTAAAAGCGAAAAATTCATCAGAAATACTATGTTTTAAACTAACTACGTATCTACCTAACTAAGCTAGTGCTACCAAGCATTTAAAAATATAGCTTTTAAAAAGTTTAACTATGATATATGAACGACTTTGATGATTTTTTTGGTATTTCTCAAGTTTGCCTCAATGCTTTGCTTGGTCAGCTAGGATTAGCTAGGATAAGCTGGAATAAGCTAGGAAGCTAGGATCAGCTAGGGGCTTCCTGGCAAATCTCACACAGACACAGACCTCACTTTTACTCTGATGCCCCCGGATATAATAAGCCTAAATAAAGCAAATGGTGG
This sequence comes from Turritopsis dohrnii, assembly GCA_027922465.2. Taxonomy (NCBI): domain Eukaryota; kingdom Metazoa; phylum Cnidaria; class Hydrozoa; order Anthoathecata; family Oceaniidae; genus Turritopsis; species Turritopsis dohrnii. The sequence continues at coordinate 299,528 of BQMF02000026.1, forward strand.
ATAAATAAGCACTAAGGAAAGCCTACCAAAGGATAGAAGTTTCAAATACCGATGTTAGAGAAGAGAGTTTTCGATTTCTTTCTTACCGCAATTACAATCAGTCGCCAGAAATTTCTCGTGGAAGAGACCTCGTGCTACGAAAAAATGGCTTTCCGCATGGACGTGATGAATGCATGTAAACGCACGCACGAAATTTAAAAAAACCACTAGGTTTGGACAGCAGAAAAAAAAAAACCAAAGCCGGTTTTAATGTATTTCTTGCTTTCGCAGAAATCCAATAAATCAGAAAAGAAAGTATTCATAGTTTGAAATAGCCTTATTGTTGTTAGTAGTTGATTCTGACTGCCATTCTGATTGAATGTGATTGGAATACTTATTAGCCTTATTGTTGTTTAACAATGTTAGTGATATCGGTTATTTTAATAATTCGAATTATGACGTAATTGAATTATGACATTATCCATCTCAACTTTATAACTCGATTTTTGTCTCAAATAAAAAAATTTTTTCCCTTCTAATTTTCCAAAGTAGAGAGTATCAAAGAAAGGTTCTGGCATCGATCTTACAGAGGTTGCTAAAACACAGAAAATCATAGTAAAGTTCAAGCAGTGTATTGCGTAACAGTGTTGGCCTCACGCAACTGTACTGTACTTAACTAGGGCGCAAATGTTTAACAGTCGACATTTGGTCCCAGATGCTGTCATGGTTAAATTCTGATCGAATGTGCTTGGGACCTATGTATATAGCTACTAGTCATTGATAGATACAGTAAACCATATTTATAACAATTCGTAAGTGTTTAATACATTTCTGGTGATCATGACAGTAACCTTCATGTGGTTTATAACAACGAAATGAATTTATGAATTTCAATAAATTTGTCAGTGCATGCCTATTCTGTGTCTGGCAATCACTTTGAATTGAAAGTCCTGATAAAGATTGGGTAAGGAGTGAGAAGATTCCAAAGAATACTGTTGCTCTTTTTTATTACTAACCCAAAAACTATCAACAAATATATTCATTTTCAACTGTCCATGATCATTTTGTTTGTTCATAAAAGGAAAAATGAAATCCAAACCACATAACACCTTTCATAATAATATAAATAAAAGCTCATTAAATGTTAAATTTTGGAATATTAGTTTGTATGTTATGCATTCAAAAGTACATCTAAAATAAGGTTAGTAAGAAGTAAGAAGTAAGCTTATCAAATTTTATCTGCTGCAGCACCACTGTACCATAAAGCTATATTCTACTATTTCAGGATTCTGCTAAAAGTGAAAAAGTGATAATGGAGCACTTATTTGATTGTGAAGCAGGAACACGACATTGTCAGATCATTGTTGATTGGTTAGAGAAGAATATGCATGATAAATTACAAGATTTGTTGATGACAGAAAATATTGAGTATCATTCTCAATCTACTTATTGGTAAATAGTTATTCTGATACTGCAATCTATTGATTAACAAATGAAAAGTGATTTGTGGTAAATCAAACATTATTTCCCACACTATTGCCTGGCACTCACTTATCAATGAATTGTGTGTTAATAATGTGACTAAATAGGTTTGACTACAATTGAGTGTTGTTTCACAAATCTAGGGAACACACAGCCCATGATTTGCATCAACTCAAAGCAGGAAGTCGTGATCCAGCACTTGCTTCTAATCTTGTTAGAGAAATGGTAAGTAACTCAAAAATGACTACCAAAACAAACTTTTATTAGACTGATCAAATGTGAACATGAAGATACATAATCACACCCGTCACAATTGCGTAACTAGTCCCAAAACGGTTTTGATTTTGATTTGAATGTGTGAAACTTTGTAACTGAGGAACTTTGGAACTTTAATCCAAATTTGACTGAAATTGGGAAATTTTGGGCAAATCTGAAAAGTTCCTAGGAAATTTGAAACCCTTGAAATCTAAAGAACTTTCGTGATTGGTCCTAATTTGGCCTGATTTGCCCATTTTTTTCACAAATTCCACAAAATCGTTGATAACTTGATCAGAAGATACAGGGTGTCTGCCGGACCTTGAAAACCTTGAAAATCTTGAAAACAGACCAAGTGGTCTTGAAAACCTTGAAAACAGACCAAGTGGTCTTGAAAACCTTGAAAATCAAGTATTTTTTAATTTGGGAAACCTTGAAAACCTTGAAATGAATGTTTATTACAGAGGACTTTTTCAGCAATGTTTTTAATTGTGTAGCCATCAGTACTAAATTTATACTATTTTATATTTTTTTTATATTTTTTCATATTTTTATTTTTGTCTTGTAATGTTTGGTCATGGTGATGATCCTTTTCATCAATTTTCCAAATGTTATTGGGAAAAGAGTGTAAGGAGGATTTTGACTCACGGCTAAATAAGATAATTACAAATTTTGCCAACACTTGTTTTTACTATTGATTGAAAATGGTCAAGATGACCGATATTTTCCGAAACAAATAATAAACATTTTGTTAACTTTGATTTATATTACAAGTTTTACCCATGTGGATTAGTATTAAAAATGTGTGCATTTGGCATTTCATTTGAAAATTTGGAAAATTTACTTTAAAATTAGACATTGCAAAGTATAGTATATTTGATTAGGGAATGAAAAGCATTTTGTATTACGGTTTTAGGACCCGGATGCTCCCATACGACAAGAAAGAAATTTATCAAGTCTAGATCAGGTGATTTTCTGGCCTACTTTCTTGATGTATATGTTCTAGTATTTTCTCTCTTTTATTTTTGCCAGTACTGTATATCAAAATGATCATTGAAAAAAATGGCATTTTGATATAGTCTGATTTACAATTACACTTATGCTAACTGTATTATAACTTGAGTGGGGTATTTTTCTTCTAGCAAGATGAAGAACAGCTGTTGTTATACATGTTTCGTTACATTCGGGCTGGTAAACTGGAAGAGGTGATGATGTTTCTATGGGATTTTATACATCTTTATGGAGTACAGCATTTTGTCAATCAGCCTTTCATTGCAGGCTCAGAAATTATGTAGTAATCGTGGTCATTTCTGGAGAGCTGCAACTTTAGATGGCTGGAGACTATGGCATGACCCTAATTATTTTGGTAGTACAATTTATTTGTTACTCGACCATCTAGCAATTGCACTGCATCCTGGGATATGACTATTGGAAGTTTTTCTTATTTTTTTATGAACTTCATTCCTAGATGAAATGGACGATGAACTGCAACCTGCCGAAGGAAATCCTGACCGTGATTTATGGAAAATCAACTGCTGGTCCATGGCAGAGCAGGTATGATGTTTAAAAAGGAGAAAAGAATTTTGCAAAAATTCATTTGTATTTTTTATGATTATATAATGTGATTATGTAAGGTGCTTCCTTTGTGGCTATTCTTTACTACATCTATTTGTTATGGATATTTTTGTTCTTTAGAAATGTCTAGGAAGCCATGAGAAAGCTATCTACGCCGCTCTTAGTGGTCATTTGAATCAGGTATGGATATTTCAAAACAGGCATGCTTATGTGTGAAAGCTATTAATCCACGTGCTTTACACCATCTTGGTTTCAGATGTTGCCAGCTTGCAATTCGTGGGAAGATTGTTTGTGGGCATATTTTAAAGTTCTTGTCGATGTTCGGGTTGAACAGGTATGAAGTTTATGTTTCATATAGCAATTAGTTATCTCTTTATTTGCCAAATAATATAAATAAAATAAAACAGAAGCTAAACTGGCTAGGAGACCACCCCTTTATTTACTATACTCTATACTCCTTTATTTTCTTATAAAATTATTTTTTCAGGAAATCAGAAATCATCCACGTTCCAGTCGAGACTTTCTACCTTTACCTAAAGAGTACTGGGAGCAAGTCCATTCAAACAAGTAAGTCGCGTGTGGGAAAACTTTGAAAGAGTTTCTTTGATCTGATGCTGTTACTGCAGTTGGTTCTGTGTTTTCCTCTCAAAGCAGTGAACATCCTACTAGAATGTATTTCTGCTTGCATTTGTTTTATTATTCAATGTTTTCAATGTATTTTCTTCTTTAGTCTTACGCCCCAGGGCGTGATAAATCAACTGAGAGCACATCCTCGTCTCGTAAGTGATTTTTCACGCAGTTGGTTATCTGGAAACTACAGATCTTTAGTGAAGATGTGCAAGACTTTTTAATCTCAATTAACCTTTTCCTTCTTGTCTTTACATGCAGGAGATACAAAAGCAATGCAAGGAGACGTATCGATTGTTTCAAACGAATATTATACTAAATGAAATCGATGGTACGTGACGTTGTTTTTGTTGCAGTTTTTCATGGTTATGGTAAAGTTCAAAGTTCTGTTGAAACATTTAATATATATCTTCAGAGCTTCTTCTTGAAATGAAAGCCAAAATGAAGGAACAAAATAACCCCCATCTTCTTCGATTCATGGTGAGTACTATGCTTGCGTTTTGAAGTGACAGTCTTAAGTTAATTGAGCTTTTTCTTTATATTACTGGAAACACTATCAATACTACTAAAGCCTTGATGTTGTTTGTTTTTTTATTTTTTTATTTTCAGGCTCACCTAGTCTTGTTCTTACAAGCAGTTGGAATTCAAACTAACGTGAGCAATAATTAAAATTTTCATCTTCAAGACACTAAACAGTTAGATGTAAATTTTGTTTTTCACCAACATAGGAGTATTGAAACAAATTTACATTGATTTTGCAGGAAACTATTTGTGTGGAAGTGTTACAAAGTTATGTGCAGGTGAGTTTATGCTTTTTAATTAAGCAATATAAGGTTTTTGTTTTGGTACAATATTGTCGTTGTTTGCAAAGTCATTTGTTCTTTCTTGAAGGTGTAAAGTTTTCACCACAATCTTCAACTAATACTCCTTCACAAAGCATTCTGTACAGATGAACAATTTCGTTGTTTTGAATGCATTGTGGACTTGCTTTTTATTTTTTATGTTTTCAAGGACTAATCTTAACAGTTTGAATTTTTACTTTGTATGAAAGGTAAATTCTTTAGGGAATTTTTGTAATATGAATTCATTTTTTCAAGGTCTTGATAGAGACAAAACAAAATAATTTAGTCGCTATTTACACGGCCCGATTACCACCTGAAATGCAAATAACAATTTACGCACAGTTTCTAGAAGGTAAATCTGTTGTTCTGTTCTCTCAGTCCGCAAGGTATATTAATTTGAACACTTGAATTTTAAATTTTCTTGTAAATTCAGCCTGAAAGAAAATAAAAAAATCGTTGAAGACTACCAAACTGTAGAGCATGTTTTTTTTATAGGAATAGGTGATGATTCTAGAGAAACGTATTTAGAATTAGCGGAAGAAGCTGGTAGGTTTTTAGAGGCTTATTTTGCATCAGCCTGTGCTTATGGAACAAATACAGCATGATCTCTATGATTTTAAGGGCTGGAACTGAAGCTAATCACTAAAAGAATTGTTGAAAATATTCGAGACAAGGTTTGTAGTCATTCAAATTTTCTACAAAACAATTTTTTATACTCGCAAAGTAGAAAATTTGACAATGTCGGCCATCATGTGCTTCTACCTGTTGTTGGTATGACAACATGTATTCTCCCTCGTAGCTGTTTTTCTGCTGAGTATGATCTGCAATCTTTTAAACCCAAGGTTAACCGCCACCTTGCTTTGTCTTTATAGCTCTTCTTCCTTTTCTCATCTTGTAGCTCTCTGCCTAGTAGTGGCTTCGGCCTTGCAGGGACCAACCCATTCAAAAAAAAATTTGTTTTTGTAGGATTGCTCTGGCGATGGAATAGACGAGGTTAGATGAGATTTTTCACAAGCTTGGATCAGTAAACAATATACTGACATTATTATCCAGTGTTTCCACTTTGTTGCATTCTTCAAATGCTTGGTATTTCTAGATCTTTCCCATTGTTTTAAAAACGCCAAAACTAGGCATTCACATGTGAAAACAGAAATTCAAAAAAGATATATATATAATCAAATGAACCAAATGAAATCAATTGAACCGATCATTGTTTTGAGTGATTCCTATAACTGAATAGAGCAGTAGAGTAAAATATTCGTTTTGAATCGTCAGTGTTTTAAGTTTCGAGCTAATAACCTGGATTTGGTAAGAGCACAATTTTCGTATTTTCCGTATTTTGTTTATTTCCATAGTTTTTGTTGTAAAAGTCTAAATATTTAAATATTTAGGTAAAATTTCAAACTTGCAAGGTTTTTTTTGCCAAATATTTTAATCATAGGCAGTTTTCATGAAAATCTGCCCACGGATGAGTTCTATTTTGAAATCTTTCTATTTTTCTGTTGTCCTTCAAAAGTCTTTCCGATCATTCATCACTTTTATTCTAGAATGATTCTCGGAAAATCAATTCCATTGATTGGTTGATATTTGATCCTGCGCAGCGAGCTGAAGCTGTTAAGCAAGCCAATGCGATTATGAGAGGATTTTTGGGTAAGTAAGAAACTTTTTTCAACTTTTTCCCGCTCTTTTTTTGTTCATGTTTGAATTTACATTACGTTTTAGCGGAGCGAAAACACGAAGCTGCTCATTCTGTTTTTGCTAAATTACCGAACGACACCATAGATGTTATCCATAAACAGTGGCGAATGAGGGTTTGTATCATCAATGTTTTTGGCTGTATCAATAATATTTTTGGTTAAGACTTGCATCTTACTTACAAAACGATTAGTGGGCTCGTCTGTAGCTCCACATTTGCATGGTAACCAAATAGCATTAATCATGTTTTTCTTTTAAGGCTGGTGAAAAAAAGCTGCCTGCGGATGTTGATGATGCCATTCGAGAATATCTATGTATACGAGCTTATCTGGTAATTCCAAGCAGTTCTGAAATTAAGAATGATGAACACTTTGTTAGCAACTCATAATTATTGATTTATATTTTTAAGAATGCGCATGACTCTTTCAACGCATGGTTTCAACATTATCATAATCAAGCACCGGTGTGTAAGCTTTAAAATTCAAAATATTCTTCACGAAATATTAAAAGAATGGCCTTCTTTGTATCGTTCTTCATACTCATGGTTTATCCTGTCCTCTTTTAACGTTTTCACTGTTTTCAGGAAGAACCCATTCAACATTCTCATCAAACCTTTAAAGAACAAATCGCATTTGATGAAAGCGTCAAAGAATACCAGGTTTTTTTTTTAAGTTATTCGATTTGTCAGAGATGTGAGCAGGTGTAAACCAGCCTTTATCGTCTTATTTGTAGATCGAGTTTCAAAGATGGCAGAAAACACTAGCTTCCCATGTTAAAGTGAGTGAAATGTTAGACTGCGTTCTATTCATCTGAGATAGCCACAACATGTTCTTCAGAATTAACTAGACCAACTATAACTAGGTACTATGCAGTAAGAAAATAAATTCCTAAATGTTTTGAAATCTTGTTTTCGAAAATAATGTTTTGAGAACTGATCGCATGTGAGACTCGAGGGATTTGATTTTCTCTTCTCAAGATCGATTCTTTGAAAAAAAGACGTATTTCGTCAATTTCGTGAGAAAAGTTGAAGATCTTAAAATTTTCAAAAACTGTCAAAAGACAACTTTTTGAGCTTGTGACAAAGTATGATTGTTCTTCACAGGATTCCTTTAAATGTCTCTTGATAAAAGTGTTTCTCAATTATTTATTAGGGAACTTCTGATTGCATTTATAATGTTTTGTTATTCCCTGGTGGTTGGATGGTCGATCAAAGAACGGTAACCCTACTCTAAACCATCTCATGCAGAAAATCTAAATTTATTATGACATTTATAAATTGCTTTATAGCAACTATGTTTTTTTGGTTCTTTCTTACAAAATTTGTGTACGTTTTCCATTTTCATTTTTGACGTTCTCGAGAACATGTAAATACCAAAAAAACTGAGGACTTTATATTCCCCCGGTTATCTTCTTCGTTTCTATAATAACTGAATTTCCAAGATATATATTACCGAACTAATTTAACCAAGATATATATTACCGAACTAATTTAACCAATGTAGTGCTGCTTACTTTTGTATTCGTTGCTATAGGATACAAGCATTGACGACTCAACTCGTTCACAACAATTATTTCTACTGCGACAACTGTGTATCCCTTATCTGACGTTCTTGCTGCATTCAGTTCTCCAATCAAATAATCTATATAAACCGGTAGGTTTTAGTGCTTCTGTTATGCTTCTATTACTTGGAAAAATTTGCATGATTCAAACTTATGGTGTTATATTTCTTGTAGTGCCTTAAACTCGCCGAAATTATTCAATCTAAAAGATACAAATTATATGAGGTAAGAAGCTTTTCGACTCTTTAGACAGATTTTCCTAGAGCTTTGTTTCTAGTCATATATTTATTTCGAGGCTGGAGTTAGATCTAATTCCAATCGGAGGATTTTTTATCGGAGGGATAGTTTCTGTTCATGGACATTTCGATGGAAGTGGAGAAAATTTGTGGCTTTTGTCTTTCAATATTGGCTGGAATCATTGTTAACTCATCAGGAATACATTTCTTTCTATTTTTCGCGTTTAGACGTTCCAGAAACATGAGCTTCAAAGGTTTCTTCGATTAATAAGAGAAACTTCAATTGCTTTACTTGATCAAGGCGTGGATCCGTTCGGTTTTGATCGGAACAACTCTTACGAGGCAAACTAAAAGGAACAAACATTTCCATGATAGGAAGAAGATATTATTTTTTGACGAAACTTTGAAGAAAAAAACGGAGAAAAGATCGATTAACTTATTATGTTTCTCAATTACCATCACTGATCTTGGTTAGCTTTGAAAAATATATCGGACCCCAGTTACACGTGTCGTTAGGGAAGACTAGTAGTCCATATTTAGTTCTAACGAAATTAAACGTTTTGGGAGGGAAGCGGTCGATTGTTTTAACACACATGTTTGTGGGATCTGTAATGGTACGAAAGTTTTTATTCGATTCAATGACTGTTTCAACAACTGTATCGTTTTCAATCGGTGAAACAGAACACGTGGAATAAACGACATCCCCACCAACTTTCACACTGTTTAAGGCAGAGCACAGAAGTTGCGTCTGGAGTTTCGAATTTTCCACCATTTTCTTGATACTCCATCCGCCATATTGAAATTCTTTCTGGATGACATGACGTTCAGATGAGCAGGGTGCATCCACTAAAATCTTGTCAAACGTATTTTGTTCCTCCTCTCCAAATACAGTTCCACACCAATCAGTAATGTTAAGATTACTGCTTATGGCGAATGCGTTGGGAATATACTCCTTAATGACCTAAGCAACAGCAGAATTTTAATCAGCAAAACAGATTACCCTAAATTTCAAAAAAGGTTCTGTGTTCGCACATACCTTGTGTAATCTGTTTAGTCGACTTTTCGAATATTCATTGCATACGAGTTGACCACTCTTAGACAGTAACTGCATGATGGCAATTGATTTGCCTCCAGGCGCAGCACACATGTCTAACACTTGATCATCATGTTTGACTTCTAAGCACAACACTGGTAGTAGAGACGCCATATCAAGGAGATAATATGGCAAAATACGGTTGTTTTTAAATGCATATGGAGTTGTAAACCTCTCATTAACAAATATTTTGAAATTGCAACTTGGCTCATCAACATTATCGATTAAATGTATTTGTTCACCTTCAACTTCCAACGCTTCTCCCAAGAAATATTTATTCATTAATGCACAATGCCTTCGGATTAAATTTAAACCAGCGTAAATGGACTCCCAATCTTGATAATGTTGGGTAAAGTATGTTTTCATTTCTTGCAAAACTTTTTTCTGATGCATCTGAAAGGTATTAATAATGATAAACTATTGATGTCAAAGTCTTGTCCTATTCCACTTAAATTACGTATTAGTGATACTTGCTCAAGAAGATGGAGTATGGTACAAAAGTTGGAAACAATTTGTTTTATATGCGTTTATCTTTCAAGCATATTTTGAGTTTTCATATCTGTATGTAACATACACGCTTTTTTTTATATAAGAACAATTTTATAAGAACACGAGCCTCAGATTTGGCCAAAAAATAAGAACAAAATAAGAACAACCTGAGGCTCAAATCAATGTTTCAAAAATTAAGAACAGCCTGAGCCTGAATTTTCTTATAAAATAAGAACAATGATTCTCTTTCAATTTTAACTCTTTCAATGATTAACAGTTTAAAATTATATATAATTGTTTTCACTTGTGATCACGTCTTTTCTCACCTACAATACGATGTGCGAAATTAATTAATAATGGCGCGACTAACGGCAAAAAGTTGCTTACACATTCGTTTAGTGGCTACCATTTTTAATATAAATTTATTTCACTAAGACGCTAAGAACAACACTTGTTTTTTTCTAAAAACATTTATTTTTTCTTTTACTGGAAGTTCTATAAATAAGAACAAAATGAGGCTGAAATCTGAAACTTTGTTCTTAAAGCTAAGAACAAAATAAGAACAATTCAGCCTCAAAAAGGCTCAAAAAATAAGAACAGCCAGCCTCAGGTCAGATTTTACTGGTTCTTATAAAAAAAAAAGCGTGTACCTTATCAGTAAAAAAAAAGTCGGCAAAAAAATTAGTCACTTGGACAAAATTTAGTCACTTTTTGCCGACTAAATTTTCGCGTTTAGTCACTTATTGCCGACCAATTTCCAAGACAAAAAATGACGAAGAAAGTTTGGATAAATTGAAAGTTTTTTTAAGAAATAAAATATGGCACCAAAAAAAAAGAAAGGTTAGATAATTAGGTTAATTATTCAATTTCAATAACAATAACAGCAACATTTTTGTCAATTATGAGGAATTTGTTTTTGCCTTTTTGCGTTTATAAACATTACATCAGTTGCAAACTCATCCCTATTATTTAATGGCGATGCTGATTGACAACTGCACATAAGTTGTATTCAGTATTTTTCAATAGCAGCGATTTTATTTTTTGCATGGTGTAGCTAGCACCTATATAATACAACAAAAAATAACATTATTGAAATCTTCATTTCTTGGTAAACTATCCATAGAATGAGATGAGCACTCGCACACATCAGGTGTACAGTCCAACCCCCTCATATAGAAGAGAGGACACCACAGAAAAAATATATAATTTGTTTACTTATGAACGACTGTTCTCGTACGCACGCTTATTTAATCGTAGCTTTGGTACCATATTGACTTCGAAAAACTTAATTTTGCATAACAATTGGCTTGGACTACTGTTGAGCATTTTCAATGAAAAACACAACTGGAAAACCTAGAATCATGTTCAATGAAAGGATGCATAATATTAGGGAGTGATATTTCCTATTTGTTGTTTTAAAGGAATATTTTTCCACAAGTAGAATGTAGCTCATGTTTTGCAAAATAAATATCCAGTTGTCTACGACCACATGACGTCATTTTTATTGTATTATTGGATTTTCCGAAGGTGAACTTATCAGCAAGCATAAATATCAAACATCAAATCAAAGTTATAAAACTACCTTCCGCCATGAATAGCAATAGTTTTCCTATGCCAGCTATTGATCTTTCCGGAAAGCTTATCATTAAGGCTCAGTTAGGTAATGACATTCGAAAAATTCCAATCCATAATGAAGAAATAACTTATGATGAACTTTTACTGATGATGCAAAGATTGTTTCGAGGACGAATCAAAGGATCCGATGAAATAACAATTAAGTACAAAGATGAAGGTATGTAACGCCCATACTTGTTTTTCTGAAATAGATATAGATTTAATGGAAGAAATAAAGTGAAAATAAGTGAAACAAAATCATATAGTGTGGTGTGACAATTAGACAACTTTCAAATGTTTATATGCAAGGCCCTATCTTTCAGATTGATATTCCCTCTAGTTTGAATCATTGTAAATATTATTGTAAGACATCATAACAATTAATGCTCATATAAATGGATAAGTGTGTATTAAGGGAAGTCAAATTTTGGCAGTCAGATTAAATGTATATATTGTTTAAAAAATCAAAGTTGTGTGACATAATGGGTGCAAACATTAGTGTTTGCTTGATAATTGCTATTGTATGCATGCTTTTTTATAAGAACACAACCCTCAGATTTGGCCAGAAAATAAGAACGGAATAAGAACAGCCTGATGCTCATCATTTCCGAAAATTAAAAACAGCCCAAGCCTGGATTTTCTTGCAAAAATAGAACAATCCATGATCTGAATTCTTTTGCAATTTCCTCTTAAGCTACTGATAAAGAGTTTACAACAACAACAACTTTCGGTAGGAAAAACTTGCAAACATTTGTGTCTTGTCCAAAAGTTTTTTCCGTCCGAAAATTTTGGAATTTAAGGAATTTGTAAAAATATGATTTTGGTTGATTTGAGGCCTGATAAGAAATACACTTTTGATATATCAGGCCTTCTTTTAAGAAGCCCAAAACTGCTCAGCACTTGCTCAAAAGCATTCTAGAAGTGTCTTGTGTTAAAAGTGACAAAACCAGTTAGGCTCTCAGAACATTACAATGGGTATGATTCAGAGTACAGTAGCAGTCGGTCAAGAGTTTTCTGCAAAAACATTGTTTTGTGTTTTGTTTGGGGAAATATAGGAGAACTGCTCAAGTTTCTCCTAGAGTGCATTTGCTGCAATGCAGTAGCAAGTCTCAAGTGAGCTCTATTGCAAAATATTTTATCATGTTACAAAGTAAATGCAAAACAGACTTGACAAGGTGGTAGAAAATAAAAAAGTTGCATGACTGACGTGCAGTGAATACTTCATTTCCTAAAAAATCATCATTCATTCACACAAAGGTCATCTTGCCAGAAAGTAATATAATAGAAAACAAAAGTCCTTAGCATAGAAATGGTGTCATCATTCAGCTCATGAATGATTAAATGGTTCTACCACCTTTCAGGGAGAGATCTACAAATTTTTGGAGAAAAGTACCCAAGTTACAATTCTTATTTCTATTTTGTATGATAACACAAAACTTATTTTGTATGTTTACAAAATAGACTGAAATAACATAATAACTCGTCTCATTAGTTTACTCACCTTTTTTGCATATCTCAAGCCTATGTTGTTTTTATATCCAGGGTATTTGGGAAAGGTGCACTTCTTGCGTAATTTATTTCATTATACTATGGTTTTAAAAAAATAGGAAATCCATCGTCCAAAAGTTTTTTTGTCCAAAATCCAAAAAGGTGCCCAAGGCTACCGGTTTTAATATATATCTATATTATTCATGAGGTTGAAAAAAAAGTGTGTCAGCAGTATTTTTATGAGATAATCTCCATGACAGAGCCAATCATTTTTTTATTTTGTTTGAACGCTTTGTTAACAATAAACAGCTGCTCCCTCCCAGACCATTTCTCAATTGTTCTATTTCTACTAACATCAGCATAGTGCAACTCTCAGCCCTATATATTACAGTTCATTATCTTTAAGTTTTTTTTGCTTTCTGTTATTATCAGTAAACTTCTTTTTTTCTTGGTTAGATGGTGATATGGTCACAATATTTGATAGTTCAGACTTGATGTTTGCAAAATCATTGAATCGTTATTTAAAGCTAACTTTATTTGGTGAGTTATTTTCTTTTGTTGTTTTGTAGAAAACAAACATAATATTGGTCTGAACATTTGTTTTCTCTGACAACAAACAGAGCAATCATTTTAGTGTTACTTTTCAGGTGAGATATGTACTACTGGCTCTTTCAAACTATTAGATTGAAGAGTGGTGTTTCATAAACTGATAGCCATGTGTTTTGATTTTGTAGTAATATAATTACTGAAAACTGAAATCTCAACCAGAAAACCAACTTCTTTTTATCTGACTCCTGATTTTTTTTATGCAAACCACTAAAGTGTTATTATTAATGTGTCTTCGGGAAGTAATTGCATGATCAGCTCATAACATGCATGTATCATCAATGCATTCTTTAAACTTGATAATCTGATATTTTCAAGTGACCAGAAGCATTTTTTTTCTAGTAAATGGCAAGCCAGAACCATTACAGCACGATCAAATCAAGGAAGTGAAAACAGAGCTATTAGATATGCGTGAAAAAATCAACAATTTAATCTCTCGATTGGACATATTTGCAGAAGAACGCACCTTTGACGATCAGTTCACTCATAATAATCACACCAATAAGCAAGCGAGTAAGTTGTTTCTTTTTTGTATATTATATTTATGAACTTTACACAATTTGTCAAATTGTGACAATTCCTGAATCAAAACAAAGAAAGTGCTTCATAGGAAAAGAAAAACAATACATCTGCTACACTTTGATTTCACTTCGATGTTAAGAAGGCTTTCTTTGTTTTGTTTCAGTGTTGAAGCCACCATGTTGTTGTAATGGTACCCAAACTTTTCATAATGTTGGATCACATCATGAAAATGTTTTTCAACGAAACGGTCGTTATAATAAGCGTGTTCAACCCCATAATCACGAGCATTTCATTCCTGTTACTCATCCATCTATTCCTTCGAAAGAAACGCAAGAACAGCAAGCATCACCGTTACACACATATAGTACTGTACCCGCATCAGTAGTTGTTGAAAAACATACTCCTCCATCTCAGTCAGTATTTTTGAAAGAAGCAAGAACACTTGAACCAACAACAGCATTTTCAAGCTGTGAAAAGGACGCAAAAGCTAGAGCACATTTTACAGACTCGATGCGGCTAGTGATGAGTGAATATTACAAAAGCGATCAGTATGGTGAACTTGGTTACAAGAAATTTCCAAAATCTGTTGTTGTGAAATTATCCAAAGAATTAGGTTTAACTAAAGTACAAGTAAAACAATGGGTTCGAAACAGAAACAAGCGAGAACGCGCCAAAACGTCCAAAAATTCTTCGACTATTGATACGCCGTCATTTGTTGATATCCACATTCAAGGAAATGTTGTTAAACAGAAATCCATTTCCCCGAACAACTCTATCTCCTCCTCTCATCATCCTGCCACCACTGTAGACAACACTGAACAGATCGGTAACCCAAAGTTTGAAAAAACTCAAACAACAGTAAAAGAAGAATTAGAAAACCCTCATGTGTTTATTTTAGCTAATCCTAACTGAAAAAACAAAGCTTATATTGTTTTGTTGATGTGTACCTCTCAGGCTGAATGTTATTTTAGGTTGTTCTGGTGTGAAGACGTTTCAATACAATTTTCGTCCTTTTCTTCCGCAACTGCTACCCTATTTTAATTATTAAATAACGCGGTGTTTGATCTCTTCCAACTCAGAGATCTGTCTGATAAAATTGATGTTACTTTATTTCCACAGTATTGTTCATATTTCAAAATGCTTTTTATCAGAAGCTCCTGAAAAGATTCCTTCAGTTCTTCAACAAACAACACATCAGGCATCTGTCGAGAACAAAGCCCATGCAGCGTTATTCGATCCATTAAATGCCAAGTTGGAAGCTGACAGCACAACCAATGATCCTTTTGATGGAATTGGTAAGTCCAGTGGGTCTGCATACGTTGATTACCAAGATTCTGTCATTATATCGAATGTAAAAAATGAAGTAGCCATTTTACTTCAGTAGTATTTAAGTTAATATTTTGTATTTTCAGGAAAACCTAATTCCCTCCCAACAGTATCCCAGCATAGTTACGGCCAGTCAGTGGCAGTAGGATCTCAGCATCCAGCTACTATCGGTAACGCACAAGACTACCAACAAGTCCAGCAACAGCAGCAGCAACAACAACAAACTAGCTACGTTACTTCTTCATCCAACCAGCAATATCCATCATCAACACCTCTATCTGATCCTAATTATTTCACCAATCCCCAGTCCACCTATCAAGCGCAATCGTCGATCCAGGCCACGTCGCAAGCATATGTAGTTCAACCGCAAGCCCAACAGTATTCTGGTGGAAATCAGTCCTATGTGCAACAAGGGCAACAGCAATCTTATCCTACCAGTCAATCATACTCTGCTCAAGGTCAACAGTCGAATACATATAGCCAAGAATATTCACAGCAATTACCAACTGGTTATGGAGCTCAAATACAGCAACCTGGTAATCCATACCGAACACCTAACGCACCTGGACGTTACCCTCAACCTGCTCAAGGTTACGATTACAATTCTGTTCAGCAGCAGCAGCAACAACAACAGTTACCTCCGAATGCAGTAGCGGGTGGTTTGTATGTCCCATACTAATTCCAAACTTCAAGTTAGATGAACTGGCACCTGTTGACCATACTTGCAACTAATCTATCGAAACTGAATTTTTTTTTGTATTGTAGTAATAATTTTTCTAATACGAATTTTGCTCAATCTCTTAATTGTATATTTTTCTTTTTGGTTTTATTCGAAGGTTTGTTCTGTTTCATCGCCTCAGTTTGTTACACGGTAATATATCATGAACAACTACTGTGTTGTGTACTTTTGGTAGCAAGTTTCATGTTTGATGCACTGAATCACATTGTTTATTTGGATCCGCCGAGTAACACTTCCTTTTTGATCACTGTTTCGTTCCCAGATCATTTCTCAATTGTTCTATTTCTACTGACATCAGCATAGTGCAACCCTCAGCTCTACATATAACGCTTCATTATCTTTAATGGTTTGTAAAAAGGAGCTTGGTTATCATCTAAAAAAGCAGATAAGCTTAGAAGGAGTATTTCCAAATTCTTGTTGCAGCAAAAAGTAAGCCCTAAGATGAATTTCTGCTTCATCATCAAAAGAATACAATTTTATCGTAAATTTATGAATGGCAATCCAAAACAATATCGAAAAGTACTCTTTCTCGTAGACAGGTTGCTGTTGGAAGGAGAATCAACAAAAAGTTCTATTTAAGAATGTACAAGAACTTTTCCTGGTCAATCAGAGGCAGTTGGGGATAGCCTTAAACATGTTGACAAGCCGATTTGGGAAGTTCCAATGCACATTGATTTGTTAAAAAGTTGTAAGGTAAAAGGAGAAGAAATTCCTTTATAAGGGTCGTTCAATATGAAACATATCCCTGAATAAATGCCTAACGCTAATGGAGTGGGTGTTTTTGGTTATACTCCGTATAACGATAGGGGGTGGGTGGTACTTTATTTAGGTCAGTGGCATAACGGCAATAAATGAAAACAGTCGTAGAACAATCTTAGGTTGTTGCCACCTTTCCCCCTTATGATTATTATTGCTTATCATACAGTTTATCTAACAATTTCAGACCACTAAAACTATTTGGTGTAAACCTTATAAGATTTGTTTGGATAGCCGAGTTTATGAACAACTCTTGCCTCGTTTTTTCAAACGCTTTTATGAGTGTTTTTACCGAAACGTTTGGTGGTCTGAAATTGTTAGATAAACACACTCTTATCGACAAAAGATTCCCTCAGAGATCGCGTTTGCACTCACGCGATCTGTGCCTTGGTAATATAAAGTCGTAGCAAAATCACGATGAACTGGGATGAACGAAACGGAATCAGAAACGTTAGACTAAAGAGAATGGCAGCCCGCCGCTAACAAGAATTACTGTGCCACGGCGTTTCAAGAACTCGAATGGCATGCTATTGATGATGCGCCGATGAAGGAAAAATGATGTTCAATAATAATAACTAACGAAATTGGAACCTGCCCACTGTTACGTGATATATTGAACTTGTTTGGGTAGATGATTGAATTGACAGTTTTAGTTGTTCGATTACATTTTGAAAACTCATAGCTGTTCTTTTAGAATTTTTTGCTGGAAAGTAACAATAGTGCGGTGGCCGTTAAAAAAATAAAGGCGAATCGCTAGGGGTGTGTCTCTCTCCTTTCTTCACCTATCCTGTTCTTATTATACGCATGAACTTTTTTTGGTATAAAGGGGGCGTTTATACGTAACACAACGGGGGTCTGGAGAAAAACCCTTACACGGACCGTGATGACGGGGTTGGGTCAACCTCGTTCCCAGGGCTTCTTCGAAGAAGCCCGGGGAACGAGGTTGGGGGTTGGGGGTGGTTCTCGAGGGACTCGAGGATGGCGCACGAGAGGTCCCGGAAAAAATCTGGAAAAACTTTTAACCCGGTTTTAATCCCGATAACTCTTATTCAATCGACCAAATTTCGATATCCACGTGTGTGTGGTGATGACGTGTGTCTTCTCACAGCTGGGTTTAGATCCATTTTTCCTTTGATATTACTGAAAAATGAATTACTTTATCATCTGCTCTATCATAGCTACTATTTTTTCTGCTAAATGTGACGAGTCATGTCGAACATTTGCTGGTGGGGAAGTTTACCCCAATGAGAGAAAAGGTGGTGTTGAACATGCACTTCATTGGAGCAAAGCACAAAGTAGGTTAAAATATTACAACATATAATACGTAATTACATACGCAAAACTAATTACATTTGTTTTCCCTTCGTAGTCATAAAGATCTATGAAAAAGATGTAGTTTTCTCTATTAGTACTTTAAACACTGTGTTGTATAATATCATGTTTGGATCTGCCAACATGTGCCATTTTGATAATTTACAAAAATGTTTATATACATTCTTTTAAGGCACTATGTTGAATTATAATTTTGTGATTGAAGCATGTGTGTATATGTGCCAAACACAACATGCACAATCAGCAGTAAGGTTGCCCATTAAATAACACTCACTATGTATATACCGTAAAGCGGGGTGACTTCGATCAATTTTGCCACTATTTTAAAAGTAACTTCCGAAATACTAAACCATTACTTCTGAAACTTTGGAATCATTACATTACATATTTCTTCTATTTCAGTGCAAAATTTCACATTAACTAAACTTGTAATTTCAGAGAAATAACCTGATCTTTCCAAGAAAATGACAATATCGATTATGGGGTGACTTCGATCAGCTTATGAGAAGCGCCAAATTACTTATAATTGTATTTGACAATGTTGTTAAAGCGCCATTATTACAATATTAACAGACCACCATTTGTCATCCGAGGTAAATGTTCGACCGTAAAAGATCAGCGAATGTTAGTAAAACAAAAGATATTGAAGACGTTCACACATGTGTGACCCTCGTTAATACGAAACGAAATTAACATTGACATTTCATTGTATCTCAAACAAAATTTTTGAGATCTATCATCATGGGGAAAGAGCACGCTTATTAAAATTTCTTCGGTAAGTCATTAAATCCCCCATGAGATACGACGACTTTTCACGAAGTTCTTGTGAACATGTAACTTATAGCGATATAAAACATTCGTTTTTTTCGTGTTTTTATTAACACGATATTATCGATAAAGGAATAAGGAAAAGAAAAACAGAATATAGCGGTGAAGAACAGAATTTCTTTCAGACATATTATAATTTTCTTTACATTCAGCCTCTATACTTCACATATGTACCAGAAATGTCCAGGCTAGACTCTTGAATACGACGTAGAGCGATGACCAATGTGAGCGGTGAAAATTTCGATGTTTTTCGTCGTTAATTTCGGAAGAAATTGATTGTTTCGCTTGAAGACGATTCTGATTATATTTTACAATAAGAATCTAAATGAAAATCTTAAAAAATGTGAAAAACGCACTTTAATTTGAGTCATTCCATCTCAACTTAGCAAATTCAGAAGGTACTCCCCAGGTGACCCTCTCAGATTTTGGTAATTTTTTGATATTTTGTTCATTTATAAAAGATTAGAAGATCCTGAAAATTTCAGGTCAAAATCTTAAGCGGTTGGAAAGTTATGTCTATTTGAAGTTGTCATGGTAAGAGTAATTTAAACGCAACGGGTACCAAATTGCAATGTTTTGTCATTTTTAAGACTCAATAACTTTTTTTCTACTTTAGATCACCCTCTGAAATTCAGGATATCACTATAAACCCAAAAAAGCTATAGAAGATACCCAAATTGACATTTTCAAATCTTTCAGAAAATCCGTAATGGCAGCTTCAAAATTGAAAAAAAAACGAAAAATTGAATTTCGGGCCATTTTTGAGAAGCAATTACACCAATATTATACTAACATATGTATTAAAACCTATAAATATGATAAATATACTAGGAATGCTACCAAAACACAAAAAAACAAGAGATTTATGTAACTATCTCCAATTCTACAGGCATCTCAAATGTGACCCAGCAAAAAAAATGCGAAAATGTGGATTCCACTCAGTATCAAAAAACCCTAGTTGGGAAGTATTTTTTAAAAATGAAAATTCAACTCAGAAAAGCCCAACATCCTAAGTAATTCACTTATCCAATAAAAAAAGTGGATTCATGATGGTTTTTAGACTAATTTCTAAGTACAAAATTGGTAAAAAATGGAAAAAATCGGATTTTTGTGAGGTCGTTTGAGATTTTTCAAAGTAGCAGATGCCATAATTTCAGAACTCTTTGTCACAAACACATCAAATCTTCAGTATGTGAAGCACTTTGGCCATAGTATAGGAATATATGGAAATTGTAACCCTTAAAAATCATAAAAACTCAAAAATAACTATTTAAAATCGAGATAATAGGCTTGAAATGTCAAAAAATTGTTCCTTTTTTGCCATTTTTAAGACTCAATAACTTTTTTTCTACTTTAGATCACCCTCTGAAATTCAGAAAATCAATATAAATAAGCAGTTATAAATTTTCAGGATCTTCTAATCTTTTATAAATGAACAAAATCTCAAAAAATTACCAAAATCTGAGAGGGTCACCTGGGGACCAGTTGTTAAGTTGAGGTGGAATGACCCATTTCAGAGTTTAAACAGTTTATTTTTACTGATCGAAGTCACCCCGCTGATCGAAGTCACCCCGCTTTACGGTACTCATTATTGTTGCAAATCTGTTTTATCAAGTAAATAAAAAATGTACGTTACAAATCATAGAGTTAAAGGATTTAGGATAGGAAACTAGGGAAGCAAGAGCGTCTCAAATAATTTGAAAGCAATTGAATGCAGGAATGAAGATTTGAATATTCCTTTTGTTTCGGTTTCTGTTGACTTATAGTCTTATGATATTTTTATTTTAAAGAACAACAAAATTGTTTGGTTGATATACCAGTGGATACAAAAATGCTTTGTTGAAAGTTTTAGAAGTTCAAAATTTTTATGTTGTGTTAAAACATCATGCAAATCTCCTAATGATGGTGTATAATTTAACTCTCCCATAGATAAAAATCAAACTAAAATTACTTATAATTTCTTCACAAAGAATATCAAAATGTTGCCTCATCATTGTTGCTTACAATGTATGATGAGGTTATGATGGCTGTTAATGCTTCTCTTTCTCTTTCTTTTCTAAGTATCTAAACCAGCGCCTTACTGGGAAGGAAAAGCAGTAGTGAATGGAGAATTCAAAGATTTAAAGCTCACAGACTATTTAGGTATAATTTCTGCTATGTAATAGTTTTCCTTGTTTGGCCTTTTATAACTGCTTATTTTTGCTTTCTTATTTTACAATATTATATAGATTACTATAGATTACTGTGAATTACTAAAATTCCTTTTCCTTGTTTTGAACATTATATACATGTGTATGCGTCATTATTTTGATGTATATATACAATATATACAATATACAATATATATGAACAGTTAAAGCACATTTTTTATATACAAATTTTCGACATTTACATATCTTTATCAAGTTCAAATATACAATATATACAATAGTTTATCTTTTCGTTTAGGAAAATATTTGGTGTTCTTCTTTTACCCTTTGGACTTGTAAGTATCCTTAGATTCATTTGAATTACTGGCAATGGGGTGACAAAAACTTTGGGCCTAATTTTTTGGGATGACGGGTCTGTGACATCAAAATCTTGATCAACAACATCTCTCTAATGGTTGATTGTAGCGACACGATCCCATACATTTTATATCAGTTTTATGAGCTCTACAGCATGGATATACTTTCCTTTCGTAATTCAGTGATATAATTTTTCATCACATGGTTTGCACACGGGAAAAGGGATTTGACACATCGTTTTTGAAGTTGGTAAAGCGTTTTTAACCCGGGATGCTACCTATTAATTTTATGATAGTCAGTGTGTGTCACACTTTTCATTTTAGAGAGTGACTATTTTAAGTAACTTTTATGGTCAAGTTCTTATTGTTGCATGAGGTCATTTAGAGGCAAGAGGGTTTTTATAATTAGTATATACAGGCTTTTCATTAAGACGCGATCGATAGTTCTTGTGCTTGGTAGGGAGCTCGTAAAAAGATGTTGGCGATCAATTAATCGCTCTCGTCAATTACATTGGGTTCTATATTTTTGATTCAAATAAAAAGCATCCCAATGTTTGTTTTTCTCTTCTTTTCTTGGTTACGCAATGCAATTCTTTTTGATACCGGGGAGAAAGAAAAAAATTTTCGAAAGATATTGTTTTAATTTAATTAATAAAATTCAATGAGTTAGAGATATCTTTTTTATTTCTTTTTCCTAAATACACCTGTTAAAGGATCAGATTATGTGATAAACATTTTGTAAAGATACTTAAAAACTTTTCAATTCTTCTTCCATTACAAAAACATGTCGCAAAAGTAGCCAATGAAAAACATTATTTAAAATTGCACTGGTAACAAGGTTGCTTTGTTTTCTTGAGACAATGGTAAGAAGAGAATGAAAAAGAAGAATAAGAAAAAAAGTGCCGAACATAAGTTTTGTAGTTGTCTGAATGCTTGAAAAGACCTGAATTCTCATTTTTGACGAGAGTGCAAAATTTAAAAATCGCGCGTGTAAAATTGATTCACGAGAGCGATTTGCCTAAATTTTCGAGCGCACTTTGCGCGCGATATTTTATTTACCAGACCTTTTCTTCAATCTCTTTGCTTTTTATTCCATGAAAAGCCTGATATAGTAGCACATAGTATGACGTCAGTGCTTTTGTCATGATGAGGGAGGATAGCCCAAGTGGGGGGACCTAAAATTTTCCGCTACAATGGGGGGACTCGATATCAAAGATTGACGCTAATTTCCTCTCTTCTTCATATATGTTTTTGAATTTTTTATGAATTGTATAATAATATCTGTAACATCCACACATGTGTTTTATAAAACATGATAAGCTAGAGTATGCTCTTTAGTTTTCTATTTATTTGCTCTAACAAAATAGCTAGCTTAAGGGTAGTTCCCTTAAGCTAGCTATTTTTTCGCAGTTGAATGGGTCAAAATGGGCAAGTTTCGCGGAACTTATTTTCGTGGCTGAGGGATTTTTACGAAATTTGTGGAACTTATTTTCACGGTAAGCATGTAATGCAGAGGAGGGAGATCAACAGAATGAAGAACTATTATACTATCTACTTTAAAGCTTAAAGTATCAACCAACATTTTCTCAAACAAAATAACAAAAAAATTACAAAAATAATTGTTTTCTCCATTACAAGATGTTTATGATTTCAGAAATGGTTCAAATCTCAACTTAATTTCGATTTATTGAATTATGAAGCTACAAACAGCGGATCAGAGTGTCACATGGTGCTAAAAATCGAACCAGTGATCAAGCCATTATTTTGTATTGCGGAACTTAATTTCACAGAAAGGGCAAAAAAACACGAAAATAAGTTCCGCGAAAATACGTTCCGTGTACAAGTTGTTTTTGTATTGTTCAGTTGTTATATAAAAGATCTTAGAGGCTCATAGATAGATTTTTTCATTCAATTTTTCACCTTAGATGTGTAGCGTATATTGTTAAGTTTTTGAAATGAGAAAGTGATGTGGTTAAAGATGAAGATCGATGTTTAAATCTTCTTCGTGTTGTAAAGTTATTTCCAGTGGAGTGTGGACCACACTTTTTTTAGATCAAAGTATAAGATAAAGAAAAATGTCTCATGCTCTATTTTTCCAGAAGAAAAAGTATTGATTGAAGCTTTTTAAGACTTTAATACCTTTATTGTTTTATTATTTTCATGTTTACATTTTTGGCAGTTGCAGAAATACTTAGTTCATTCTTTTTTAAAACTGACTATATTTCATTAGTGCTCCCATTTTCCATAGCAGAACCTATTTCATCTTTTTCATAAATTTTATATCTCTGAGAAATAAATTTGAACGCTTACCTACAAGGACAAAACAATTTGCCCGATAGATGGTGGGAGTCATTAGTTCATAGCTTCATAGTTCATAGCCCAAGTGGGGGATTTTACATTTAAATGGGGGGGGGGGGGGGGGGGGGGGGGGGGGGAGGGGGTTAAAACCTGGAGGACACCATGGGGTGACAAAAATTTGAGTCTAAATTTTTGGGGGATACAGCCCTGACGTCATTAAAATCTTTGATCAAGAGGACTCATCAACTGTTTTTGAAATTGGGCAGTTCGCAGATGTTCTTAGCTCCATCATTTTGAATGAATATGTTTTTGCTTCTTTTTAGTACATTTGTATGTCCTACAGAAATCATTGCTTTCAGTGATCGTGTTGGAGAATTTAAAAAACTCAATACAGAAGTAATAGCTGTTTCAGTAGATTCTGTATTCACACACTTGGCTTGGTACGTTTTTCCAAACTTCTTAAAATATTCTGACACATTCATAAATGTAAAAAATCTTATACCTTGAATAGAGTGAAATTCAGTGCAATGCCTTTTATCAATTAATTAATGTTATTGTAATACATAATTATGATACTTGACAGTGTTCTAACAACATGGCATCGACATTGATATTGTTACTATTTGTACTCAGCCCTTATAATGGGAAGTATTGCTATACTTATAAAGCAAATCAGAGTGAAGCTTCCGAAAGATGCTTCAAAAACATGTCAAATGCTCAGCTGAATAAACACTACTACCTCATTAAATTAATTTGGTTTTTGTATGTTTTTTTGCTGCCTTTTGTTCTTTTCTTGCTACTTTATTTGTTTGTGCTGTCCTGTAGTATTATCTTGTCCTGTTGTCTTGTGCTGTAACTCCCTTATGCACTAAATGATATAGCTTATTGTAGGGATTCTCGATGGTGGGCTAGGTTATGTTATGATTGTTGACTATTGGTTATTGATTATTAGTTTTATTTGCTCAATAAATATGACGCCACTTGACCTGACGATGTAATGCTTTAAACTGTTTATGCATTATGGAAATATGTTTCATTATGTTTGATCTAAGTTATTCTCCAAATATACCTTTTTGTCTTTTCTTAATTGGTATCCTTTTTTGTTATTTAGGATCAACACTCCTCGTAAACAAGGTGGTCTTGGTAAAATGAGAATTCCATTATTAGCAGATCTAACCAAACAGATTTCAAAAGATTATGGTGTTTTGTTGCAAGATGCTGGACACACACTCAGGTAAGTCTGAATTTTTTTTTTTTTTTTTTCTGTCACAACGGAACTTGTCTCTTTGGTCAACATTTGCTTTTTCATAGGGGCCTGTTTATTATTGATGATAAAGGTATACTGAGACAAATTACAATGAATGATCTGCCAGTAAGTATAGAAATTGTAATTTATTTCTAAAGAAATCAGATCGTTGTAGGA
Organism: Turritopsis dohrnii; assembly: GCA_027922465.2. Taxonomy (NCBI): domain Eukaryota; kingdom Metazoa; phylum Cnidaria; class Hydrozoa; order Anthoathecata; family Oceaniidae; genus Turritopsis; species Turritopsis dohrnii. The sequence goes on from BQMF02000026.1 coordinate 324,799, forward strand.
ATATATCCACTATGCCTTAGTTATTTTATATGTATACGGTATCGAGTAGGAAATAGAATAGATACTTTCGCATTGCTGATCTCCAAGCTTGAAGACTCTTTCGTCTATGATAGCAACTATACATGGCGCTGCGAGTTTGAGATACCAAGGTCTGTTACATTTTAATTCCACTCAGTCTTCCACAGACGCCCTACCACTGGTTACACAGACATCTACCTTGGCTTTATCAGGTTGATATACAGAACTCACGATTTGTACACTATAAACTTGTTGTTTACACACTTTCTTAGTCGTATCAAGCGCTGACACGCACTCTACACGTAACCCAATAATTTTGTCTGTTTGCTTACTGACTGACTACATTGCATTGGTCACAGGGAACCGTGTTTTATTCGTTCACAACGCCACCGAGATCACAGATTCCTCGTGTTTACTAATCACTGGCCACATCGCCATCTTGAATTTTTGCTCATCATTGTCACACGCACCCTGTGTTTTGTCTACATCGTATCCACTACAGTGCCCGTGCGGATAAATTCCCTCGAGATGGCAGATGCGCCCCAGACGCCCAACGATCCTCCGAACACCGACCCGACATTCACCACCATCATGTTACAAATGCAACAGCAGCAAATGGCTTTTCAGCAGCAGATTACCCAACTTCTCAGCCACCTCACTCCTGCTGCCCCCACCCTTGCATCAATCACTACCAACCCACCACCCAACCAACGGTGTAAACCCGTCCGCCCTGTCGTTGACGCCGATTGTACAGACAACCAGTGGGTTATATTTAAGGACGCCTGGGTGCGCTACAAGCAGATGACTCACTTAACTGACCCCGGAGAGATAAGGAATGAATTACGATCCGCATGCACCGCTGCTGTCAACGAACTCCTCTTCAACTTTGTCGGCCCAACACAACTCAACCAAGCCACGGAAGAGGAACTCCTCGCCCATATTAAATCCGTTGCTGTGAAAGCCATCCACCCTGAAGTCTATCGGCAACAATTCTTTCGCATCAAACAGAGTGATGGTGAATCCATAACCCACTTTGTGTCAAGATTGAAATCCCATGCCATGCTGTGCGACTTTGTTCAAAAGTGCGACAATGGCTGTGAAACCTCTTATTCCGCGAATATGATCACATCCCAACTCATAGCAGGATTGTACAACCAGTCCCACCAATCAAAGGTATTAAGTGAAGTTGGCTCGCTAAAGACCCTCAATCAACTTGTTGAACGTCTCCTAACTCTGGAGTCTACCGCACAAGCAGCATCGCATTTCCAGCCTGCTTATTCAGTGGTCCCATCTGCAGTAGCTCCTGTAAAATCTGATTACCAACGGAACAAACAGCACCACCCATCACCTGCTCGCAAACCATCCGAATCACCAGGGTTTTCCAAATGCTATGGCTGCGGGAAGAAACGCCACGATCAAGGTCGGAAAGCATGCCCCGCCCATGGTCGCAAATGCAACTCCTGTGGCAAGATGAACCACTTTGCTTCCGTTTGCAGGAGTAGATCATCAACAAACGGCATCTGCAATGACGATGACGGTAATAATGACGATACCTCCTTCTTATCTAGCATCACCGAACAACCTGCTGCTTTATGACTAACTGAGGGACTACCACACGGAGAATGGACTGGTGATTCTTTCACACCACAAAAACCTGAACCTTCGCCTATTGCTTCTGTCTACCTCTCTATCAACAAACCTGCATACCGAAAACTTGGACACTCACTTTCTGACATTGACGGTGAATCTACCACCGTGAAAGTTGTAGCAGACACGGGTGCGCAAACATTCGCTGCTGGGATCGGGTTATTGAAGCAACTTGGTCTCCCAAAGCGTGCCCTATTACGAACTCGTCACGGGTTACAATCTGTCAATGGCCGTAGCTTATTCATCCTGGGTACAATTGTTGCCGACATATCTACAGAGTCACACCGAGCGACTGAAATCGTCTACATTTGCAAGAACGTCGAACACATGTACCTCTCCCAAACTGCACTCAAAAAGCTCCACATGATACCGCAGAACTTCCCAAACGGCGATTGTAGCAAAGTGTTCGCCACCAACTCCGATGTAACTGCCCCCCCCCCAGAAAGGCCAACTGCGCCTTGTGGCTGCCCACTCCGCACACCATGTCCTGAGATTCCCAACGAAATACCCTTCCCGGCGACCCCAGGACACAGACAAGACCTCGAAAAGTGGATACTGGAACACTTTCGCACAAGTGCCTTCAACATATGCGAGCACCAAAAACTTCAATGCATGACCGGTGAACCGTTGAGGATTGCATTTCTCCCCGATTCGAAGCCCATAGCCGTTCACAAGCCAATCCCCGTCCCGCATCATTGGAAGCAAGAGGTTAAATCTCAACTTGATGCCGACGTCGCTCTGGGGATAATTGAGCCCGTACCCACCGGCACACCGACCACATGGTGCTCCCGCATGATTACTGTAGCTAAGAAGGATGGCACACCGAGAAGAACAGTAGATCTCCAAAACCTTAACGCATCTACCCTTCGGGAAACCCACCACACACCTACACCATTTCACCTCGTTAGCATGGTGCCCCGTGGGAAGAAAAAGACCGTCCTAGATGCATGGAATGGATACCACAGCGTTCCACTGTCACCCGAAGCTCGAGACGCGACGACATTCATTACCGAATGGGGTCGCTATCGTTATAAACGCGCAGTTCAAGGATTCCATGCCTCTGGAGATGGATACACGAAGCGCTTTGACGATATCACCGAAGGCTTCCCTCGCGTCACCCGAATCGTGGACGACTCATTACTTTGGGACGACGACATTGCAACCGTTTTGGCACACGGTAAAGTACATTAAACTGTGTGGTGATAATGGAATTGTCTTCAAGCCCAGCAAATTTAAGTTTAGCATGGACACTGTCGAGTTTGCCGGTTTTGACTTGACATCCGACGGTTATAAGCCTACCGAGAGGTTCCTCCACGCTATCAAAACATTCCCGACCCCGACGAATGTTACTTCAGTCAGATCATGGTTCGGCTTGATTAATCAGGCGTCTTACACGTTTGCTCAGGCGCCCCTAATGGAACCATTCCGTGAACTATTAAAACGGAACTTCAAGTTTTATTGGGATGACACCTTAGACGCACTGTTTGAGGAGTCTAAAGTTGAAATTCTTAGAAGGATCGAAAATGGTGTCAAAACATTTCAACTTGATAGAGAAACCTGCCTGACCACCGACTGGAGCAAAACAGGAATAGGCTTTACACTGACACAAAAACGATGCTCCTGTCCCATAGTTAATCCCTTATGCGGCGTAGGACATTGGGACCTAGTTTATGCTGGATCGAGGTTTACCAGTCAGGCGGAAATGCGGTATGCCCCAATTGAGGGGGAAGCACTGGCATTACTATTCGGGCTTGAGAGCTGCCGTATGTTCGTTCTGGGTTGCCCCAAACTCACGGTAGCAGTGGACCACAAACCCCTCGTCCGGATTTTTAACAACCGCGATTTAAATGACATAAAAAACCCTCGATTACTGAAGATCAAAGAAAGAGCTCTCATGTACAAATTCCAGATCATCGCCATCCCCGGAAATGATAACCTTGGGGCCGATGCATTGTCAAGGATATCACCACCCACCAGCGTATCGGGAGTAATACATAATGGCAACATCGAACAATCCGTCACTGCAGCATCAATTCACCAGTTCTTCCACGGAGAAGACATCCCTAATATCACGTTAGCCAATATCAAGGAAGCATCCCTCAGCGACACGCAATATCGACTGCTCCTTCATTGTATCGAGACTGGTTTCCCAGCCCAGAAATCAGACATTCACGACGACGTCAGGCCGTTCTGGTGCTACCGCCACGAGCTCTACGTTGTGGATGGTCTAGTTTACATTGAAGGCCGGGTGTTAATACCGAAAGCACTACGTAACCAACTGGTCGAACACCTTCACCTTGGCCACCAAGGAATCAATAGCATGCGAGCCAACGCTAAACAACGCTTCTTCTGGCCTGGAATGGGATCCCAACTTAGCCTCCGGAGAGCGCAGTGTAAAAGGTGCAATGAGATCGCCCCGTCAAACCGCAAGGAATCCCCGAAACATCACGATCAACCGGAATACCCATTTCAAATGGTTGTCTGTGACCTATTTCACATGGCCGGACGCACCTACATAGTCTACGCTGATCGCTTCTCAGCATGGACCGAGGTTGCGTCGACGAACACAAACGCGAACTCCAAAACCATCTGTGATATCCTCCGTCGCTACTTTATCAACTTTGGGGTCCCAGAAGAATTTTCAAGCGACGGTGGCTCGCCTTTCCAATCAGGAGATCTCTTGGGCTTCCTACGTAGATGGAACGTCAAACACAGCTTGTCCTCAGCATATTACGCTCAAAGTAATGGGAGGGCCGAGGCAGCCGTAAAGCACATGAAGAGGCTATTGACTACCAACATCGGAGCCGACGGCTCCCTTGACGTCGACTCTGTCGCCAAAGCTCTCCTACTGCATCGCAATACGCCATCGTTGGACATTGGCGCTTCTCCCGCTGAACTGTTGTTCGGGAGGCCCATTCGTGATCATCTGCCCAATCCAACTCACTTTCGACGGGAATGGATAGACCTTGCGGACCTCCGGGAAACAGCGATGGCGAAGCGACATTTGTCACAGTTGAAGCACGTCCCACCAAGAGACCTCCATGAGTTACACGTCGGCGATTCCGTTGCTGTGCAGAATCAACACGGACCACGCCCCTCACAATGGGAGAAAACAGGCACCATAACTGAAAAGCTCCCCAATCGACAATACCGTGTTCTAGTCGATGGCAGCCGCCGTACCTCTCTCCGAAATAGAAGATTCATACGTGAGATCCCTAAAACCTCCAGAAACCACTCGGAGCTGCCAGAACTACCAGACATGACCGAACCAGATTCTGAACGCGATCGAACTCCTCCAACGAAGGATTACATTACCACCCCTGACACACCTGACATCACCAATGGCGAAGAAATTTGCACCCAGTCTGATGATCAAAACGTAGTACCGCCAACGGTCAACCCTCCCAAGACTGTTGACTTACGAAGGTCGACGCGTTCCAGACGAGTCCCCGCCAGATTTGAGGACTTCGTGCTGAACTAGATTTTTTTTTTCTTTCTCTCTCGTTTATGTCGCCTCAAAAAAAAAAAAAAAAAAAAAAAAAAAAAAAAAAAGGGGGCATGTAGGAATATATCCACTTAAAAATTATGTTTAATGTTAACCTAGGTTGGACGCTCTGTTGACGAAACATTAAGATTGGTACAAGCCTTCCAATATACAGACAAGCATGGTGAAGGTAAGAAATCATTTTTTTATGTGTTGTGTTATCCACTTACATTTTGATATAAATTTTCAAGGACTGTTTTTATATTCCGACTAAATCGTTAGTTTGTGTCGGCATCCCTCCTTGATATGTCTTATCTTTTCCTTACGTGTGTCATTTTGATTATATCGACAATTCATTTAACACAGCTTGCTATTTCATTCAAATTTCGTGACCACCTTTTTTTATTTAGTCTGTCCTGCAGGATGGAAACCAGGTTCTGATACGGTGAGGCTATTATGTTATTAAATCGTGTTTACTTGTAGTGAATAGCGAACGACACTCTATGATACCTCTTATTTGTTCGATTTTAGATTGTTCCTGATCCTAAAGAGAAGTTGAGTTATTTCAAGAAGCAAAAAGAAGAAATCTAGTGTTTATAAAATGTTTTGTTGATTTTTTTATTTGGTGCCAGCACTTTTATTGAATTTTTTTACTGACTATGATGAAGTTTTGACGCTAAAGTTTGTTGATGCCGTTAAGCTTTGGTTAGTTCTCAATATCGCATTTAATTTCTCTAACAACTTCAGACGATGTAAACAATGTATGTAACGATGGAAACAGTCTACAAAATATGTTTAGATAAGTGAGCATTTGGTCACGTGATGCCTCGTTCTTCCAAACTCTGTTACAGGCATTTTCATCAAAAAGTTTCCTCTTGAAATTCCTGGATAAACATGTTGTCGGTAGTTTTGCGTTTCTCCACAGGCGAGCGCTAACAGATGCTTAACGGTGTATCCTCTTTCCCCGCATTAAAGCCCTCTTTAAATTTAAACACGCAGGTTTGAACATGAACTTTGAAGAACAAAATTTAGTGTTGTGTTTACATGAAGATGAAAGTGTAGTGTGGTGAAACAAGCTGTTTATTTGTATGAGAAACATCCTGCAAATGATTTTTCTTGGTTCATTTCGGCACGATCTTTCTATTTTATTTATAACCCATGAGCTTATACGGTGGATCGGGGCATTCGTTTCTGACGGTTGTTTATTTATTTGCACAGTGTGAATAGGGTTTTACCGGAATACATTCTGCCTTTTCAATGAGATTGTTATTCTTTAATTCCATCAGTTCAGTGACGACAGAGATCTAGACCGGCATATATTGAGTTTCGGAAAAGCAAGCGTAAATCAATCATGAAGATGCTAACCTCCTCCTCAGCAGAGGTCGACTTTCACACTATGAATGCCACGGTTTTGTTAAATGACATAGGGTTAGTGTAAGGTTAAAACCTGTCTCTTTTTTTTAGAACTTGAGTTTGAGATAGCACTGCTTCGAGATTTATAGCGGCTTGTAAATGCTGACGGGACCAAGGTTTGTGTTCGTGCTAACGAGAGTAATTCGAACAAGTTCGTACATCCAGCCTAATCAATTTCGAAATCATCTCGGAAATTTTATAATACGATAAATGTAATTCGAACAACTGTTTTGGTTTCCTGCTGAAAGTTCGGATGAAACCTCTCTTCGCTAGCAATCTATTTTGTTCCTTTTGAACATGTCGTTGTTAATGTCGCCATATCGCAGTTACTTTAGCTCCCTATTGTAAGCCGATGAAAGAACTTTTGGGTCGCATAGAAATTGTGTGCTCGACAGTTTTACGACCGCTGACAACCACTCAGACGACATCGGTGACTGGAAACTGACCTTTGAAATGCGCATGTGTGTAAAATTTGCGTATGGAGGATGAACTAGGCGTAACAAACTTCATATCTGCACGAAGGCCTTCAGACGAAATTTTAACGGTTTTGTTGAAAAAGCATGTTTCGGCTTGGTCCGGGTTCAAACCCCGCGGGTGTTGAAAAAGTCACGACTCCTGGAGGTACTGCAACTAGCTCGACTCCCTGGTGTATTTCGGGGAAAACGGGGCTAGTCGGGGAGATTAACGCTATGATGAACATCCGGAATATGTAGCCCCACTCCTTGTAGTGGCTTCGGCCTTGAGTGGGGCGAGTGATTAAAAAAACAAAAAAAAACATAACAAACAAAGGAGAGATTAACAATACAAGGGAGATATAAGAAACACTAACAAAAGCCTATACATATTGAACTACTCACTAAATTAACCCAATCGAAAAATTCCAATAAAACAATATAATTTAAGATAAATACACATTTATAATTTGGCATGTAATTATTGATTACTGAGGCGTCTCTGTATTTTTAAATAGGGCACAAACGTGTAGCCTCGTTTCCAAGTTCCGATGAAATCGAAATCATTTGAGTTGAAATACAAGTGAACATGGAATTACAGGTGATTCTAAACAAACGTATAACTCTTCATCTATTCTTCTGGTTTGCGCAAATCATCAAGTGTATGTGGATAATATGTAGAACAGTATTGCAGAAGATGATATTTCAATCGATACATGCGGCTGTCATGCTAAATGAATGGATGACTTATTAATTTCAACATTACATTAAACGCTGAAGGTTTGTTCTCTGTGACATCCCATCATAAAACCCCAACTATGTAATTAAGATTTGGTAAATATGACGACCTGGCTGAGGACTAAAAGAAGCTTAATTTCTTCTATATGAACGTTTACCACAGTAAATATTTAAAACAGAAAAGGAAAAGTCTATCAAGAATAGGTAAAAACAAAATGACTTGCAAATGAAGGAGAACTCCAAAATTTCAAGATAACCCGTACGTACCTCAGGGCCAATATGACGCACCATCTCTTTACTGTCCAAACTAACTACCGGGATAACTCCTACTATTGAATCTCCTGAAATATTTTAACAATGCCCAATGGTAACTATACCCACGTGTAAATAGAGCTTTAAAATTAGGTTTACCGAATCGTAAGGCCACGAGTTGTTCAAAGATGTAGACAGCAGCTACTGCATCGTTGACTAACACCTGAACAAAAGAACACATGACACCTTGACAACAAAAGAACGCCATCTTAAAAAACATTTTACGGGAAGAAAAAACGTTCGAAATAATTGACGAAAATTCGATTCACCTCACCCGTTTGTGAAGCATTAATTTCGCATGCGCAGCAGCGAGTGAAAACCTAAAAACAAACTGAAAGTGCGAAAAATCGAAAAAAAAAGTAATAAAAGTAGTCAAGGAAACGCTTACATTGTTTTCAAAGCATTATGGGAAATGAAATTCGCATTAACTCTTCTACTAACAGCATAGAAAGTTTTTAACAGTTTGTAAGCTTCTACCGACATTTCTACTCGATGACTTTTCACACGGCTTACAAACTATAATACAAACATAGATAAATGGAAGAATACTTTCGTAAGAAGAATCAAACTGAAGGAAAGATCGAAATAATGAATTTCGGATTTACAAAGTATCTCATTCGTACTAATTTTTGATAATTTTGCTGTGGGAATAATACATAACGCTTTTGAGCATTCCAAAAATATAACTACAAACAATATAACTACAAACTGAATTCTAAAAAAAAAATACAGTGTCATATATCACATTTGCTTGAAGGCGGCCAGAAGAAAATGCAGACACTGTATTTGCTTTAGTTGATATGGACATAATTTATATTTACAAGCATAATGGAAATAGACAAGAAATTTGAGTTGAAAGATTGGAGTGACTCAAAGTCTAGAAATTTCCGTTGAGAACTTTCGATGCTAGTTTTCGGTTCGAGTTCTTGTCTGTATAACTCCACTCCCTCTGCTGTGATGTTGTTGGTAAGTATAACTACACTCTCTCTGCTGTGATGTTGATGGTAAGTATAACTCCACTCCCTCTACTGTGATGTTGATGGTAAGTATAACTCCACTCCCTCTACTGTGATGTTGATGGTAAGTATAACTCCACTCCCTCTACTGTGATGTTGTTGGTAAGTATAACTCCACTCTCTCTGCTGTGATGTTGATGGTAAGTATAACTCCACTCTCTCTGCTGTGATGTTGTTGGTAAGTATAACTCCACTCCCTCTACTGTGATGTTGATGGTAAGTATAACTACACTCTCTCTGCTGTGATGTTGATGGTAAGTATAACTCCACTCCCTCTGCTGTGATGTTGATGGTAAGTATAACTCCACTCCCTCTACTGTGATGTTGATGGTAAGTATAACTCCACTCCCTCTACTGTGATGTTGTTGGTAAGTATAACTCCACTCTCTCTGCTGTGATGTTGATGGTAAGTATAACTCCACTCTCTCTACTGTGATGTTGTTGGTAAGTATAACTCCACTCTCTCTGCTGTGATGTTGATGGTAAGTATAACTCCACTCTCTCTGCTGTGATGTTGATGGTAAGTATAACTCCACTCTCTCTGCTGTGATGTTGTTGGTAAGTATAACTCCACTCCCTCTGCTGTGATGTTGTTGGTAAGTATAACTCCACTCCCTCTACTGTGATGTTGATGGTAAGTATAACTCCACTCTCTCTGCTGTGATGTTGATGGTAAGTATAACTCCACTCTCTCTGCTGTGATGTTGTTGGTAAGTATAACTCCACTCCCTCTACTGTGATGTTGATGGTAAGTATAACTCCACTCTCTCTGCTGTGATGTTGTTGGTAAGTATAACTCCACTCCCTCTACTGTGATGTTGATGGTAAGTATAACTCCACTCTCTCTGCTGTGATGTTGATGGCAGCCAATGAAATGAACAACATATTTTGAAAACTTTATATCTTTAATTCTCAAACATTTTCAACGAACTTCACATACGATTTACACTATATGCTCCTATTTTAAACAAGAAAATGACCAAGTTCGGATTAAGACGCTTTTTTTTTGTGTAGATTTAGTAATCGCACAAAATACACCTACTTCTTCCATATCTTTCAAAGGTATAAATCCTTATCGCACAAAATACACCTACTTCTTCCATATCTTTCAAAGGTATAAATCCCTATCGCACAAAATACACCTACTTCTTCCATATCCTTCAAAGGTATAAATCCATCGATTGAATGTTTGCGAAGTGAACGTTCTATAGTGTGTGACGTAATCACCTCATCCATCTCAATGTCCGACCGTTTTGTGTTTCGACGAGAAACATACAAATGAAATTGACTATGCAAGAAAAAAATTAAAAGAAAAATTGATGGCAAACAAACTGTATTAGATGCAAAAAAGCGACATTTTTGCCTTCTCACTTGCATTTTTACATGAGTTAAAAAAACATCTGATTAACGGAAAGAAATTGACATCATACCTAGAAAGTGCTGATGATATTGATGATGTATCCTAAAAGAGTCGTGGGTGTCATGTTTAATATTATCCATTTTATGCAGTCTGTATTTCTACATCCCCAAAATATATGGCATGTCACTTGAATATTGATTGGTCTACAGGTGCATTGCTATTCTCTGATGATCTCTATTGATCGCATATAGCCTCTGACGTTGATCAGATGCCAGCACAGGGATTTTTCCAAGCACTTTTTGGTAGAGAAGATTGAGTTATACAGGCCAGTTCGGAGTCTAGTGGAGTCCTAGGTGGGCAAACCCCACGGAAGCTCCGCAATTTTAGTGATTTCGATTTCCACAAACAGGCCTTGCCACGAGAGGCGTGAGATTGCACAAGCCCACACACGTGCAGGACGTCTTAGACGTGTGGTCAATCGCACTTGTGGATTGGTATGAGTGTTCCTCATGCTACTATACTAAGGTGGTTGTTTTGTTCAAAATTGAATATAAACTGTTCAGAGTTATTTCTTTGTGAAAATTTTGGTTAAGCTTCTGTGTTGTTTACTCTCTTTAAACATGTTTTTTAAATACTACGCATTAAAGAGTTAAAAAACGTTTAATTGACAATGAATGATTGAGTTTCTAAACTCAATTCAAGTGGAGTTTCAACTACCGGTAAACGGTAGTTGGAAAGTGCTTGGAAAAATCCCTGCAGCAAATTAGTAATATCAAAGTAAAGTACATGCAAAAATGGTCTTGCAAAAATGGTCTATTCTTAAATGTAAAGGAAAAAATGAAGAAGACCTGGAAATGAATGAATGAATGTTCCGTGTTGTAAAAACTTGCAGTTATTACATCAACATTGTGCACACATACATAACTTACGTACCTTTCCATGTATCGACGGGTTTTCCAGTTCAAAACAGCTCCACACTGTTCCTTTAAATGGCAAGAAGAATTTCCGTTGCTGAAGTTCTTCGTGTTGTTTGGAAGGTATATCTACAGTCACTGTCCCATCTTCAAAAGCTGGAAAAAAAAAACAACCACTACACTATAATCTTACTTAAGGCAACCACGATCCATTGTTGAAGATGTACTCACATTTCTGTAATTTTTGCAACATTGACTTCTTCAATGATAGTAAGTTTGGAATAACGCATAAACTGTTTGATGAAATTGGTAGGCAACCACCTAAAGGAAACGTTCAAACACAAGAAAAGTATAAGTGCATTCTTGCATACAACATAAAAATTGAACAGCCACAGATTACAACATGTAAACACAAACGCGTATCTGTAAAACCCCTTACCATCAACAAATATACGGTTTGCATGCTCGCTGACCGATCCGAATAACTGCATACCAATACGATGAACAATAGAAAATTCACTGAAACACGCAGCACCGTACATGAGTTTCTGGCATAACAACACCTCATTATCTTCAATCAAAATGTTCAATTGATTGCTTGTGGTGTGCTGCTCCTCAATATTTAACCGTGACGTATCTCCTTCCATGACAAGACTCATCAGCAACAAAGTCTTGTAAAACTGGTAAACTCCACAGGGAATAACATCGGCTATAAAGTGAAAACAACATCAAAGTCTAGTGGCTGTACATACACACATACAAACGACTACACCCATTCAACAAGTACAAAGTAAGCAGAAAGGAAACGGTGAAGTAAACATACCTAAAAAGCAGTAGGTAACGCTTGAGACAAAACTCCATGGAGATTCCCTTCTATCTAATAGGCAAATCACAAATCACAAAATTACAAATTACAAAATTACAAATTACAAAATAAACAAAGAACAGAGTTGAATAGATGAAGTTTGAAGAAAAGGTGACATTCAGTGATAATAAACATTAACCTTTCCTAATCTTGCAAAACTAACAAAGGAAATTCTATTATTTGCAAGTGACATCGACTTAAAAAAAAAATTCTGATTTAACTGATTTTATTTTGCAATTCAGGAAATTAAAAAAACGACATGTTACCAATGATCATGTCAGATGAGGGCATTTTCAAGCTATATGGACTCTAAGTTACATCTTTATATCACTATCGTATAATCAAAAACGTTATCGTAAAAACAATGGAGAATAAACTAGCACGTAAAGACATGCGCTTCTGAGATCCCTAATGAAACAAATATCCTTAATATTTTCCTATTTTATTTTCCTGATTTTAATTCTGTTTTACAACGATTAGTTGATCAGTCAGAACTTACAACTGTGATGTATCACAAGTAAAACGACTTTCCAAATGAATAATAACTATTTAAGTTTAACCCTGTAAAAAACTATGAATTAAAAAAGATCAAACTTGATCTAATATATCTTATATATCTCAATCACTAGACTTTAGACCTGGTATTACAAACTTAAGTTGATCTATCCAAGATCAACGATTAATTAGTTTTACATACGTAGTTCACAAAGTATCCTTCGTTCAGATTTAAAGCTTAAAACGTGATTGAAGCTACAAGCAGACTGATCAATTTTTCCTTAGAAGATGAAGCCATTTGTTTTTCAATCAAACTCTTTAAGAAGTTTGCAATACCTTCATACAACACGCATAGCGAATCTGGAAGTAACTTTTCAAAATGTTTTAGATTGTTTATCAGTGGTATGTCCTATAAAAACAACGTTTCTATCAATCTTTCATATCAGTCATGTTATGCAGGAATCATTTGATGAAAATCCTGCCACAGCATTACCTTTTCAACAGTGACTACTTGAAAAACGTTGACGTTATCTTCATGTTTCATGATTCCTGTGAACCAGTAACAGCCACCAACGAACACATCATTACACAAATCATCTTAAAAAGTAAAAGGGAATGATTGAATGAATGAAGAATGAATAAAATGCTCAGTTAACAAACCTACAAATACAACCCTTTCGAATGACTTGAAGTTCGAATGACTTGAAGTTCGAATGACTTGAAGTTCGAATGACTTGAAGTTCGAACAAATGAAAAAGCTGAATTCCTTACTACATCTGTCATCACTTCCTTACTACATCTGTCATCACCTCCTTACTACATCTGTTATCACTTCCTTACTACATCTGTTATCACTTCCTTACTACATCTGTCATCACCTCCTTACTACATCTGTCATCACTTCCTTACTACATCTGTCATCACTTCCTTACTACATCTGTCATCACCTCCTTACTACATCTGTCATCACTTCCTTACTACATCTGTCATCACTTCCTTACTACATCTGTCATCACTTCCTTACTACATCTGTCATCACTTCCTTACTACATCTGTCATCACTTCCTTACTACATCTGTTATCACTTCCTTACTACATCTGTCATCACCTCCTTACTACATCTGTCATCACCTCCTTACTACATCTGTTATCACTTCCTTACTACATCTGTCATCACTTCCTTACTACATCTGTCATCACCTCCTTACTACATCTGTCATCACCTCCTTACTACATCTGTCATCACTTCCTTACTACATCTGTCATCACTTCCTTACTACATCTGTCATCACTTCCTTACTACATCTGTCATCACTTCCTTAATACATCTGTCATCACCTCCTTACTACATCTGTCATCACTTCCTTACTACATCTGTCATCACTTCCTTACTACATCTGTCATCACTTCCTTACTACATCAACATTTTTTATTACTTCACTTATAACATGATTTGAAATACCTTTACTAACATACAAATATACCCAAATACAGCATTGTCATCAACATAATAATTATCCAGTTCAAACTTTAGGAAAAGTCAAAAAAAAATATATTCGAAATTCGCTACATCAAGAGATAAATTTCAGCACCTTGTAACATCATTTGGATAGATTTAGCACAATGAGTGTTGGAAAAATTAATAGCTTGTAGATTTTTTGTTGCATCTTTCGTAACAACAGAATAATATCTACATTCTAAAAAAAGTTAAAATCACTGCTTCAACCACATTTTTCAAATTATAATAAAGCAGCCATATGCAACTCATAGAAAACTGTTAAGAAAAAAAAGTAGAACTCCAGAAATATTAGAACATTTTAAGTTATCAAGGATTGGAACTGTCAAATTTTACTGATAAAGCACAAGCACACATCTCATAATGACGTTGAGTGTCATTACTTTACAAATCTTATCCAAACAATAAGCATTGAACAAAACAAACACTGAGAGGAATATTTGAGCTTACCACCGACCATTCTCTTTGAAATGTCCTCAGTGAAATACGAGCCACAATTATCACACTGGAAATCACTTCTGTTGGTACAAAGACAAATGATGTCAGTAATTATGCAGTTGGAACACTTGATGAGAACAACTATTATTAGTACATACCGAACAACGTCTGATTCTGACAAACCAAGTGCAGTTGTCACGAAAAAACAACTTTCGGACCATGCACAATTCTTGGTTGAACACAAATACTTTGCACTTTGCCTATCATTAAAAATAATGCAAGTACATTAAAGACAGTGATTGGAAATATGCACCATCATTTCCTCATCACTTTGAAAAACTTACGTGTAAGGAATAACTGAAGACATTCCAACAACCAATCCTCTTACTTGAAACAGGGGACCATGTTGTTTCTTCATCTTTAACAAATCCTGTGACGATTCCACAATATTTCTAACACAAATACCAAAGTTTGCCAGTCACTATAGTATCAGTGATTTCACGAGAAAATGCAATGATAGCTTACTCATATGTAACAGGAACATTTGTAAAGGATGGTTTGATGATGAGTTCATCCATTGAGTTGAGAATGACAATTGCTTCGCTTTGCAATAGATCAAAACAAACCTAACAAAACAAATCAACTAATAAGAAAGGTTGGCTACTTGATGATCATGCCTTTACGAAAGAGGAGTTGATGTAAATGACATTTTCCAATGTATTCTGTGAAATCAAATTTTTTTTTAAAGTTTTCAGATTCTGTTTTAAAATAAACCAGACTGACCTTCTTCAATAAATGTGTGAATGCTTGGACATCGGTCATCAACAAATTTCCAAGGCAGACTATAAGAAGTTGTGAAACGTTTAGCTTATGATTTCTTCTAAAGTCATTCATAGTATTCTACCCCTGAAAGTTTCTAACTCTAAATGCATCAGATTTTCAACAAAAACCCCAATAAATTTTACGAATTGTGTTGGCTAACAAAGGGAACTGTTTACCATTATAGTCAATCAACTGCTGAACATCGACTTCTAACTTGAAGTAGTGAACAGGTTGCAACTAAAATAAAAACAGTCAAAATAGATATTGAGGAACTTTCGAAAGCAGTATCTGAACCAGGTATAATGTCATATCTAGCATCAAAATGTATTTGAAAATGAATTTAACTTCCAACCTTCAAACGATTTATGTTGCTGTTGATTTATTATGAGTTTTTAAGGGAATTTAATTTATGATTCTTATGTTAATTACACATAAACAATATAGGTAACTATAATTCTTTTGCTCAAATTCAAGCTGTTACAACTTACACCATTGTCAATAGACACTGACTGTTTTCGAAGTGTATCCTCAAGATTGACACGATGAGCCCAAGTTGACAGTGATTCATTTAGATCATTATTAACATTAACAAATCTGTCACAAGTATATGTAGCATGCAAACTAAACAAAATAGAGATCATTTAGACATTTAAAAAACAAATTTAATATGAAATGAAGTTGTACCAGCAGGGGCTTATACAAGATATATACAGGCTTTCGATTTGGGATGCAGTAGCTACCCAATTGAGCAAAAATCAAGGTGAGGGTCTGTTAACAAAAATTTTCAGCATAATTTTAGTTTCTTAACTCATACACAGAACAAAACATATTGAAAACATTAATCTTTATGTTTCTTTTTTCGCATTACAAAGAGTTGAAAAAAATTGATAAATATGCCTATACATTGTTGTTTATGGAGATGGAAATTCTAAATATCTGATTAACAAAACAACACCTAGTATTACATTAGAGGAAGCATGATTCATTTGAGAGCAAACAAACCAATGAGAAATACGATTCAATATTTTCGAAATCTCTTGATTTTTCTTTCTCTTTCTTTTTAATTTGGGAGCCTGTTATATCTTGATGTAATATGACTGGATAGCGGAATTCAAGACTAGTCCAGAGAGAAGAATAATATAACAAATAGGAAATAAATATGGGGAACCTTGATTTTACTTGATTGTTTTTGACGTAAGGGGAATATACTTCTTCCTTTATCTGTATGTATGGCCTTTTTCCATCATGCTGTTGAGAAAATGTTGGAAGAATTTCAGAAGCTTGAACAATAGGTAATTCCTTGATATTTTCTTGAGTGTTGAAAACTGCATTTTCACCAGCAAAGTGTTGTAGTTTCAAATCATGGTTTGATGTTGAATTCACAACTTTTCGATATGGCTTCTTTTTCACTGTATATAGCTGTCTACACACTCTATCATCCAATGACGAAACCTTTTCACGTGTGCCATTAATTTCTGGACTATAAAATCCTGTATTATACATCAAAGTCTGCTTTTCGACAAAACTTTCTTCTGGACTAAAGAAACTAAAGCTGATTTCATCATCGCTAACGTTCATTGTAACTCATTAAATTAACTTTTCACTTGACTTTGCACTCTTATCTCCTAAACTGGAAATCATAAATTGCATATAGAAATGTATAAAAACAACATGCATGTTTTAAAACAACATATATTTTAGATTCTTCAGTGAAGGTCATATATATCTTCAATTGTTGAAAGGTATATACATCAAAGTAATAGAATATTTGATGGCTTAAAAATTGTAAAGGACTAGCAAGGACCAAAAACACAACTATTAAACAACCAATAACACAAAGACAATTCACTTTCTGTTTATAAGTGCATTTCGAACATTTTTAAAAATGATTATAAACATTTTTGACACTGTTCATATCAAAATACCCCTTATGTCACTCCAGTCAAAGAAAGTTGATTGAGAACATCTCCAACGCAACAAAGTTGATATAAAAAACCTCCTTATTTTTTGTGGCAACTTAAGACCTCTTTTACATAATTTGAAATTTATATAAAAATAATTCAAGTACAGGTGTAACACAGGATTTGAGGTTAAGATATTACGAAGTTTTAAAACATGTGGATAGCTGTCATTATGAAGATTATTGTCGAAATAGACAACATACAATAGAAAAAACTTATTCACTAACTTAAGGGAAGAAATTTTTGCAGGAATTTACTTTTGTGGTTGATCAAAAAATCTTTTTTGTGGAATCTAAATTCGCAGATGGTAAAATTTATCAATTTTTGTGGGAATTTAATACTTATTACATACTATTGAGTGCAGGTATTATTTCAAAGCAGGAAAGATATATTGTAAAAACCTTAAGGAAACCATGAATCCTCTACTGTACTAGACAAAACATATACCCAATACAAAAAATCAATGATTTTGTTTAAAGTATAGAAGTACAAAAAAATACTGAGGTTTAATTTTCTAATTTCGTGAATTTAATTTCGCGGATAGCCAATTTTAAAAACTTTCCCGCAAAACTTTCTTCCCTTATATATTTTTACATTAGACAAATAATTCAAGAACTAGATTTCATTAAAGACATAATAACAAATTTTATTGGGCAAACCCGAATTCCATATCTGTGATTCTGAATAGTTCCCCAGAATTTTCAATCGACACAAATTCTTTAAACTGATATCATACTCAGGGTTGGAGATAGCAAACAGTACATTTCCAAGTAAATAGATTTCGTTGCCATACCAATTGACAAAAGCAAACTTTGCAGACCCATTTTCCATCAAGCAGTCATTATGAAGGTAGAGTTTTAAACTTATTGTCTGATTTTTTGGATCAAAGGAATATAAAGTTGCTTCGTCTGACAAAAATATAAAGGCTGTTCTTGAATAAGGACATACATGAAAAGAGGAAACTTCAGAATTATCAAATCCAATTTTTGAGTTCATGTTAATTTTCAATGTCACACTATACCTACATGATTCATCATCTGGATTTAAAACAGTCATGTAATACATCACACATGATTTCGCAGAAAGTGCAAGTACAATATCACTTGTTAATTTCTGTAAATAAACATGCTCTTGATTGATTTCCATAAACACTGGCCTTGTAGGTAATTGTAATTCATCTTTACAATCTATTTTGCCGTCCCAGCAATTTACACAAAACACTTGTTGAGAATTAGTCACAACAAGGACATTGTTATTGTGAAAACAAACATCAGTCACGTAGCCCTGTAATCCTGGAAAGTGTGCATTCAGATCAATCATTCTACACAAAGTCAAAGATGGTTCAATGCTATATATAAATAGAAACAGCGGTGATGGGTGTCGTGTGGGAAGCATAACAGCAAAACCAATCAAATTATGTTGACTTTTACAAGCTAGAACCCGACTACCTAATATTGTAAAATCATAACCTGGAACAACACACTTTGATACCATACTAACAGTAATATCCCCATTGCTTTCCAAAACAATTTCATAATGGAAAATAGATAATTTGTTTTCATCAGTATACCCAAAGAGTATAAGAGAGTGATTATAATTCGCCATCATTGATCGAATGATCAATTTATGATCTATAGTTGTTTCTGAAACAATGGAGAGGTTGAAGTTTCTAGAATTCAGATCACCATTGCAAGAATAAATTACGAGGCGATACGCTGTCTTGTATGCTTTTGATTGAAATATCAGAATATATTTTCCATTGAAAATGGCTGCTGCTAATTCCAATTCAGTTACATTATTAAAATTGTACATTTCGGAGTCTCTTAGCTGTGGTATATTGGAATGGTTTAATTCTGGACTATCTCGGAAAACCAATGGGAGTATTTTTTCTTGTGGAAGAAGGCGCTTTGATTCCATACCAACGGCCATGACAAGCTTCCCATCATTTGGCAATGACTTTCTATGCAACATCTTCCGTAACATGATAAATTCTGAAATAATGATTTTTAAAGTTATTTATACATATATTTTTTTATAAGAAACTAGATACTGGAGCAGCAAAAAGTTAACACACTTTAAAGGGAAATTAAGCCTTCGATTTTCTTTTTTAATTTTGAGCATAAGATACTTCATTTATCCTTGATGAATGCTTTTTTATTTATAAAAGGTATCCCAAATGAAAAGGTAAAAAAAATGAGTTAAAGCGACATTTCCATTTTGTTTTAAAAGTCATGATGTCACAGATTGAATTTCATTTGCAAGATGTCTGACGTTCATGAAAATTCAGCCTCTTTGGAAATTTTGAATTCTAGTTTCGAAACTGACATAAGTAGAAGAATCAAATATTCTAAGAAATTATGATTTACGAGTGTAAATGCTGCATAAAAGTGATGACTTAAAAAACATACATCTTTATGAAAACAAAGATACACATTTTCCACAAGGGATAATCGAACAACTTAAAATAGAATTATGGGGGACAGTCTCTTTTCATAGTAACTTAACTTATTGTGTCTTTTATCTTTAACAGAATGAGAACCAGGTAAACAAAAAAGTTTTCGAACATCAATGGAAAGTACAGTGGAAGAAAATGACAGTGTGTGCAAGCATAGTCACAAGAAAAAGATCTCTTTTTCTTGTGACTATGGTGCAAGGAAAGATTACATTTCCATTAGATGCATTCTTTATGCACTCTTCGAAGATGTCAAATTCAAAAAAATGTAAAAAAAAAAGATTTAAAATGTATATAGCTATAATATCCAAAAAAACCTTAGCCGACTAATAATGAAAAATAATTTGTAAACTAAACATTTGATAAGGTAAAAGCTCATATTATGAATGTAAGTTTAGCAGCAACGATTCAAGAAAGAGAATAACACCAGGGTGTTAGCTGGGGTCCTACAGTGTAGGACCCCAGCTAACACCCTGGTGTTATTAACAGGCACCGCTAGACGGCTCTTTCCCAATCCAAAAAACTAATAAGTTTCCCAATTGAGTCCAGCAATAAATTTATGAAAAGTTAGTAAATAAGCTTGCTGTTAAAATGATTTGATTCTGTTTTGAAACATCGGCTTAAACATCACTTACATGCATTTCCACTTCGTTACAAAAATGTTCATCGTAGTTATAGTCTAACGCTCTCAATTGAGAATTTTTAGTTAAGGCCCTGAATACTCATACTGAAGCTAAAACAGTATTTCATTTCATGAAGAATACAAGAACTTTCATCAACAAAAACAAAAATCTTCTAGTTTACGCAATCCCTACAAAAGGAGTGATCGCGCTGTGACGTCAAAAATTTGATTAATCTCCATGGCAGTGCTCTTTTGATGCAGCAATGGTGGCTGTTGTTAAATATTAAGTAATGAAAAATTGAGCATAATTATTATTTTAGACAAATTTTAGTGGTCACAGAAGATTAACGACACCTTTCTGCGGCTAACATAACATTTTTTGGATGAAGGCTTAATTTCCCTTTAAGTACAGAAATGATAAACGTTTGTAAACTATGTGAAGATGGTTGCAAATGGTTTTTATTTGAACAATAAAACGTCAATTTATTATTCAAATCATTTTCAATCTAATGTCAATTTTAAAATTAAAATCATTTTGTTACACCTGGATAACATTATTTTCTACATGTTTACCCTCATCTATCATCAAAAATTTAAATCTGAAAAAAATTTAAAATGTTATGTTATGTATGAAGAAAAATTTAATCTATACATTTCTTGTATACTCTTTACTATCCTTACAATTAATTGACTTCGTGCTACAAACCTATGGCCTTTTATTAACTGTCGATCCGGTTGTGTTGCCCACTGTAAATATTAGAAACCAAGTAAGAAACTTTCAGTACTGAAAAAAATTAAGAACAATTAAGACACACTCAACACTAGGGGGCCTTTCACTGGTTTCTTATAAAAAAATATATTTGTATACCAGTAACTAATCCTTAACAAATACAATAAAATTGACCTAGGACATGGTGACTCAAAGGAAAAAATCATGCTCTGTCAAGGTTTGTACTTTTCAAGCATGCAGCCCCTAAAAACTACAGAATGAAAAATTGTCTACATAAATAACTGATATGAATTTTTGAAAATTGGACCCAAATTTGGAGAAGCACGTTTTACCTCATACCAAAAGAGTGTTGCAAACTGATTTCTTAATTAACTCGGTTCTTAAGAAAAAAATAACCTTTAAAATTATACCCAGAAAAACTTATATATAACATATATATACAATATATAAGATTGTGTAGATAATATTGTACTTGGGGATTCTGTTTGGACAAAATTCAACTTTGGTGATAATTAGACCTTACTTCATTGACTAATAATCAACAGGTTCTACTTGTGCACCATTTCTAGAGACAAGAAGAGTTTTTTCCACGTTAGTACATGAAGCAATTGGCAAGAAATCGAATACAACATTTCTGCGGAAACATCTCAAGAACCAATAGGGATAACTGATGTTTTTTGGGGTCAGCAATACTGATTGTGGGGTGACAAAAAATTTTGGGTCTAAATTTTTTAGGGATGGGTATATGATGTCATTCAAATCATTGAAATTGACCATATATATCACTATAACGGTTGGTTGTAGCGAAATAATCTCATACATTTTCTGAGCAGTTTTCCGAACTCTACAATTTTTCATCATCTATCATTTGAAAGGGATTTAACAAATCATTTTTGAAGCTAGACAAGGTAAAAATTCAAAATTTATCGGACAGTTCTGTGCAGATATCTCTGTAACGTTTGGTCGCAGAAAATAATCAAAATATATAATAATTTTTTATCAATTTTTCCAGCGTACAACATGGGTACACTAATCAGTGATTTAATTTTTAATGTCCTATTTTCAACAGGATTCACATCATGAAATTAACGCGTCATCTAATTAACGCAGTTTTTAAAAATTTGCATTAATTTCATATAGCATCATTTGCTTTAAAATTAATTAAACATTAGCAAATATGATGAGTTAATTTAGAAGAATTGAAAAATGTCAAGGAAAAACTGAAAGGAGGGAAACACACATGCCTAGTCATGAGAATGGAACACCCAAGAACGCATGATTTGTTAAACAGGTTGATTATTTGTTACATGACTCTTGTAACAAAAACTATAAGACTGTTATAAGACTCCTATAAGACTACTGTAAGAGAATAATTTACGTCTCAATACAGGATCTAGAATTTTACCAATATGTTTAATCCTCGATTCAAAGCGTACTCTGTCAACAGCAGCCTCTATCCAGTTACTTCTACGAGATTCACAAGCAGAGATATAATGGACCATTACTTTATCATTAAAAGTAACCCTTTTTGTATCTTGATGGGAAAATATAATATCATCATCTGAGGATTCATCATCGAACATAATTGTTTAAGTAAACAATGTTTATTTATTTAACAATGTTAGAATATATTATTAAACATCATCATCCTCTTATAATTATTTTGTCTTACAAATTATAAGAGGACAGCAAACTCTTATACAACAAATTTCAACAAAATTATAAGAGGACAGCAAACTCTTATACAACAAATTTCAACAAATTATAAGAGGACAGCAAACTCTTATACAACAAATTTCAACAAAATTATAAGAGAGTATAAGAAAATTATAACAAACACAACAAAATGATAGAATATGTCAACTTCATGTTATTAAGCATACTGCTGATCTCGCTATTTTACTTTTATTTTGTGTTAAAAAAATACCTCTCTCTAATAAAAATGGCGGAAACAGCGATCGATAATTTAATCAACCAGAGTTATGATGTTCCGGGTGAATTTCCACCTTCAGATGGTAAAAGACAAAAATTACTCGAGTGTGTCTTAACTGGAATAGCAAGCTATACTTAGGGAAAATGTACACGGAAGAGCAAATTAACAAACTCAAAGATGAAGAGGTAGAAAAACTTTTTAGTATCTACGAGGCTAAACTATCAGGTCAAATGGTAAAATCCTTGGGGAAATCACTGATACGTATTTATTCCATGGGGGCTTGTGCAACGTTAGGAATAAACAATCAAGAAGCGCTGAGCAATGACCTGGAAACTGACCCCTTCTTAAACTCTGCCCTTCAAAGATTTACATGTGACTTATATTATAAATTCGGCTCATTATTAGCACCACTCAGTGTTGGACTTATTACCGGGAGGCATTATATCAATGAAAGGAATTTAAATAAATCCGATGATAATATAAATACAGTATAATAAAAATGTCAGAAGAACAGACTCCCATTCAAGTGACAACGAAGAACCCAAAAAAGGTTGAAGCGGGTAAGAAGTTGGCGGAATACAACCGTAAAAAACGAGAACAATTAAAACAAGTGTCACCTCAAAAAGAAATGAAGAAGCCGATGACTCTCTCACCAAACCAAATGAACAACCTATGAACTACACCTATAGGTGGTTTAGTTGGTGGATTTGCTTATTTTGTGTATAAAAAGAAAGAGCAAATATTACCCCGTGGGTCACCATCCACCCCCTTTCCACAAAAATCTAAAATACCAGTGAAAATCAATAAACATGAAATGGAATAAAAAGAAAAAAATGTATATATAACAAACATGGACAAGAAAAGTATCGTCAACGATTTATATCACGCATCAGTCGTCTGCGTTTTCGCTATCGGCTACTCTATGCTAGGAAAAAAGGTGTTAAAAATGACACCTCCCTCTATTCAAAAGTTCGACTTGGAAGATACGGGAAAACTAGTTGCCATTATCGCCGCTAGTGAAGTGACAAAGGACTACTTAATCAAACAAAAGATTTTGCCTGAAAATATCAATATCTAAATATGGCTTCTATCGCAATGATGTTGGGTGGAGCTTTGGCTAACGCTTTGGCTTTCACAGGATCAAGCTATCTGTTTTCAAGTTTATCCAAAGACAGAATCGATAGGAAAGAAAACGTCATGATTTGGCCATAGAAAAATTACAAAAAGCACAGATTGAATGGCAGCAAAAACGACAGGAAAGGATCGATTTCATCAATAAGCAGCTCATGCTCGAAAAGAAGGCTGATTCAAAATTCGTAGAACTAAATGATGCAATGAGAGAGTACAATAGGGTGTTTAGTAATCATCTTGAACCGCTACCACGAGAGCCTGTATTGAGCGACTTTTATACACCGAGTCATGATCAACATGAAAGAGAATTGGCTTTTATAGCTCTGAGTATGCTCGGTATTGGTGGAATTGTGTGGTATTTTGAAAGATGAAGACCATCAACAAAAATTATGTTACACGATACATGTAACATATACACTTTCAGATGGTTACCGTCTAGTGACAAGGTACGTATAGATCAACCCCAACCCCTACAATCAGAGCCCATAAATTTTGACTTAACCAACCTACAACTTCTTTTGCTCTGTTCAGTATCCACGATACGATAGACCCAATTATTCCTGGTAAAGCCTCTGCCGCTTTAGATGCTAATCTACCTAGAAGTGATGCTAACGCTTTTAGTTTATTTTTTATCCATTCCTTTGCATCGTCCTTTTTATCACCACCTTTGTCAGGATTTTGTGAAGAGTTCCAGCTGCTGATGGTAACAAAGCTTCCACAAGAACACCGATAGCCATACCAAACGCTGTCAGAATGCTAACGATTGTTATACCTTGTTCGCGGAATAGTGTTCGTATCCTTTCACCTAATGAGGTATCTTTGTCGAGGACTTTAGCAATGGTTTCTTTGATGCTCGTAACTTGACTGTTTAATTTACCTTTGAGAATATCAATGTTCTCTTTCCTAGCTTTCAACTCTTCACGTAATCCATCCATTCTCTTCAACCTCTTTTCGTTGTTCGTCCGTGTATGTTGCATCATTTTCCATTTCTTCCAACTTGTTTTTCTCCTTATCGATATGCTGTTCTATTCGAACCTTTTTTGCAACCTCTTCCTGAAGACCTCCTCGTATGTTTCTCAGCGCTTTATCCAATCCTAACAGCTCACGCACAGGATATTCAAATAGATCACCGGTCTGAGTTTTCATGATCGACCGATTGTTGTCTAAATTGAAATTAATCTTCCGTACTGTTCAATCCCCGTATCTTCCAACTCTACATCACTCGTTTTGTGATTTTAGATGTCGAAGGAAGCTCTTCTGCTATTTTATTAAGTACAGCTGCCTGTCTGGCTGAAAATTTGCTCTTAGGTATATCATACCCTAAACTACGTAATCTGTTCTTACCCAATATGTCAGCTATAGCATAGCCCTTAGTCTTCCATTGTTTGTCAATGGTTTGCTACTGTCTTTGTAGTATAATTCACCATCTCTAATTTCAAACTGATCGGTATATAACGTCTCAGGTTTTGGCTGGAATTTTTCGGATAATCTATCATACAGCCCTTCAACTAGTTCTTTCAAAACTCTAGTATTCAGACTGTGACCTCCAAATGATGTTTCTCGTTCACCTGATGTATGTATCTGTGCACCCGTACGGTCACCGGTCGGTATGAGAGGAAACGTCTCATCGGTTGTTTCATCTGTCGTCATCCATGTTCTCCAAAGGATCTAATGTCAATGTCTGCCATTTTATTTATTTAGAGGATAATTATATTATATTATGTTATAACAACCTCTAAATATGAATTTTAAAATTTATCCAAAACTACCCACTGCTCCTGAGGATTTGAATGAGCAGGAAAAGTTTAACGCAAGCGTAATAAATTCTGAGTATACATATACTTTTCCAATATTTTCAAATGTTTAGAACTAGGAAGTTTATAAACGACAAAAAAATCATGTAACAGCGATCAACGTAAACAGTGCATTCAAATTTTCATGTGTCAGTGAAAAGACACTTGAAACAACTTAAGAGAAAAAAAGCAGAGGGCATTGACCAAGTTCCTAATTGTATACTCAAATAGTGTGCACATGAACTTGCTCCACCGATTGAACATATCATCAATCTTTCGCTGAAATCTATCCAGATATCAGAAGATCTTAAAACTGCCAAAATAACACCTATCCTATTGACAAGATACATAAAGCAATGGATCGTGGGAATCTTACAGGTGCCTTGTTTGTCTATCTGAGCAAGGCATTTGACACTGTTTCCCACTCATTAATTCTGAACAAGCTCCTAGCATATGGAATTTCTGGAGATGAAAAAGCGTGGTTTACAGATTACCTCTTTCACAGAAAAATTAGAGTCAACTATCAAGGAAACACTATCTACACCTCTACCTATACATTGTGGCATTCCCCAAGGTTCAATTTTGGGACCATTACTTTTTATTTTACATTTTAACAAACTACTATCAATGTAAAAAACTGTAGAATTATCATGTATGTGGATGATACCATCCTGTATTACAGTCGCAAGGATATGAAAGAAATTGAAAAGGTTTTATCTCAAGATCTCTGTATGGTGTCAAAATGGTTACAGGAAAATGAACTAGCATTAAATCTAAAAAAGGTGTTTGATACGAAGAAACATGTAAACCAACAAGAACATGAAATTGAGAAATCACAGCTATCAATGTCACAGACAGCTCCAAATATTTAGAAGTTCAACTTGACCCATCACTTAACAAGCAAGAACACTTTAACAGTATCATGCAGAAGAGCTTCATCTCGGATTTACTGCTGAAAAGAATATAAGACCTTTTATCACAGAGCTAGCCACTCTGAGTATATCAAGACTTATTGTACCAATAATTGTTCACTGACAAAAACTTTTACCATCAACCATACCGAAAATCGTCAATACTTACACTAGAGTCTCGTGTTTTTCAAACTGATCGACAAATGAAAATATGTTTAATGTTTAAATAACAAGGTTACAAATTTTGAGGACAATTTTGAAACTTATATTATATAGAAAAGGAACTAGAAACAAAAATAGAATTATACATAAGAACTCCGATAATTAAGTTAGAAAGCAACAAAGAAAGCTTTTTTATTATAATGGTGCAAAGGTATATAATAGCCTCCCATAGAGATAAGAAACAGAAGACACTTATAGTATCATGATTTTTGCAAAAAATTAGTTATATATCTAAATTATTAAAGGCAATGAGTGTGATGAAATGACATGACTTTCATACTTTATAAAACATGAACCGACCAGAACCGACCAGAACCCAGCAGGAACCCCGCAGAACCCAGCAGGAACCAACCAGAACCCAGCAGAGACATACCAATACAGACCCTGCAAACATGATCAGGACCATAAAATCAAAGGTGGGACCCGCAACCCGCGACACTAAAATCAAAAGTGGGACCCGAGGCCTGAGACCCTAAAATCAAGGGTGGGACCGGGGATCTTAACATCAAAGGTGGGACCCAGGACCCAGGACTCTCAAATCAAAAGTCAGACCCGGGATCTGGGTGCCGAACGTTTGCACAAAAATTCTCTAAAAACAACTCTTGATTGTGTTGAGTTTCATAATAATAATGTAGTGCAATTTACAGTTTTTCGGATTTGCAAACATGTGATATTGTGAAGTATTAAAATTTATTTGTGCACTACTTACTTAAATAATTGTGTGGGTGATTTTTTGTGGTAAAAGGCCTACGTGGTAAAAGGCCTACCGGAAAAGTGGGATCCGGGAATCGGGACTCCCAACCCTACATACAATAGGTGGGACCCAAGAAGACCAGGAAGCCTATATGTGATAGGTGGGACACCGGATTCAGATCCTTTCCCTTCTTATACAATTGTAGCTCGGAGAACTTTGAATTCTTTCTTATAAACTTCAAAGCTGGAGCCACGTGTGATAATATAAATGTTAATCAATACTTCTTTTAACAAAAAGTGTCAAATCATCTCCTTAAAAATAAAAGGCTGTGTGTTAATATATATCTTTTCAAGAGAATTGTTTGAGTCCTGGGTACTGAGTCTCGCCTTTGATTTTTAGGGTCCTGGGTCCCGTTTGCAGGGTCTGTATTGATGGGTCTCTGCTGGGTTCTGGTCGGTTCTTGGTGGGTTCCTGCTGGGTTCTGGTCGGTTCTGGTCGGTTCATGTTTTATCAAGTACGCATGACTTTTCTCTCTCTTTCTGCATTTTTCATTTGCTCAGACTTTTTGAAATGGAATTTTATCTAATGATTTTATAAATTAAGTTTTTGTAAATAATAATTATAGACTTTAATATTACATACTATTTATTTGATTTATATATAATTTATAATTTTATGCAGGACTTATGAAAAACATTTAATTGTAACTGATACGATGTATATATACCTGTTGAAACATTACTAAATAATATAACAATAAAATAATAATAATACTTTAACCCTGTCACATAATTTGAAATCCACGTTAATTTCATTGAAAATTTAAAATAATTTACTCCATGCTAATTTCTTATGTGTTAAAATCATTGCGCATTAATTTCTTGGATTAAGGTATGTTTTTTTATAAGTTATATATATATACAGGTAAAACTTTCCAGGCACTATGTGATTCTATTTTTTGTCACCTATTTTTGACATGGGATTTGCACACATCGTTTTGGAAGTTAGACACAGTCTAAGAGAATGCTTTCTGTGGCCTTTTGTGCTATGTTTTAGACTAGATTATAGAATTTAATAGAAAATGGTGAAATCAAAATTCGGCACGCAAATTCCTTTTTGCACCCCCCTAAATGTATCTGATCCTATACCCCTAACCCTTAAAACATCCTGAACAGGAAAGTGGGGGTGCGAAAAGGAAATAGTGCCCAAAATTCAACATGATGAGGGTTCACAGTACTGTTGTGTTGTCAGTGCAGTGGTTAACCCAATTCCAAGACTTAAGGAATTTCCAGCAAAAGTAAAGAGAAAAGTAACTCTGAGAGAAAAGAAGAACAGATTGAAAGTGCAAAGAAATGGTGTCAAGGAAATGGAAAAAGACGCATATGCTGCTTTACAGACCTACCAGCAGCATGTTTCCCTTGTAACCAGAAGGTTAGAAGGGAAATGTAGGAACTTTGATGATAACATGATTAGACATTAATAAGTTTTCC
This sequence comes from Turritopsis dohrnii, assembly GCA_027922465.2. Taxonomy (NCBI): domain Eukaryota; kingdom Metazoa; phylum Cnidaria; class Hydrozoa; order Anthoathecata; family Oceaniidae; genus Turritopsis; species Turritopsis dohrnii. The sequence goes on from BQMF02000026.1 coordinate 354,228, forward strand.
CTTCGAACAGAAAAGAAATATAAGAAATCAAACAGAAAAATGCAAAATTGTTATTTCAAAGTCAATGTTTTCAAAATTTTGTTCCCTGATCAATGTTTAGCTCCCAGACCATTTTTGTCTCCTGATCAAAACAACACAGGCGCGAAACATTCGCTTGCGCCCGAAGTATGAACGCCATCAAGCTTAAGCGGGCGCAAACCAAACAACATGTTGGGCCAACATTTCGACCAACATCAACGGAGCAACATGTTTGTCAACATGTGGAAGAAAAAAAGGAAGAAAAAAGTTGGCCAACATTTACAGTGGAATCTCTGTATCTCGACTACCTCGACTGTATCTCGACTATCTCGACTATCTCTCTATCTCGAACAAAAATCTCGGTCCCTTGAACAGCTAACTTGAAGAGCTAACTTTCTTTATCTCGAACATTCTCTATCTCGAACAAATTGTTCGGTCCCTTGCGAGTTCGAGATAGAGAGATTCCACTGTATCTAAAAAAACAGGTTAAAATCACATGTTGTTCGGTTTGCGGTGGGCACCAACATGTTGGCCAACATTTTCGACCAACTTTGGAATTTTTCGAGCGTTCAATTCGAATTTTTTTCCGAATTTGAAGAATTTGACGCACCGCCATCTGAAGTAAATCCTTACCTATCTTCAAAAATCTATTAAAAGAAATAAAGAAATTTGTAAACATATTACAGTACTTCTAACTCTCAACCTCGTTCCCAGGGCTTCTTGCCTCTTCCGTCCGTATATCAAAAAGGCAAGAAGCCCTGGGAACGAGGTTGTCTAACTCTAACTCAACCCTAGTTTCATTTTCCTACCTTTGCATCTCATTTTGTTTATTAGATCAACTAACAACTGTTCATTAGTTATTTTAGTCCATTGTACTTTTATTCACGTTGCGTATATGTTTTGTGTATATGATTTCGTATTTAAACGCACCTTATATAATATAGCGTTGTTATATTATAAACTAGAGATGAACCATGTAGTTTCTTATAACAGAAAATAAAGTATCATATCATACATATCATATCATATCAAAAAAACAAATGAATGAACATGTGGAATGTTGACCTCATGTTGTTCGAGAAAAATAATGGCAAAGCAAACCAGCCAGCCGATTTGTTGGCCAACATGTTGCTCGAGTTGCGCCCGCCTTTATTATTGCTTGTATTTTTTTATTTATTTATTTATTTATTTTTATTTCATTACTTATTTTTTATTGCGATGTAATAGTTACATACCTTATCGGTGATAAAAAAAAACGGTGAAAAGTGACTAAATTTTGCGCTTGGTATAAATTTTAACCAGATTGAAGTTTTAACTTATTTAGTGTTTTTCACCGATTTATATAGTTGCAGCAGACGGGGTGGATGGAAGAATGAAAGACTGTTAATATATTATTTGTGCTTAACTGTTAGTGCAGCGATCGTGTAGTGGTTAGTACCTTTGAGTGCAACACCGCTGCGACCCGTGTTCGAGTCCCAATCGTGTCGTATCTCAGTACTCCACTCCGATGTAAATAAATAAACAAATAAATAAGCAAATAAATAAACAAAATTTCCAACGCGACTTGTTTGATAGCTGAATCTATGCAAACATGAAGTGAATGTTTGTGTTGTAGAAATGCAAAGGAAATTGCAGAAATGTTTTCACCATCAGAGCACACATTGTTCATAACAATTTCTAGTCATATGTAACTACAAACAACATCTTTATACGTGTCCAGAAGAAAACAGCCAAGCCATAGTCGTATCGGGGACTGCATAAAGGTGTACCACATGAGAAAATGAGATACAAGCATTTACCGCAGAAGAGTGGAGTTCATTAAGTGTTAAGAAAATTAGTTTGGTCCTTAAAAAACCGATTATCCCTGGTTATCCCTGATTATCCCTGGTTACACATAACCATAACAGACCTTCCATAAAGTTTGTCCTATAGAATTTTAACTATCATTTGGGGAAACTCGCACCAGCTTTTAACCTACACCTAAAGTAAGGTAAGACCACTTCTGCTAATTTGAAAAATAGGCGGAATTTTATATTTCATTTCAAGTCATCTTTCTTCTCTATTTTACGCCCTTGTTTTATTGGAGAAGAAAGGCCAGAGAATTAAAATCAATTTTTGCAACTTCCCTTTTTTTCAGTTTCAAAGAAAAGAAATTTTTAAAACTGTATTCCCCAACTCATGCGACAACCACCACTTCTTCTATCCGTGTCATCTCTGTAAGCGCCTGTGTATTCGTTAGCATTCGCGCAAAGGTTTCTTGCGGCGCCTCCTCCACACTGACCGCCATCGCCATCGGGATACCAATAATAACACAATTTGCATTTCGCATCCACAAAGGTGCAGATGAGGGTACCACCAGTTTCCATTGCATTCTACAGCCACCACTTCGTCTGTCACTGTCATCTCGGTAATAAGCTGTGTAACTTCCGACTTTTGCGCAAAGAAGTCGTGCTGCTCCACCACCGCATTGGCCTCCATCACCGTCTGGCCACCATTTGTAACAGATCTGCACCTGGTCAAACCAGGATGGTGTAACACCACTCTTTGTTATTCCCCAACTCATTCGACATCCGCCAGAACGACGATCAGTGTCATCCCGATAGTAAGGAGTCCATGCCGCCGGGATTGGAGCATAAAAGTCGTGATGCACCACCACCGCATTGTCCACCATCACCATCTGGATACCAGCGGTAACATAATTTAATTTGTTGTGAGTACCAGGAAGGTATATTAATGTTATTCTCAATTGTGCTACCCAAAGAAAGCACTTTAGCATGATCTGGCAAATTTTCTGATAATAGTTCTGATACTTTCCTTTTGAAGGAATCAACTGATGACTGAAGCGAAGATTTGGTTTTGAAGCTATAAAGAAGTCTTTGAAGCTCCTCCAGATACGCTCGATCGACATGTGCCTAGAATAGATAGGTAACAAAAGATAAAAAATGGCTCTATTAGTGAGGTTGATGCTTGAAAGAAGAGATTAAACCGGTTCTCTACTAGACAGGGAATATGAATTTTTACACTGTGTGTGAACCAGAAAGATTTCCTCAAGCTTTTAAGCTTTCCACTTCGGATGTAAATGTTCGTTCTATACCTCTATAGCTGTTTGCAAAGACTTCTTCACAGCAGCATCTGTGATCATGTTGTATATTGGAATAAGTTTTCCTCCAAACAACCATGGATTTTGATTGACTGTTGGTTGCCATGTTGGAATGCCATTGTTCTTTGATAACAAGTTAGTATCCCCTCCAAAGTACCTAAATACATCCGAATAATATTCGAGGAAACTAAAAGAAAGACCACCAAAATCAGGTTAATCAGAAAGGAATACATACCTTATGGTTTTACTGGTTGCCTGTGTAAATTTTGTATCAATTCTTGTTGTTGTACTTCCACCACCGCCTCCTGCACTTATAATACCAAAAAAACGATGCCTTTGCTTGAGCTTCGACTTGTTTATCAGTTTTCCCCTTGAAGTATTCGGTACTTGTGCTCAATAACACTCGAATTGAACCCCCGTACTTTCCATATTGAAATAAATGTGTCCCAAAATATTCAATAAAACGTTTATATGCAGCAAGATTGCTTTTAATATCACCCTTAAGAAACTTTTCGATATAAAGTTTAGCAGCAGAGCTCAATGGAAGTCCCCAAAATGGAAAAATATTAATTTTTCTTGCTGATACGTATGCTGTAATTTCTTCAATATATCTCGATGAATTTGTTAAGGTATGCTGCATCTTTTTGTAGGAACCACTGGATGAAAAAATACCCTTTAGCACATTCACATCAGCATTCAACGACATGGACTTCGTAACATCAGAGCTTGTTTTGTAAATATCAATGTTGGCGTTCAACCAACCACTTGGTAATTGATCGATGCTGATCACTTGATCAGGGACATCATATGTTTTCTAAATTGAAAAATTCCACATTTATTGCACAACACCTTTTGTTGACTTTTTTCTGAAAGATTATAAAAATAAGCTTTAGTGCAGGCCATTTTGTAGTCCCGTGTGCACAGAGGTGTTAAAAGCAATTTTATTATTGAAACTGCTTATTGGCATGAACAAAATGTCAAAAATGGAGGGTGCCAAAAATTTTAGGGTCTGGAACCTGTTTTGCTGACCCCAGCAAATTGTTCACATCAGATCTACGACGCTTTGGTGGTACTTCTGCCATTTTTCAACTTGACTCCATTTATTTTTAGCGCATTTTTAAAATTAGTAAAATCATAAGAAAGAGTAATTTCACCCAGAATCAGTTGAGTTTCTTTGAGAAATATTCGAATTGAGACTCAATTATAATAAACCATAAATTCGAAAAGAAAGTTCAGGGAAATATACATTACAACAGAAATATGATTGGTCTGTAAATTCCCAGTCCTGATTTTTAACATATTTTGATCGCAAATATATCGAGAACAGTGTATTTTCAAGATATGGTTTTTACACGTTTTTCACTCAGTTTTTGATTCTCTATCAAATGATATAGTTTGTTTTGATGTATTTTGAACTTTAATTTTTGCTGACCGTAATTTTGTCCATGCCAATAAGCAGTTTCAATAATAAAATTGCTTTTAACACCTCTGTGCACACGGGAGACCTTTTTACTACATAATGGCCTGCACTACTTTTCGAAAAGATTTGAAGAATGAAGATCGTGGATAAACATCATGATCGCCCTTTGGAAAGTTTATAAAGAAATTCATTGTGCAATCTACTGAAAGACTTCAATTTATAACCTACCCCTCCTATTTGAATGGTCTTCTTTTCTTTACAAGTGAAATCGATAACGGGTGTACGGAAACCATTATCTACTCTCGTACTTAGCGGAAGCAGATCCAGTTTGGTGACGTCAACACCATTACGTAATCGACCTAACCCACTTGGCAAGTTCGAACAATATGAAGCTTCTCCATTCCAAATAGCTGAAGCAATGGTTAGAGTTGATACAAGCCACTTGATTATCAGCATCATGGCAGCTCTGTTAAAACTGCTCCAGCAAATGATAAGACGAAAATGATACTATGTAATGGTTTAGCCAAACTTAAATAGCAATCATTGTTTGAACAACTGTATTTTATTTCAAAGGTCGGTTTACACAACATGCGTATGTATTGTTTATGAAAGTGTGATGAAGTTTAACGTCACTTAAGTCATGCGTCATGTTTCGATAGCTTTCTTTCTTTTCAAGTATAATGTTCAAATATTTTCTTATCGCTGTATCAACAAACGCTTCAAAATCGCAGTTCGTTTCGTGTGATATTACACGCATTCATGTCTCTTTCATATGATCCCTCCTTCATTGCTGCAATAATCTCAAAATTTTCTCTAGTATTCTGAAATCAACGAACTCGCCCCGGTGATTTACATTTTCTGTTATCGATTATTTTTTAACCTCGTGTGCACCAGCCGTCTATCTGTTTATATGAAAATAAATCTTGCGTTCACAGAAATTATCAACTGTGAAACAAATAAACGGCTTCCAGACTGCTGAAACCAAAATGTCGTCATGATGTAACACTTTTTCAAGCTTTACAAATAACACGAAAGTACGTGTTTAATTCCTTACTTTGTTTTTACACATGTTTTCAAACTGTATGTTGGCTATTCTTGTTGTTTTGCTATCTTGTTATTCACTTAACAAACTTTTGACTGTTTGGACAGCTTTATACAGCCGCATAATCGCCGCGTCGAATTAAACTCTTTATTAAATGCGACGTAAATTCGACTGTATAAAGTGAAAAATTAATTACGTGCGACATAATGAATTAAGTTCAGCAGAGTTTGTCGAATAAAACGGCAATCTTCGACATAAATTCGACATCACTTTATACAGCCGCATAATCGTCGAATTTAATAACAGCTTGATTGAACTTTGTGAAAAAAAGTGCATGAAAGTAGTGGACAGCGTGTAAGAAACACACGATGAGAAATTTATTCGACATTTATGCGGCTGTCTAAAGTCATGTCGAATTTGATATGCGGCAACAAAACCTGTATAAATTGACTGTCGCATTTTTGTCGAATTTTACCCGAATTAAAGTAATTTAATTCGACACGGCGATTATGCGGCTGTATAAAGCTGTCCTTTCTAATTTTTGAATACAATAGTAGTAGATGATTAGAGAGGTTGAGCTTGTTCTTACTTTGAAGTCGCATGTCATTAGGGAGATTCGTAAAACCGACGAGCCAGTTACACGAAAAAAATTAATTACTTGTGAGAATTAAAATAATAAAAAGTTACTATAGAGATTTAAAGCCTTTTCTTGTATCAAAAGAAACATCATTACTTTACACGCTTATTTCAGGTGTTAATGTGAAGTTTCTAATGACTTTGTGGGAAAAAATTCACACAAATCTATAGAAAAATAGTTTCGTGTTAACGAAACATGATTTTTCCGAATCCCGCTAATATAAAAGTCTTCTAGTGAAAATAATCTTCATTATAACTACGAATTGAAAATCCAATACTGTCTTCACAAGAACTTTAAAATTTTCGGCATGCATCATATATGTGACTTCAATTCAGTTCATTGTCTAACTTTGGCGCAATACTGTTGGTTGAAAAGACTTCTTGCGGCTCCGCGCCGTCGTGTTGTGTTGTGTCACACTGCTGCTTCTGAGAGCGTAACTTGACTGTTAAAGCCAGTGGGCTTCTTGAAAAGAAACAAAATGTACATTCGGACGTAAACGAGACAAATTTATAAGCGTGGCTTCCTCCTGCACCTGGCTTTATCATTCATTACATTGTGAATGCAAATAATTTCATCTGCTGTTCAATTCCTCTTCCTGGAGAAAACCTCATTGATTCAAAACAACTGTGTAGTATATATATTATCATATGGAAATCAATGTACTACTCTAAAATACAAACAGAAGAATATGTTAAGGGATTCCTGCATCCAAAATGATTGATATTTCAAGAGAGGATATAGAACTCACAAAGTTGTTTAAGAACTCTTTTTACAGTTTTGGAAATTTTGTTTCTTTGGGCAGATACTTCAATTTAAAAATGTTCAAATTACGCAACGCATAATTATGATGTAATAAGATAGTATTTTTTTAGTGTGTATAACTTCTGAATTAGTAAATTATTATTCTGCTGGCCGTCCACACTGTCGCACAGGTCACTGGCTGTTGGGTTAAGATGATTTCCCAAGCTACTCTGTTTTCATTTGCTTTACTAAAGCAAAATTCAGTGGGAATTTTGAGATAACCTGCATTTCCAAAGCATGCATAGTAAAAACTCAAAAGGAAGAAGCCTGAAAGAAAAGAACAGGGAAAGGAATACGGCAAAAGCATTGCATGGGCAGATTTTCAAGCAACTGCTAACAACATCAGTCTGTAACCGCAATTTTTACTATTCTTTACAGAGTACAAAACTATACAATCCATTCTTTAAAATGGTTCTTCTCTAAAAAGCGGTGGGGCAGATTGATGGATGTGTGTTTTTTGCCTAAGCTGATTTCTATCTAAAAACTGACTTTAATATACTATGAACCTCAGAAAATTTGTAGTACACCCTACGTAAACCTAAAAACAAACTAAATTTACGAAAATAAATGTCAACCACTAGATAAATTATCACTGTTTTGATCTGTCTCGCTACAGCTATCCAATATCTAATGTTACCATTTAACAAGAAAAAGAAAACTGAACTTATTATTATTATTATTAGTTTTATTTTCCAAGGACCACCGTTGACTGGGCTTTGAAAACAATATATACATTAAGTTGATAATAAAAAACGAAACTGATTAAACATTTTGGACAACAAGCTGCAGTGGTATAACGGTAGCATGTTCAGCTGACACACCAGAGGTTTCGGGTTCTGGTGTGCCTCCTGGCCGAACAGAAATTCTTGAAGAATTTGGGCACAATTGTTTTAGGGGACGGGTCTACAACGTCACCACAATCTGTGATATTTTTTACTATTTTAAATATTTTTTAAAATATTTTTCTCAGTAACGGTCGATCCATTACAGTTTTGCTCATTTTTTCAAGCTCTACAACATGGATACACTTTCCAGTCACAATTCAGGAATGCTTATATTATGTACTTCATATTAAATGATATATTTGACGAGCTAAAGTCAGGTTCCCACTGGGTGAGAATGTTTGTTGCTTATAGTTCCCACGTGTTATAGTTCCCAAGTGTGTGGCAGGTTTTCCCCTTTAAAGGGTTGAAGGGTTGAAGCCCCTTTAGCCACCCTGCTCTTGTATATACACGCTTTTTTTTTTTTATAAGAACCAGTAAAATCTGACCTGAGGCTGGCTGTTCTTATTTTTTGAGCCTTTTTCAGCCTGAATTGTTCTTATTTTGTTCTTAGCTTTAAGAACAAAGTTTCAGATTTCAGCCTCATTTTGTTCTTATATGGAACTTTCAGTAAAATTAAAATAAATCTTTTTAAAAGCAACTGTTTAAAAGCAAGGTTGCTGTTCAGTAATGACCCGATATGAGTATGCAAGGTGAAAAAAAACAACAACTTCTAAACCATTTGACAGTGAGAGAATTCACGTCATGAGTTGTTCCTATCATGAGTTGTTCTTATTTTATAAGAAAATTCAGGCTTAGGCTGTTCTTAATTTTTGAAACATTAATTTGAGCCTCGGGTTGTTCTTATTTTGTTCTTATTTTTTGGCCAAATCTGAGGCTCGTGTTCTTATAAAATTGTTCTTATAAAAAAAAAAGCGTGTAAGTTATGTTTTCATACAAACTAGAATTAATTAAAAATTATGAACTTTACATTATAAAGTAACCTGGGTAAAACTTTTTACCAAGTTTAACTTCGAAAAGGATGTGTCAAATTCACCTTTCCAGTGTGCCTACCCTGTGACAAAAATTGGGAATTGGAAACGAAAAGTGTACCCATGTTGTAGAGCTTGAAAAACTGATCGAAAAACTGTATAGGATCGTTTCGCTACAATATCACTGATTAAAGATTTTGATGATGTCATAGCCACACCACCCAAAAATATTTAGGCCCAAAACTTTCGTCCCGTCAGCGCCTGTATCGCTGACCCTAAAAAACATCAGTTATCCTCGTTGGTTCTCGAGATATTTCCCCAAAAACGTCGCATTCAATTGGGGATGCAATGCAATGATTGCCCCATGGTCATAAAAAAAACGCCACGCCACGTGCTACTATACAATATTCGTAAAAAACGCCTCTACGTGGTTTTACGCGCAACTAAGAAGAGGTTGACCGTAAATTAAAATTAAATATACTCTCTAAAATAGTGATATTTTTACCTTTTATTTACATTACTGTTTTAACGAAACTTTTCCAATCAATTTCCTTCTTGCTCGTGTAACTTTTATCAGGATTAATCACTCACTCTGCCTTTGGATTGTATTTCATTACAATCTAGTCACTTAAAATTATGGAAGATTAAGTCTCATTAAACCATATATAGTTGCAAATTTCAGAAAATCATTTTTAACTTATGTTATCTATTTCACATGGATTAAATTTTGTGAAGATAGGGTTGTCAGAATTTTTTTTCTTACAACATCCCTGCAAAACTTACAATATTAACTGCTATTATTTTCATAGCTTGTAATTTTTCCAGGCGCAAATTTTAGCAATTTCTTGTGGATTTATTTATTTATATATTTATTATAAAAAAAAGTCCACAAATAATTCATGTTTTTTATTTTCCTACAATCTTTTTTCAAATACGCCGATTTCATGCCATAACACTCTGTGTTGTCATTTTGCTGTGGGTTTTTTCTAATGGTTGTGTGTTGTCAAATTGTCTGGTCCATGTTTCTGTCAATTAGTATTCTATGACAGACAAAACCTTTTTTCTTTTATATGTATTTACCGTATCTCATCTAATAAATACCGCCCTCTGATAAACGCTGCATCTTGAAAAATGGTGTTTATTAGAAAACAAGCTGAAGAAGAAATAGGTTAAAAAGTTTATAGTTTTATTTGTCTTCTATGAACAAATTCTTCTTCGTTTGCAAAAATTTTAATCGATGTGTAATGCTGTGGCGTTAATTAGAGGAAATATGATATTCATTTTTATTCCTTAAATAGATAGTTTGTTCCCAGCCGGCACATTTGTTAAAAAATCTCTGCGATTTCAATCTTTCAATGAGCAACAGATAACACTCATTCACTAACAAAGCAATGGAATGTCATCCTTTATTTAAAACTTTTTGTACACTGCAATGTCTTCATTTACTACTAAGAAAAAACTTCACAGAGACTTTACAAAAACAAAGAACAGTCTACGCAGCACGTGATGAAAATTAATAAGCGGGGGGGTCTTAATAAGGTCCGGGGGGGTCGGAAAAAAGTCGAAAAATTAATAAGCGTCCCCCCCCTTGTATTAAGGACCTTAGAGTATGTTTTATAAAGAGATGGTTAACCCAATGTTATGCATATACACAATAAGTTTTACTTTTAAGAATAATTCTGTTGAGGTCAATATTGATGATTATTTTCACACTTCATAGAATAGAAATATAGAAATATAATAATAAAATAGAAATAAAATACGTTTTCTCAATGAATCCAACGGGGCGAGGTGGTATCATGGAAAACGAAGATATGGAAGATGATGAAGATGAATTCCCTACAGGTTTAATTTCTTTGTATTGAAGCATCATTTTACAAGTTACACTTGATATTTTTGGTGTTATGATATCTTCAGTTCATTCTAATGTCTTTAAACTGAAACGTTAGAAACTCTTGAATTGAACTGGAATGATCAATAGTCTAAAAATTCAAGGTCTGATAAAAGTTATTAAAACACAGTTCTGTCTATAAAGTATATTTTTGTAATACTAGACCTGGTCCTGTAAACTGTCCCATGTACTGTTGTTGTTGATTTAGATCCTGTAGAAGTCTTGAAAATTTCAGCAAAGAGTAAGTCATCTTAAATTTTAGTAATATTATTATCATATCAGTGCACATTCAGTCTGGAATCAAGTATAACTAGAAGCCTCATGGCTTGAACAATTTCCGCATCAGGCCTAGAGGAAATTGCTTTAGGCTAACTTTCAAGATAACTGAATGACTATCCATTCTTTTCTTGCTGCTTATGTGAGAACAGGTCTATCACAATTCCCAAAATGTGAGTTACGGTTCACATGGAAAATAAAATGATATTCGATAGAAGTGAACCAAAATCATTTGAAAAAAAGGCTGTATGGGATTGAAGACTTCACAACACTATTAAACTATTAAAGTTATACAAGCAAACTCGTTTAAAAACTGAAGACCTCGGCTATTTATGACCAAATCTGCAAGTAACTGCCTACTTTGATATCAGGACCTTACAATTGTTTTTCGTGCACACCTTCCAAATGTGAATTTGGTGATATATTTAAGTAAACATTACATGAAATTGTTCATAGCTTGCATTAATAGGAACAGGAGAAACTTGGGCATTTCAAAGATTTTAATCCATGACATTTAACAGGATTACAAGAAGATAAAAATTATATTGCTTATACATAACTTAAATCAACATAACATACAATATATGAAAATCTATTTCTACTAAACCTACCAGTGGCGGTTCTAGAGGTAAGCCGCAACTTGTGTAGGAGAGTGTTAGCAATTCAAACATAAAAGAAAAAGGTTCAAATAATCCCATTGATAATATGAACTGAAGTCACAAATTATGTCAATGTACTTCTCCACAAGTTGCAACTACACTCTAGATCCACCACTGTCTCCATATTACCACTTCCATAGAGTTTATAAATAACACCAATGTGGACTAACTTTTGCAAGCCAAGGTTTGAGAGCGTTTTGCGTGGATTAATTTTTTGAGTCGGAGCTTCTAAAGGAAAATGTTTGGATTTATATTTGCGAATGGGCACAAAGTGCAATGCTTGTACTTTATAATAGCTAAAAGGGGAACTAAACTTGAAAATTTAATTTTTCAAAAATCTTTTTCTACTTAACCTGTCTGTTAATATAACTTAAAAAATCATAATTTTATAAGCGAAAGAACTTTTATTCTACATGAACAAGCTCTTTATATTCCTGCATAAAGCCGGTTTTTTTTCAAGATCGCTGAAAAGTTTGGGATCTGGAGCTGAGAATTTATAATGACGTAGAAAAGTTCAAAATAAATGTAGCGTATGTTATACGAGAAAAGGAAACATATCTGAAAGTAGCAGTGATGAAAGTTTTAGTTACATATTTTTATATACGAACAACAAGTTCGTTCCGTATATAGCTTTGAGCCAACGGTATCTTCATCAGAAGATGAAGACAACGATAATTCTGAAACCAATCGTACTGAAAGCGATCGTACTGCTGAAAGCAATCGTACTGAGTATACAGAGTGGTGCCTTTGTCAAAATTGCAAATTAATGACTACAGAGGTAGAGAGTATTTGCAGCGAAAATCACCATTTCCATGCCTGCCACATTGCAAAACCAATGGGTGCTTGATAAGTACAAGGAAATAGTTAATATACAAAAGGTACACAGAGCCAAAAAATGAGCAAATAAAATCATGAAATTTTGCGTGGATTTATTTTCACGAATCGTTCATTTCTTGACGTTTTGCGTCAATTTTTTTTTAAATATTTTTAAAAGTCACAAAACTTAATCCACGCAAAAAAAATCCCCTTAAGGTATTGTGTCCTAGAACATATTACACTCCAAATTTTCACAAGGCTTTAGTGATCTCATTGTATGTGATCTCATTGTATGTATATAATTGGTTGGATTCGAATCATCATCCAAAGTTTGTTTTCCTGACATATATCCAAACTAATTCATTGTGCCTCCATTGAGCGGTTTGCAGGATTATTTTGAACAATGTAATCTTAAAATCTTTTAAATGTGAATTTAAAGCTAATCAGTTCCACACAGTGATAACTTGACCGACCATTGTACAGTGATGAATAATTTGATACAGTCTGGAATTCCCCAAATTAGCTAATCCCTTCTTTAATTTATTACTGCTTTTCAATTCACTATGATGTTTCAGAGCCAGAAAAACAGTTTTATAAGACATATCGTTCACCAATATCTTGCACATGTTTATACTTGCAGTATGTATGTTTGGATCAATTCATTCACAACACAAGTGATTTGTGCTGCTATGACAATGTCATTTGTTTTTGTTTTTCAATATCTCCAACTTTCGGTGTAATATTTATTAAATGAAACGAACATATTTAATGCATTTATTGATAGGACGTATTCACCAGTAATTTTGATACTACATACATTTCTGCTGTGATATTTAAAGTTTTTTCACAACAAAGTTTCGTTTACTATCAAACATTCACCTTCTTTTTGAAGAATTTTTTTCCAGAGTCAGCCTAATATCAATATTTCCTCCATAAGGAATGTTCTCATGATTATATTTCGATTGCAATAGTAGATAAAGTCTTAAAATTCTTCTTCAAAGCTTCTTCTAAATAATCTATACAACTTCCTCAAAACATAAACCAATCGGTTCGAGAATGTTTCAAATGCTCGGTGTGCATATTTTACTGACTTTTTGGATTTCTGCGAAAGCAAGAAATACATTAAAACCGGCTCTGGGTTTTTTTTTTTCTGCTGTCCAAACCTAGCGGTTTTTTGAAATTTCGTGCGTGCGCCTACATGGATTCATTACATCTATGCGTAAAGCCATTTTTTCGTAGCACGAAGTTTCTTCCACGAGAAACTTCTGGCGACTGGTTGTAATTGCGGTAATACAGAAATCTAACATCGGTATTTGAAACTTCTATCTTTTGGTATGCTTTATTCTTAGTGATTTTTTATCTTCCCATTTGCTTAATTGTAGGCTTATATCTGGGTACATCGGAGTAAAAGTGAGGTCTGTGTGAGGTTTGTCAGCAAGCCTCTAGCTGATCCTAGCTGATCCTATCTTACCCTAGCTTCCTAGCCTATCCTAGCCTATCCTAGATAATCCTAGCTGACCAAGCAAAGCTTTGAGGCAAACTTGAGAAATACAAAAATTCATCGAAGTGGCTCATAATTAAACTTTTAAAAGGTAAAATTTTTAAATGCTTCGTAGCTAGCTTAGCTAGATACGTAGTTACTTTAAAACATAGTATTTCCGATAAATTTTTTAATTTGTTTCTTATATTTTTTTTGAAAAAGTTTGTGTTTTTTTCTTTCGTTTTTATACATAGATTCTTTTTTTTAAAAAACTGTCATATAAATCGCGTATCCAATCCATGGTTACGATTGGCACCTTTCTTTTCTTTGTATGCAATAGCTTATGTTGTTTTTAGTTAAGCCCTATTCACACTTTTTAAAAGTATTTTCGTCTTATCTATTTTTGATCTACAGTATATAATATGTTTGTTTTCAAGAAAAAACTACTTTCATTTTGATACTTAAAGTTTCATTCATTAAGCAATCGTCTCTCCATAACCATAAAAGTAGTATAAAATCTTCTTAACGTTTGTGTGTAAAGTGTTCAAAATGCTCAACAGGAAAGAGGAGCTTTAATATTTTTTGGATCTATAGTATGTATCATTGATGCTTTCATAGATTTCTAGGGTTTCATGCTTCAGCTGGTTTTGCAGAAATCCTTATGCCTGCAAGGGCATCTTGTTTTGTTTTTTTTTTTTTTCTGCTGTCCAAACCTAGCGGTTTTTTGAAATTTCGTGCGTGCGCCTACATGGATTCATTACATCTATGCGTAAAGCCATTTTTTCGTAGCACGAAGTTTCTTCCACGAGAAACTTCTGGCGACTGGTTGTAATTGCGGTAATACAGAAATCGAAAACTTTCTTTTCTAACATCGGTATTTGAAACTTCTATCTTTTGGTAAGCTTTCTTCTTAGTGCTTTTTTATCTTCCCATTTTCTTAATTGTAGGCTTATATCTGGGTACATCGGAGTAAAAGTGAGGTCTGTGTGAGGTTTGTCGGCAAGCCTCTTGCTGATCCTAGCTGATCCTATCTTACCCTAGCTTCCTAGCCTATCCTAGCTTATCCTAGATAATCCTAGCTGACCAAGCAAAGCTTTGAGGCAAACTTGAGAAATACAAAAATTCATCGAAGTGGCTCATAGTCATAGGTAAAATTTTTAAATGCTTCGTAGCTAGCTTAGCTAGATACGTAGTTACTTTAAAACATAGTATTTCCGATAAATTTTTTAATTTGTTTCTTATATTTTTTTCGAAACAGTTTGTGTTTTTTTTTCTTTCGTTCTTATACATAGATTCTTTTTTTAAAAAACTGTCATATAAATCGCGTATCCATGGTTACGATTCGCACCTTTCTTTTCTTTGTATGTAATAGCTTATGTTGTTTTTAGTTAAGCCCTATTCACACTTTTTAAAAGTATTTTTGTCTTATCTATTTTTGATCTACAGTATATAATATGTTTGTTTTCAAGAAAAAACTACTTTCATTTTGATACTTAAAGTTTCATTCATTAAGCAATCGTCTCTCCATAACCATAAAAGTAGTATAAAATCTTCTTAACGTTTGTGTGTAAAGTGTTCAAAATGCTCAACAGGAAAGAGGAGCTTTAATATTTTTTGGATCCATAGCATGTATCATTGATGCTTTCATAGATTTCTAGGGTTTCATGCTTCAGCTGGTTTTGCAGAAATCCTTATGCCTGCAAGGGCATCTTGTTTAAGTTTTAAAGGATAACTGAATTGGGAAGTTTTCAACATAAAACGGCTAAAATAACTTCTAAAAGCATCCAAAAGTATAAAAAAGTTAACATTTTTATGAATTAACATTATAAGTGGCCTTTTTGTATTACATTTTGCATAGAGTTTCGGGTCTTTCATTAACTATTCTGAATAAACAAACAATCCGAAATCCGAACGGACTTTCTGAAAACGGCAAAAAACTGTTACATAGACAGTCAGATAGATAGATAGAATGTGTAAACCAAACAATTTCCTACGCATAGCGCGCGGAAATTGAAAAATATGGGTTTCATATCTGATGTTATTTCATATTGGTCAAATAGACAGATTTGGAATTTCATATCAGCTTCACTTTTTCATGTAATATTAAATCTACTTCAAAACTTTGGATTGGATAAGATAAAGACAGACATATACAACCAAAGTTGCTGTTTATAAAAAATGTAAGAATGTGGTCATTGTTAAAACCAAGAAGGAGTATTTTCATACAAAAGCCTGTGATGTTTTTTCTAAAATATTTAGCTCTTGAAGGATCTGCATTTGGTGGAAGACTACCTTCAGATCAGATGACTGCTCAAGAGGCTTCATGTTTTCAAGATATCAGCCAAGGATCAACAACACTGCAAAAAAAGTTCCTATACATACGAAACAGAGTTGTAAGTATGCAAATTTTGACACTTTTATTTTTTTTTTTTTTTCCTATAACTGTTTTGATTTTTCTAAAGATTCAACTTTGGCTAAGCCATCCAAGGGAAGAATTGATTATTGAAAATGTCATTCCAAATATAGAATCACCTTATGATGGTAAGGCTATTATGTTTTTAAATTCTGATGCTTATGTTTTGTGTAAGTATTTCGAATGCTGTGAACCGTGATAACTATCTGTTATCACTATCAACATTATTAGCAAATCTCTCACTAACATCTTATACCATCACTTACATCTTTTACCAAGTGAGTTTTACACTCTTTTTGATTTCTACTGCGAAGATATAATACTAAAAAGTTATTATTTCATGATATAAATGCTCTGTCATGTCAGGTTAAGATGAAAAATGTTCATCTGCTATTAGCCAAATAGTTATGTTTTGACCATAGCTTCATTCAAAGACAGCCAAAAAAGTGGAGGAGTCCAATGTTTTCTGTATTAACTGTGATAATGTTGGTAGAGGCAAATTGTTAACTATTGTCTTTAAGAATTTCAGTTTTCTATGAAAGCACTGAGGTTTATAAAGTTCTCAAACTCAATTCTGATTCGAATTTGTTGTGTATCTTGTTTTTAAAAAAATTCTTTTCTACAGATGATCCAGTATTAATCAAACGAGTTCATGCATTCCTACACCGATATGGTTCCATAAACATCGGCGTGTATCGCTTTCTTCGTCCACAACCTCAACTGAAAAATGCCCCAAAAATCATAGTGATCGGAGGTGGTGTATCTGGCTTAACAGCGGCTCGGCAATTGCAGTCATTCGGTTTTAATGTTGTGGTCTTGGAAGCTCGCGAACGAGTTGGTGGTCGAGTTGCAACATTTCGACAAGGGCAATTTATTGCTGATCTTGGTGCTATGGTGGTCACAGGATTAGGTATGAACTTAGATCATGATAACATTCTAAACTTGATAGTTCAATGAAAATCAGCAAATTCACAAATTTTCAATTTGACCTTTAAGATGTGAAAAGAAAAACAATATCTGGTTAAACAAATAAAACGTGTTTTGTTTGTACAAATACCTCAAATGAATTTCATTTTTCGTGATCTGAAATTTTTTTTTATAGGTGGAAATCCAGTAACTGTAATCAGCAATCAAGTGGATGTGAAATTAACTAAGATTCGTCAGAAATGTCCTTTGTTCGAATCAAGTGGACAGATGGTATGTTTACCATTAATTGTTTTCATCCAGAAATGTGCGTGTTTTCAATGTTGCCCTGGAGAGAAACAGTCTAGGTTCCGGTCCTTTTTACACAGGCCCTTTACTTTTTCTGTAGGTTCCAAAGGAAAAAGACGAGTTAGTGGAACGCGAATTTAATCGGTTACTCGAATCGACATCCTACTTATCTCATGTGCTTGGGTTTAATGCTTTATTTGCCAAACCACTGTCTCTTGGGAATGCCATCGAGTTAGTGATAAAGTTAGTGATAAAGTGTTACCATATCTCTTTGTTGTGTTTTTTGGTACTTAGCTATGTGTAAAGACAAGCAAAACCTTTACCAATGATAGAAAGTATTTTCATCTGGTCACTTCAAAATAAATGTCAACTGAGATATTGGAGCATGCTCTTATTTTGCTGTTTTCAGGTTAATGGAAAAACAAGTAAAAGAAAAGCAATGTGAGCATGCGCGTAAAATCATGGAGTTACAAAATACTTTACGAGAAGTGCAAGATGAGGCTAGTTCAATATGGTTTTTTTCGTAAACGCCGATGATTAGATTCAATTTCTGTCATCTAGAGATGTTTTAAAATGATTTTTCGTAACAGATAGCTCCTTCCCTTCAACTTTCAGATGATGAAGTTATTGGAAAGGATTGAACCGTGTCACCAGGAATGGAAAGAACTAGTGCAAAATAAAAAACCGCCAAGGTATTTCGACAAACTATTCAGC
The DNA here is from genome assembly GCA_027922465.2 of Turritopsis dohrnii. NCBI lineage: Eukaryota > Metazoa > Cnidaria > Hydrozoa > Anthoathecata > Oceaniidae > Turritopsis > Turritopsis dohrnii. Next base: position 372,460 of record BQMF02000026.1, read on the forward strand.
TTCTCGATCCACTCTTCTTTATGTTGTTTAGATGTCTCTCGATTGGTTTCTTTCTGGTTGATTGTTTTATTCTTCTGTTTAGAGATGTCACTGATGAATTTCTGATCAGAAGTAAACAGCGGGACGTCCTTGTTTTATTTCGAGTATGTATATGATCAAAATGGATGGTTGAAAGTTAGGAGTGAGTGTGAGTGTTAAGTTATTTTCGGGTTTTCTTATTGAGCGCGATCAATTCATTTTCAGGACTATGATTCCTTGGTTGAAAAACAAAAAGAACTTGAAAATAAGATAAAAGATTTCGAAGAAAACCCTCCAAGGTAACAATAGTAATGTTAATGAAAACAACTGATTAGTTTATACTTTGACATTGTAATGCCTTCTTCAATTTCAGTGATGTGTATCTCTCATTGAGAGATCGACAGATACTGGACTGGCACTTAGCAAATCTTGAATTCGCAAATGCAACACCTCTTTCTTCCCTATCACTAAAACATTGGGATCAAGACGATGACTTCGAGTTCACTGGTAGTCACGTGACTGTAAGCAACGGCTTTTCATGCGTACCTGCAGCTTTAGCGGAAGGACTTGATATAAGGCTTAATACTGCAGTTCGAACAGTCAAGTACACTAGACAAGGTATGCTTTGTTTAGCGTGAATTTTCTCATGTCAACTCTTTGCATGTATAAATTACATCATGTCTCTCATCATTCTGAGTACATAATGCTGTTAGAATAATCGCATTTAAGCTATCAGATATTTCGAAAACTTTGTTAAAACTTCGTCACCAGAAATAATACTGCGTGGTTTCCAAACTTCTTCTCCTTGTGTTGTTTTGTAGGTGTTGAAGTGGTCGGCGTCTCAAATAAAAACGGCGTGTCTACTAGCCATACTTTCAAAGCTGACGCTGTTTTATGCACTCTTCCTTTGGGTGTTTTGAAACAATCTACTCCTCCCGCGGTACATTTTAATCCACCACTTCCTGATTGGAAGACCGGAGCAATTGAAAGGATGGGTTTCGGAAACTTGAATAAAGTAAGTGTGTAGTATAGTAGCTAGTCTTCGTATGCAACTGCTACCGAACAACCCCGATGTAGTGGAGTCGCGACGCCCCACTCCTCAATTCACTTTAAAAGCATTGTTTCTTTGCGGTAATCGAGTGACTGGCCTTTACACCACTCTGTTAGACTACTTTTCAATTTCTTTTAATTCAGGTTGTTTTGTGCTTCGATCGAGTCTTTTGGAACCCAACCACAAATTTATTTGGACACGTTGCTAGCACCACTGCCAACAGAGGAGAATTATTTTTGTTTTGGAGCATTTATAAAGCACCTGTTTTGTTGGCACTTGTTGCTGGTGAAGCCGCCAACAAATTGGAAACCTATCCTGATGACATCATTATCGGCAGGGCTATTGCAGTTTTAAAAGGAATATTTGGCAACAATAATGTACCCCCGGTAAAATAATTTTTTTGTTGTCTGTGTTCATCACTTCCCTTTACTAGTTTTTGTTCAGAATATTTCGATTGCAAAATTTCTTCGTGTCAAACTCACTTTTACTTCGAGTTGATGAGTAAGTTGTAGTTATGATAATGAAAGGCAGGGGAGATATGATCGATACGTGATGAAAACATAATTATTCCTAATCTTCTTAACTTGGATGGAAATTTTTCAATGTTACTTGATTGCTTTCAAAACAATCAGTTTCGTTGTTTGATGAAAAAATGCGTCATTTACCTCCACTAATCTTATAATTGTTTTTTTAGCCGAAAGAAACCATTGTTACTAGATGGAAATCGGATGAATGGTCACGTGGCTCGTATTCTTATGTTGCTGCTGGCTCATCGGGTAATGATTATGATGTTATGGCAGCGCCAGTGGCACCACCACCCACCCCTGGTGTTCCGAACTTCCCAGGTTCAAACTTACCCCGATTGTTTTTTGCTGGAGAACACACCATACGAAATTATCCGGCTACCGTTCATGGGGCATTGCTTAGTGGTTTAAGAGAAGCTGGTCGCATTGCCGATCAGTTTCTCGGTTTGCCGTATGACTTAAACAAAATAGCGCGATAAACGTCTCAAGGTTGACGATGTCGGTGCAACGAACGATAATGGAGAAATGAGAATGATTTGATAGACGCAAATATGATTTTTTTGTACATACTTACAGGAGTTGTCACTTATTTATTTAGATTTTATTTACAAAAACATATATAAACAAACTATTAAAAAATCATTCACTTAATGATCTAGGTTTCTATGGTTACTTATTTACAAATGATTCATCGGAAATGTCATTGTTATAAATTTTGGAATCAAACGTATTCCTCGCTTCATTTTCGTATTTTCAGATTTCCAGCGATCGTTTCCTGTATGTACTTTCTTGCTGCGTACTAGTCCTGGCAGAGTAACGAAATGCTTGTGGTTTCGAATTTACCTTGCCACGAATGCCGTTCATTATTCCAAACACTTTAGCGCCTTTATTTACGAGATATTGCGCCAAGTCAAAGTTTCCCTCTCGAACTGCAAGATCTAACGCCGTCTCACCGCCTTCAGTCGGTGAATTCACGTCAACATCGTGTTGTAAAAGTATTTTCAAAACTTCAAGTTCTCCGTAAATGCAAGCGTAATGTATAGGCTGCATTCCCAGACCATCTATATTGTTGATATCAACGTCTTTTCGTGCTAACAATCTCCACAATTGTATCACATCTCCTTCACGAATGGCTAACGTTACCAATGCACTTTGAAATTGCCCGCAACTCTTAAGACGTTTGTAACGATGAGCCGAAGTATAATGTTCATTATCCTCTGGAGATTTACTGTTATCTCCATCATGGTCAACTGTCAGTTTTTTAAAAGAATCTCTCAACATTTCTTCAGGATATGACATAGTTCTTCGATACAGCTGAACGTATTTCATGACTTGTTTGCTTTCGATAAAACTCATTTCATTCTGCTGTTGTCTCTTCTTTTGCTGGTTCAATTTTCTTGCCATTTCTGGAGCAAAACTTCGCTGCTCCCCTATAACGTCAATCATATGATGATAGTAGGCTGGGTACTGCATGCTTTTTTCGTATGGTCCCATATTTCAGTAGAAACACAAATATATTCGATCGATCCGTCTATACTCACTTCTCGCTCATGTAAACAAATTTAAACATCCACGCAGATTATATAAACAGTGTTGACGTCACATTAATTATAACATAACGACTTTTATTAAAACTTTAAATCTGGTAATTACGGGAAGATAAGAAAACATTGAAATGAGAAAAAAGGAATAAGCTATAGATGAGAGGTTACGGCATAATGTTTTCATTTTGTTTGAAGTCTAAAAGAAACCATTGTATGCTTCTTATAACGTTTTCATCTTTTGGTTTCCCGCCTACCTTGTGGAGGCGGAACAAAATCATCTCACGTTCACTCGCATCCTGGAGTTCTTTTGTCTTATTCTTGTCGCTTTTAGCTTATTTTTTTTATAGTTATTGTTGTCATTGCTGAATATTTACTGCTTTATTTTTACACTTGTTCCTTCGTTGCAATCTATCAAATGAAATCATCAAACTGTATAACGTCACTAAGATAAAGCTTCCAATAACACTGCTAATAAACAAAAGTTACTTCATTCATCTTGATTAAAAGATCTTTCGAGCCAATGACGTCAATTCATCATGGTAACTCTCACTAAATAAATAGTAGACATAACAAAATCTCACCAGTAGATGATCGAGATTGTTGAAGTTTTTGTGTTCATAGAGCGACGAACGACATTAGCTTGCTAATAATTCATGACATATATTCCTCATCAAAATTCTGATGGATGTCCTGAAATTTGAACCAGTCAACAAAGATCAGGCCACCAGAAGCTACAGTTACAATTTGTACACACAAGCATTTGATTATCAGCTCAACACGTCCTTCCTAGTTCTCTAGTATGACACATCATTAGCAAAAACAAGGGAAGACTGGGAACAAGCTTACATATAATAATTTATTAAACCATTATCTATCTTGTTACTTATATTTCAGACAAATAATAATGAAATAGATAGCAATAAAAAACATCTGAATACTGAGGTCACACTTTTCTAACCTAAACATAAAATTACTAAAAGTTCCTATTAGATAATATTTTTAGATGAAAAATGCATGGATAAACTGGCCACATTTACTACAAAGTAAACACTCCTGTATCCAGTAAAGCAAAAAAAAATATAATAATAACCAACAAAAGCAACGTACTTGAAACATAAAAACAGCATTAAAATCTACACAACCTTCTCATTCGAGAGAATTCTTTCTAATCGCGTAATGGCAAATATATGCAAACTGAATGCCTTCCTCCTTTTCTTTTAAAACTTTGTGTTGACACACAGAATCAACAGAAACGTGAGAAGTCAATCCTATCCGACCATGATCAGTAAAGAAATGAGTTACAATAAACTTCTTGCGTTTGTTTTTCTGTAAATTTACATCGAGGATTTATTTTTTAAAGGCTTTCAGGGAATTTTTTCCCATTACATATTACGGATTTTCGATTACATTTGCTACATACCTTTTCCAGAAATTCTGGAATCGACTCAACAAATCCGTCGGAATCTTTGTACCTGTGGAGCAAGTCACTGAAGTAGCACATTCAGTAAAGTTAAGTTTTTCCTGTTCCGTCTTGAGTCTCAGGTTAACGTCAGAACATTCCACAAGATAAGATAAGATAAGATAAGATACTTATATTTTCAACTCTAAGATAATACAGTTATTATAGTCGTAAGAGAATAATATGAAAATACTATAGAGTTCGGAGAACTCATATAGAAGACCTTTGTTGGTCTTATCATCAAGAACCGTCTGCTCATTTGGTATGTTATCATATCAAGTTCATTTTGCTTGAGATTTGTTTTAACTTTTGGCTCTAATAACATGTTTGTTCTTGTTGTATATTTCCCGGAAGGTTTTATTGTATAAATATCGTGAAATATTACAGGTGCTACACCAAGCTTACATTTGAATGTAAATAATAGTACTTGAAACAAATTTATCTCTCAAAAATTCAAGATATTCATTTCGTTGAACAGTGGTTGTGAATGCATAAATTTCTCCTTGTTATTTATTACTCGGACGGCATGCTTTTGTTTCCTGTACAGTTTTAGTAATTTGGTTCTGCTTGCCCATGCTATATTACCATAATGTCAAGTGACTATGTATGAATGAAAAATACAGTTCAGTCAGCTGCTTCTTCTAGATTTATAGAGAACACCAATATTTTTTGAAATTTTTGATATGAAGGACTCTATTTGATTTTTCCAGTTTTTCTAGTTTTGGAATTATAATCAGAAATTTCCGTTTTCGATACAATGTATCATGTATGGAATATAGAAAACTTTGTTTTAGAAGTGTTAAGTGCTAAACCATATTGAAACTTGTTTGAGTTCTTTCATATCTGTATTTCGTATTTCTATGCTGTGAACAGTGTACTGAGGTCTTTACCAGATTTAAAAAGATTTTGAATCAGCGGCAAACATGACATGGAAAATTTCGGACGAAGCTTTGTGTAAATCATTAACATATAGAAGGAATAGCAAAGGTCCCAAAATTGATCCTTGAGGAACCCTGCATTTAATCAGTAGTGCCTCTGTCATAACTAATGTATGGTAACCTTGGCAACACACCAAACTTTTGCCCGTCATAACAACGTGATTAGATATTGACTCTTGATCTTATGCATATGGGGGATTAGATGCTTCATCTTGTTAAATGACGAACCGCCTTCCTGATACTAAATACAGATTAACGATTGAAATCCTCCTCGTAACCAGAATGAGGGAAGTTTCATCTTGATTTATAATCTCGTTATTCTCTTTAAAGCTTTACGACCTGAAGAATATCTTCAACTACAATTTTGTGAAAGAGGTTCTCCATAAAAGATGAGATCTTTCATGGAAACGTTCATCTCATTGAAATAATGATAAAAAAAACAATTTAGCGGTCAAAAACAAATTTAGGAAAATGACGTGGAAGCCCGACGTCATTAAAACAAATCATCACTTCAAGACAAGTGTTACTCAGACTTCCTTTGTTTTAAAGGGAAGGACCACGTCTTACGCACTTCAAGGGCAATACGTATTGTTGAGTGAAAACGCCCCTTTAAACAGCACACCTGGGGTCCATGACACCATCTTCTTTCGGCAGCGTAAAACACTTATCGTTGGGGTTTCTAGTTATAAGTTTCTCAAAGTGAAATAATGATATCCTATACTTTATTTTCTCGATGCGTAGTTATGACAACTGAAAAGGTAAAAAAAAATCAGTGTAGTTATAGAGATATATTATAAACATCAATATAAAAAGTCAAGCACAGTGTAGGTGTGGATCAGTTCAATTTGTATTTCAGAATACATAAAATTATTCATAGTTAATCGAGAATACAACGGCGAAAATACCACGAATGTCTTGATTTTCCGGAGTGAGTATAGCGGCCATCGCAACACTTAGTGTTGGATCTTGTTGACGTCATCAGGATGGACGCGTCATATCCCATATCTTTTAAATCAAACTTGATTACGATAACGTGAAACCGAGTCCTATCGAAAATGATAAGATCTCCCCAATAACAAGTCTTTCTTATAGATCAAGCATTTCAGTAGATTGACCTTAAAGGTAAGGAGGAAACAGAGAGTGATCAAGTCACTTCTTTGAATAAATCATCTGTTGTTATTTGATTGGTCAATACTTTTTCTCTTAACTCGACATTTGTTTTCAATTTCAAACAAAGCGTTCGAATCAACTTTCTATACTTGTTACCGATTGTTCTTTCGTGTTTCAAGTACACGGATCTTTCAATAATTTCCGCCATCTTACAAGTTGCCTGAGAACGAAACAATCAACAAAAAAATCAGAAATCAGAAAAAAAACACAGTGAAGGAGGGAATTGCGAAGATATAATATCATCAAGACTTTTCTTAAAAGTTCAATTCTGATTTATTGCATTATTTTCCGAGTTTTCGGAAACAAAATACATCTCGTCATATATTCAATACCGAGAATACACGCCTTAAGGAGTGGTAAGGATAAGGTAAGGATGAAAGCACTGCAAGTATCTCACCTGTAACCCTAAGGATTGACCAATCAAATTCCTGGCTTTTTCACGGAATTGTTCTGTTTTAAGATCACATCTTACTTCGATAGGTTGTCGGTTCTTCACTTCCCTGTAAAAACATTTCCAACGTTTCAATATTTTCCGGGAAAGTTCTTGAACATTTTTATCGTCATGTTTACGTAACTTGTTTATGACATGCCCAATTTTCGTTTCCAGCAAAACCTCCTTAGATGGTGTGCATGACTCAAGCTCTTCTAATGATGATAGCAATTGCGGAACGGTTTGGTCTTGAATCGACAATATGGTCTTGGCATGTTTGATTTTTTCCACCACAACAACACGCTATACAGAGTAGTAATGAGCGTTAGAATACTTGAAGAAGACAGTGAACTATGATTGTCTCAAAGTTGCAAGGTTACCAAGATGGAAACTTGACATGCAAAACAAAAAATAATGGGAAAAAATAAAAACAATTAAACCAGTCTTATAGTTTTCAGTGATTTTTTAACGATGCCTCTAGTGGAGCTCTCGACAGCTGTTTTTCATACAAAACCTAAAAACCTTCAAAAGACCGCAGGAAATAAACATACTGCCAAGGATTCTATAGTCGACTGTTTTTGCTTCTTTCGAAATTTTACTTGAGAAATCTTTTCCTTTGGACTCCTTGGTGTTCTTGTAACAAATTTATCCATCAGTATAACATTTCAATAAACATTTTAGACCTAAAAATAATAATCATTAATAGAATTTAGTGATATTTTAACTACAACTTACTCCCTCCCAGCCAGGCATACCTTCCTCTTGGCAGGCTCGGTAAGCGAAAAGCGAAAGAACGAAAGATAAAAAGAACGAAAAATAGGAGGGCGTGCCTTTTCTGACTTTCAAAAAAATTTCAAAACATTTCTACAATAATTGAATCGAAGTGAATTTTTATTGTTTAAGCAGGACAAGCGTTGACAGCAGTGACGTTTCTACCATGTTAAAAGATTTGTTGATAAATAAATAAAACTGCATTTGAATGAGTAAGGTTGGCAAAAGTAAATTACTAATACAAGTAACAAGAAATTAATACAGCAATTAAGAATTTTAATAAAAAAAATGAAAAAGGCAATAGATGTCTTCCTGACTGAGAATCATTTTTTCTTCTACCATAAAATAGAAAAAGATCAATTCCCATATATTCATGTATATACAAAAACAAAAACCACATGTGTTGGCAGTAAAGTTTCATTTCATAAGTTTGAAATCCATCTACTTTTCTTAGTTAAAAATAAGAGTAAAACAATGAAGTTTTTGTCATGTTCTCCTTTTTTAATTTTATAAAATAGCAACGTCAGCAAAAATACTTATAGAGGATTCTTCATGACATGGATATTAAGTATGCATTAAACCAAAGTAAAATTCCAAAACACTATTAAGGTATTTCTACCAAATCCTTTCTCCCATAAATATAAATGAAACTAGCAATTCTGAGACTAGCTGGCACTTGACGGATTGTTTTGAGAATATTGAGCAGCAGGTTTTGCTGTTAATTCTTTCTCGTACTTTCGTTGTCTTTCCTTTTCTTGTGCAATTTCAAGTTCTTCTTTTTCCTTTTGTAATCTTAACTTTTCAGCTTTTATTTTAGTTTTGTGAGCTCGCTCAGTCAGTTGTGTCATCTCTTTTCTAATGGCTGTTAGCTTTTTATGATAAAGTTTAACATCGTCAAATGTCTTTGAAACATCTGCTAACATATGCACTGTACATTCATTCAACTGTGTCAACTCATTTTGAGTACTATCTCTAATCACACTTTGATTTCGCAAAATTTCCTTAACCCGATCGTGAATGGAGGTTATTTCTGGCTCACAAAGTTTGACAAGTTCATTAGAAAATTGCTTTATAGCTTCCTGTGGAATCACTCCTTCATGTAAATCATCAGTTTGAATCGAGGTATTCACATCTTCATTTGAGACTTCCACTGCTGCTTCTGCCATGTTTATTGGTTTTCCTAAACATCAAATGATGGATTGTTAAAAATACCAAGCTGTCCATGTTTTCAAGAAAAAAAACGAACAAAAGAAAATAAATACTACTACTGAAGTTACAAAAACCTTTCCTCACAAAAGTGATAACAGTGTCATGGGGGATAGCTGCATAGTAGTACATAGAATTCTGATTTTAATTTAGGTCAGGATTGAATTATAAACCATTAGTAAGATTTTAAACAACATTCTTCAGAAAATAACATAGAAATATCAATATTATATAAATAGGAAATTATCATTGATCATCTGGTTCTTCTGGTTTGCTCTGTTTTTCTTCAGCTTTTGCAGAATTCAATCCAGACAGCTTCAAAGTTTTTTGGTCAATTGGAAATATTCCAGCTATAGCAAAAAGTCGAGCAACTGGCTTCGAAGTTGAGCAACCTTGACTCAACCAATATTTTATACGGTCCATATTCAATGATACCAGCTTCTCATTTCTAGTATTTGGTAATGGATCATATGTTCCAACTTGTTCATAGTAGCCTCTATTTCGAGCTATCTTGCGTTTTGTAGCAACAATATGAAAAAATGGTCGATTGGGGCATCCATAATAAGCCAATCGTAGAGTTGTTAATGGTTTCTTCATTGTGATCCTAATAGTGCATACAGGTTTGCTAATAATAACACATTAATCTTTTTAAAAAGTCAACTTTTTTGAAAAATTTATCTAAAAACAAAGGAATATATAATATTTTTAATGCAGTTGTAAGAGATACATACATTACCTTTAGGGTGATGTGGCAAATGAGAATAACAATTGATGACAGAAGAAATTTATCGTCAAAAATGTTCATTCAATCTGCCTTCAATGCTGAATTAAATTTATGTAATCACAGCCTGCACTAACTGGAGCTCTTTAAATAATTTACCTGGCTCACTTATTTTTTGTCTACATACATCACAAATTCGCTGTGACGAAATTCAATAGAAACTCCATTGCAGTGTTCTTTTTTCATTGGGTTCGACTTTTCAAGAGAGTATTACAGAAAAAAGTGATTTTCACAAATAACTTCTTTTGACATTTTTTTTTTATAAAAGAGCAATAAACAGAATTTCTATTGTATTTCCTCTAATAAACAACGCTGAACTTTATAACAAATTCTAACTTTTGGATGTAGCGTTTAATACTGGGTGAGTCAAAAAAAAAAGTACCAGCATTTCAGAAAAGATATCTTTAGATTGGATAATTATGAAAGATAGTTTTTTTATTTCTGATTAGAGGAATCCGTTAAATATATTTTGGTGTATCATTCTTCTTATTTGGCTGAGTAGAATAAAAGTAATGGACAAAAAACTGGAAGCGGTCCCTGTAAAAATCTTCTAATATTGAGTGATAATTTTTGACTCACCCAGTAGAGGGCGGCATTCATTTCACAGTGCAGCATTTGTTACAAAATGAAAAATGTAATAAGAACAGACAACGTTTCGTTTCCTAAAAAAAGTTATAAAAGATTGCGTGTTACAGAGCAATGTTTACATTATACAAAAACATCAAAGCATATCAATGTCACTGTCATTGTTCTCTTTTACGACATGAAATTTATCAAAATTTTGCTAAGGTCAGACAGATTTAAAATGGATTTTCAGAAGATTGATCTAAATCCAGTGCTTCTGTTGCTCGTTTCAATAAAGAAGTACCAAGTGAAGCGTAGAAGAAGATGTCAGGCAAGTAATTTTTAGAGAGAAATTTGCCAATAGAACAGTCCAAGCTTGTAGAATTTTTAAAAGATATGAAAATTTGGGTTGAAAGGTCCTGCACAATCAAATTTACACATCAATTAAAATTCATGAAAATTCATTTAAGCTATTCTTGTTTGCCTATTTTCTAATAAAAGCCACTTATGTCAATACCTAACAGAGATTTAATGATTTTGAGTTCCAAGACTTTTACAAAAGGGTGATTAAAATGTTTGGCTCTAAAATTTATGGATGGGACTATGACATCATTCAAATTTTCAATCTGTGATATATCAGTAACAATTTGTCATAGCTTAATGACCCCATACATTATTGATCACTTTTCCATACTTTATAACATGGGCAATTCTGTGAATTTATTTTTCATCATCTATTTTTGAGACAAGGATTTGTACAAACCATTTTCAAAAGTTGACAAGGCAAAAAGAAATTTTACCCAGGATACTGATGTTATATATAATAGCGTTCCACTCTTATTTTAGAGTTTGTTTTATTATGATGGTCACTTCCTTATGAAGAGCATGCAAGGCCACACAAAGGCGAAGAGCAAAACAAGAATATACAATTAATAGACAAGATCAAAACTATTGATACCAAAAAGATATAAAAGCAATATACCTATACTTTTAGGTGTACCAATTGTATATGCATCTTCCAACAACAAGAAAATGTAAAAAAGACCTCTCTACCTCAGGAAATAATTTGCTCTCAAAAATTTGTGCTTGTGATTTTTTGTGCTTGCAACTTTTTGTCCCTTTAAGGTATATATTATAAAATGAAGGAAAAAATAATATTCCTTGGTCCATTATATGTCTATGAAATAACAGCCTGTTATCTGTGGTAACTTGGGTATAGATGTCACTTTATACTGTAAAATGGAGTGACTTCGATCAGTAAAAATGAACTGTTAAAACTCTAATTAAAGTGTGTTTGTCACATTTTTTCATATTTTCATTTAGCTTCCTATTGTGAAATATCATCAGAATCGTCTTCAAGCAAAATGATCAATTTCTTCCAAAAGTATATAATGACGAAAAACATCAAAATTTCACTGCTCAGATTGGTCATCGTTCCACATTGTATTCAAGGGCCTAGCCTGGGAATTTTTGGTTTGTACATGAAATATAGAGGCTGGATATAAAGAAAATTAAACATGCTGCATAAAAATTCTATTCTTGACAGTCAGATTCGAGGCTAGCCATACCTAACTTTGGCCAGCCATACTTAATTTTTGACTTTCAGATTCGAGCTCAGCGAATGAATCAATCAATGTAATTGAAATTCTATGAAGGAAAAGAAGATTCCCTGATAATCTCTACGTAGGAATATGGTATTTATTGCCTAAAATACTATTTATTGATTTAATAAGAATTTAAATTTGGAATACAAAATAACTATATTATTATTGTTATAACTTCTCTAACTGTTTTGAATTTGATTGAATTACTTTTGTCATACACAGCAGCTTAAATCATTAGTTTTCTTAAGTATGGCTAAGGTATGGCTGTTAGGTATGGCCAGCTTTCGGTAAGCCAACAGCAAAACATCATAGAAGTACCTACCTTGTAACAGCAAAACATCACAGAAAGTGTAGCTAGAATATTTTTTGAGATTTAAATATAACATGAAAGAATTTTGATTCTTACAAACTATATCATATAACTCAGTGACGTATCCAGAGTTTTTTTGGGCATACCGGTACATACATTGGAGTGCAGTGGCCCACAAAGGCGCCACCATGGTTGGCGCCGAGCGGGAAAAGTTTGGAAATTTGTACCTCCAGATGATCTAAAAATGCACTCTCCAGACATACAATGACATTAAAAATTAGCATATGATATGTCATATTTTTTGTTTTTAATCCTTGTTACAAGAAAACATCAATATTTCTCCCACGCAAATTCGAACCCTGGATCACAATGCACACACATGCGCCGACAAACAATTTCTGCCAATGTTTTTAAATCTGATATGATGCGCATGTGCTACAAAGTTTACAGCGTCAAAAATTCTGTGTTATTGTTTCATTCGTTTATATTTTTCAGGTTAAGGCTGGTTGAAATTTCTTTCCATCTCAGGTGATATGCGACCGAACAAAAGTGTATTCAAAAACCTAATAAAATCCAAACAAGAGACTTTTCAATTCAATTTGAACAACCAGGTGTTAACACAACGCGGGAAATGATATTTCAAGAAGTCACCCGGTTTCTATATTTTACTTTTTTTATAATGAACACTCAAACCTGGAAGTGTTTCAAGAGGAGGGAGGAATGCGATAGTAAATATTTTTATTCGCCAGAAAAATTAGTTAAACAGTCTTCTTTGAAATATAAGTACTGTACCCCATTACATCCTTCGCATAGAAACCATGCATTATTACTAATTTTTGTTCTTGCATCTACTGAAAAGAGTAAACAAAATTTATTATTTGCACCCGTGGAAGATGGGGCACGAAGTAATGAACGAAAAACAAAAGTTGATACCATAAGGCGGGGTGACTTGAAACACCCGGGGTGACTTGAAACAGCGTCAAAAAAACGTTATTTCTCATGAAATAATAAATGAAACTCCGAATTTTTTTCAGATTCCGTTCGGAGACTATCTAGCGCAACATTCGATAGAAAAATTTCATTAATCAAGGAAGTTCTTCGGAAGCTGAAGATGAACAAAGCGCCGAAAATCAGTACCCCTGTAAAATAGCACGTCACGGCGATACAGCATATCGCCAAATATAATTTTTTTTACATTTGTAAAATAGAAAGGTCAAAGGGAGTAATTCCAGAATGTTATCAAAATATTTAAAATTGACAGAAATATATGCCATTAAAATGTTTCGTTTTTTTTCACTCGATACACTTCGTCTCTTCGATTATTGCATAAATATTCTTATCAATTATGATGCAATCGAATCATTGATGTGTGATAAAGTTCAGCCGATGGAGTTTCAAAGGTGATATAAGTCATTTGGTAATTATTATAAGTTCCATTAATAGAAAGGGTCAATAATCTAAGAATTGAACCTCAATAGACTCGTTTTACTAATTACCGTAACTGAATACTAATCAGAATTCTGAACAAATCGGTGCTGCAATTATATCCTCCGTTCAAGGCTATGGGCACACCATAACTTATTGTGAAATTGGCGATAGACGGGCTGCATGTTGTTACTTTTACAATTTCATACTTAACCTCGTTACCAGGGCTTCTTCTTGCCTTTTTGATATATGGACGCCGTTTCATACTCCATATACATGTCATATGCAATGGCGCAATAAATTCGCGTAATCCGGATGAAATGATGAAGCGCTTGTGTAGAAAAAACAAAGACGATGGATCAATTTCTAAGTGACATCTCTATCGAAATGGTAAAGGAAGTATATCCTAAACTAAGAGAAGCACGAAAAAGAAAGTTGGATACTCTGAAACAGAAATTTTATTATATATATTCAATTTACAAGTTTTAAGTAAGTACAGTCGTGTAAACTAGCTATAAATTCAAATTCATCTTGCCTGCTTTCGATATTGTTTCTGAAACAATTACATCATTGTCAGTTAGCCAGAAACAATATAAATAAATAAACGCAAAAGTTTTTTTAAAATGTATTTATTTTCTTACGAAGCTTTTCGTTACTTCAGTAACATCTTCAGGTATAAACAAAAATTAAAAATTATCTACATTATATACATCATTTAAAAGCCATAATTATCTAAACAAAAAAAAAAAATGTAGAGCCCCAGAGGACAATAGAAAGCGCAAAATTATGGAAGCTTTCTTTATCGTGTCGTCAAATCCGTCACTTAATGACCAAAAAGACATGAAAAGTTTATATTTATTTCGATATGGAGTCACGTAGGATTTACGCAAGTTAATTATACATTATTTAGTTTTTTCAGTCCTTAGATAATTCAACCACACTCGGCTTTTTTGTTTAGATAATTATGGCTTTTAAATAATGTATATAATGTAGATAATTTTTAATTTTTGTTTATACCTGAAGATGTTACTGAAGTAACGAAAAGCTTCGTAAGAAAATAAATACATTTTAAAAAAACTTTTGCGTTTATTTATTTATATTGAAACAATTACGTTATCACACGCTTAATGATTTTAATGGCTTCAGATAACTTATTTTTTACAATGTTTTACCATTCTGAAATTTTGAGTTTTCAAAATTTACTAACACTCTCCATCACTTAATAAAAATGAAACTGGCAATAACAAATTATTTTAATTTATGTTTTATACGCAAGTAATCGTAGATCACACGTTTTCTGTTTTGGCGCTCTATACAACAACATTTTTGTGCAAACAGCACTGTTTCAAGTCACCCCCGCACGATAAATTTCAGTAGGTGTACTTTGTGAAGCAATAACTTGAGGTGGTGTGCATCAATTAGTTTGAACACTTCGTTATCTGAAAGACAAAAGATGAATAGACCTTTTTTCAAAATTTCATAGTAATTACTTTCTTAGATTAAAAGTTATGAGCAAATCTTTTCAAAAAACGGCGAATTTTGTTTCAAGTCACCCCGTTTTACGGTACGTCAATCCAACAGCAAAATGGGACGTAGGGTTGAATGCTTTATAGAGGTTTTTGGGAGTAAATCATAGCATAAAACGACTTATATGTGAAGGTTTGTAAGAAATAAGGTTAAATAACCGTTAAAAGATTGTTTTTACATAAAATATTCAAAGTTTAAAATTCCCGAAATTTCTTTTTTTGGGCGCGAGAGAGTTTGGGCGCCAATACCGGTCTACCGGTATCAAATCCTCCCTGGATACGTCCCTGTAACTGTAGTCATATAGTTTTAATACAAATTGCCAGTCATGCAAACACAACGTTAAAAGTAATAAAGCAAATCTGAAATCTCTGTGGATAGATGATGAAACAAAACGAATACTAAATTAAATCTTTGCTTGGAGCCAATTTATATATCACGCAATTACAACATGAAATTTTTAGCTAAGAAATGTATGTTGCAGTTAATATTTAGTCGCAATAAAAGAAATTTAAATGGTTGCAAAATAAATTCTTACTTCAGAAGGAAGAAGAAATTTTCGACTTCTTGACTCCCATCGTAGTAATCGATCACTTAAATTGTAACTAAAAGTTTTAGGCAAGTAAAATACAGAACACAACATCACCGTTGGAAGCTGTTCCTATTACATCGTCGCATAAAAATATCGATTATGATACATTACTTTTACTCATACTTCGTAACCGCACTGAACTCATTTTCGTTCACATGTTCCGCAAACCTTGTTCCAGAAAGTTTGGAAGTTCCACTGAAAGAAATATTCAAATTTCCTATCCAATCTCACAAAAACAGTTTCTTTAAACATTATTAATGTCACTTTTAACTGTGATCACTCAGTGCTCGTCAAAAAGGTAAGGGTAGCTATAAGTTTCCGATGATGTAAAAGCATAAAAAATAAATAAAAGTGTGCGGTGGAGGTGGAAAAGAAAGCAAATGGTATAGTAGCAAACAACAGAAAAAGTAGGGAATGAAAAAAACTGGGGAGGCTAAGTATCGCAACAAGAATAATAATGTTTGAGAAGGCAGCGACAACAACACTACTACTTTAACAAATTTCATTTAACCAAGAACTGGTCTACAAACGTGACTGGTCTAATTTTGACAAAACCAATTTCATTCTAGACTATTTTGAGATTGACTGGGATGAAAGACTGAAGCTGACTAATTGTGACGTGAATTTTTTTTTGATAATTTCTTTGCTACAGTTAATGACCTAATTGATCGACACCTCCCCCTCATCAAGCTGACAAAGAAGCAAATCAAATTCTTATCAAAACCTTGGATTACACCAGGGATTAAGAAGTCCATAATAAACAGGGATAAACTTCTCAAACAGTTCATTAAAATATCTGATCCAACTTTGAAATCTAAGCTCCACAATGATTATAAATGCCATAGGAACCAAATTGTCTCTCTCTGCAGAATTAGCAAAAAACAATATTATTCTGAATACTTTAGATCAAACCTTAACAACATTAAAAATATATGGATTGGAGTGAAAGAAATAATTTCTGTAAAATCTTCTCAATCATCTAATTCCTTCTCCTTATCTATTGATGGCTCAGTTACCTCTGCCCCTTCTATACTAACCAATGCCTTTAACAGCTATTTTTCTTCTATCGCTGATACTATAAGAACCACTATCCCTTTCACATCAAAACACTTCTCTTCCTATTTGAAGGAACCCGAAAAATTCACTAAAACTTTGAAATTATCTCCTGTTACCCCTGCTGAAATTACTAATTTAATCTCATCCTTACCTGATAAAAAGGCTAGTGGTCCTTTTAGCATTAATGTAACCATACTCAAACTCCTTAAACATGAAATCTCTAATCCTCTTCAAAAAATCTTTAATCTTTCTTTTTCCTCTGGTGTGTTTCCTACTCTCCTTCAGTTGTTCAGTTCAGTTGTTCCTGTCTATAAAAATAAAGGCTCTCCTTTGGAAATCTCTAATTACCGTCGTATTTCACTTTTGTCCAACATTGAAAAACTACCTTAAGGGAAGAAATTTTCGCGGGAATTAATTTTCACGAATTTTCGGATTTCCATTGTTCTAGAACAATAGTCTTTTGTTATAAAACAATAGGACTCGCGAAATTCGCGAAATTTTCTTCCCGCGAAAATTTCTTCCCTTAAGGTATTAGAAAAACTCATGTACTCTCGCCTTTCTTCTTTTATTGATCAACATAAATACCTGTACGAGAGACAGTTTGGTTTCAGAAAAGGGCACTCTACTACTCATGCCTTAATCAACATCACTGAGCGCATTCGCAAAGCCCTCGATGAAGGTCAGTTTGGTATCGGGGTCTTTGTTGATCTCCAAAAAGCCTTTGACACTGTAGATCACGAAATCTTATGCAAAAAACTTTCATACTATGGTATTCGAGGCGTCACCAACAGATGGTTTAGGTCGTATCTTTCCCAAAGATCACAATTTGTCAAAATATTAAACTTTTAAGTCTGATTTAAAAACCATAAGTCATGGCGTTCCACAAGGGTCTGTTCTTGGACCTTTACTCTTTTTAATTTACATCAATGATCTACATTATGCTCTTGCTTACTCTGACATCTACCATTTTGCTGACGATACTAATCTCCTCCAATTCAACAAGTCATTGAAGTTACTGAACAAAAGAATTAACATTGATTTAAAACTTCTTTCTAGTTGGCTTAATGCAAATAAAATCTCTCTTAATACCAGTAAAAATGAGTTTATCTTGTTTAGACATAAATCAAAATCACTGAATTTTAAACTCAAGGTCAAAATTGGTGGGAGGAAACTACAACCTAGCCAGTTCATTAAATATCTTGGTGTGTATATATCTTGATGAGGATCTCACCAGGAAAAAACACATTCATGAGTTTTCAATTAAACTTCGACGAGCCAATTGTGCACTGAGTAAAATTCGTCACTTCCTGCCTGAATCTGTTTCTCTTTCTGTTTACCATGCAATATTTTCCTCACATATGCGCTGTGGCTGCCAGGTCTGGGCCCTGCATGAATCTACTAATAATAATCGCATTCTCCTTCTTCAAAAAACTGCAGTTCGTCTTATTACCTTTTCTTCCTTTAGAACTCGTTCTTTTCCTCTCCTTTCTAAACTTGGTCTTCTCTCCATCTTTGATTTGACAAGAACCCTAAATATTCTTTTCATTCATCAAATTCTTCATCACAAAATTCCTAATCACTTTCATAGTGCTTTCAATTTCTCCAAATTATCCCATTCCTTCAATACCAGAGGTAAGTCAGCAGGATTTCTCTCTAAACCTAGTATAAACACTAGCCTTTATGGTATTAATTCTTTCTCATATCAATCAATATTTTCGTGGAATCTCCTCCAATCTACCTATAAACACATTGACCTAGCTTCCCTTTCATATAACCAACTTAAAAATCTCGCCATCAATTTTTTTCAAAGTCACTACCTAACTTGCAACTAGCATCTCACGATTGGATAAGTCCAGGCAACAGTTTTTTTTTGGTTTTTTTTTGTTTTGTTTTGTTTTTTTTTTGTTTGTTTGTTTGTTTGGTTTTGTTTTTTTTGGTTTTTTGGGGGTTTTTTTTGTTTTTTAGTTTACTACCATTTTATTTATCTTTCTCTTTCTGTTGTATATATATATATTTTCTCGTAGTTACATTTTATTTTGTCTTCTTTTTGGTGGCCACCTCCTTTGTTTAGATTCATCTACTGGGGTGGTCTCCAGTCTTTATTTTGACTCATTATACTTTGTATTTAATTTTGTTTATTTTTTGACGAATAAATATTATTCTATTCTATTCTATTCTATACTTATTGAAATAAACAAAATCATTCATTATCATCTTGACATAAACCAAATCAACAGGTCCTAATAGTATCCATTTTATTTATATATATTATTTCTCGAATATTTATACAGGATAAAATCTACAGTAGTGTCATAGTTACATATACACTGTTACGAGAAATTGTCAAGATTGAAACTAAATAAAGTAGAAACAGACGCATCCAAAACACAGAATAGGGGGTATGGCATGGGGGGACTAAAAAGCTTCGGCATGTGGTCAAAGTTTTGCTTAACAGAAGGCAGTAAGGAATTAGCTTAATACTAACCACCTTATACTTTAAAGGAAGAAACTTTCGCGGCAAAATCGCAAAAGTAAAATCCCCTGAAAAATGTCTTCATTTGCGAAAGTTAATTCCTGTGAAATATGTGGTTTTGAGCAATTCGCAAAAGTTAATTCCTGCGAAAAAAAAATTTTTTTTTCACCGAAATTTTCCAAACAAATTGTCACAATACAAAAATATATAAGCATGCTTTAATTAAGGGTTTTCCTTTAATTAAGTATCGTTTGAAATAAATAGGTAAACTTTTTTAAAACTGTGTTCTTGTTTGTATTTTGACTAACTTGTTTGTACTTTGACTTGTCTTCTTTTTGAATCATGGAAAAAAATTTTTGAACTGCGATATTCGCAAAAGTTAATTCTCACGAAATTTAGTCAAATGGGCCATTTGCGAAAGTAAATTCCTAAAATTTCCGATTTTTTCACTCACGAAAGTTTCTTCCTTTAAAGTAAATGAAGAAATCTCCATGATCTAATCAAAACTGTTAAATATGTCTCTCCAAAATGGTGAATTTCCTTCAATCCTGAAATTTGTTACAGTAGTGATTCTCGTCTTCAAAAACAAAGGGTCCCCATTGGATGTGTCAACTACAGTACAAATCTATATCCCTTCTTTCAAACATAGATAAAAGTTTTGAGAAAATTGTATATTATCAACTCTGTCTTTTCTTGACAAGTTTAAAATTTTGGCTAGTAAGCAATTTGGATTCAGGAGTAAGCATTCAAAGATTCATGCACACTTATTAGTTTAACTGAGAATATTCGAAATAAACCTTGATAAAGTTTTTCTTGTGGTATTTTCATAGACCTCCAGAAAGCATTTGATACTATTGACCATGAAATTCTCTTGAGAAAATCAAGTCACATAGAGGATTTGTTAACTCTTGGTTCAAATCCTACCTATCAAATTGTTATCAAACTGTATCTGTTTCCAACTTGTTCTCATCCTTCTCTTTAATCAAACATGGTGTGCCTCAAGGCTCTGTGCTTGGGCCACTATTATTTCTAATCTATATCAATGATATTGCTAAAACTCAATCCTTCACTCAACTGTTTTTCATTTTGCTGATGATACTAGCCTTCTTTACTCTATCTCTAATCTCAAATTTATTAAAAAGCATATGAATATATAACCTTGGCTGCTACGAAAAACTCCCTTTTGCTGGATTTTGTTTTCATTATAATAGCAGGATGGTTCTAGTAGTTATATGATCTGGTTGGTTTAGAAATCTTTATTTCTTATAATCAGTATTATATACCATAGTAAAATAAGGTGGAAAATGATGTGAACACATGCTATTTGTCACCAATTCTTTTTTGTTTTGAGATAAAACAACATGCATCAACCAGCTGTGTGTTTTCTCTGTCTGTTGTACAATGGTGTAAATCAAGTTGTTTCATACAGTATGAACACACACAGAACTTCTGCTACATACAACCTGCTTTTTCATATGTTTTGAATAAATGAAAATAAAGAGTCAAGTCAGCTCTATGGAAACAAATGGCTTCTTATATATATGGCCTTCTAGGACTACTATACAACAATACCCAAGAGAATTTATCAATATCTATCAGTCTACATAGATGGCTACTGTACTTGGAAGAAGATTAGTTGGTATTCATAAAAATCACTTTGCAAAGGTAAATTCATTTACTTGAATAAGTAGTATAAGTAAAGCTGGTATTTTTAATATCTTCTTTTTTAATATCTTCTTTTTTAATATCTTCTTTTTTATTACAGTGAAGTAATTAGTTTGAAAATATCTTTTGAATTGTTATTTATGTTAAGGTTTGAAAGAAAAACAATTTGGTCAGGTCTATTTTCGTCACACCAATTTTCGACATCATAACACTGCAACTACATTTCGAAACTAGTTCGTTATTAGGAAGTGACCATAAAATCATCTTTCAAATATGAAACATTGACTTTTGGTTTGAACATAATATTTTGCTGGTCATGTACTTTAAATAGACATTGTGACCTTTAACATCTGAGGGGGTTCTAATTTCACATAGTAATGTGAACTACTTTTCCAAATTTCATGTTGAGTTATTTTGATTGTTAAACTGCCTCACTTTTAGATTATTCACTTACATATAACTATTTTCTAAATACATTTCAGATACCACTTGAAAAGGGTTTGATAGCAACTTACATGTCAGGAGTTGGAATCCGAAGGACTTTACCACATAACACTGTGAATAGATTTGTGACATATTTTACTCTTTTTTATTTATCTGTTTATCAAGATTTATGTTTGAGGTGTCAATTAATTTCTTTATTCGGTGATACCATTACAAACTGCGTAATTCAGATAATCTTCTTTTTTTCTTTACAGATTATAAAGTTCGTACCTCAACAAGAAGCATGGATTGTGGAACGATTTGGAAAATTCAATAAGATACTCTTGCCTGTGAGTTTGGCATTTTTGTTTAATGGAAAAGACATTATACAATGATAGACCTTTTCGGGAATTTCATCCCAGGAGCCATCATCTCATATCTAATTCCCTCAATGGCATTGTTTATCTTGCAATTCATCATAAGTTAAATCACAAATCTTGTTAAAAGGAATCTTTGCTAATACTGTTTGTTTAAGTGGAATAGAAACTTGATATTGTTACTTGCTGTTGTAATATCTTGCAATGTACACATGGAGTGATAGATCTACATGCAAGGAGGAATACAACTATAAGTCATTTATTGGGTACGAACTTTATGCTTTACCCCGTTAAATTATCTGTTGCTTTATACAGGGATTAAACTTTCTTCTTCCAATCGTTGATGAAATAAAATATGTACAAAGTTTGAAAGAAATTGCTAGTGAAGTTCCACAACAGTCCGCAATCACCAAAGGTTTGCACCATTCCTTTGTCTACATGCTTGTCTATAAAAAACTAGTAAAATCTAACTTGAGGCTATTTCACTTTTGTTGTTAATAAGACGTGACTCAGACGTGATTTACTTTGCCACTTTACATTGTCTATAGATAACGTTACATTGCATTTGGATGGAGTGTTGTATTTTCGAGTTATCGATCCTTATCAGGTTCGATCTTTATATTAACATGACATGTTTTAGCTTATCAGAGGAATTTCGTAGAACCCTCCTCCTGACAGATTTAACCCTTCTCCTGCTGGTATTTTTAGGCGTCATATGGAGTGGAAGATCCCCAGTTTGCAATTACTCAGCTTGCACAAACAACCATGAGGTCCGAACTAGGTGCGCTAACTATACTGATGTTGATTCATAATATTTGTTGACGGGAAGGGATATATTCTGTTCATCATGTTTTTGTTAGGTAAAATTGCCCTTGACGACGTCTTTCGAGAAAGAGATGCACTAAATCAACATATTGTCGGTAAATGCATTTTTCTTCTGGGCATGATCGTATTTGTACGGCTATATATTCGTGTAAACATCAGAACGTCATGATTGGAGTTTGAATATTTAGAGGCGATTAACACAGCCGGAAAAGTTTGGGGCATTCGATGTCTTCGTTATGAAATTCGTATGTAAATAGTTTGATCATAATTCCAAGACCTGATCTTGTTGTATTCATCCGCCATGTTTGTTTTATTAGGCGATATCCAACTTCCCGCAAAAGTTCGCGAGTCGATGCAAATGCAGGTTTGTGTTTTGTGTACACGAAATGTTTGACTGTGCAGGTTTGGTCGACGTTCAAAGCTTTTCTGTATTCCGAAATGCCTCTTATAGGTAGAAGCAGAACGAAAGAAACGTGCTGCTGTGTTAGAATCAGAAGGTATTCATTGCTTATGTATTGCTTTATCCTAAATTTGTGGTTAATTCTTAAATATTTGAATGGCCGAGGCGACAGTTATTGATGCAAACGGATTTCAAATCCTTGCTCCACGAAATGTGATGATGTAAATTTAACAACTGCAATCGAGAACGTTTTAAAGGGGATGTTCCATTTTTAAAGGGGAGGTTTCACCTTTTATGAATTTTGAATATTGACTTATCTTAGGTCAGAGAGAAGCGCAAATTAACCGTGCTACTGGCGAAGCAAATGCTATCTTAGCCAAGGCGAAAGCTCGAGCTGAAGCCATCGACAGGATTTCTGAAGCCTTGAACCAAACAGTATGTGTACTTCACTATTACCAGCGAATCAACCTCACTATATTGTTGAAAGATTGTCTTCCTTTTGTTTATATAGTCGGGTAGCCAAGCTGCTTCGTTATCAGTCGCTGAACAGGTTTGAATTTTACTGCTTCGTCATCTTAAGTTTTTTCAAATTCATCTATTCCTCATTATCATGTTTAGTATATCAACGCGTTTGGAAATTTAGCGAAGACAAGCAACACTGTCGTTTTGCCAGCAAATGCCGGTGATGTCTCCTCCATGGTCGCCCAGGTAAATACACCATGCTTCTGACATAAGAACACAAAGCCGGTATTTCCGATCCGTGATTTCAATTCATTAGGACATATTCAGTTTTCATCTTTTTCACATACACATGACTGCTAGACTATCGTTTCTTGTGTTTTTCTCTATTATCTCGTTAATTGAGTTTTCATGCACCAAACCAAATATCTATATGCTCGTTCCTTCGAGAGAGTTCGTACTCTTAAACTATGCTTCGTTTATGGTCAACTTCACTAAACACATGAATTGGTTTCTCCTACTTGCTCTTCCAGGCAATGGCTGTCTATGGATCTGTTTCCAAGTCGTTGCCTTCCGACGACAACGAGCCGCCACCGACAAGCGGAAAAACTAAAAGCTCTCCAGTTTCATCTGCGCATCTATCTGAAGGTTCTTCGATGGGATTCACTTCACATGAAGCGTCATCGAATTTTGCCGTTAATCAGGAGGATTTCAGCGTTACAACATCACCGACAAGAAAACGAGATTTTTTCTAAAATGTCGTACGAGAATGTGTGTCCTCTCTAATGGACAAAATGCGCATGCGCTCAAATCATCATTTAGTCGGAGATCATTCAACCGTAACTATGGTTTGGACAACAGACAATTCCAATCAAACAAATACACCGGCTATCTATCTTAACGTAGACTATTGTTTGAAAATGTTTTGATAAATTGAAGGAAGATTTCCAATTGGTTGACTGTTAAGTCTCGTTTAGTATAAAAATGTTTTTTATTTCCTCACTCTAAGTAGCTTTGATTCGCTTTGATGGCCTCTGGTAAAGTGTTCATCAATTCTCGTTGAAGTAATAGTGGTCGATGGTCAATAATATAATGTGAATAATGTTTTCCGATCACAACAGTGTAACATTCTAGTGCTTTCAAACAAATATGGTTAGAACATGGATCAGAGAAATACCAGAAAACTACTTCTGTATAGGCTTGGTCATTCTAGAAACCGAGTCATAATAAAGTACTTTATAAATCTAGTCAAAATTCAAGAAGACGCACTAATTCTAAACAAATAGAAAATCTGCAATTCCACCAAGAAGTAAACAGATATCTGATATATAAATATGTATAAATAGTTCTAATTCAAATAGTTGGTCCTAAACATACGGACATCCATTCAGATCCTTCCCAACGAAATGAAGATTATATCGACACTACCAGAAAGACCTCACTTCCAATATAACAATAACAAAGGTAGAAAAAATGGTTTTGAAGGTTGATGAAGAATTTCGCTTTTTGATTCCATGAAAAAATGAAATTCTTGGCAAAGTTATTCCGCTAAAGAGAGAGGCCAGTAGAAACTCGTATTTTCGAATTAATGTTACAAAGTCTTTCCTAAAAAAACCTAATTCTATCTATCTAGTTGCAGTAATAAGTTAATCACAAAAATCAATAGAGCACAACGCAAAATATCGACATGAATAAAAAAAATTAGTTTATAAAAGAAATGTTGGTTTCTTCAGAACAGAAACTGAATTTTTTGTGAGAAAAGTAGAAACGGCATCCTGGATCTCCACATTTCTTGGTCATGTTTCCAGGGGAGCTGTTAAATCTCTTTCGATTTGAAAGAAACTCGACGGTTCTCATCCTGAAAGAAAAGAATTAAGCATTATCTCACCTGATCTAAAACACAATATCAAATATATGTATCTCCAGAGAGAAGAGTGAAAGAACGGTTGAGGAGAGAGGGAAAGATTAAAAGTCGTACGGATTCTTGATGATTGGAGCTATGTGACGTCATTCGATATTGATGATGAGATGAGGAGGAATGGGAACCTCCATTAACACGTTCAATGAAATTCGAAGGAACCAATCCTTTCTTGCCATTCAACTAAAAACGAAATTTTAGACACCAATCTATAACGCGTTATACAATGCAAATTTCAAACACTAATCAATAATGGGCTATATGCAAATTATTAAAAACTTGAGTTCCATTTACCTCTGCTGTATAAAACCCATCACTTCTGCTTTTGTCGGTTACCGTCAAGATGTCACCCTCGTGGAACTCCAATTCCAATGACGGGTTTGGATTTGGGGAACTTTTGAAGGGATCATAATCATACAAGGCGACATACTAAAAAGAAGTCAGACATTATCGTGATGTGTTGTTGAACACATAATACAGGTACAGCTTATTACTCTTGTATGACGAAAGTGACTAGATCGTCAGCATTAGTGCTTACCGATCCGCTTCCATGCATAGTGTGGCTTTCACTCTAAAAATTTAAACAAAAATCAGTATGAGAATAGTGTGATACTCCAAAAAGCAGTTGAATTACAAGCCAGCTGAACTTACCAATGTCGAGAGCGCTCCTGTTATAGCAAAATGACATTTTTCGGAACAAATATCATTTTCACCGACCGTTTGTATGCTAAATTCAACCCTGTCATGCAAGTCAACATCATCCACTAACGCCTAAAAACCAAAAGAGATACAAAATCATTGTGTTTTTTAATCAAAGGATGTATATGTGTTTTCAGATCTATTGAGCATGCGTATTCATACGTATGACAGAAACGGCGCGTAATTACCTTTGTTGTTTTCACGCTCTTCACAACTTGCTTCACTTTTCCGTTCACCCATATCTAATGCAAAATACAGTTCAAGAAATAAACAATCACGTAATTTAGACTAAAGAAGTAAGCTGTAGAAACATACACGGTAGCCGGTCACTTTACATCCATTACTGTTCCCATATTCGTCCATTGCTGGAAGCTGCCAACCAAGTATAACTGCCGTCTGCGTGACAACCCGGTTCACTTTCAAATCCCGTGGAGCGTATGGAGGGCCTGTAATTACGTTTACAAATTTAAACATGTGTTCAAATTTACATTGAAAGACAGCTGAAAGATTTGCTATCTTTCTTACCAATGACACTGTCGACAACGATGGTTCCTTCAAAATTGCTGTCATAGTTACCATGGTGATGACTTTGGTGACGATGTGATTCGCGAGACTGATAATACGAAGAATATTCTTGAACAAAGTTGGAAGGAACCAAGCCACGTTTTCCTAAATAAATAAATAAATAAATAAATAAATAAATAAATAAATAAATATTTAACAGGTTGAGGAATTGCCATCTTTCAAAGTGCAAGGATTAAAGACGTAGAAATTCCTGACCGTTCAAAAGAGCTGTGTAGTAGCCTTCTCGATCGACGTCACCAATCACTATGATGACGTCACCCTTACGTAATGACAACTGCAAATCCGGCCGGTCTGTTGTTCCCATGGTGTATGGATCATAGTCATACAAGACGACATATCTTTGCTCCCGACTATTCGACGTATGGTAATGTCTGCCATGAGACTAAGAAAACAGAAATATTTAAGATTGATGGACATGTTGAAAACACATTAAATTCCTCAATATTTTTCGAAGCATACCACGTGGCGTTCGTCATCTGTTAGTTCTTCGACATAGATGCTTGGAATCAAACCCGACACACCTAAACACATGCAGACAACTCGTCAAATTCGTGTCAAAGTCTTACGTCTAATCATTTAAACAGAAATGTTCTTCCATGTAATGAACAAAAATACACAAAAATCAAAGTTGACACTCAAAATGATTGTTACACACCATCAACTTCTCCTTCCAAGTAGCCATCAATATCAATATCTCCATATACGGTGACGTAATCTCCTTCTTTCAAACGCAGTTCTCTCTCAGGATGAGCGGATGTGCTTGATTTATAAGGATCATAGTCGAACAGAGCAACATAACGTCTTCCTAAGAACAAGATGAAATATTTCATCATACAAAAAAAGTCGAATTTCGTTTCAATTGTAGTCATGACAACGATGGTTTTCATAGATACCTCGTTTCTTACGTCTGTCGTATCTACGGCCTCGAGTATATTCTGTGATACTGTCGTCGCTGTAGCTGTCGTACTTTGACGGATTAACGGGAATTAGGTCGTAAGAATCACTCTCAGACGTCAAGTCAATATCACTTGGTCGGTAATACTTCTAGATAATGATTATAAAACAGATGAGGATATAAGCATAAAACATATCTAGGTCACAACCGAAATCAAAAAAAGTCACTGAATTTTACAAAACTTACATGCGGATCAAATGTTGAATCCCTATCTGAGAAATAACTTTTTATCCCCTGCAATAAGAAGAAAATTTACATTTCAAAGAGTACAAAATAACAAAGTCATAAGAGGACTTTATGTAAGATTACACTTGCGACGTCAGAAAAATCCGTCATAACTCACCGGTGACGAACGTGGATGATGATGATGTGGTTTAGGTGCTAGTTCAGAGAAGGTTGAATTTTCGGCGGCAATTTTCAAAGTTTTTATGTTGTGGCTTAACTGAATAATTATTTCTTCTTTTTCATTGAGAACTGTTTTCAGTGTCTGAATTTTAGTCTAAAATCAAAACATCAAAGAACGAAAATTATGGAGAGAAAAATCTTTTATCATTTTATTTATTTATTTATTATTTCAAGGAATTCTCACAGCCTCGACTCACAGATATGCTTTTTCTGAGTTCGATTCAAGTAAACTAAAATAAAGAACATCTCCATACCTTATAGGAAGGAATCAACATCTCAAGATCGTCGCGTTGTCTTGTAAGCTCTGCTACCTGCACATAACAAAACAGACATTCAAACCTCTACATAAGATCATCATCTCTTAAAAACGAACAAACAGCTCACCTTCAATCGTAGACTATGGAATCCTTCTTCGAGTTGGTCGTGATCGCTAAACGAACCACAAAACATCATCAACGCGAAAAAAAAAAAAATATTGACAAGATCAAGAACTTACCCGAGTAAATCTTCATAATCAGCTAGCCTGGCTTCTAAAACATTTCTTTCGAGAGTAATTTCCTTGAGCTCTCGAATATAATCATCTCGTTCGTGTTCAATCTTCACCAGTCTAGTTTGCAGAAGAGTTCGTTCTTGTTGAACATCTAGCACACGTTCTTCCAACTCCTTCTTGTCTCGTTCAAGTGATAATATCTGTGACGTAATTAAGAAGACTCCTTTGAATTTCAACAAAGAAAAACTGGACCTCCTCCTAGTTTCGACAGGCGATCAGATGCATAGATCACAATAGTGAACAGTTATTATTATCAAAATATTATCATGAGTCAAGAAGCTATGAAAAAATTGTAAAGAGTTATGCCATGATGACAAGTAGAACCCACCCTGTCCTTCAAAGCTTGGTTCGTTTTCTTAAACTCCACCGTCTTTCGTTTCCACTCGGTAATGTATTGTTCCAAAGTTTTATTACTTCGAACAAACTCATCCCGTTCCTCTTCTACTATTCTACCCTTCTGCAAGAAGTCGTCCCGCTGTTTCTTGACCTGCTGAAGTTTTTGGTATAGTTCATCACGATGCACTTCCACATCTTCCATATCTCGTAACTGAGTTTGCAATTCAATGACATTTCGTTCCAAATCGATAAATTCTCTTTCTGAAATTTCCAGTGTCTTGATCTAGTTAGAAAACATATTGGTGATGCATTTCACATGAAATCATTTGAACATCAGCAAACAATAGATTTGTTTTTCAACCAATAGAAAACTTACTCTCTCAACAAGCTCACGGTTATCCGAAACTAGCTCATCACATTTTGCGGACATTTGCTCCAGTCTAGTTTCAGTAGTTACTAACTTGGAAATTGTGATCTAAAAAAAACAAAACAGGTGTAATATATGTTATCTGTTGCCCAATACGAAAACGTCTGGTAAAGCGAGCAAAATATCACGTGATACCTGCTGCTCTGAATAGGAATTCTCCACTTTCTTTTTTTCACTTAAGATGTTCTTCATTTCTATTTTTAGTTGTTTTATCTAAACAAAAAAACAAATAAACAAATCAGTAAGCAAATAGGATTTTCGTTTGGCTCTCCTTCGTAGGTGTAATACAAACCTCACTCTCTCTGCGGTTGCTCTCAGAAATTTTTATTTGTAATTCTTTCTTGGTTTTCTCGAGAATTTGTGTGATTTGTGCGATCGATTCTTCTTTCAGTTGAATCACTTTATCCTTCTTTTCAATCTAAGAAAATCGACAGAGTTTTTGAATCGAACAAAACAAAAAAACAAGCAAACGGCAGTAACGATGTAAAACGTGCTGAAAGTGATTGCTTACAATGGCGATGTGTTCAGAATCATCTCGAAGCTCATCCTAAACAGGAGATTAGATGCTTGGTTAAGAGTCAATTTAATGGAGGTTATGGAGAGGTTTGCGCTTGATAAATTATGATAATCATGATAATTTATAATTATAAATTATGTTGAATTGTGTTAGAAACCTACCTGCATCGTGTGAATGACAAACTCGCGATTCTGAAAAAAAAAGATACACGAATTGAATTTTTAACATTCTCAAAACGCAACCTGTAGTCATGGCAACAATTAAACTATTACCATCATACCGACACAAGCGCGCGCTCCGTTAAGACTGTATCAAACTTACTGGCTGAGTTTGCGGTATATCAATTGTGCAGACGCTGCAGTTAGGGAACCGACTACAGACGGGGAACATTCCGTCGGGTGTACCACCACGACGTGGCGACAGACTTCTCTGCTTGACGTCATTCAAGCTACGACTTCTTCGTAGAGGTCTACAGTCAGAGTTTCCGAAAGATTTCAGTATAGGTCGTGGAAGTTTACACCCTTCACCGTACCGCCCATCAGGTGAATTCCCATTACGACCATTATCACCATAAGGATGATGACGATTTGGCGCCCAATTGTCAGAAAATCCTCCTTTGGGGCGTGAATGAGAAGAAGATCTCCCAGCAGGTGAGCGTCGATCAGGCGAACGCCCACGTGATCCATTGCCGATGCCAGACCTTGACGGGTGTCCGGAGCCTCCAGGGTATCTGCCACCTCTTGGATATCCGGAGCCACCAGAATATCCGGAACCTCCAGGGTATCCAGACCCCCCACCGTATCCAGGGCCTCCTTCACATACAGTATTTCTAGGATATCCAGAATTTCCAGAATATCTGGAGCTTCCAATAAATCCAGAACCTGATATGTATCCATTATGCCGACGTTCAATAAGATCGCCAGCTGATCCCCTTCTTCTATGGCGGCTGTAATACGTCGCGCTCTCATTATCACGCCCATAACGTTGATCATGGTCACGCCCGTAACGCTGATAGTTAACAGTAGCTGTTGCTGCCTGTGAATCACGATGATAATGCGACGCGCCAACCTGAGGTAAACTTAATGCTCCATGTCGGTGACGTTCATCACGACGTCTGTCGGGAGACGGGGTACGAGTTATCCGACCAACAATTCTGTACTTCGCTTTGCTTTCTGTATTCCCACCATCACTTGTTATTTCGATATTCTTGGTTTCAAGAGAAGTCTTGGATTGCCCCACAGAAGAATATCCTTCACCTCCCCCCACACTCGTAGAGTGCGCGTGGCCTCCTGTACCAACATGAATATGGCCAGACGAGTAGGTATTCGCAGCTTTAGAACTTATGTGCGTATGACCATCCACTTTATCAGAATAACCGGTGCTGTTGTACTTGCTGGAGGATGTGACACCACTTGTGATACCACCCGTAGCAACAGCCCTCGAACCGCCACTACCGTATCTACCCACATATTTGCTATCTCCATACTTGTACCGATCACCATCTAAAGTGTATGTTTTATAGCCACCTGTGGTATAAGCATTTCCACTGCTACTGTACAAACGATTTTTGTAAGAGTCGTCAAGCGATTTACTCCTTTTGGCCCTTATTACGGATGTTCCGACTTTAGATTTGCTGTCCGAGTCGTAAGATGTTCGATTTACCGAGCGACCAACCCGGTACGAGCTCATTTTCATACAACAGAAACAACGTCAACTACTTGAACAATATAATGATTCACAGAAGACTTTCCAAACGATATATTTTTTGTTGCGAAAATTCAACTACACAATATTCTCATAGTCTACAAATTCTAACAGTACATGAAATCTCTTGTTTTTCCGACTTCAACACACATATACATGGAATCTGTTGCAACAAATGTTCGTTCGATTGGTGCAAGCTTTTTTTATATTAATGAATTCTTCAAATGGGTTGGATCGAATAGGTGATTTAGTGCTCATCAATGACTAGATGAATCTTTCATGAATAACCCAAGCTTTTGAATAATTAACTAATTAACTTGCAAACCAGCTTATTTTTACTTGAACCACGAACGTTTGACCAACAAAATTTACAAATAAAATAGCAAGACAATTTGCCCTTTTGCTTGTTGGGAATGTATCATTCTAATGTTTGGATGAATATCAACTCAGCCAGAAAAAAAAACATGGAAGCTTCCCTGATTTGTTAAATATTAAATTAAAACGAATCGTCGATTTTATCACGCACAAAAAGTGAGAAAGAAACATTACACAACATTCGTAATTTTGTCAAATCTTAAATATTTAATTCACATGACACCTCAACAGCTTCTTAATTATGCTAATAAATTGATTATGCATAATCAGACGACAGTCATTAATGTAAATTTATAATGATAATTATTAATTATATGCATAGATTGCCATTAATGTCGATCAAGATGGTGTAAAATGAAACGACATTAATTTGCGTCTCTTACAAATAGTCCATCATTTTATTTCGGTGCCCAAGCAACTGTTATGTTTTCAATCATATAATTCAAAAACCCTAACATACTTTGTTTGAAATAAAGCGATCAATATTTCCACTAAACGAAAATAAAGATGACGTCATGGATCAGGAACTCGTATCCTTCAGTTTATGTGTGATTCTGATATTCATGTAACCAAATCACGAATCAACAACATGAGCATTTTCAAACAAACCGTCGAATGCTAACATTCATGACATAAAATACTTTTCCATAATGGAAAGCTGAGAAAGATTCAAGCCCTCGGGCTGTTTTTTTATTAGATCTGTGTTCCCAATAATAAAATACTTTGGTGAGTCCTATTTCGGTTATTCTGCTAATGTTGAGGTAGTGATGTTACGTAAGCTATACACCAAACTTATTTCATTCAATTCAGACGTAACAAAACAACTGCCGACAACACGACGACCAAGAGAAATAGAAATATATCGAAAAAAATCAAAACGACTGTGGTTAAACGAACCACAAGCACGATAGGCGAGTACGCCCATGGGCAGTCCAGCAGTTATGTTCACGGATGGTCCATCACAAAGTTAACTGTTTCTCAAGCATCAATTTTTAAAACATTTAATATACTACAACCCACACATATACACAAAAACTTAATGGTAAGTGTAACAACCACGGAGGAGAGTCAACAACGCTGTTCACAAAACCTATCCAAACTTGCCGCTGCAGCCTTGACGCAAGCGATTTTTTATTTTATTCGTTTTCATTTGTGTAAAAATAACTACAATCAATTAAAATTGAAAAGCACAGACGAAAAAGTAATATATTTGACAGGACGACAAGACGACAGGACCATGCAGACATCGAATTTAATGCTATTTGCAATCCATAAGGTGTCCTGACAGGAATCTTACATCAAAACGTCAAGTTGAACTGTGGCGTTCTAATGTTCTCAGTGAATGTATTTCATAGAGGAAAGAAAAGCGCAAAGTGATCTGTAAAAAGTTGTTAAGTTGTCACCAAATGCTCCCACAGCTAACAACGCCCTCGGAGCAACAACAGTTATATCTTTTGCGCAATAAATTTGTGCATATTTAACATGAAAGCAGGCAAATGAGATTTATATGCGTAAGAAAGTTTGAAAAAGTTGTAAAGAAAAAATAAATCCTAACCTTAAGCTGTCTTTCCAGTGAGTTACATTGCTCTCTCAAGAAATTTATATTTTTCAACATGGTCGTGGGATCGTCTGGTTCTTTCTTTGCTTCGCATTTCTCATTCGCCACTTCACGATCCGATTCGAGGGGTTTTCTTCCGAAACGCGAAATGCCTTTTTCTATTTGATCTAGCAAATACTGTATCCGACCTCTTCGGTGTCGATTACTTGGACCATTCGTGTTCGGCTGACCGTCTGTTTGATATGAGTCATCGAGAACATATGTTACATGTCTTTCCGTGAAACATTCGTTTCTCTCGGTTGGCCGTTTCCACTTGCCATCAAACCTGATTGTTTTTTTCAGAGAGTTCTGTTGTCCTAAATACTGTGAGCAATCCGATTCATCCGATTTCCTGCTCAATTCGGAATCACTGGGATATTTGTTTCTAGATAATCTAAAATCATAACATGATCTGTCAAAGTGTGATAAAGGTCCCGGTGAACAAGATCGGGTTCTTATCGGTGAACAGGAATAAGATCTGCGTGGTCTAGACGGACGTCTCAAACGTTCAGAAGAATTCCGTTCACAAGTTTCGATGTACGACGTCGGTTCTCTTCCTCTCTGTGACGACCTTGCGACTGGAAGACGTCTCGAAAGTAGGTTGAGATGACGACTTCTTTCATCGCCATAAGACGTACACGGAGTTTGATCCTTGGAGTATTTGACATGACTTGGTTTGTTGTTTACAGGTGTAGCAGGCAGGTCTTTATACGATTGTTTTTGAAGAGTGCGTTCTTCTCGTTGGATAAAACTTGGCTGACATTTCTCAAAATCATTCACTTTCGGTTCTGGCATGGTACTCCCGTCATCATGATGGAACAATACGTCGTTGCAATAACGATCGTCCAACAAAACACAAGGGGATATCACCCTATGGTTTGAAGAAATTGCCCTGCCTTTCTCTTCTTCCATCGGTTGATCATAATTAAGGAAATTACGTCGCTTGCCGTGAACATACCCGTCGTATTCATTTCCTACAGGTCGGGGTAAACGTTCAGACTTTTCAGTTATAGAGCAAGAAGAAGAAACGTTTCTTCGAGATGGTTCAATAAGATCATCTTCTACTGATCTAACAGGAAGATAGTCTCGAATATCAACAGGAGTAAAAGAACGTGTAAATCTATCCTCATGTGTCGAGTCTTCTCTCGGGATAGAACCAATACCCGAATCTATTCTTCGGAAATCCGTCACATCGTATTTAGATAGATTTGAAGATGTGTCATGTCGTTGCTTTATATACGACTCCATCCGACTGCTTAACGTAGACGTGTAGGTACTTTCCTTATCATCGCATTCATACTGTGGCGTTGTCAGCAGATTGCTCGTTACTCCAGTGGAAGATATTTCTGGGACTGAGTAAGATCGAGGGCGTTCGAACCCTGGTATGGTTTGACTCTTCTTATCAATGTCGATATAAAGTTCATCATCGTGATTTTCAAATTCTTGTATACTCTTCCCATATTCCAATAGTTGCTTGATGTCTGGATCAATATTTTCCATTTCTTGCGAACAGTCACGTGAACTATTAGCTTGTTCGGTTGGATTATCAATGGCTCGCAATACATCTTCACTTATTTCGGGAAGGTTAGAATACAGATTCGGCTTTGTGATATTTTCTTTCTCATCGTGATCGTATGGCGGTGGGGCGTGGCATAAGGTGTAAAGCGGTGAGGCAGACTCAGCAGATCGAATATTTTCATACGGTCTTCTGTATTTCTGAAGTACTTGAGAATTCAGGCTAGATACGTCGTTTTCGGGTGATGTCATAAAAACAGGTCGTGATGGTCGATGATAAGAAGTTCCACTTGCTTGCTGAAGCAAGGAGCTGGTGTATACTGATGACGTCACATCTCTCGCTTGGTTATCGCTGGTAGTTCTCGGTGTATGTGGTGGAGTCATACCACAAGTAGAGCAAGACGACTTATAAGAATCCGCACGAATAGTGCTGTCACTAGACTGAGAGCCTCGCCTGTCACTAACTTGCGAGCCACGCCTGCTAGATGAAGCACTACTGGAGCTAGACTGTGAAACACTCTGAGAATCAGCAGCATTGTTCATGTTCCTTCCATCTTCATTTCTTGGTGTTGAATTAGAAGATGAATCACGTGAAAGTTGATAGTTCTGTAATTGTTCGAAAACATCCTGCGGAATATGTCTAGGTGTCAAACCACAAGTAGAACATCCAGATGACATCTGATCATCAACCAACTTCGCGTTTTCATCCCCAATATTTAAAGTAGACCACCTGCTTTCTTGTTCGCCTTGCTGATCATCACATGTGGATCCCGACGAACTTTTCCTGGTACCACTATCTGGATGACTGATCGTCGATAGATGCGATAATGGCGGATCTGAACTTCTTGGCGTGCCATATTGTAACGTCTCGTTCAAATAAACAATAAAGCCATCCTCTTCGGTCTGTGGTCCAGTTTGGGTGTTTGGTCTGTAGATTACACTTTCGTTATGGCCATTACTTGTTGGAGTGGCATTTTGATCATATTCTCTTAGAATGGATTGGATGAATTCGTTATCTGAATGTAATTGTTCTTCATCCGGAATCAAAAGGTCTTCTTGCTGATCTTCACTAAGTTCCTCATCTGATTTGAACTTCTCATCAAACGGTAGACATTGTACATCTTGCAACACTAACTCTTCCACCATTTCTTCTATGACAGTTTTCTAGAAATAAACCATCTTCTGATCTGATTGATCGAAAAAAGGTAAACGTTTTTCCGAAACCGAAATTTTATTTTCACAAATACAAAAGATAGGTTGAAGATTTTGTTTAGAAATCATATTTTGTTTGTGTTTTTGTATAACAGAGGAGTCTCCATCAGCATACCACCTTCCTACTACCATCACCTGTACTGCTGTTTAGTTCTCAAACTTTATCTACTTGTAACATGAAGACATAAACTAAACTTTACCTCGATTTCTTCAGGATCGAGCTCGGGAATACTTGGCGGTCCAGTGAATAGTTGCTGATTTTTTTGCGCTAACCTGAAGCAAGAATTTATGAAGTAAGTGTGAAAAAAAAAAAACAGTTCTATGAGTCGAAGGAGCTTTCTTGTATTTATGTCAGTTGCTTCAAGAAAATACAACTTCCCAAATCGGCATAACAACCAATAATACACTTACAAGCTATCTAGAAGTTCAAACGAAGGAGTTTGGGTTGAACGATCATCTTTGCATAATGCTTCTTTAGTTTGACGTGCCAACGCTAACGCGTCCTAAAATAATCGTAAAAGTAATTTCAAATCCAAAAAAATGGAGCAAAAAACCAAAGAGAAGTTTAAAACATACTCCAGAACATGTGTAAGAAAATAATACAACAAAGTTATTCATCTGGACGCATAAATTATGCAAACACCTTAAAGAATTTGCAGTATCGTTGAATAGTCCGATAGTATGTTATTCAAACTTGGCATTTATCGCATTTTGGACGAAATTAATTAAAGCTACATTTAAATTTTTAAACAACAGTTTTCAAAACGTAAATAAATTCTCACATCAGCTCGCAACCGAAGACTTCCTAATTCACCATTCAGCTCTTCGTTTTCTTTCTTCAGTTTTGAGATTTCCTATGAAAAATATTACGTGACCGAATTACCGTCCTCCCAACCTCGGCTTCCAACCTCGAAAAGCATTTAAATGTAGAGGTCACGCATAATTGAAACTTTCAACTTGTTACAAAAAACAAAACATTGATCATAAAAAATATTTCCCGCCAAAATAAGAACAGCTGCTGAAATCTTACTTGAGCAAGTTCATCCGGTAACGTCATGAAATTCATATTCGATTTCATGTTTTGACCAATCTAAATAGAAGAATGGTTTTCAATTCTAGGAAACGCAAAATGTTTTTGTTGTTTTTTTTTGAGTTTTTTTGAGTTTTTTTTGCCATCATCAAAGTGACTTACATTTTCTCCTTCGAACTTTGTGAGGCGCTGTAGTAGATCATCATTCGAAACTTTCAAAATATTGATTTGCTGAAAAAGCAGAAAACTATCGAGAATAGATAAAAGGAATACCATGACATCATTAGTCATGGCAACGAAACCCTACCTTTTCAGCATCACGCAATTGATCCATTTTTCGTCGAAGCAACTCAATTTCGTCATCTGATAGGCCAAACTAAAATATAGAAGAATCCTCGATAACTCGCACTTTCAGTGCATCGTTTAACCAATCCCATAGAAGGTTAAACGAGTCAATTTACCTCTCCACCGATCCGATTGATTTTACTTTGCAAGATGTCGTTCACAAATTCCAGTTCCATAATTTTCTACAAGAGAAAGTCTTTTCCTCATCCAAACAATTTTTTTTCTCACTTAAACCACATTTCAAAAACCTTGTCAGTTTGCTACATTGATATCATCCACTTCTTCTGCTACCATCTTAGGTTCTAGTACTTACCGATTTTGCTTCAGCAAGCTGTTCTGAAGGCGTTTTCTCGAAACCAAACGTTAGATCAAAACTTGCTTTTCGCTTTTTGACTAAAAGTTCAAATGATATTACTAAGTCTCTTCCTCAGAAAAATTTAAAGAAAGGTACTAGAATTGTCGAATGCATATATTATTTTTATGAACAGCATTAGCCACAATATTATGACATCATCAACTTAATAGTAATGTCGAAAAATGTCCTTAAAAAAAAAATACGTTATTTTTGTTGGAAACATAATTAGTGCTAATTGAAATCACTTGAAGAAGGATATAATCTATACTTTAGTCATATAAGTGCGCTTTCATTTGTTTTTCTAAAGTTGATAGAATTGAGTGCAATACGATATAAGGCTTTATTGTGAGCAAGGAGAGTCAGACAATGTGCTGGCTAGATGAATCTACCGAAGTTGGCTTATCACTAGGTTACAGCATTTCTCTGATTTGTACGAAGGCTAAGTGCGCAAGCAGTTAACATCAGATAGGCAGATGAACGTCTTGGAGTGTGATGAACTGAAGGTTTGGGCGTTGGCACACAATTATACTCACACACAAGGTTCAACTGGTCAGTAAATTATACATGTGATAATGATTTTACCTCCAGCTTGCGTCAGATTTTGGACATCAAGCAGAACAGCTTCTTCATTCTTCATTTTTTCGTTTCTGAAACGTGCCAATTCTTCTTCTTGAGAAGCAAGTTTCAATTTGACATCCATGTACTGCGGATCGTTCGAAAAAATTCACAAAGAAAAGACATGAATACTCGTAACAATGAATTACGTCACAGTATAAGAAGCGAAGCAAAAGACACAGTGACGTAATGGACGATGACAAGTGATGATAAGTCACGTGTCACTCAAACATGAGTGCTTTGTTTCCAAGTTTTAGCTCATCATCATGGACGTACGAAAATCAAGTATTTTTTACTTTGTTTTACAATGACTTGGTCCAAGAAAATCCATTACTATGGAACCTGCTGTGGGGTGGATGCTCCATACAATTTTCCACCCCAAATACGCCCCGCAATCTAGAACCAACCGCCAGCCGCTTTTCTCTTGTAGTATTACACGAGATTGTAAAGTAAAACAGTGCAAAATAAAATCAAAGGACTTAAAGACTTAAGCTCATTTAAAAATTATTTTCATCCAAGATAAAAGTCATCGTCATCCAATACAACGATTTCTAACTACTTTCAGACCGAGCAATTTTACATTACGACTTAATCTGTGGAGGTGGAACAAGATATTCAAATAGGTACAAACCTTTTGCTCAATATCATCTACATGTGTTCTCAGACGTGATTCTGACTCCTTTAAGGTAAATAGCTCCTAAAAATTATTCAAGCATGTGTTAAGAGCAAACCGTCAAGATGTCGATTTGATATCATCATTTATGTTACTTTAGCCGTCAAAACATTTATTTGGACGTCAAACAAAAAGAAGAACTCTTTGATGGACCGACACTTAACCTCATCAAATAATGAAATTAAGTTACTCGGTGAAAACTACCAGTCTCTAAAATTTAAGGAAAACAATGTTTACGACAGGAAATGCTACATTATGAATGAAAATAGAAATATTCAATTCTCCTTTTCATTTATTAAAAGACAAATATAACAACACCAAAAATCACCCACCTTATCGCCTTTATCAACTAATGCTCTTGCTTGCACTAAAGTCCTTTTCTCAATTGGAGATAAAATGTCTTGCTATAAAAAAGTTTTGTAAGTGTAAAGTAAATGTCCAAGTTAAAAAGTTTTAACATAATTCACGCAAAGAAAATGTCTTTTATACCTGGTTAATTTCCAATTCCTTTAAAGCAATTCTCACAGAAACTGCATCACATTCTACATCTTCAATATCCTAAGTCAACAAGAAAAAAGTTTCTGCATTTCAAGGAAAGAAAACATATTCTCAAAAATTTCAAGCAGGACTGACTAATATGTGTTTGGAGAAGTATTTTGATGTTTAGATATATCAAACACATACAGTTGTTAAGTCTTGTCGATCTTCCTCAGTTAGTTTCAATGGATTTATTGGCTTTGGCTTGACCTATTGTAAAATAAAATGATTTGAAAATTTGACTTTAGTAATAAATAAGTTGAAAGAACAGAACCTACATAAACCTAATCTCTATTGCAACATCTGACAATTAAACCAGGACGAAATTGAAAAGTTTAAATTTTAGTTGCCAGAAACAGAAAAATCAAGTTTACAACTTTTCCACGTAAGTGTTTTCCACTTAACACATAACCGAGTGTTTTCGGAAATTATCAGAAACCTTGTTTGTCTGTATCTCTGCAACTTTAAACTCCATTAACTCATTTTGATCCAGCAGTTCCTGCATTTCCTGAAAGAACACATTTTGAAATTCCTTTAACAACATTCGTCACTACTTCCTCCAGTTTGATTCTTTACTTTTACCTAATAACCTGATTGAACAAAAACTTTAAAGAAAATCAAAGAGCAAACCTCAGTCAACGATTTAAGCTGCAATGTTTTTTGAACTAAATCTGATTCAGCACTTATGAGCTAAACATAAAATGAAAATTGAGGAATACTTCTGGATAATCAAATCAATAAGAACTGAATTACCTTCTGGTGCAAATCTTCATTTTTCTCCTCAAGATCTTCAACTTTTACTTCAAGCAGTTTTGTCTGTTCAAGAAACTTATCCTAGCAAGTAAAAAGATGAAATAAAATGAAAAATATATTATATTTATAGTTATACATAGTTATTTATTAAAATAATTGTATAACAATACTATAACTATCAAAACATATGGTAAGAGATTAAAATTCTGATTGGTGGGTTATTCATTGTCGACTTTTTCCTAGTATGAAGAAGCTATATAGATACTTCATACCTGCTCCAGATCTTTGTCTTCCAATTTTTTTTCTAATTCATTGACAGCTGCTTGTAACACTAACAAATCTGACTGCAGTGTTTCTCTTTGCTACAAGTAAAAAATAATAAAAATAACAAAATACAATCAAATTCTAGAAAAATCTCTTCAGTCAAGAGTGAGTATTAAGAAAATAAATTTTGAAAGGACCAAACAGTTTGTCCTTAATGTTAATTAAAAAGTATCAAACAAAAAATATGAATACCAGTGATGTTCTTTCTGGATCTTTAGCTTCGCAACTATGTTTCTGTAATAATGCATATGCACGCTGAAGTTCAAGATTTTCTTTACTCAACTTTGAGATAAGTTTTTTTAGGTTTTGATTTTCGTTGAAACTACTTTTTGAAATACCAAACAATGCCTAAAGGTAAATATAACAAAACAAAGTATGATACAATGTGGTTACTTGTCATATTCGTAATGATCTTGAAAGCAATTTCAACAAAACATTGGATCAACTCACTTCACCATCTTCTGTTGCTATGTTCTCATTTTCAAGTTCAACATACTCATCTTCACTTTTAGTAAGGCTGTCCAATGACAAAGACTATAAAAAAACATTGTTAAATCAAATAATGACAACAAATAGACTTATTACACTCACTTAGATTGTGAATTTGAATCAAAGTGAAGGCTACTTTTTCGTCTAAGGGGTATGGGATTATAGTTAAGTCTGAATATTATCAAAAAAGGTTTAAGTAAAGAATACAGACCTTTCTTCTTGATCCTTCCAATGGACTTTTAAGTACTTTTTGCTTTAGCATGGCAATATAATTGTCTTTCTCCTACAGGTTACAAAAAGTGTTTAAGCCTTCCTTTTCAGGAAATCACTTCTAAACAATCAGATATTGTGATGCATATCAATTAGTACTTACAATGTTTTGTTGTCGTAACTCAGCTATAATTTGTAGTTGTTCACAAAGTTGCCGTTGTAAATCATCGTAATCTTCTACCTGTGAATATGAAACAAGTTGGAGCA
The DNA here is from genome assembly GCA_027922465.2 of Turritopsis dohrnii. Taxonomy (NCBI): domain Eukaryota; kingdom Metazoa; phylum Cnidaria; class Hydrozoa; order Anthoathecata; family Oceaniidae; genus Turritopsis; species Turritopsis dohrnii. The sequence goes on from BQMF02000026.1 coordinate 414,442, forward strand.
TTGTGTTGGCAGACTCAAAATTCATTTAAGATATTCAAAGAAAAACAAAACACTTAATATATATCATATAACAAAACAGTAACACTTATATTTATGAAATGCAATAGTGCGACTCCTGGCAGTATCATCAGATTATCAGGAACACCTACATACATCATTAATACTTACACGAATTTGTGGTTGTTCCTTTTTCTGACTCTTCTTTAATTTTCTATCCTTCCTTTCAATTAATTCTTGAAGGTTCATAACTTTGTCCTCCTGCATAAAACAAAAATATGAGAAATTTAATTCAAGAGACCAGATCAGAGATCTAAATTTGGGTTGGGATGGTGGGTTCAACATTATGCATTTTCAAATTCATGACAATCATCATCATTTAACTTCTGAATTTTTGAAACAACTTTGAATTTCAGAAACAAATTTTAAGTAATCCATGGAGAACTGAAGAGTCAAAATTTCCACTGATTCTATTGGCCTTTGCTTTCACACTGCAGTGAGGGAAAATTATTTCTCTTTCTGTCAATAGAAAATGTATTTACTAATGAAATCTGATAGACAATTCCTAAGAACACTTACACATACATTCATGATAGTCATGGAGTTATAGTTCAATATGAAAAAAATATAGTCATATAGAGCATAGAACATTACCTTTTCATTTATATCCTTTTGTTGATCTTTTATCTTACTTTCCAATTTTCGGACAGTTTTGTTCAACTCCATATTTTTGTTTCCAAGTTGTACAATTTTATCTTCAAGAGGTTTCCGAACTTCCTGAATACTCCCAAGCTCTTCAATCTAACATATAAAGCAACATTATTGGTTGCAGTAAACCAGCAGATGAATGTAATTGACAAATCTAATTCAAAGCAATAAGTTCACTTTCCGATGAAACAGATTCCAAAATGTCATAGTAATGCTCCTGGCAACTTGCTTCATTAGAAAGGAAACAACAACAACATAAACAATACTTTTTGTTAATGCAAAATTAATTCATGTAATAGGTCATATTGAAAATTTCTAAGAACATATTCATTTTCAATTTCAACGGAACCTGGACTCAGTATACATATAGATAATGCAAATGCCTGGACTTCTGTTTAATAATCATTTAACAAAACAACTCTTACTAATTCTTGGTTTTTAACAGCAAGGGCCTGATTCTTTTCATCTAATCTTCGTATTAAAGATGAAAGCTCCAGATTTTTTCGATGGAGTACTCTTTCAGGATCATTATGAGATTTGGAAGCCTAAAATACATTTTCGTTGCAAATAAATTTACATCTACATTTCTTGATAAATATCTATAATATTAATAATATATAGTACAATACCAGTCTTGGTGGCAAGTCCAAAATAAAACCTTCAATATCAGCTTCAAGTTCTCTATTTTCTTTCAGATTTGCAAATGCATCATTTTGCTTATTGAAATCTTTTATTTTTCCTAATGCATCATCCAGATCATTTTTTTCAGATTGGAGACGAATACATGTTCCAGGTTCAAATCCCAACTTTCTTTCTAATTTCTCAATGATTTTATGCAGTTGTTTAATCTCCACCAGCTATAAAAAAGGAACCACTTAGAGCTGAATCAAATTCCAATCATTTTTATTTCATTTATACAGAAAGGGCAAAAGGTCAGCTTGATCCCATCACCTTAAAATTATAGTTATTAATAATGGTAAGAAAGTAATTTACTTGAAATGGATTTTCTTAAGACGACAGGTAAATTATGGTTCTTAAACAATGAATCTTGCAACGTGTGCCCTTTCATTTAACCCAATGAGAAAATAACATTGTTGCAAAGTGTAACAGTGAGATTCAGTGCCCATTGAATTAAGACATACTGCGAAAATGAAGAGGTGACCAATAGCTGTATTACCAAAACATTTTGTAATTTTTTGAATAATATATTGATAGAAAGTACATCAATCTTATTGGAGTTTAGTTTCTTTCTTGATTTAAATTCACAACTTCAATGTTTTAAGAGAAAATAAGACAATAAAAGTTAATAGTTACTTTCAAAAATTTCAATTGGATATGTTGCCTACTTGCTTATTATATTTCACTGCATTAGTAGTTTATATGATTTAAATATTTTCTATAGATTTCAAGGAACCTTTATTTTTTTGTTTTTTTATTCTCATATTATTTGAAAATGAATTGCTTGTGTAATAGTACACTGAAAAACAAGCAGAGATCTACAGAAATTGGCAGGAATTTTCATTCACAGTTTTGGGTATTTCAAATTGCTACAACACCTAACAATCTATTTAGGCAAATATCATTTAACTAATAACAGCTGCTGAGCATATTTCAATTCAGAATGTATGTTCAGAAGGTAAGTTATCTATAGGCAAAATCATGCAGAAGCTGTTCCAATGAATAAATGAGTACCATTCAATGAAGAGCTACTCAAGCATTTACCTGTTTTTTTGAGTCTTTTAGAGCTTCTCTTTTAAGTTCAGAAACCTCCATTAAATACTTATCATAAACCATTTTATTGTGCTCAACCTGATTCCGGTCAAAATCTTGATAAGAAACCAGTTCATCCTGCAACTTTTTGTTTGATTCCTCCAAAACAAAAATCTGTTTTTCAAGCTTTTTTGTTACCTCAGCTCCATCAGAATTTCTAACAGAACTTTGTTTCAAATGTTGAGTTTCTGATAGAAGTTCCCTTTCCACAGCCCATTTGCTCTTTTCAGCTTGAAATAATGATTCTTTTTCAAGCAACATAGCATTGTATTCATCTTGATATTGCTGTCTTATTTCATCTTCAAGTTTTTCCATTTCATGCTGAAAATCATCTTGAAAATTTTTCTTCATTACCTCTATTGAATTTCTATATTCTTCTTCTTCTTCTTTCCGAAGGTATCGAATATTTACATTCTCCTTTTCCAAATGTTCAACTAATTTTTCTTTATTCTGCAATTCAAATTGTAATTGGGCAATATGATCTGACATTTTTTTAATCGTATCTGATGTTATCTCATCTTGATCTAAACCACTCTCAGAAATGCAAATTGCATCATTCAACGTACGAGGTTGTTCATCATTTTCCGCATAATCTCCAAAGGTTTCAATGATATCAGTGAAATTCAATGTATCACTTCCTCCTTCCATCGATGTTTCAGTTGTATTATTTACATCCATTTCAACTTTTATAATATTCTTCTTTTGTTTATTCTGCTACATGACGGTTCCAGTTCTTCTACACATAAAAAAGCATAAATATACTTTTACAACTTAAGATATGAAAATTGATGATGATTCAATTAAATTACGTCCTATCCCTACAACAATGACATAAACAGATGCTTAAAAACTGTGTTGTAATTAACAAAAACGAAAATAAACCTTCCTAAATATCCCTTAACGAGTGCAAATCACCTATGCGAAATCTGAAAAAAGCAACTGTAAAATACAGAAATTCACACACATGGGCAGCATAGTATTCGATCTCTCTTAACACTCAGTATAAACAAGAATAGTTATGGATTAAAGTTATGAAGTAAATGACACCTTCATAATTTAACAAAATTGATCTAACCTATGTTGCATTCTACTGCCAAGGAAATGATAGTGAAAGCATCTTTTGAATGAACTTTATCTTCACATTATAATAATGCTGATACCGTAAAGTTTGAATTCAAACATGGCTGGTTTATTTTGCATTTTTTAACCAATGAAAATCGTGGAGACAAAATTTCTCGGAATGGTAACTATGTTCGAAAACGAAACCGAAAGTGATTTTGAATAATGTGTTCCGAAAAACATGTTGCTGATATCCATCAAATCCAAATTTATCAAATAGTTTTGCGACACCAAATTGTGTGGCAAATGTACTTTTTTAAGACATCTGAAAAAAATAGGTGAGAACTCAAGTTTCTCTGCGAGCTTTGAAAACAGTATTATTATGTAACAGTGTAACAGAAAGCAGTATTATCTACATTTGTGCTTTTTTCGAAAACTCATGATTTTTAACTCAGTGTTATTATTCACACGAAGTACTGACTGAAAAATCTTGTTGAACCTCAGTTATCTTGGCCTCAGTTATCTTGTGGGCAACGTTGGTCTTGACCAAAATTGAAGGTTTTAAAGAATTCCACTTATGCACTCCTCAGGCCTCTGATCGTTCATTATATTCACAAGGAGTGAATTTCAACATGAAATCATGAAGCTATTATTAAAATCCATTTGCGTTCTATGTAGTTTGTTTTGAACTGAAGATGTAGGTGCACCGTCTTTTGCAAATATGTTTTGGTTTTTGGTTTTTTTATCCTGTCGTTTTGTTTCTTCAAAGTTCGCAACATCTGCAGTATATCTGGATGAATTTGAAGATTGACTAAAGTGAACTCTCACGGGCGACTAATAACATTTTTATATTGATATTAAATTTTATCCTGTGTCTATGTGTATCTATGTACTACACAAAGAAAAATCTCGTTTTGGAGAAGTGAGCTAGAGCTCAGAAATTTGTGGAAGAGAGTTAAATCATTTTAAATGTTGAAAAGAAAAACGTGCAAGTAACCCAATCGACACTTAAGAAGAAATATTAGAACGATGGACTCCTCCAACCTTGTAACGGACCCTGAGTGGTTTGCGGGGGGAAATGCTTTACTTCATCATGCAGAACCTTTTTCTTCCTCGGCATATCATATGAGGTGAAGAACATTTCCTCGCGTTTTTTCCTTTCTGAAACAAAAGTTTTAGGTTTTCCCATCCTTCAACGTTCATTTCAAATATTTCAAATAGGCATCTCTGGAGAAGAGCTGCAAAAAATTACTGACGACTTGTTGTCATGGACACACAGTGTGCAATTCCTTTGTGACTGTACCTCGCAAGAAAGAGTCGTTAGTTTTTAAGTTAAGCAAAAAAGTCAATGATATTTACAATGCTTCATTGAGTTTTCTGTACAATATAAAAGCCAGAAACGAACATTGTGAGAAATTTACAAGCGTAAGAAAGTAAGAAACACGAAGGTATGAAAAGCTTTTTTTTCATAAATCTTTATGGAAAGCATTTTTTTCATGACGATATAGAAGTTACCGGTTTTACAACATGCTTTTCCCTTTAGATGTCGGTGAATATCTTCGTTTGGTTTACTTTGCTGTGTTCCTTCTTCCTCTCGTGCCATGCTTTGACAGAATCCGATGTGTTAGAGTATATGGTAGACTCCGTTAGCGAATATAAACTTGCCATACACAAGGCTGGTCAACAAAGAAGACGAAGAATACGAAAAAATGTCGCTGTTGATGACTTCTTACAAGTGGATACAGAAACGGGTATGCTTGTTTATTTAACAAAATTATTTTCATAATACATAAGTGAAAAAAAATAAGTTTGAAATAACTTGTCGCTCGGTTGTAGCTCGTTGCTGGTCCTATATTGACCTATTGGATTAACCTAATCTTCTTTGCCGCTATCCGTATATCGATAAGGCAAGAGACCCTGGGTTCGAGGTTGACCTATCAACCAACGTGTTAGATGGACGAAGAGAGACGCGTGCGAACTCATTTTATTATCCTCGTCCCGCTTATGAAATTATATTGTTTAATATAAAAAGAATATACGATTTAAATTTTAATCCAAAATTTTCTATACTGGTATTCTCTCTCCTATGTTTTAGCGTACTGGTATTCTCTCTCCTATGTTTCAGCGTACTGGTATTCTCTCTCCTATGTTTCAGCGTACGAGTCACAAGTTTACAACATCACACCATGGCAAACATTGCCCACAATGCACCCGGTGGAGTTAGAACCCTTCCAAATCAGTGGCAAACAATATCTGGCGGTTGTAAATTTCAAAAATCTTCAAGGAAAATACCAAACGAATTCAGCTGTCTACGTCATAAATTCTACCAACAATAAATTCGAATTACTTCAGGATTTTGCGACCTCGGGTGGCATCGACTTTGAATATGCTGATCTAGGCAACGAAAAATATGCCATATTTCTTGACCACGTTGGTCAGAATTGGTACGGTGGCCACACTTACGAAAAATGGTTTCAATTACAACAGTTTTTACCTTACAACGATCTCGAAAGACCGTTTGCATACAAAACAAAGGTTCGTGCGTTAGGTGCGAAGCGAGTAAAAGCCTTCAGTAAGGATGGCCGAAATTATTTTGTCACTGCAAATTCTTATTATGAAGTCGGAGACAAATATCATGTGAAATCGACCATTCACGTTCAATCTGCTTTTGGTTACGAACTTGTCCAATCGTTTGACACACAAGGTGCCCAAGATGTTGAAGTAATTGTAATCGATAATGTCCGTTACATTTTGTTTGTCAATCACCAAGACAACAGCGGCAAAGTGGACATATATTCCGTGGTGTATCGGTATGTTTGAAATTTTTATTGATTCTCTTTCCAGAACTTTCCAGAAAGCAGTACAAGCGACAGAGTTCTTTCCGTTGTGATATAATGTAAAAACTGGTGATGCTTTTACACGACTTCATCATTCTTTTTTTAGTGAGAGTACGTACCAAGAATTTACTCAAACGAAAACGCCTTTTATCTTGTATCAAAGAATTGCCACCCATGGTGGGCGTGACTTCGAATACTTCACGTTTGAAAACAACCACTATCTTGCTGCTGCAAATGAATACACACAAATCACAGCTTTCGACAGCCAGGTTGGCCACTACGTAACCATCAAAAACTATAATATAGATTCTGTGATTTATTGGTGGACAGGTAAGATATGCTCATTCCTTCTTAGGTTTACAAAGTACATATATTTACATTAACCAAATACCCTGTAAGAGAGAGGCCGATTATATTATCTCGTCTTTTATGAATGAACACTTATATCAGACGCAGATCCATAACGTGGGACAGGGTATCTAATAGAATTTGCTATGTTAGTTGAATTGATTAGCACTTTTGAATATTTTGTATGCCGTTGACTTTGTCAGGTACCATGTGGGTTGAATGGCAGAAGATTCCAACGGAAGGAGCTGTGAAATGGTCATACATGACGAGTACTTATGGTGATCCCATGTTAGTTGTGGCAAATTCCAAAGCTCAAGCCGTGATATTTACGTATGATCCATTAAGAGGTTTTTTCAAACCAACTGAGGTACAAGGTATGGTCACACGAGAGATTTTCCTTATCTCATTTTCTTCCATCTCTCTATTTTCCGATCCTATCATGTGAGACAGTGTTTCAAATGAAAAGTATAATGTAGAGTTGGTTACCTTCTGACGATTCTGATGATTTTAAACCTCTTGTTCGGCAAAATATATCTTTAGTATTGCTTTTTAATGTAATTTCTACTTTCAGGCCTATCTCCTTTTCCGGAAAATCGGGACATGATTCCAGATGTTCGATCAGTGATGTCATTTTCTGTGGGCGGTCGGCAATTCTTAGCTGTCGCAAATTACAACGAATCGACGAGAACTGGTTATAATATTTTTGAGATAACGTTTATTAGAAAAGTAGTTCCAAAACTGGATCCATCTGTGCCCGAAATAGTTTCATCTCTACTTGCAAAGATGAAAATCGAACTTGAACAAGTAAAAATATTCTTTTCTTATTATTAAAGCTTCGTCTACCGTATTTTATTATTTTTGCGTTCCCGCCTTCTTTAGATCAAAAATACTTTATCCAAAGTTCTGCTGGAGGTGACACATCGAGTGGTTACCAAAAGTACAGACCAGAATATCACTGTCAACATGTCCTTTAAAAATTTGACAATCGAAACACTGGTAACTAACAACACCTATTACCATGACAACGTCACTGTGAATCCAATTGAGTTATCTGCGAAGGAAGCGTTCACCTTGAAGCAGTTACTTCATCAACAGGAACAGAAACTCCTTGAGTTGCAGGCTAAGCTCGGTGATGCTGTTAGACTGAACGACACCACACATGTGACAGGCTATAAGGCAAGTGACTGTAGCATTTCTAAGTTTGAGATGAACAACTGCTTGTATGTTTGTTGAAATTCAAAAAAGGCTATGAGTTTGTTTTTTTTCATTTTTAGACGTTCCTGAGTGAAGTGCATGCCGCTAAAAACTTAAATGTCGTCAACACTACCAAAGTCGTCGGCCTTGTCGACGGCACAAACGTCACAGATCTGCAAAATCGAGCATGGAGTAAAACACAAGATCAAAGTTATACTGGAAACTATAAGTTCAATAAAACCGTCACTGTAGGACAAAATGCTTCCATCACTGGCAAATTGAACGGTAAACGAATGGACTCTTTGATGACGCTGAAGACAACTCAAACGATCAGCTCAATAAAAGAATTTCAAGGCCATGTTCATGTCGCCAGTAACACGACACTCACTAACTTTGAATTAAACTCTTTTAATGTGCCGGATGATTTTGTTGTCGATTTCAGAAATCAAACCATAACTGGCCATAAAATTTTTAACAACGTTGTTTTAACCAACGTCACAGTCGATGGATTGGTGGATGACGTAAATCTAACTGTTCTTCACGACGAAAGACTGACGTTAACTACCTCACAATCTGTTGACAGCGTTACACTAAACACAGACACGACCGTTCTCTCAAGCACAGAAGTCGGTGGTTTAGTTGACGGAGTGAATATCACGTCATTCTATTATGACGTAATTCATGGTGGAGGCTCGCAAGTGATATCAGGTTTGTTACTACACGATTGTGCCGGCACTTTTTAAAGGCATTTTACTTTACATTTTTGTTCATAATTTCAGGACCGCGGACCTTTCAATCTGTCCACATTTTGGCCTCTCTGAACTCTAGTCTCGTCAATGGATACAATCTGGATGATGCCGTCACAACCGACACTGAACAAACTTTATTGGCTGAATTCAAGTTTGAAGAGGACGTGAGAGTTGACGGTAAGTCTTCAAGCGTTAAACAAATCCTTTCACGTGTCGTTTTGATATTTACAAGATGTGACGTCAGCAGAATCGTTTGTTGGTAGCAATTAAAATTGTTTTGAGTGGATGACTCCTAAAAGATTTGGTCATCTAAGGAGGACAACCTGTTCTTTGTTTACCCTGATAGCTTTCTGTTCATTCCAGGTGACGTCATCACAAACTCTACCATCGACACGATCGACCTTTCCGAACATGCAGTCATCAAGTATGGCAACCAGACCATTCATGGCCATAAAAGATTTTCGGCTGGCGTATATTTTGATAACGATATTCTTGTAAGCCAACTTGTTGATGGAGTAGATGTGAAAAACTGGAAAAGTTCGGCAGTTACCTACAACACAGTGGTTATCGGTGGTTCAAAGTCATATCTGCATCCCATTATTCAAGGGAATTTTACGGCTACCGATGTGAATGATATCCAGTTGAGTACTTTAAAAGATGGTTTGATTCCAATCGATTCAGATGGAAATTTAAATCAGAACCTTTCATTTCAAAATGTCATAGTGCGAAAAAATCTTAGTGTTTCGGGTGAAATAAATGGTTACCGTATACCAAATGATTTTATTACGTTGAATACGAATCAAGTGATCAATGGAAGTAAAACTTTCTCCAACACAACTATCGTGACTGGAAGCTTAAATATCTCTTCCAACCTAAACGGAGAGAACTTTACAAAGTTTTATGAAGATGCCGTCAGAAACGGAACCAATCAGTCTATTTTGTCGACGACATTCTTAGATGACGTGAACTTCAACAAAGTTGTCGTTGATGGAACAGTGAATGGATTTTCTATTCCTGATGATATTGTGACAATAAACACAGTTCAGAATATCAGCGGGGAAATGATCTTTTCTCAAGATATCGTTTTCCAGGGTGTTGTGAATACTTTCGTCGTCCATGTGAACGAGACTGTTGATGACATCGATGTTTCTGAAATGGAACGAAACGCCGTTTACAAAAATCGAAATCAAACGATAAATGGTAGTATAATTTTTGTCGGTGGTGTCGACTGCAAGCAGAACGTATCGGTTGCCGGTTTAATAAATGGTGTTAATCTCACAGAACTAGTCAATAGCGCAGTCCGAATATCACGTAATCAATCTATTTTTGGCAAAAAGGAGTTTGATCAGGATGTCCAATTCCACAACATTATTACATCCCCCGGCACCGTCAATAACGTCAACTTGCAACAACTGAATGCAACTGTCATGAAAACAGACGGCGATCAACACATCCCATCTGACGTGATATTTAGAAATAACGTCACAATCGTCAACTTGACAACGTCGAATACTTCTGACATCAGTGGGATCAATTTTCAAGAGTTTTTGAAGAATGCCTTCCGTCGAACAAGCAACAACACCATCCGTGGAAATATCAGTTACGTCAACTTAAAAACAACAACTCTAACTTCTGAAGTCGTAGACGGTGTCAATATGTCAACTATTTTACTGACTAATGGCGATCAAGACATCAAAGGAACGATCAATTTTTCATCTATAATCGTTGATAATGTGACCGTGGTCGAGATGATTTCTGGTGTGAATATAACAGAATTGGATGCAATCGCGGTGAAGTTAGACACTAACCAAAGCCTGACCGGTAAATACACCTTCCAAAACGTGACAGTGAATGGTGACGTGTACATCAACGGGTATCTTAACGGCGTCAACTTAACTGAATACGGTAATTCTGTCGTATACCTTAACAGTAACGACACCATCAATGGCGTCAAAACATTTAATAACGTCTCGTTCGAAAATGTCATCTTCGAAGGCTTACTTAATGGGATCAACATGTCGCTTGTTGTTGGCGATAGTTTAAAAAGAAGTGGCGATCAAAAAGTTTGCATGAAGAAAACATTTCTCGCTCCTGTAATCATTAACGCAACTCTTGTCGATGATATTTCAGTTCATGGACTTCTCAACCTGGTGAACGTGACGAATTTATTTCAAAATGGTGTCATGTTAAACAACTCACAGATATTATTGGGCAACTATGACTTCCTGGACGGTCTCCATGTTGCAGATAATTTGACGGCGACATCCCTCAACAATTTGGACATCCCGAACGATATGGTAATGATTTCAAGTGATCAAAATATCACTGGAGCAAAATTCTTTCATGACGTTAATATCCGAAAAAACCTGTCGGTGAATGGCACTCTTGACGGCGTGAATGTGCAAGAACTTAACGACATTCGTGTTACATTAAGCACCAACCAATCTGTTTCCGGTAGAAAAGCATTATCAAAAGCTCTGGTTAACAACATAATTTTCCATAGCAACGGCACTATTAATGGCATCGATATATCTGAAGAGTTGATCAAGACAAATGAAGACTCGATTATATCAGGCGAAAAGTATTTTCAGAATGTGACAGTAATACATGACATAAATTCAAGAGCTGGAATTGTCAATAATATCAATTTGCCGGAGTTTAGCAGAAAAGCCTTGAAAACTGAAAGTGAGGAGATGCAAGAGTTGACAAATGACCAGAGGTTTCTCCATAACGTCACCATCGAAGGTAATGTTTGTAATTTTATTAAAATTACAAAATTTGTACGTGCGAACGTATAAAGGGTTATCACATTCCAACTAAATTATTTTTAGGTGATTTAACAGTGGTTGGTTTCATCAATGGAGTGAAAGTTGGTCCAACCAAGAACTACTCTTCAACCGTCAGCGACACGATCAAAGATCAACTGCTGCTTTTGACAGACGCTGCTCGAGTTCTTTGCAACTCAACTACTGAACTTTTGGCTTTGTCAAGTACGTTCACTCATGTTCATCTGTAGTTGTCTTTTCATGACGTCACACGTTTTATTTTAAATATTCTTCGCCTCCTTGAACATCATGACGTAATAAGGGAACTTCGGTAAAATTAAGTTTTGTTGTGAATGGAACTTTATGCTAGGGACCAAACTTATTTGTTTTGCAGGCTATGGAACAAGCTTCAGTGGTGTAAAAAGAGTATTTACGAAAATGTTTTCGACATTGGAACTTGGAAGAATTGACACGTATGTTCTGGACGAAATGGTGTTTGTTTCCATTGGTCGCCCGTATGGTTCCATCTGTGGTGATGCATATGTTCTGAAATGTACAATAGATATGACGTCATGTTTGATTATAAACACATTACAAACGAATAGCCTCGTTTTGGAGTTCATGGAATATAACAACTTCACCGCATTAAACATTTTTCATCAAGGTAGGAATATTTAATAAAACTTGAATATTTTCACCCAGAAGATGTTGTGAACCTAACAAACTATTTTGCTGTGGATACAACTACATCTGTTTTTTACTGCAGATGTAACTGAATCCTATTTGAAAATCTTAATCTTGCTTTCTATTTGCTTTGGTAAGAATTTTTCTTCAATTTCGTGCTAAAGTAGAAAGATCAAGATAAGCCAAAAATTATTGAATTCCTTGACTGGTCTGCAAATATTTTAATTATAATTGTCTCTCACATATTTCTACAATTTCTAACATTTTTCTTCTAGCCACAAACACAACAACTTCATGTAAACAAGTTCCTGAAATCTACATCTATTCTGCTTTCACTCAAAAATTTGAACCATACCAGACTTTGAATGAAGAGGTGATGACGTCATTAAATGCGCCTCTCGTGAGAAGCAAAAACGTGTTGAAGAAGCAGTTCGGAAAGAAAAACGCGGGAAAGTCCAATGGAAAGGAATTCTCAAACACTGTTGAATTTTTCCAAAAGAAACAAAAGAATTATATCGCGGCAACTGGTACCGACGAGCTAGAATCCGACTATGTTGACGTTTTTGAAATCGGCGGCTCTCAAGTGAACAATTTGGTGAAAAAACAACGAATAAATGTCGGCAGAGGCCGGGGTAAGAACGTAGCTGTCGGTAAATCTCCAAAATCTGGAAAATCAAAAGCTGTTCTTGCAGTTTCATCACTAGATAAAGGAGCGAAGATAAAATTGTATAAGGAAGACGAATCATCCGGTGAATTCAAATTTTACCAAACGATTGATGACGGCGCGTCGTCTATGACGCTTCAGGATGTCGGGAATACGTCAGTTTTGTCGTACACAAATCCATCAAAGGGTGTTGGTTTTTGCACTTGGCAAGGCGCTTCTGGGTATGACAATTGTAATTCGCTACATTTCACTGACACTGATAATGTAAATATGGTCGTTACATCCTCTGGAGCATTCACATTAGCCGTGACCGAAAACCAATTATTGATATTCAAAAGTTTATTTGATGGAGCAATCGAAAACTATTCGAATTCAACATGCTAAAAGATGGAGACATTATTATATTCCAGTTTCAAAATTGTAATAATTAAGACTTGTGTGAGTTCTCAACTTGTAATTTTTGTGTATATGTGATAATTTAAGTTATTAAGAATAGAATTAGATGAAATACACTGAACCACTTTTGCTATGTTCCTCATTCTCCTCATTCTCATTCTCTTTGGAATTGGTAAGCTACTGTTTGCATGTTGCTTTTTTTTATTTTCACAAAATTCTGTTTTTGAATTTTGTTTGATAAGTAATGCATATTCATTAAAAATTCTTTAAAACACTTAAGTAGAGAAAATGCTCTTTTACATTGGTCCGCTTTCTTTTGTATCTTTAAGGAGACAAAGTGAAAGCGAGTAACCAATATTTTTCAGTCCGCCCTCAACTTGCATTCGAGTATTTCACTTGCTACGAGAAATATGTATAGCATTGATTTTGTGCTACTTTTAAAGCCCTACAGATTGGACTATAGATATACGTCCAGGACTAAGGCTCGATATGGGGTTTACACCTCCTCCTCACCTACCCGCACTTCCGACGGGTCTGTGTAACGATATGCGCCGCTGCCCATACATAGAACAGGTAAGGAACCTTGGGTTGGAAGTTGGTTTGTAACAACTTGTTGCTTGAATCGTTGCCATGGTAATACGAAAGATCCTCATTTTGCAATATTAACGTTTTTTATGCTTTGGTCCATACCTCTGCAATTTAAAAGTTACCATGGTTTCGCACACTCTTATCTGAAAATTTGTTTCCTTATATCCGATAATTTTGGCCCTTACGTAACAACATCGAGGAAGACGTTTAGAATGTTTTTCATTTTACTAAAGCTGAAGGGGGACTAGAACTTCTGTTGTGCGCATGCAATACAACATTGTTCCGTTGGACGAGCATGAAACAATTTCTAGTGCTGCCACTTGTATAATATTGCATCGGTTTGCTGCACGTTTTTAAAGAAGAAGGAAAGGTGTTCACAACAAATGCAGAGATTAAAACAGCCTGTGTTGTAACATGATGGCTGGGATACAGAACGAAGTTGTTCTAACTCTTCCGTTATTGGATGATGAAAAATGAAAAGTTCCTTAAAAGAAGATTCAGCCATGGTTGGCAAAAAAGAGATGTTTTAGGGTCTTCCATGCCATATTTCAGGAAGTGAGAAGTGATCCAAAAACATGCAAGATTTATTGGTATGAATAATGTACAATATTTATATTTAGTAGACTTGCTTTCATAAGAACTGCAGAAGGAAAATACGCAATTGAGAAGGTGCAGTTCTCCGGCAGAGCTGATTTGCTTAACCTTACAGTACTGAAACTTTCGATCCTTAGAATTTCAGTTCAGAATATCGAGACGAATAACATTTAGAAGCGATTATCGATGTGTCAAATGCTCCCATAAAAAAGGTAAGCTCCGTTTACCTGTCGACGTCAAAATCCGAGGCTGAATGTCTTGAAATTTCAAATAAATTTAACGAGCGTTGGAATTTATCCAATGGTATAGACGAACTTCATGGAAAGAATATAATGATGCAACACCCAAGTAACTCAGGCTTCCACAATAGAAATTGTACTGATAGTTTGTACTAAGGTACTGATAGTATTGTACTAATAGGTTCAGAGGAGCAGTTTCTATATGCGGGAGTTGGTACCAACGTTAGATACAACGTTAGATAGATGTTGGTATTTGAGACCAGAGTGAGCTATGAAAAGCTTTAGAAAAAGGAACTTTGAATTCAGCCATTATCTAAGTGCCAAAATCCCCTTTGTAATTACCAGGCGATGGTGCATTCCCCCTCAAAATATTCCTTATGTAACGATATCTGAAGAAGAGTCTTACATTACAAAAACGTATTTTCAATTACCGTAATTTCTCTAATTTAATACGGCCGAAAAAATAATTATTTTGGAGGTGCCGCACTAATAACACGGGAGGAATTAAATTGCTTTGAGCCGACAAATTTTTTACCGCACTAAAAATAAGAGGAAAATTTCGGTCTGACCGCACTAAATTGGAGGAGAAATGAAAAATACACAAAAAATTTTATTTTTTATTTTTCTTTTCGTTCTTTTTAAAAGTTTTTTCTATCCCTAATTTTCTTCTTTCTTCAAACTTTCTGATCTCATCCAAGGTTTTCTGCTTCATTTGATCGTATAGACGAATGTTCTCTGTGGTAAAAATGATGTCTGCAGGAACTTCCATTCCTCCTTGAGAAAGATCATGGGAATATCTCCTTTCTCCTGTGACTTTTACAGACAACTTCCCTCCACTTTTGATGAAGAAGTACCGTAATGCTTCGATTAGACGCCCGGGGCGTTAATTAAATTTTTTGAATTTTTAGGGGGCGTCTATTCGAGGGGGGCGTTTAAAAGAGGGGGGCGTCTATTGAATTTTTGTGAAACTCTTCATTTTCGTAAATATAAATTAAATATAAACATCGATAAAAAATATACAAAATTAAACTTCAAGATCATCGTCAAAGACAAAGTTTCCAACTGTTAGTTTAAAATTTAAAAAGAAAGGCGTCTATCGCAAATTTCCATATTTTTATACAAAATGAAAACATTGAGGCTGAAACAATGCAATGTAGTAGTTCTACATGCCTTAATTAGTGTGTCTCTAATAAACGCCCCTCTCTAGAGAGGGGCGTCTAATAGAGGGGGCGTTTATTTAAAAATCTCCTGAAAAGGGGGGGCGTCTATTCGAGGGGGGCGTCTAATAGAGGGGGGCGTTTAAAAGAAGGGGGCGTTTAATCGATGCATTACGGTACGTGAGCTTTGACAAAAATTTGGGAACGTGTCCCACTGTTTGGTTATGGCTTTTTATAGCCAAGGTGTGTTTGTCTTCAACTAGAGCACCAGCTCTCACTTCTGGCGCAACAGTTAAGATGGAACCAATGTCAGCAGTCCATTGAGTCCAGCTGTAGATATGATATCCCCTGATGCAACATGCAGCTGTAAATTCCTTTTCTAATACTATTGGAATTTCCAAATCTTGATCAAGAAGTAATTTGAGATTATCATGCATTTGCTGTGTTGTTATCTGACTAGCTACCCAAGCAATTGAAAAAGAAGACGCTGTAGTGTAATTCGAAAAGTTGAAAAAATATTTAAAAAGATCGAATGTTTATCAGGGGAAAATCCCTGTGTTGACATTCGATTTTCTTTGGCCAATCAAATCGGATGAAGAAACTTTTGGCCAATTAAAAGAAGACTCAGTGGAAATCCACTCAAATTCACGTGTGCTAAATAAAAATATTTACCCTATTACCCCGCATATAAGCGCTGCGCCTATAGCAAGGAGAATCAAGTTCTGGCACGATTTGTTTATAAAAAAAACGCCGACTTATAGGCGCATGCGCTTATATTTAATTGAACATTTAGAACGTCCTTTCATAGCCTGGAATAAGAGCCTTCCGTATGGGTGGGGAAAAGTCTAACAGGAAAAGCAGGTCCACAACATCGTCATCATTGGAGTCACCCTCATCATCAGAACTAAAGTCTGAAATTACAGGAGAAAGAGGGAAAACAAGAGAAGGAATGGCTTGGAAGCACCATGTACCTATACGGTGAAAGGACCACACTTTATGGTGTCTAAAGTGGAACTTTTTGTAAGAGATTACCTGAGAAGAACAAAATAAGTCGTCATTAAGATGTAAATATTTTATTGGTTTCGTCCCCTAAGCTTGGACCTGTGATCGAGTCATTTCGACGGGATATAGGCGCATTGCGCTTATAACCGGGGTGCGCTTATATGCGGGGTAATAGGGTAGCCTTTTTTCTCTCTAACTGTGTTTGGCGTGGTGTGTCTTATTCCTGTTCTTCGAAATCACACAAAACCATGTCAACCCAAACAAACATAATCGGCTTCTTTAAAGCATCAAACACGAGGAAACGTCAATCCAACATAACCTCTTAACTTCTGAAAAAAAGAAAGTTGACGACGATGTGGTACATTTAAAAAGTGAGTTAATATTAATTAATTCTACGTAACATTTTGCTTAGTTATTATAACGATGCTCTATATAGAAACCCACCCATCAAAATCTTTTTACAAGGTTTTAGAAAATTACCTTCGCACTTCGTGTTTTTTATCTTATCAAAGAAAGAAAAGAAGGTTTTGAATTTTCTTAGCTATTTACATTTTACACGTTTTTTTTTTTATAAGAAACCAGTTTATAAGAAACGTACATGTAGAATCTCGAAAAATTAAGAAACTTTTAGAACTACATTACATGACTATTTTTTCAAATAAGAAACTTTTTCACACATATTTATATTTCTTTTTCCGTGGCAAAAGCTGTAAGCCATCATCGTTTATATCCTTTATTATATTTCTTTTACTGTATAGTTGATATTTGTTGAGATTTCGTGTTGCGTTCATACATATGACTACTGTATTAGTCGATATTTGTTAAGTTTTTCTGTTCATGTTCAAAATTAAGAAATTAAGAAGAAACTTTTGGAACTAAAAACACCAAAATTTTTACCAAAATTAAGAAACTTTTAGAACTAGCCCCTTCACCTAGTTTCTTATTAAAAAAAAACGTGTATTCTTTCAGCTATAGCAGCACCCCCACCAAACAAAAAGCCAGTCGGACGACCACCAAAATCGCTTTCTAATGACCAAATCAATCAAACGCTGGAAAAAAATCATGACTACAACGATCTTTTACAAAAGGTTCCGTATTTCGATTCTTATTGACTTTCACTTACACCAAGAAAGGATAGATACCTCCACCGCCGGAATTGAACACTCAACCCGCAAACGTTTTACTGAAAAAAGATGGAAATGCGAGAACACTACTTACTTACACAGAACTATGCGGCTACTGCTAAAGTCTTTAATGTCAACAAATCCACTCTTCGAGACATTGTGAAAACTGCTGCAAGAAAGGTTAAACTGACTGACAAAGGAAACAATCCAGGAGCTGGTAGGCCACTAACCTATGTCCTTTGGAGGTTGAAAACGATCTTGTATGTTGGATTCCCCAGTTAAGGGATTTACATGTGCCAGAGAAGGGGAAAAGTGTTATCCGTCCTCACAACCCTACATTCATCGCAAGCCGTGGTTGGATTGAAAAATCTTTTGCAAGGCATCGTCTATCCCTGCGCAGTAGAACATCCGTAAGCCAAAAGCTTCCGCAGCAGTTGGAAACTTCCATCACAAAGTTTTATGCCGATGCTGGTCGCTACATGAGGATTGGTAAATACTCATTGTCACTTGTCGCGAATATGGACGAGACACCGGCTTTTTTCGATATGGTTCCAACAAAAGGTATCTCCAAAACTGGTACTAAAGAGTGCGTGATAAGGACATCAGGTAGCGAGGAAAAACACGTGACCTTCGTCCTTTCAGCTGCTGCCGACGGAAACATGCTTGAAACCCATGCTGATTTTCAAAGGCAAGACGGAAAAAACCATCGAAAAATTACGTATACCAGAGGGGTTTGTGGTCAAAACCCAAGAAAAAGCTTGGATGAATGAAAATTTAATGCACGTTTGGCTGGATGAAATTTGGTTGAAGTATGTCAAGAAAGTTTCAAAGGATATCGGATTCGACAATTCACTTTTGACGTACGATGCATTTTCAGCACACAAAACAGATGATGTCGAGAGCAAGCTACTCCAAAATAAATCAGATGTATTAATGCCGGCCGGATGTACATCAAAATGTCAACCAATGGATGTGTGTATTAATAAGCCATTCAAAGCGATTTTAAGAAAATGTTGGGTCGAGCATGTCTCTAAAGCCATCGAGAAAATGCCTGCACCATCATCCAAAGCCGAATACAAGCTTCCACCACCAAACAGGCAAGATATTGTAGACTGGGTTGAAATAGCGCACAAAGCTCTATCAAACGATAAAGACATGGTGATGAAATCATTTGACGTGTGTGTCATAAGCACAACAAATCCCAATAAAGTGCGAAGTGGTACTTTCTACGAAAAATGCATGGCAAATGGCAAAGTCGTCCTCGAGAACGACGACTCAGAAGAAGACAATCCATTCGATTTGTAATTTTTTAACACTTTTTTTATACAGTATGAAAGAAAGACGTTGATTTTTAAAAAATAATTTTTTCAGTCTGCACTATAATTAGAGGAAAATTTGGCCTTTACCGCATTAAATTAGAGGAAAATCATAAATACGTAAAACAGGACCCGCATTAATAATTAGAGGAATTAAATTAGTCCAAAATCGTAAAAATAATTTCCCCGCATTGATTAGAGGACGCATTAAATTAGAGAAACTACGGTATCGTCTGCCTAGGAGAGGAAGAATAACTGAAAACGGATTCGGAATCCTGGCCAAAAGATGCCAAAAGATGCCAAGGTGAGAACTATAACATTGCCAATGATAATTGGCAATCGATCAATGGACTGATAAGAAACCGAAAAAGGAGAGATGAGGAAGAGCTGCGAAAGTTAATATTTAAAGTCCAAATGGGCAGATGTGCCAACATTTCTTCAGTTCATTGATAGTGAATTTTCCTTCAAACTGTTCACTGAGCTTGGTCGAAAGCCATACTCTAAATATCTCTATACTCTTGAAGAGTGTGGTTCCATAAAAGCTTATTAGATCATCGATTTCTTCACTTGAGAATGTGGTCTTTTTCTTCTCCTGTAAGTCAGTTATGTTATGTCTTCGTTACACTTCACTTTTTCGATGGAACTTCGGAGCTAACATTCTTCTTTACCTAACACGATCTCAAAGAGAGGAAAAGTTTCTCCAGTTGATCACATTGTATACATTCTCAAACGATTCAGCTAAATTTACTTTTTAAACTTCTCTCTTCTTTTTATTTTTGTAATATGGAGAAGGATTCTCCTTGTAATATGCAATCAACCGTTTCTTTTCGTCAGCAAGCTTTTTCTTGTCGTTATCCGCCATCATTAAAATACTGTTTTCCTTTCACCAAACTATACACGTTTTTTTTAATAAGCAACACAAAGCAACAGTACTACAAGGACCTTAGAAATATGAAGTTTTGAAATGATGCAACACTAGCAATAAATGGGGCACGGGTGTTTTTTTTCCTGCGCATGCAATAGAGTAATGTTGCATTGCATGCGCACAAAAAAAGCTCTACTCCCCCTTCTTAGCTTAACATCATTATCAGATTTTCAACATTGTCTTGAAGTCTTGCTAGGAGAATCGCAGTATTTCGTATTGACTTGTCTTGTTACCCTAAGTTCTTTACTTTCACATTAACTATGAAGTGTTAATTGCTCAACCTTTATTGTTAAAATACTCATTGTTTCAAAAATACTTGTGTGTTTTGTCGTTTTCTTTATGGCCCTGATATAACGTATAAAGCACGCGCACAATTGCTAGGCGAAGGATAATCTATAAATCCTATAAATGCCAGAAGGTTTCTAATTTCCTTTCAATTATGCTTTGATTTGATTGGTCACTTTGATAACCAATTTTCTCGCGTCCCTCGGTTTCCCATGTTCCCAGGTTGGAATTTTACCAAGAAAATCCTTGAAGTTAAAATATGTTACATTATCTTATCTTTTGATATATTATATCATTTACAAATGAAAATGTGTTTGACCGGTTAAATATAAAAACTATACATCAGTCGTTAAGGAGATATATGTACATCTTTGGTGTTTTTTTTTAAGAACTATGATGATCATAGAAAATAAAATGGAGAAAATCGTTTCACAAGGAATAGCTTGGAATCAACGACGGTGGAGTGCTTGTTGGAGTGGTACTTACTCCATTCACAGGAAGTTCCTTAATGGCGTTGGAACAGGAGGCTAGCCTCTTTTTCAAGTTATTGCTTTCCTCGTCACATCTCGTGCGCTTTACACGCAACGAATCAACCTCTTGTTTGATGCGGTCGATCTCCTTCAGCTTATACGATATTTGAGTTTCCAAATCTAAAAATAAAACATTAGAAACATTGGAACATTGATGGACATCATTAAAACACGTGACAGGTTCCTGTCATGCATAGCTACCTTTTGCTTGTTGTTGATATCTTCTCAGTTGGCCCTCATCACGTGCTTTGGCTCGCACCAGTAAATCTGACACTTCGCTTAGTAAACCAGCTTCCCACAGATGGCATAGTAATGGCGAATTTACTGGAAAAAAAATGCAGTAGTTAGTCGGTGTTTGGGGGACCCGTGATAGTTCAAACTAGATTTTGCATCTGAAGAACTTACCGTCAAAAGAATCCGACATAGACGCTGGACTCATCGGATAAACAGACGTCTGTCCATTTTCGTTCTAAAACATTAATGAGGTTTTCTACAAATATATTCAGGAAATCAATTTCAAAGCCTAGTTCACATCATACTGTATTAAGTGATGATCTTATGGAGATGCGAGATAAAAACAATCCATACCGGCTCTCCCTTAATTTCATTTTCTCTTTTAATAGGGAAAGAATTTTGCTCAACAACAACGATAGGATCTCCTTCGTCATACTTCGTATGGACAGGTGGAGAAGAATCGGATCTCGACCGATGAGGAGAACGGCTCCGTGGTGGAGATGCAGGCGAACATGTACTGTAGTATGGTCTCTGCGCATGCGCCATTGAATTTGATAGAGGACTGGATCTAGAACGTGACGGGATGTCAACCATGGTCATTAAACTCCGTGGATCATTTGCAGCTGATGACGTCACCACTTCGTTGTGAGTAGTGGGGTACACGATCTGATAGAAATACAAGTGTGTGTTTTTCCTATATATGCACATAGCAGTATAAAGTTACATTTGGTTCTTGTATAGACAGATATTATTTCGTATTTCTATGTTGAGAATACTGATGTACATTCAGTAAATGAATCTACATAAATGAGAATATAACGGAAACGGATAGGGACACAAAGATCCGTGAACGATGATATTTTGCTTGAAAATGGTTTAAAACATCAAACGAATTTTTCATGTGAGGGGATTTTTTCTTTGCGTGGATTAATTTTGGCGACTTTTGCGATTTTTGCGAAATCCACGCAAAATTTTATGACAATTTTTTTCTTTCTTTCTTTGTTCAACGTAAAACGCCGCCGAAAAACAGAGCAATATGTTGAAAAATGTTTCGGGCAAGTTACATCAGAGACAACCAACTTGACAGCGTTCTGAAGCTTACACAAAAAAGATAAGAACCGATAGTAGTTCAGTGGACACTCAGTAGAGGACTAACTTTTGTCAGGCGAAAATTTGAAGCTATATTTATAAAATACACGCTTTCACTTTGTTCACATTCGCAAAATAAATCCATACATTTTCCTTGAGAAGCTCTGACTCGGAAAAATTTATCCACGCAAAACGCTCTCAAACCTTGGCTCGCAAAAATTAATCCACGCAAAAAAAATCCCCTTAAGGTAGTCACTAGTTTCCAGTTACGTTTGACAAAAAAAAAAAACAAAGCGAAGCAATAATACACAAAAGGCAGTTTACCTTAACTAGTTCGTCAACAATGTTATTGCAACCTTTTGATATAGCAATATCGAGGGGCGTCTGGTCTGCGTTATTAGTGATCGTTTTGTCCGCCCCAGCCCGAAGTAAAGCAGCAATGGCGTTGCATGCGTGGTCAGATTTCAGCTTTTCCGTCACTGTCGCTAGTATATGTAAGCATGTGTTGCCATCGTTGTTGCGTGCGTCCAATGCAGCTGAGCATTGTGCTTCTAAAAGTTCTCGAGTTTGTAACGCCATCACTTCAATTGCTGTTTGAAAGAACACTAGCCTGGATTCTGAGGTGACCAGTAAGGTTGCAGCCAAATGTAACGGTGTATCGCGATTAACACAGTCTGGTAAACACATTAGGCTGGGAAGTAAAGCACAGATCTTACGAAATTTTGGTTTTAATTCTTTAGTGGTAAATTTTGGTCGTGATCTGTACAAGTATAATACAGTACGATGGAGTGCATTTTCGCCGAGTCCGGCCACAGTTACTTTCGGATCAAACCCAGTATTCAACATCCATTCCAGGGCATTACATTTTCCAAGCGAAGCTGCCCAGTGAATAAGAGGTAGTCGATTTGTCGCAACAGGATCAGGGACTTCATCGTTTTTACCCCAACCCAACGCTTGGTATTTGTCCACGTGACCTTTTAAAACATCTAAGTTTGAGAGATGTCCCAACTGGTCTGTACAATTCACGATAGCCTGTAGTATTTCGTGATGTTCAGGACACTCCATCGTCTTATCACAAAATGGTGTGCACTTCCTCCATACAATCATACTTGATTCCATTGGTGAAGAATGTACTGAATGATAACTCGACATCTTGATGCTAGAAATGAACAAAATGAGGTTGAAGATTATCAGGTAATATATTTTCTCTTCATAGATTTGTCATGTAAACTTCAGCCTTTGTTGTTTAACTTCAGCCTTTGCTGTTTAACTTTGTCAGTCGAATACGGTAACAGACATATAACCAGCAGTGATGAAGCTCTTAGTAGCTAAATACTTATTTTCTAAAATTAGTTACAATATAGAAGCGATGGTGAAACTAGAACAAAGGTGCCAATACAACATTGTTGATTTTTTGACACTTTTTCAACAGAAGGTATGAACTGAAACTTATAACAACAAAGAGGCTTCATCACCTGTGAAATATCAGAAGTTACCATACAATGTCGAAACAAAAGTTCCATTAACGCGTTTTGCATTATATAAAGACCAGCTTATTACTGATATCATCAAGCAACCCAGCAAAGAGGTGGAGAGAGTATAACAAATGTAGAGGTGGAGTTAAATAACATGCAACTCTTTTCACGGCGATGAAGATGTAAAGTAACAATTTTTAATCACACTTTCGTTCTTTCTGAATAATTTATAATTATGACGACGAGAGAAAAACAAGACGTCAACGACGAATAATAAAACAACTTTACTTTTCAGAATATGTTTATATTCTACTTTGCATCTGCTGCGAAAAGAAATTATTTCCTGAACAGTTCTGCATGATAAGCACGAGAGTGTACCTGCTCCTCGCTGCTGCACAAGCCAACTAGTTTACAAGTTGTGTGGAGGAGGTGAAACAACCTGATCTCTGCAAAACAATAGATCGATATTCTTATGTTTTCATTTTGTCACCCAATATGTTCAAGTAAAAGATTCATCTGAAACATACATATATAAACATACATTACTCCTAGAAAATATATCAGTAAAAACAATCAGTTTTCTTCTCTTTCTTCTTCTTCTTCATCTTCTTCTTCTTTTTTTCTTTAATGACACTTGTGTTACTATGGTAACAACACGGTCGATGTACCATGTAACTTGTTTGAGAAAATATTATCTTGTAGTATAATAAAGGGGAAATGCAGAAGAAATGCTTTGGGAATATGTAACTTCAAACATCATTTTGTAAAATTCGAAAACAGGATTTAAAAACCTGGCACCGAGGTTGTTTTTTGTTTGTTTTTTTTTTTTCAGCTGTCTTGAAATGCAGTTGGCTAACCATGTGGTGGTGAAAACTACTACTATTGCCTAATGCACACGCGCGTTACTAATAAAACAGTCGATGTTTTTATTGTGAACGTATACAAAAACCGTTCATATACAGGCGGAAGTTTTTGAAGATGGTTTTCTCAAAATTGACCAAAACAATTTTATTCCAAATTTTGAAGAAATAGGTTTAAAATTGTGAAACTGCAAAAATATGTTCTTATGGCCACAAAATCGGATTAGTACAGTTTTAAAATAGAGCAAAGGGAAGGGGAAAAATCAAGTGGGAGATGGTAACCAAGGTGACGCAGACGTATGGTGCAGGCTATCCGATCAAGTACTATTAGATGAATAGAATATTCCATCGTATGAGAACCTTTTTCGATGACTTGGTCAAATGTTATGTTGCAAACGTCAGATTGATCAGAATTCATATCACAGCATGGCTAGCCTAATCATTTGAACTGCTGAGCGAATCAAAAAGTTGTTCCGCCTTTAGTACATTTTTTTTTCTTTTTCAGCGACAATATGTACAAAAAATAAAAATAAATAAATAAAACATTTTCTCTTCACTTTTGTTTCTAGCTATCCTTTACGGAAAACAAATTTCCTCGATATCCTACAAACAAAAATCCCTTTGTTCTGTGAAACATGCGAGTTCCCGAAACACCATGCTCTTGTAGAACATGAAACACCATGCTCTTGTAGAACATGAACAAACTCGCATCTTCTTGGCTTTTTGATCGCCGTCCGAATATAAAAAAGACAAGGAACCCTGGGTACAAGGTTGATGAAAAAGTATACGGGAATACCTGACTACGAACAATTGCTACGGAAACTCTAGTGACATCACAATTCGCCAGTCCTTAAGAATATTATACCTGGATTTTTTCGTCAGCCCGCTACGATTATCGTGATGTGTATGTGCATCATTCTTACTGGTCTTACTGATATTTAACCATATTTATTTATTTATTTGGTATTACTTCACGTGACTAGCCTCATTCAGTTGTTATTGCATCTGCTTTCCAGGAGGGGCCACAGCTTAGGTTGGAGGCTCCGAAGTATTTGACACTCTCATGAATGACAAAAACCCAATCAAAGGCCTGTGCTCTTCTGGGTGACCTCCTGAAACACCCAATGTATCATCTACCCAATTTCCCTTGCATGGCAAGGGTCAACCCGGCGCTACGGTACATCACTCGCGCATGGTGAATCGCCGCCAAAGGGAATTGAACCCCGATCTCCCGCATGAAATACGAGCGTGATAATCACTATACTACGGCATCACATGTCATCACATGTCAACACATCACATCACATCTACATGTCAGTTCTTTCGTTTCGTACAACTTCAGTCATGCTCTTGTCAAAATTAACTCGTCAAAATTAACTCATCAAAATTAACTCGCCCATTTTTCTATAGTAAAAGCTTTCTTCCCAGTGTTTTTTTACATTGCTTTGTTAAAAAAAGTCATGCATACCTTGTCATAATATTGAATACTAAGTTAATGTTTTTTACCACCTCTAATTTGAAATCCCTTAAAATCCCTCCCTTCGTGTGCTCTTCTCCAAATGTGGGCAGAAATAATAACATCTTGTTAAACTCAACAAGCTATTAAAAATGTATGTATTAAAAATGTCTTGTTAACCGTCACGTCACCGTCACCGTCGCCAAAATTAGACGCAATAACACACGTATTAATTTTTACGTCAGTTTTTCTTGTTTGTTCTCAGGATAACCGAACCATAAAATTAAGTACTGTATACAATACGATCGCATATGCAGATTGTTGTACAACACTATGTGGTGTGAATCTACCTGAAGCACCACCGTTCATTTTTTTTCAGGACCAAAATGTTTTACACACTTTTTTATAAGAACAATTTTATAAGATCATGAGCCTCAGTTTTGGCCGAAAAATAAAAACAAAATTACGAACAGCCTGAGCCTGAATTTTCTTGTCAACTAAGAACAGTACAGGATGTGAATTTTTCTAGACAATAGTTTAGAAGTTTATTATGTTCACTTATTAATGTTTACTAGAAGTTCCAGAAATAAGAACAAAATAAGAACAACCTGAGGCTCAAATTAATGTTTCAAAAATTAAGAACAGCCTAAGCCTGAATTTTCTTATAAAATAAGAACAATTCATGATAGGAACAACTCATGATGTGAATTCACTCACTGGCAAATGCTTTAGAAGTTTGTTTTTTTTTACCTTGCATACCCATATCGGGTCATTGCCGAACAGCAATCATGCTTTTAAACAGTTGTTTTTAAAAAGATTAATTTAAATTTTACTGGAAGTTCTATAATATAAGAACAAAATGAGGCTGAAATTTGAAGCTGTGTAAAGCTAAGAACAAAATAAGAACAATTCAGGCTGAAAAAGGCTCAAAAAATAAGAACAGCCAGCCTCGGGTCAGATTTTACTGGTTCTTATAAAAAAAAAAAGCGTGTAATGTGAAACTGTGTTCTTAAAGCCAAGAACAGAATAAGAACAACTCAGGTTGAAAAAGGCTCAAAAAATAAGAACAGCCAGCCTCAGTTCGGATTTTACAGGTTCTTATAAAAAAAGCGTGTATTTCAACTTATTTTAATTGGATATAACAGTACATTAAGAGTAACAGATAATTTACAAGTAATCTATGTATGTGTATTTTCTATACAAAACTGTGTGGCAACAAGAATGCAAATGTTTGCGTAAAAAAATGAATGAATATCATCAATTCACCTTTCCGGAATATCTGTTTATAAACCTTCTTTTACCTAGGTAATGCCAACCTCTGTTCCAATGTCAAAACAGATTTAAAACTATCGAAAGCTATAAAATAACAACTCATGAAAATCACTGAGCTGCTAAACAGTTAGCAAAACATAAGTATGAGGTTGGCTGCATAAATTAAACCAAAAGGCGGGAAATCGGGAAACGTTCTTAAACCTGTACGTAAAATGTACGAGAATAAAAAAGTTAACAGGGAAGGGTACATATGAATGCTTTACATGAGTGAGTTAAAATTTGTGAAGACTTGTGTATTTTCAGGACTTTCTACAAAACAGAAAATAAACGAGGAATGTCACTCTACAGCAGCCTCAAATGGCTAATTCTACCTGGCCGTGTTCTTTGCCGTTCAGCCAGCTGTCTGCTTCTCTTCTTCTCTGTTTTGGTTTATTATCACGAACGTACCTCTTCCGAAACTGTTTGTTCGCTGAAGACCCTGTTCTGTTATAATGACTCATCAATTATTTATAACCATACAATATGTTCCAAGATCCAATCAAATTCAATCATCTTCCCACATTGCTGGATACTTGCGAAAACGTGTTACTATCAATTATTCAAAAGCATCTCAAATTTTCGACAGTACTCAAATATTTATAAGCTTCCATCGTTCTTTCATTAAAGTAGAGTGTTGGCAGCTGGCTTCCTACTCATACTAACACTCTTCTTGTTGAAAACGTCTGTCAAAAATTAAGCAGCTTAAGATATATTCCCGTAGAAGTATTTTTTCATCTTCTTATTTCGGAAGATAATATTATTGCAGTTTCTGCCCTGACATCGGAAACTTATAGAGGACGAAATAATTCTTCTGGATCATTCCCGTCTCATTCTTTAAAATTCTTCCACGTAGGATAATTGGATTTCTTTTTCCTTTTGTCTCTACTTAATCATATAAAGAACTTAGAAGCTTGTTATTGTTGTGACGTAACCATTTAGTCTTGCTTGTTTCAAATTCAATTACCGTCAGTGTGAAAGACTTCATTTTTGAATTCTTTCTAATAGAATTAAAGATCTTTATGCCTGCATATCGCATATTTGGTCGTAGGATATAAAAAATGCAGGTTACAAGAAAAACATTTTCATTCTAACATGTTTTTCAACTGGAATTCAGTTTTGTGCAACTTCTAAAATGTTTGACGCGATACTCGATTATGCAATTCTTGATTCTTTTTTCTTTTAAGATGGCACTGCTAATCATGTAGTATCACTTTGACTGAGGCTTAGAAATACTGTGATGTGGTCAAATATTTTTCCCACTTTTTTCAACTTCAAGGAAATTAGCGGAGAATTTTTTAAAAGATTTATCGGATGTGTATCGTAGGCGAACCTTTGTTTTGTCTTGCGATACAGTAGATGTGTTGTGACACCGAACTGTTAGCATGGCTATCTCGACCACAAAACATTCATGAACATGTCAGACCTGCCCAATGTCATACTTCATTAATCTATTTATCTTTTGACTGATAAAAGAATTACTCACATCCGCCAGTTACTATGAGAAAGTCAACAAGACGAAGAGTTTATTTGATCTTTCTTTCAGCACGACCTTTAAAAACTTATTCATATCACCTACTCGGGGGGATCAAGCACAGGTCACGTGAGTAAACGACTTCGTACCCAGTAAGTGTAGAAGTGGTCTGGTCGATTGAAAAATTATTTTGTGTTGAAATTCACAAACTCAATTTATTTTTCTGAATAAGCAGACGTGTTGGTATTATTGTTGCTAGGTGATTATTTGTTGCTAAGCAATGTACTTATTCCCTTGTTAAATATGCTGTTGGAAAAAATCGTTCCCTTTTCATGGTAGTAATAAAGAAAGCCACTTGTAATAAAAAATCAAGGGAATGAATATATTTATAAACATAAATGCTTGGATGTGATCTATTAGGAAAGATCTCAACCAAAACAGAAAAGAAAAGAAAATGAAAACACGAATAACACGAAAACAAGGAAACAAATGAACTGAACATCGAATACATTTAAGAAAAGTAAAACTGTATAAACCTTACGTATTTTGCACTTCTTTGCACATAAAGACGTTAAGAGCCTGCTTGATCACATCGAAGAAGTTTTGTGTTGTGTCGTGTAAAAGACATGATGGTTGCTACTACTCTCCAGACATTCTGAAGAGCATCCGATCAACTCATATTACTGTCAAAACAATGGAATTAAGATCACGTGTCACATAGAACACGACCTCATCTAGAATTATTGTTTTCTGATTGGTAGACGGTGATGGCATGGTTATTGTTTTCGTTCCATGATGGTATTGTGTCATAATTAAGTTGACCATACACGTTTCTTTTCACGAGAAGTTTTTTGAAACGTAAGATGAGCCGATAAAAA
The DNA here is from genome assembly GCA_027922465.2 of Turritopsis dohrnii. Classification (NCBI taxonomy): domain Eukaryota; kingdom Metazoa; phylum Cnidaria; class Hydrozoa; order Anthoathecata; family Oceaniidae; genus Turritopsis; species Turritopsis dohrnii. The sequence continues at coordinate 444,147 of BQMF02000026.1, forward strand.
AGAATACTATACATTGACAACACCTCTGCGGCTGCTGTGATTCAATAGAAAGACTTGTAAACTTTCTAACCAGGGGGTTCATATTCCTGTTGTGCTGGTGTGAAGTGAAAATTAGAGAATGCGATTAAAAAGAGACGTGTCTAATTTCAATCACCTGCGGTTATTCAAAACCCTTCCGAAGGCGGATGGTGGGTTTGATTCATCACACAAAGACATGTATCAAATAAAGCGAAATTGCTGTTTTGTTAAAAAAAGAAATTTATCAGCCAGTTGGCTAGAAGGTAGAAACAAGGTAGAAAGGGAGGTAGATGTGACAAGTTCATCTCTTAATCAACTAGTACACAGCAATCACGTGGGAAAGGAAAACCGATTAATGATAAAAATGAACTTCTCCTTTATATTACCGACTGAGCATGCGCCTGCGTCTGCCTTCATTAACCTTTTGAATCTTCGATATATACTATGATATCATTTCAAACGTTTTACAAGATAAATCCTCTTGTGTTGAGTTTGTAGGAATCGCTAAATAAACATCTAAAGAGACAGAATATTAAACTTGATAAACAGCAGAGACATCTTTAGCTTTGTCTAATACTTTAAGGGCGGGAACTTAAAGGGCGGGAACTTCAAATGTGGGAACTTTCGCGGACAGAAGCATTAGTGCGTGAAAAAAATTTCGTGAATGTCAAGATCCAAGAATTTATTTGATTGAATTATACAAGAGGTCTTATCACATTTATTTGTTCGTTTGTTTATTTTTATGAATATCACACTGGGCAGATATTTCAGAACATACTGGTGTAGCTAATGCGCCATGTTCAGGTAAAAATGATAAAGAAATAGAAAATAATGAAAGTTAACAAATTAAACGTTAAGGCCGTCGCAAATGCATCCAACACGTCAGCCAACACGTCATCCGACATTTCATCCAACATCGAACATTTCTCATGTTAGATGAAATGTTGGACGCATCTGAGAAGTTTCAAAATGAAGAAAAAAATCGTGTTGGATGAAGTTTGATCACCGTCATCGAACTAGCTAGTGAAAAAATGTAGATGTAGAATTTTGACACACAGGACAGAGAAAATGAAAAGGATAAAATAAAAAAGAACGAATAGTAGGAATACAGCAAAATTGATGAGAAAAGGCAGGTTGAACCTATGTTGTGATGGAACCTATGTTACGAACGAAGATGGCGTCTGCAGTTACTTTATACTGAAACTTGAACAAATTAAGTTTAGAGGTAAAACCGTTCTGGCACTGTCGAACACTCCCTGGTAAGGAGATGAACAGCTTTCCCCCTTGAAAGAAAATGCCGTCTTTGCGTTCTCAAGTGTGACGATGCCAACAATAAATGAATGTTACCGAACTTTCTAGGAAGTACGTTGGTACTATATTAATCGCTCATTGTGAGGGAAAAATCTAATTTATTTATAAGTACGAAAATTATAAAAATATTAATATACAATTCTGAGAGCAGAAAACATTTATAGTTTAATTCCCAGCCTCTCATCCCGTCAGAGTTATCTATGTTTCTCTTGCCAAAACTTTCACTTTCTCTGAAAGTTTCTGCCAAATGAAGGTGGTTTTTTAGAAGGAAGACATGTTTTTCCCATACGATCGGGATAATTTTGCTAAACACGGGGGTTAAAGTAAATAATATTGATGCTTTTAACCATTCTTCTGGGAGTTTTGAAAAGAGATGATAATTGCGTAGTAAAGATGTTTTTTTTTTTTTGCATCGAATCTAATATTTTCTGATCAGATTGTAACGAACGAGAACTAGCGAAACCACGCAACCAAAGAAACAACATAACGCACGACAACGAGGTTAAATGTATTAATTGAGAGGCAAGTTCAACATCGTCGAGTAGGAGGTGATGATAGAGATAAACTCGGCAAAATTCACAACAAGTTCGAATAAAAATTCACAACAAGTTTGAATAAAAATTCGGGCATAACGCCATTATGGAAGTTTTTAACTCGAAGATTATTACCCTTAGTTTCATCTTATTTTATATTCAATGAGAAACCAGATATTTTTCAACAAAAAATTTACAAACCATTAACAGTAATTAACAAGGATTTCGTGTTGTGTATATCTCATGACACATGTAAGGGTTCAACAAAGCGACCATCATGACTAGGCTTAGATAACAAGGAAAGGCGAGAAGCAATGAAAACTTATACTGTTTCTTGATTCCAAAAGTTTTTTTTCCGATAATGAAGGTTCTTGACCTTAAAAATATATTTTTTTTACCGATTTTTTCAATTAATCCTATTTTAACTTAAATGGATCGCGTTAATTACTTGATGATCCACCCTCCATGACCTTGCTTCAGAACAGAATACGTAAACAGAAGTCCGTGTTGGGAGACAGATGATGATAACACTAGAGCAGACGGTCGTTGACGATGAATAATTCATATGTTGGAAGATAAGACTAAAGGTCGTTTTACACTAAGAGACGTCATTCACATGTGAAAGCTCGCGTGGTTTTACTGAGTGTGTGAAATGATTGGTTTAACACGCTTAATAGAAACATTTTACAGATAACATCTACTTGAACAACGAAGGCATAAGGTATAAACGCCAAAAGAGAGTTAGTTTTAGAAGAGGAGAGTCTTTTATTTTCCCTGAAAAAAGTCCACTATGGCTGCTACGGCAGGTTACTGACGTTCTTGATAATACAGTAGTGCTCGATAGGAAGAGTGAAAAGAAAAGTGGTCCCACTTATCGAACGTTTCACTTAACTGATTTTCGCAAAAACGGGTTCATCACGAATACACGTTTTTTTATATAAGCAACACGTTTATAAGCAACACTAGTAAATTTTCTCAAAAAGTTAAGCAACAGTACTACAAGGATCTTACATAAATTAGCAACATCAAATTTTGAAATAATGCAACACTAGCATAGCTAAAGCACATTTCATAAAATTGCCACACTAGTTGGTTACACTAGGTTGCAATACTGTGTCCTACACTTTGTACTTAAATACTTAAGCTCACACAAAGGTATTCAAGACTGCAGCCGTATGCCATTGTGCCTAGACTTGTTAGTTCTGTTCTTTAACTACCTTATCGGCCCTTTTTACGCCGGCCCTAATGTGGCGTTAATTTTGGTGCGCGGCGTTAAAAGGGCCGGCGTAAAAAGGGCCGGCGTTAAAAGGGCCAAAAAATGGAAATTTTTCCAAAAATCGGCGTTATTTTTTAAAGTTGAAATTTAGATTTGAAAAAATGAAACAAACTTTAGATGTGAAAGAACTCTTTGGAGACAATGAAGAGTCAGATGAAGTGGAAGTTGAAACAGAAATAGAGGTAGAATCAGATGACGATGAGGGAATTAGAGAAAATAATGAAAGCATTAATGAAAAAGAGGACGAAATAATTGTAATAGATTAAGTCTTACGGTGTATTAGATGATATGTATTAGAAGACATTTGTAGTAGAAGTTAAAATTTGAACAGAAAAAGTGAAAAATAGTGCTTTAAAAAATTTTTTTTTTCTTTTTTACTTTTGAGGCGTAAATAACGGCCCTAAGTGGCGTTAAGGCAAAATCTTGGGGTGGCGGAATAAGGGCCGGCGTAAAAAGGGCCGGCGTTAAATTAGGGCCGGCGTAAAAAGGACCGATAAGGTAGTTTATTAACTTGTTTGTGTTCTCTTGTTATCTCCCAGATGTAACAAATGATGGACATTTGTTCCATACCGATGAGATATTGATGAAATAAAGTATATACATCTAATTCATCAACGTACAAAAGAGTTATTCTTCAAAGACTGGAAATATATATTTTTTCAATTAATTCTTAGCAACAAATTAAGCAACAATACTACTAAAAAATGGTCATTTTTTAAACAACATTACTACTAAGGTCTGACCTTGGTTGCTTATAAAAAAAACAACGTGTAATAGAAAAAAGAAAAACGGGAAAAAGTGATAAAATAAAAGGCTTGGCAAAATCTTTTTATGTTAAAAACAAACATTTTTACACTTTTAAAGACACGTAATATTTATTTGCTATACCACACAGTTTTGACCTCAATTTCTTACAAAACTTGTATTTATCTACTAGACTTACCATATCTATGTTTGTTTGGATGCCTGCATCACTGCCATTTTAAAAATGTGACCATCGATGTAGTTTTCATGTTTTCATTCGTAGTCGAATAGAATGTTTTATCATGACCATTCGAACACATAAAGAATTCGAATGTCCTTTTAATTTTTTTTTACGAAAGTTCCACTTAAGCGACTAAATACATCCCATCAGACCAAAAAACAGTTCTACTTATTGAAAGCTACATTAATAATGGCAAAGATTTTCCAAACGAATAGTTTTCCTTGTCTGAATTTCTTATACCTTTTGACAGAAAACTAACGAATCATCAAATTAACCCCAGACAGTGTCGAGTAAAGCGAAGGGGAAAAGAGTTCTGAAGAGGTAAATACCTAAGAACAAAACATTTCTTTTAACGTTTTATTTGATATTTACTATATTAATTAATCATTTACATTTATCGTTCTACATCACTCTCCTCGACCTTGCTCGCTGGAGTTTTAACGATTTCTTTTAGAATTTTATTATGCTGGATATCAGACGAATTCAGTACACAGTTTTTTTTTATAAGAATTACATAAATCGAAACGAGCCTCATGATTCTTAAAAATTTTCAGTTTTGAGCCTTAAAATATTTTTAAGTGATTCTTAAATTTCAATTTATGACAGCCAAGTCCCTGATTATTGTTATAAAATCGCAAGCTCTGCTTTGTAAATAAAGATTTCCTTTAACAACGAATAAAGAACAAAAAGCTTCTTTCGAACATATTCATTCGAAAGGAAAATTCGAAAGCTCGAAAATGGTTATGCCTGATTTACACTGTAGATAAAAAAACGGAAAGTTGAAAAACTCTAACTGAAGAAAAAAATTGATTAAAATTTTTGAGGCTCAGCATTATTCTTAAAAGATTCTTAAAATTTTGCAAATTTGAGCCTTGTGATTCTTATAAAAAAAATTCTTATAAAAAAAAACTGTGTACGCTATGTGGACACAGTCTAGAGTGATTGTTCACTTAGGTCTACGAAGCATAGGCTAAGTCCTTGTTTCACTTCTGTTTAAAATGGCGAGCAGTCAAACAAAAGTAATGACAGTGACCCAAGAAATCCGGAAAATCTTCACAAATCACGGAGAAAGAACCAACAACACCTCAGGAAACAGGGTCCACAGGGGAAAGTTGCCCTAACCAAGGACAAATCTTTGACTAGAATTTCTGGAAAGATCAGAGACATCTTAGGAACAAACTCTGTTAGGAGGTCGAACGTAGCCAATGTGGAAAAGACACCAGATTAGAAGCGGAGGGAGTTGCACTCCCTACAACACACAGTTATGCTCATCGGCCAAGCTATTAATGTGACTGTCTTTTATCGACGAAATTCAGCTCTCACTGCATTGGGTGTTAAGGAAGATGACGCCAAATACAATACTTAGAGAAAGTTATGTAGACGATCTAAAGTGAGGACTTGCTGTTTGGAGAGGGATACATGAAGTCACTTCAGAAGCAAGCAAAGAACATGGAAAAACGGTGAAACAGCTCTTGATACCATATAATTCCAAACAATTTGACTACAAACCTTTTCGAAAGTGCTCCTTCCGAAAGAGGAATTGAACTGGTTGAAAAACATGAAATTGAGAAACGAGAATCCAATCAAAATTCGGCCTCCAGAATTAACCATAAGTTCCGATCCAGCGGGAGGTCCTAAGTGGGGCTGGGGAGCGTGGGTAGTCAATGGACAACAAGAGAAAGGAAGCAACACATAAACGTGTTGGAACTTAAAGCAGCACTACTAGCAATAAAGACATTTACCAAAAACCAACATGTCAAGTCCATTCACCTCCTGATAGACAACAAGGTAGCACCAGCTCATATAACCAAGACCCTGCTAGAACTGACCAAAAAGATTTGTTCATATTTGATCCGCAGAGGGAGTACATCCCGTCAGCTCGGAACAAAGAGGCGGATTTCCAGTCCAAGAATGCAAAAGATTGGGGGGTTGGGGGGACTGGAAACTAGACAGGAGAATATTTTCGAAAGATTGGGGGAACTGGAAACTAGACAGTAGAATATTTTCGAAGCTTACAAAGCTGTAGGGGAATCCGTCGATAGATCTGTTCGCTTCAAGAACTTCACACCAACTACCAAAGCGTTTCAGTTGGAGGCCAGACCCTTACTGCCTAGCAGTGAATGCTCTGACCCAAAGTTGACACCACAAACTACTATATATGCTTTCCCCCCATTTTGTCTCATAGGTCGGAATTAGAAGGTCGGAAACGGTAGTTATTTTAGTTGCACCGATATGGGTAACTCAACCTTGGTACCCAATGTTGCTGGGGATGCTAATAGCAGATCCACATATCATTCGGACGGAGAGAGATAAACACATCACAACACCCAACATTGGAAACACACAACCTGCTTCTAAATAGGGCCATAAAACTAGCAGCATGGAAGATCTCAGGGAAGAAAAAATCACAAAAGGATTATGAAACACAGCTCATCCACCCTCATCAAACAATCCAAATCAGAAAGTATAAGAATTATATACTTACGAAGCGTTGAACACGTACATCAATAGAACAACAGACATGAGACAAAACAAAATTCATCCAAAGCTTTCCTGAGTTATTTTTAACATTAGGCCGTCTCAAATATTTTGTCAAATTTTACTTTTTATCGTTTTATGCATAAATCAATTTTTCGTTTATTTAGCTTTGTTTTTTTGTTGATTTTTTGTTAATTTTATTTTATTTTATTTTATTTTTTTTTTTTTGGTTTTATGAAAAATTTAATAACGGTTTAATTATAACCATAATTATTTTCGTAAAAATATTTCAAATTGTATTATTTTGTAGGGGGCCACCTCCTCAGTTTAGATTAATTCTATGAGTGTGGTTTCCCGTCGAGTTTTAAGGCTGAAATACACTATCATTTTTCAATGATCATTTTTCAATTATCATTGAAAAATGACAGTGTATTCAGAAAAAAATGTCGTTTTTTACACTCTAATTTTCAATGACATTGAAAAATGATAAGTTGAACATGTTCAACTTTTAATTTTTCAATGTCATTTTTTTTTCTATTGTTTCAAATCGAATCTATTGTTTTCGCGCACGTGTTCGTTGCACGCGATGCGATTTTAGACGTTAACATAAACGAAAACAACATTTTGAAGACTTTTACACGCGAAAATGAAGACGGAAGAAGCAACTGAAACATTTATTGAAATTTGGAGGAGTCAACCAAGTTTTAATCGCATGTAAATAGCTTCGCAAAATTCAAGGATGAACTGGGACAGTGCTATAACTTGAACAGAGATTGGGTCTCGTATTTCTTTCGTAATATCACCGTCTATGAGATGAAGCAGCTCATCGAAAATATTCGGTGGCATTCTTAAAAATCTCGTATATTCTGCGATTTCTCTCACACGTAATTCATGCAAGAGAGTATTATATGCCAAGTTCATTTTGTCTATTTAGCCATGCCTTTACCCATGCACTTCTTTTTTTTGGTTTTCTGCGTTCAACTCTCTTTTTTGATAAAATGTAAACAACGACAGCAGCTGCTTTTTCAATGATAGTGTATTCGCGCCAAAATTTTTAATTTTCAATGTCATTGGAATGTATCATTGAAAAATGATCATTAAAAAATGATAGTGTATTTCAGCCTTTAGACAAATGTTTACTTACTGGGCTGATTACATGATCCCGGTTAGCCGGGATGAAATTTCATCCCGCCTTGCCGAGGTCTTGGCGTCCTGGTCAAATCTTCATAAATTTCCCATCACGATTACATGATAAAATTTTCATCCCGCCTAACCGAGATCTCGGCTATCAAGAGTCGGGATCTCGATTTTCGGGATTTCTCAGAAAGTTAAGCATCAGTACTACAAGGATCTTACATAAATTAGCAACATCAAATTTTGAAATAATGCAACACTAGCATAGCTACAGAAAATTTCTTAAAATTGCAACACTAGATTGCAGTACTGTCCTACACTTTGTACTTAAATACTTAAGCTCACACAAAGATTTTCAAGACTGGAAACATATTTTTTCAATTAATTCTTAGCAACAAATTAAGCAACATTACTAGCTACTAAAAAATGGCCACTTTTTAAGGAACATTACTTAAGGTCTGACCTTGGTTGCTTATATATAAAAAAATCGTGTATGGCACCGAGTTGAAATTCATCTCGGCAAGCTTAGATCATGTAATCAGCCGCTAAGAAAGTTAAGCTTGTTGTGCCCCACGATTAGGAGTTAAAAAGTAACTATGAAGTTACTATGGACATAACTCAAAATTATAAGATGTAAAATGCAACTAATATGCAACTAAAATGCAACTTTTGCAAATTTTGACCCGATTTGTAATACCTGCCCCCAATTTGTAATAAAAAAGTCCCCCCACCCTAATTTTTAATAAAAAAGTCCCCTCCACCCTAATTTGTAATAAAAAAGCCACCCTAATTTGTAACAAGATTCGCAAAAAATGCGAAAATATATTATGTATTTCCCCAAAGTTGCGAAAATTTTGTAAATTGTGGTGTGCATTTATATACCATGAGAAAAATGTATAATTAAATAATTACAATAACTCGTCAACCTGATACTCAGATAAAAATGCCCTTAATAAACAGTGTGCAATTGAATCTAATACACGCTTTATTTATAAGAACCAGTAAAATCTGACCTGAGGCTGGTTGTTCTTATTTTTGAGCCTTTTTCAGCCTGAATTGTTCTTATTCTGTTCTTAGCTTTAAGAACACAGTTTCACATTACAGCCTTTATTTTGTTCTTATTTATGGAACTTCCAGTAAAATTAAAATAAATCTTTTTAAAAACAACTGTTTAAAAGCATGGTTTCTGTTCGGTAATGACTCGATATGAGTATGTAAGGTGAAAAAAACAACTTCTAAACCATTTGCCAGTGAGTGAATTCACATCATGAGTTGTTCCTATCATGAACTGTTCTTATTTTATAAGAAAATTCGGGCTTAGGCTGTTCTTAATTTTTGAAGCATTAACTTGAGCCTCAAGTTGTTCTTATTTTGTTCTTATTTTTTGGCCAAATCTGAGGCTCGTGTTCTTATAAAATTATTCTTATAAAAAAAAGCGTGTACCAGAAAAGAACTTATTTTGAACTTATTCTGAAATGAAGATGTTTATGGTCAAACGATTAGGAGTTAAAAAGTAACTATGAAGTTATTATGGACATAGCTCAAAATTATAAGATGTAAAATGCAACTAATATGCAACTAATATTTCCCCTTAATCAATTGAATGTCAACAACTACATCAATGTGTAAGGCAATTTTGTCATAATAACTGCATGATCTTTATTTTTGTTGACTCTTGACAAGTTTCCTATCCTTTATGTCATAAAATCAAAGGAAACAATGTAATTCAACATAACACTTGTTTTTCGTAACTCAGAAAAAACTTAGATCATACAATCAAATTTGCATACAGGTTAACAAAAGAAGAAAAGAAAATCGGTCAAACCTAATGCTAATACTTTGGGGTAGACAAATAAGCAAATAACTATCGAACAAAAACTAATCTCTACTAACAAAATGTTATGTGTTAGAAGAGTAATTTCAAAAAAAAGAAGGGTTTAAAATGACAATTTATAAAATTAAAGGGGGCACTAAACTAAAAAATCACAAGTTCATTTTTGTGCACTTTTTGAAATAGCTTTGAAAATGCTGAAAGTCAGTTTTTGAATTTTCAAAAAATCATTTTTCGTTCCCGAGATATTGCCGTTTAAAGGTTTTTTTCCGAAACATGATCTCCATGGCAACGTGACATCACAGCGTTCATCAAGAAGATATTGCTGACATATGTGAATAACTTTTAAAGATATATTGTTAGAACATTGCATGTAGAGTGGTAAGTAACTGCAGTTGTGAAAATAGCAAAGAAATTTATTGCCATTGCTACTACGACGGCTCGGTTCCAGGTCTCTATTACTTTTTGCTGACAAAGCTATACCAGCATCCAACACTGTTACTATGGCGAATTTCGCTTTAACTACATAGCTGAAAAGTAAAAGCTTGTGTTCTGGCTTGATATAAATTACAGACAGCTATGTTGGTATGTTCATTAGGTTCATTGTTCATAAGGAAAATTGACAGTATTTTAATTTTTACAAAATAAATTATCGCATATAGTATCAAGACAGTATGTGTGATCATTGAATTCATCCATAGTAAACTATGTTTCTGTCTTTTGGGTTGAATGACTATTCAGGCCAGAAGGGAAACACACGTGTGTGTATTAAAATATTATACATAATTAGTTTTCTGAACTTCTTTTGGCATATACAACATCACGTTTTCACTTGCAGTTTTTGTTATGTACTCTCTGAATTAACTGGTTGATTTGGTTGTCGTCAAAGGGTTTCCTTCATCATATCATCATCATGACTGTGCTGTGTGTGCATGTTAATGTAAATGTTCAGCCTGGCCTTTAATAGCGCATTTTTGCCATTGCACTGAAATCACAGCTTCGATGCTTTTTCTGTTCCAAGTATTTAATTACCAATCATCGTACATTGTTTATCAACCAAAACAAAACATCAACATCCGTGACATTAATATCATTTTTTTCTTCTGTTTTTCGCACATTCATTCTAAATTTTTTAAAAAACCTTTTATAGCAACACTAAAAAAAATTTATTTCCATCTTTTAACGTTTTATCTTTTGAATCATCTTAAAAAAGCTAGCAGAAAGCAAAAATCTTTCACTGCCCAACTGCACCATAGAATGCACTGACTGATAAAAAGAGGTAAGATCTTTTTTTTCTTTCATAGGCTTTTCCGTAAATAAATCTACATTACCTAACATACAAAAGATTTGAAATTCGAAAATGTTTTAATTTGTCTTTATATATTCTTTACATATTCTGTACCATTCATTTAGGTTCTCTTTGGCCAGACTTTCGGCGTCTGACCATGAAAAGTTCATTCTCTTTAAGTCGTTTATGGTTTTTGACAACCAAGTTGTTTTGGGTTTGCCGGGTGGTCTTTGGTATGGTTGCAGCCCGTATCGTAACGCTTTTTTGGCTGGAATCTCCTCTGGTTGGATCGCCAGTTTCCCGAATCATTTCAGACGGCGTAGAGTGATTTTACTTTTCCAACTTGTGGTTTTTGCTTTTTGATATAATTCATCATTGCTGATGGTTTTTGGCCATTTGATGTCGAAAACGTACTTTCGGATGATTTTTCGTTGAAAAGCGTCTATTGAATTGTCTTGGGATTTTGTCAGAGACCAAGTTTCGGAATTATACATGAAAATCGGTTCTACATAGGTGTCAATTACTTTCATTTTCGTTGACGTGGTTAGACTTTTATTTCTGAAGAAATGTTCTAGGTTATTAGCAGCATTGATTGCTAGTGACTTTCTTCTCTTGATTTCTTCTTCAGTGTCGAGGAGAGATCCTAACAGCTTGCATTTTTTCCACGCATCGTTATTTTTTGTTGATGACGAACCGTTCGGTTTTGCTGTCATTTATTAGCAGACCTTTTTCTGATAACATTTTCGTTTTTTCGCGTTCGTATCTGCGGGCGTTGTTGAAATCACTTGCGATCACGCTGATGTCGTCTGCATGTTCCATATTTATATTGACATGTCGTACTTGGGTGAACTGCGCGTAGTTGTGTTCTGTGATCTCGTCTGGTATTTCATTGGAAGTTATGTGTCGTTCACAGTATTGGTGGTCGTGGATGGTTGGTCTTGATTCACAAAGTGATTTGGCAAGATAGTAGGTGAATTGGTTCGCACTAGCGCAGTCACCCTGAGGAGCTCCGGTGTCTGTGCTGAACGTTTCGGCGATGATATTGCCACACCTTACAGCAAGTGTCACTTCAAGCATTTTCTTGACGATATGCAGCTCATCGTTACTAATAGTATCTCGTAGAAATTCGATCAAGGTGTTTCGCTGTATACTGTCGAATGCTTTGCTCATGTCGAGGAGTGTAAGGTGCACGGTTTCATTTTTTGAGTTGATTGTTCTTTCAATTATCGTTTTAGCTGCAAATACGTGCTCTGTAGTTGACCGCTCTCTACGGTAGGCAGCTTGTGCTGGTGGTGTTTCTCGATCCATCCTTTCACCAATTCTCATCATCATGACAGCAGCCAGGATTTTTCGAAGTGCCGATAACAGGATAACTGGACGCAAACTGGTTACAGGTCCCTTTGGCTTTCCTGGTTTTTGCAAGGGTATCAGGATGCCGTGATTGATCTCGATTGGACATTGGCCATTTACTGCGATGTTGTTGAATATTAGCGCAATTTGATGAAAGATAGTTTCAGGGGCATGTTTTATTAGCTCGATGGGGATATCATCACATCCTGGTGATTTATTTGATTTCAGTTTGGATACGGCTTTTCGTACTTCGATTGCTGTAAACAGTTTCGTCATCGGTATTGGTTGAATGTTTGGCATAGGCTCAGCATTTTTCCAAAAGATGTTCTTAAAATATTTCGAAATGATTTCAGATTGTTCTTGGTCGTCAGTTGTTTGACCATTGTCTGATGAAACAATAAGTGGTGTTTTAGATTTCATCTTGTTGATCTGTTTTACTGCATCGTACATTTTTTGGTTTTCGTCCTGGTTCCTTTCTAAGGGGTTCATGATAGTTCTTATTTTCATGTTTTCCTCTTGTTTCTTTTCGCGATGGATTTCTGTCAGTATACGATTACGATGTACCTTCAGTTGAGATTTTAAAACCTCATTTCTGGTGGATTCGATCTGCTTTTGTACGATTCTCTGCATGTCAGAAAGGATGACAATGTCGGGATTACCGGTGTTTTTTCGATCTTTCTTTGTAGCCGATGGTTGTTTTGGCTGATTCTTTCAGAATGTTAACGATCTTTGTCCACTGTTCCTGGTTATTAAAGTTTCGTTCAAGGTTGTTTATTTCGTTTTTAACTGATTTTTTTGTATAGATTACTGATATCGGGAACGGACAGACGATGAAGATCTAATCTTTGGATTGGTTTTGGCCGTTTTTGTTCTGTATATGTCGTCTTCGTGCTCATGATAACTGGCTTGTGGTCGGATATAGTGACTCTATCTATAATTGATTTACAGTCTATTATTTTGATGGCCTTGTTATTGTTTTTAACGAGGATATAATCAATCTGATTTCTGTATGGGTTCAGACGTGGTATATTTGTTTTCGAGTTATTTCTGTTTTGATAGGCTGCTGGTGATTGCCATGTCGTTTGATGGAGGTTTATGCTTGAAAAAGGTGTTTGCATAGAAATACGAAATTATTTCTATGGTGTTTGTGATGCGTAGATTATGTATATTACAGAGTTCAATAAGTCTTTTGCCGTTTTCATTTATTGTACTTTTGGCAAAGTTTCCGACAATTTTGTATAATGATGGATCTCTATATGTCATTTTTGTTTTTGCATTGAAATCTCCACCGATAACGAGTATTTCATTTTTTCCTATCTTATTGATGATGTCTGATAGGTTTTCGTAAAAAGTCCGTGTCTTGTTCGGTTATTTTATGGTTGTTTCGTTTGTCGGTGCATATGCGCTGATAAATATGTATTTTTTGGTTGAGCGTGGCAGTTAATATACTTATTCTCTCGGATATTGGTTTGAAAGTCACTTTACTTCTTTCAGTTACAACGAAACCGGTTCCTCCGTATGAACTCCAGAGTTGAATAAATGTAGCACGGTGCCTTTGGACGATTTGATTTTGTAGACTCGTTCACCTTTGATGCGCGTTTCTTGCACCATCATCACGGTTAACTTGTGGTGAATGAAGTCATCAGCTAAACACAATCTCTTTACACTACTGTTTAAACCTTGGCAGTTGTGAATGTTGCATATTTTTGAAATTTATTTTGATATTTCATTTTCTGTATGTTGATAAGCGTTGTTAGCGGAAAATTTTTTATCAAATTCCAAAGATTGCTAGCCCTTGTCGTCCGCCTTAAAGAGGCATTGTACGGCTAAAATTGTAAATATTATTGTCACGTGATCGAACATGAAAAATATAAACAAATATGGCGGCAAATAATCAAGCTTTCTCTGTCGGAGAAGAACAGAGATCTTCTTTATTTCGGGAAATCAACCTGAAACATAGTTTTGACACCTTTTAAACAATATGTTGGTGAAAGAATTCATTCTTCTACAATACGTGTTAGAAGTAATTACTGAATTTTCTCATGAATTATAAGTCATCGTTGTGTGTGAAGAAACATGTCAGCTGTCTTAACTCAAGTAAGATTACTTTTATCATTATAAGAGAATGTTGTGGAAGCTAATTCTTCGTTGTTTGTTCTCAACGAAACTTAAATTTGATTACATTGACTCACTCGTGCATTTTCAGCATTGTATATAGACTCTTAAAATTGTATATGTAACTCGACTTGCAGCAGAAAAGATGGTCAAAGATCTGGTTGCCCCTGCAAGACAAGGGAAGTAAAATGTGGAGAAGAATGTAAATGTGGGAAGAAAAAGAAGGGAGTTGTTGTTATTATCATATATTTAATATTTCTGTAAAAAAAATAAGAGTCTATCGTTGAATCGTGATCTAAAATTTACATTTTGATACAGACGAATGATATTTCACATCGAAAAGGTCATAAAACAGAACTTATTCGCATTCAAATGTCATGTATAAACCCATATCGTTTGAGAAACATAATTGTCAAGTGATAGAGAAAAAAGTATGTAAATGTTATCCACATATATCTTCAAAATGATACATGGCTTTCGCATCAGAACCACGAAATTAATTTCTTATATAAATTCATAGTCTTTTGGTGCTTTTATTTTTTTGCAACTTGATAACGTAAGTGAAAAAATTGATTACAAAAACAGCAATTTTTATATTTATACTAGTTCATCTTGTTCGACATCGTTTCTTGTTTGGCTTTCCACGATAACCCAAATAGTCAGGGCGCTATGGGCAAAAAAATGCGCCAGCAAGATGGACATTCCAAAACCTACTTTGACGGCTTCCTATGCATCTGAAGATCTAAAAAAATTTTACTGGCCATTGTGAAAGTGCTTATTGCGCCCACCCAGGAGGATTAAAGATAAACGCCCATATTGTGACGTCATAAGAGGGTGTTGAAATTTAAGAGTCACTCATAAATCGAAAAAAAATGATTTAATCGATAGATCTTAGAAAAGTAAGATGAGAATGTTTACTTTATTTCATATAATTACAAAAGACAAGAATGTTATTGTGATTTGAGCGTTTCTATTTTACGCCCTTTGTATTCATTATTGTACTATATATGACTTAAAATTAATATAGATTGTCATTATCAGTTTCAAATTCATTTTCATCTTCGTCTAATTCTTCTTGTTCTTGTTCTTTTTCTTCTTCTTGTTCTTCTTCTTCTTCTTCATCACCATCATCATCATCGTCGCCTTCTTCTTCATCAGAACTGTCATCATTATCCTTTACACATCTACCATTTTCACAAGCATCACAGCCGCATAAGTCGGTGCATTTCAGTCCATGATTTTTACATAGACACCCTTGGTTGTTACACGAAGATTTCTTGCAATTGCAAAACACTAGTTCCAATAACTCTGGAGGGGCTGGTTTTCTCAGCATCCACTGAATATCCAAACCTCCGTCCGGTTTTAAACTCCAGCCATAACCATCAGGAGTTGGCGTATCAGGGAAACACACCAAAGCCCTCTTCACAACAGCAGTAGTGTACGAAACACGTTTGCAGTGGCATAAAAGTGCGTCTCTCGTCGGTGGAAGTTGCTGAGGATCAGGTGTTTTCCCTTTTGAGCAAAACTTCATGTATCTGGCTTCATTTACATTTGAACACTTTTGACCGTATAGTTTACAAACGAATTCTTCAAGTACAGGAAAAAGTTGTACGTCAAATGTAAATGAATCACCGAACTTTGAAAATGCTTCCATGAACGCATCTGTTTTTCTTAGAAGTTTGAATGCCTTCACCTTTCCGATTCCAAGAAATGCACTCGTGTAGTCATTCCCGGTGAAGGCATGCAATGATGGTAATGCATGACAACATTGTAATCCGAGTTCAGATGCCATGTTCTCGATATCTAAGATGCGAACTCGATTTCCGGAGCCAATTTTCACGTACAAATGAGCATCGATTTTGTCGTTGAAGTGTAGTGCATAGATTGGTATGTCACTATCTACAGTACAAATGCAAACATTCTCTGCTCCTTGTGAGGCTGCATGCTGCGCACAAAGGAATACCTTTGTATCTGCTTCTTCCTGATTTGTTTGCAAACAGTTAACCTCGTTCTTACATACCTGAATAAAAAAAGCAATAATTTAACTATGTGCTCTATTGACTGAATTATCTTAACAAAAGGTTGCTAGGGAATGTTTTCAGAACGAAAATTATAAAAAATATAAAAATATAATATAAACTTTCGAATTTCTTAATAATTGCATGAAAATAAAACAATTTGGTCTACAATTTAGTTGGATAAAGAAAATTAATGTTCTCGGAATTAATGTCTTTAAGGTAAACATCAGAGTTTCTAAAAGATAAAAGTGTTGATTTATACCTTCATATTCTCATCGACGTGTAATTGGTAGAAATTAGAGCCAACATTCACATATAACCGTTTTGATATCATCATTTGGCTAAATCTATTTTCATGTGCCCAGTCACCTAACAAAAACTCAACTCATTTTCTGTAAATTTACGTAGACGATCTTTGAGTTTGCAACGAAATATACAAATACTTGAATCAACCTTTTTTGGAGAAAAGCAAAGTTTCAATCGCTTTCGTTTCTCCATTTTTGCATTTCGAACATTCCCGCTTTTCAGTTTGTTTACATTTAACAACGCGCTCCATCGTAGAAATAATTTCTGAATCAGGGGGTGTTTAATTTTTCATGTAATATTTTCTAACTATCATTATAGAATAGTTAAAAAAATTAAAAAAAAAAAAAAATTATCTTAAAGATATAATACTTTTTATAAGACTGATCTGCGAAAAGAGACAAAAATAAGGTGCTCTTTCGCAGTCGTTTATAAAAACAGGGACGAAAGAAAACATGGCAGTGCTGAGACAGAAAATTTGTTATGATTTTATTGAGTTGTTTTTTCAACTATACTTCATGAATAAGCACTTTTAAGAAGGCCAGTAAAGAAATTTTGTTTCCTGAGAGGATTCTGTAACTCACTGTATGTAAGTTATAACGTCCCCCGAAATGTGAAATAACGACTTTTTTTTGCCCATGGCTCCCTGACTAAAATACAGATACGATTGTTTCATAAAGATTAGATATGGGACATCAAGATTACAACGACCGTTTTTTTCGACAGCCCTATTTTTGTTGATTTCAGCCGTACAATGCCTATGAAAAAAGATGGCGTACTGCTTTACAGAAGACTAGCCTCTATTCTCATATACCTTGCCTAGCCCAGCAGAGTTCAAAAGTGAACTGCGGCTATAAAAGTGAACAAAGGGAAGAAGAGGAGGAGGAGAATAGCCGGCTAGCCAGGAGACCCAGCTACATTCTCTCAAAGTCGAGCGGCTCGTTGAGTAAGCAGGCTAAGAGTAGATGGGTCTCCTGGCTAGGAGGAGAAGGAAACTGCCGATTTTAATATATATATTTCGCCCTATGGGGAAATATATAATAAAAAAGTCCCCTCCACCCTAATTTTTAATGCAATCTTAATTGTAATCAGGGATATGTTAAAGCGTGGCTACGTTAAATTTAATATTTCCCTGTTTTTGAATGAAAAAGCCCAACTTTCATTTTTGCTTTCTGTTGCCAATTTTCAGGAAAAAATATTATAACATGATAATAGTGGGGTTATAGTGGCAAGATGTTAGATTATTCTTTGTAGAAATAACAGATCAATAGCCGTTTACTTAAATTAAAACAATATAATTGAATGTTCAAGAATTTTCACATTGTGAATTTGCGAGTATATGGATCCAAAAATGACAGGAGTCGAGAATTAGATCTTCTGGAACAAGAAACATTTTGGACTAAATTCTTCGTCGAACGTTTAATAATAGAGATCTAAAGCAAAGAAAAATCTGTGTTGATCCAAATTTTCGTCATTTCCGGAAAACTACGTCACTTTTATCCGAAAATGTATAGGTCTTTTTTTTCTTTTTTCTCAACTCCATGTACAAATCATTTAGAGCAGTTTTCATAGTCAGTTGTAGAAACAAGAAACACCATAGAGACCCCTATTGCTGAGAGTATTCTATAGGATCTTCCAGAGGCTTTTATTTTATGACTTTGTAAGTTGTGGTTCATCAGTAAGACGTTCGAAAACGTTATTGACAGTGATTTTTCGAAATTTATATTTTGCTAAAATGACCATGTTTTTAATGAGTGCCCACAAATGTTTTTACAGTTTTATTATGCCTGTAGGTGAAAATTACGGGCAACAAAATCGGGACATACATAAAAAAATGGCAGTTGAAATTAAATTCCATGTAGGTGGGAAACTTAGATTTGTTTGACTTTACAGTGGGAGAAAAGATATCCTCCTATTAACTCCTGTGATAAGTCAAATTACTTTGAGACTGGGTGAAAAAAACAAAGTTCTCCAGGCTTTTCCAGATTCATAGATAACCTAGACTTTTTAGACAGTTGTACTGAGGTGGAAGGAGATGAAGGGGGGAGACAAAAGAAAACAAATGGAGAGGGATCCTCTCCAAATAAGCCAATGTTAATGCTTTTTAAAGATTGGAGGTCCTAAAAAGGACCAAGTCTGTATGTGAATCTTCTGTAATTGTGGTAAAAGGTTTGGTAAATCGTAGAGTGATTATTTGCTTCTTCCGCCATAATAGTAAAGAACTCAAGTGTTTCATTTCCTTGTATAACCATAATGCCAGCTTGTGATAATTCTGCTCCAAAACTGAATATTGGTAACTGAATATTGTAATTTAAGCCATTGTAATTTGATATTTTGTAGTGGCTTACACTAGATATTGTCTGTTTTTACTTTATGACTTGGTAGGTAATCTTTTTCAAGCAATACAACCAAAACAACAAAAAAAAATATTGTAACAGTAAAATATATCCGTTTTCAACGGTGTTCAGTCAGATTCTTGACAAAGTATTAAATCAAAGTAAGTCTGAAGAAAAGTCAATTTTAAGAAGTGAAATTTTGCTAGTTCGCATGATTGGTCCTTGGTCACTAAGAATCATAGTCTTTGTAATAATTCGATAGAAGTTATTTAGTAATTAACTCCAGGACGTCTTTGTCAAGAAACAAGTCATTGTAAGATATAAACTAACAAAAAAATAAGTCGTAAAATCGGTCAAAAATTACAAAAAAACTAAATCTCTCTTTTTACAGTATCCACAAAATTTCACCTAATCTACAAATAAATTGTTTCTAGGGGCATTTACAGAGTAATATGAATATATACAAACGCAGTAAAATTTAACACTGCTTTTCAAACTTGAAATACTACTCTTATAACCCTTGTTAATTGCTTACGAAACTGGAAAAAAACATTGATAAGATCGTAACGTAAACACTTTTTAGTGCAAAACAAATGTTCATAATTAAAATCGAAGTAAAGTGATCATGATGTTACCTTCAGAATTTGCCTTAAATGTAGTGACATGGCATTCAAAGCTACTTGTTCTGTATGTGGTGAGCCCATAAGCCACCTTGAAGGAGGAACAGGTAAAAGGTTAGCAGGAGGTGGACTATTAAATTTTGCTCCAGCATAGTGCAGAATACTTTCATCTTCAGAGTCAGACGAGACATCTTTACGATAAGGTATACACATAGGGAAGCTACGTTCACCTTCGGTCTGAAAATCTGTCGGAGATGGAGAATCCCTGTCTGAGAATACACCAGGATAGTTCGGACTTTCTCTCCCATCATTTCGACGTTTGTATCTCCTTTTACTAGAATTATGATTTCTACCAGTCATGTTGAAGTGAAACACTACGGTAGAAAGATTTTGCTATTTTTTTCTTCTTTTTCTAATAGTTAAACGCCAACCACTCAATCGCTTTAGGCGACAACTCAATATGAAGGTCTCCCCTCTCTCAATAAGAATGAAAAAAAAATTCGAAGTTTTTGTTATTGAAAGTTTTCGATCTATTCATCCCGGTCACATGATTTCTTTCCACCAATAGATTGTTGTTTTCATAGACATGTGATCATTCATCAATTGTTTGAAACCGCTCAATTTCATGCTACGTCAGTTTCGTGAGGCCGGGGGGGATTCAGAAGTCATTAAAATATATTTTGTCATTAAAAATTGAAATTTTTAAAATCTTCAATCTAGATTAATTAAACTTATACGAAAATTTCATTTTTATATCAAAAACATTACTTTTAAAAACGTTTTAAGGTTATCTATAGAATAATTGAATCGGTTAAACACCCCTTTTGCTATTAATTAATCATGACGAAACAATTTAATTAAACATTACTGGGGAACTAAAAGCAATTGCTATGAACACCTACACTTCTTCGCAGTTCCTACAGAATGTAAAGAACATTTCTGGGGAGAGCCATGAAATTAAGAAAAAAGTGACGTAGTAGTAATTCAAATGATGTTGAATATCTTATATATATAATACAAAAAATAAATAGTTTTTTCAACTGAAGATAAATAATATTAACATTTTGTAAATAAATACTATCGTTTATATTGAAACACATTTTTACAGTATGGTACACGTTTTAGAATTTCCATTCGTATCTTCCGGGACAGAGAAAGAAACTTTCTTTTTACTGGTATTGTTTGTATCTACGCTGCTCTTGCGATCTTTGGAAGAATCGGCTGCGATTTGTGGAACTAGATAATATAATCAAAATAATTGGAAGTAAATTTCATAGATGAGATCGTTGACTTCTTGTAAATAACATCGTAAAACCTTAGGTGGCTTCTGTTTGCAAAAATAGGTGTTTTATTGAGAGAAAAAAACGCATGTCGACTCATTGTATAACTTAATATTTAAGCAGTGAATAAATTCTACTATTTACTCGTAATAGTGTTAAAGATTTCTTATTTTTTGTTCGTGGGTTTTCGAGTTTTCTAATTTTCAAGGATCGCGACATTCAAACAGCTGGTTCACATTACATTTTGAGATTTTAAGTATGATGTAAGCCATGTTTTGGCTTCGAATCAGATAACAGATATTTCAAAACAAACTTGTGACAACAACAATTATTTACAAATATCTTTATTTAGCTTTTTGCCGACGTCACAGTGTCTAACAAAAGTTGATGATTGCGTGGTCGATTAGTTTCCCACAATATACTTTCATGGTTGATTGGTTTGATAAGTTAAAAACAGTTTATTTCACCACAGTAAGCATCAGTAACAACTAGTATAATTACGGATAAATCGATTGTCTGCATTATTGACATTAACATGACGTCATATTGTCGATCGTATGATCATCACCTGATTAATGCTTTAAAAAAACATTTTCATTGTCGAAACGAAATTTCCCAAAAGATCAAGTTAATTCCCTACATGATGACGGTTATTTCCCAGCGATAACTATCATCTAAAAATAACTCTCAAACAAGGACAAGACAAACAAACATTTTTTAAAGGGGTACGGAAATACATGAAATGTTACTTTTTTTTAATACTACTGCTTACTCGCTGTAACATCGTTTTATGACAACACTTTCAATATTTTCTACTGTCTCGTTCACTTTTCAACGTGAGATTCTTTTAGAAGGAGCTTTTACCACTTATCATAAACATCGAGAAACATAACCACTGATGATTAAGATGGGTTGTAATGCATAATGTATTTCAATATTTCTACACTGTTGTAGATTTGATTGTATCTTGTTATCTATTCTTTCGTTATTGGTTAACAATCAACGAATTTCTGACAAAAAACAAGTCTTTGAAACTTCCATTTGCAAACATTTTGTTAGATCTCGGCAAAGCGGTTTGAAATTTGATAATGTGATTGGGATTTAGCGGGCTTGCCGTTTTTTCGGGGATAAAACTTCATTTTCAACCCGGTCAGGCAAACTGTTTTGTTTTCATGTGAACGAAAAAAGTATTCGGCCGCATCAATGAACCCAGCTGGCCCGCATCATGACCACCCCATAAGATGAATAAAAAACAAGGCTATACAAATGATGGAGATAAAAGATTTTTGATCTGTGTTCTGTTGTCCTGAAGTATTTAGTGTTATCGCACATATACATTATGAGCTGAACGTGTGGAAAATCAAATTCATGTTTGATCATGCCAAAATGTTTTGTTTATTGCTAATGGTGACTTGAGAAAAGCTGTCATCATAATAAGCCAATTTGACAACTCAGAAGTGCCGTACTTAAAAATAAAATTTTTATTATAGATTCAGCGGAATTAGGGAGATTCGTAAACTCGACGAGCATGTTACACGAAAAAAATCAATTACTTGTGAGAATCTTTTTAAAACTGTTCTACTAAAACAATGCCTCAGAGATTTAAAGCCTTTTCTTGTATCAAAAGAAACCTCATTACTTTACACACTTATTTCCAGTGTTGATGTAAAGTTTCTAATGACTTTGTAGGGAAAAATTCACGAACAACTCTACTAAGTTGCATAATAGTTCCCTACAAATCTATAGAAAAATAGTTTCGTGTAAACGAAACATGATTTTCCCGAATCCTGCTAATGTAGAAATTCCACGGATTGTCTCACCGTATGTAGATTGTGCATTTTGCCAGTTTTTCTTGTTGTCCAGGACGCCATCATATAGTGGTTTTAAAAGTGGATTGATATGGTAAAAAACCTAAAATAAATGTTGGATCTGGTGCAAGGAAGGGTTGCCACCATATTCTAAAGGCTGAAATACACTATCATTTTCCAATGATAACATAACATAACATAACATAATCAGAACAAGATGCCTTAACAGGCAAAAGGATTTCTGCCAAAATCTGCTGAAATATGAAAGAAAAAGCATATGACATTTGAAAAAGGTTATATGATTTCCAAAATAAAAAATCACATTTCTAATGTATATAATCCGTAGGACATTGTCAAAAGATAAGTAACACTATGTGAGACTTATAATATACTGCTAATAAACTGGATTACATCTGAATGACATTAAATATTCTTTATTTTGTTGATAAGAAATAATATCAAGGATATATTGATCCTTTCAGATATCACAATGTATATGCACGTAACTCATAAACTCTAAAAGTTCTGAATTTCTGAATTTGATACTTGGTGTCAATCTTCCTAGCAGACTTCCTAAATTACAAGCACAAAAATGCATGCAGATTTTGGTCATGCA
Organism: Turritopsis dohrnii; assembly: GCA_027922465.2. Taxonomy (NCBI): domain Eukaryota; kingdom Metazoa; phylum Cnidaria; class Hydrozoa; order Anthoathecata; family Oceaniidae; genus Turritopsis; species Turritopsis dohrnii. The sequence continues at coordinate 467,447 of BQMF02000026.1, forward strand.
AAATACATCCACATAGACCAAAACCAACATTATAACTGTTGTAGTTTGTTTTGATTAGCAATATGGAAAGCACTTACAAATATTCTTGATCTGAGTTATCATCCATGACCTGTTTATAAAAATTCTTGAAGAAATTCAAAAAAAGGTTGAATGATTTTTACGACATAACATTGCATCTCTGATTTCATATGCACCCAAGGGTATTGTGAAAATATAGTTGACACTTATGCGAAACTTTATTGTATACGTATATACACCACTGATAAACTTAACTACATCTGAATGACATAAAACATCCTTTATTTTGGGGGTACAAGATAATATTAAGTTTATATTGATTTTTTCGGATATTACAGTGATTACGTATGTAAATCATGCTCTTTAAGCATTTGACATGTACCGTCAATCTTCTTAATTACAAATGGAATTATCAATATTTCAAACACAAAAAGTAATCATTAACAGTTATATATACTTATATATGTTCTAAAGCACACACATAACACAATTATATATATAACTGAAAGGAAAGTTTTGTATTGTTACATAATGTATCTTTTGACTTTACAGACAGTTGTTTTACAGATGTTTTAATTTGCTATTGTGATTAGTCACTCGTAATAAGGGACATTGACAGTATAACTTAAAAACTGATCAAACAATAAAACAAATAAGTGGTGCAGGGTAGACACAAATTTTCTATGTTGGAACTGAAGAGGAAACTAATCTGAGCCAAAGTATCCAGAGCTTAAAATGCGTAACAGCTCATATACAAAACAAACGAAGATGTTTTGAATTTAGACAGGCTTAAAGAATCTCAAAACATTTGTCTCTAAAAACAAACAAATAGCTACCTTTTTGACTCTTCTGTTTACAAAACGTTGAAAACTTCTTTTTAATTAGAAAAGAATGATCACAGTTCAAGATAATTATAAGTTTCTTCTATGGAAATTCTTTTTTTTTATCTTCAGATACCCATATCTATCATTTTCAAGAAACTTTAGAAAATTTACATTAAAAGTATGTAAGTAGTGCAGAGTAGACACACATTTTTGATGTTGGAGCTGAAGAGCTGAGCTTCAGTATCCAAAGCTTAAAAAGAGTAACAACCCATATACCAAAACAAACGAAGATGTTTGTGTTTTCACTTAAAAACAAAAAAATGTATACCTTTTTCACCCTTCTGTTTACAAAACGTTGAGAACTTCAGAATGATCACAATTCAAGAAAATTCGAAGTTTCTTCTACAGATTTTCTTTTTTCATCTTAATGTATTTCTTCTTTTAAAATCCATTTAATATTAATCAAAGAAACTTTTGTAAATCTAAAAGGGTTTCTTCGCTGGGAGACATGACATGCATTGCACGGTGTTTTAGTTTCATGTAAACGCACGCACGAAATATACAAAAAACCGCTAGGTTTGGACAGTAAGAAGAAGAAGAACAAGATGCCCTTGCAGGCATAAGGATTTCTGCAAAATCAGCTGAAGTATGAAAAAAGAAAGACTATGACATTCTTGAAATTTAAGAAAAGTTTAATCCGCAATATATATTTATTAAATTTCTGATCACGTACTCCCCAAAAATCTGGAAAAAACATAATTGTCACTATGCAAAACTTTATCTGAATGACATGTTCTTTATTTTGTTGGTACGAAATGATATTAAGGATTCAGTGATCAATTTAGATAAGACAATGAGTATGCACGTAAGTCATTGTAAATGTTATGAATTTAATATGTCTTGTCAATCTTCCTAACAGAATTCCTAATTCAGAAGGAGAAAAAGGAAAGCATTGATTTTAATGATACGAAATACATCTATATACATACAAAATCAACATACATAACTGAAAACAGAAATTTGTGCTTTAATTTGAGTAACAATATGTCATTGCCATCTTTTTAATTTAAAAGCATGCATTACCAGAACTAAATTTCATGAAAAGATTATAAAAATTTATTCAGAAACTTAAAAAACAATAAATTTTTAATTACGTATACACGCCAAGGCATCATGAAAGCATAACTGACACAATACGAACCTTACATTAACTTCTAATAAACTTAATGAACAAAATAACATCAAATTCATATGCTTTCAGATATCACAGTGATTACGTATGTACGGTCAATCTTCCTAATTACGAAAAGACTTCCCAAACACAAAAAGTAAACAAAGATTAGGATTATGAAAAATATGACCTTAGCTACCAAAATTAGCAAACATATATAACTGAAAACAGAAATTTGCGTTAAAAGATGTCCAATATTTAGAATTTACAGACAATCAAGGTAAGTTTCAATTTGCTATCTTAAATAGTAAGTCCCCATTCCTAATTCAGGACATTGATAATACAGCCAAGAACTATACAAGTATATAATAGGCTAAAAAATAGCTAGAGAAACATCAAACATAAAATGAGATGCACAGCGACAGACAGAGGGTAACAAGACATTCTTGTATGTTGTTGGAGCTGAAGAGGAAACTGAGCTGAGCTGTATGTATCCAGAGCTTAAAAAGCACTAAGCCCACACATGAAACAAACAGTATTTTGCATCTAGAAAGGCTTATAAAAGAATCGCAGACATTTTGCAAAACATAAAAGCTGCACACACTGTTTTCACAAAACATTGAGAACTTGTTTTTAGAAAAGAATGAACGTAGTAGAATCATTGCAAGATAATTATAAATTTCTACCCTTTACTTTCGGTTTTGGAAATGCAAATCTTCTTACTTTTGGAAATTTAAGGTTTCTTCGGTCACGCTGTGGTATACCATTATGCGAACGGCGTGCAAATGTATAGTCGAAAAATACCCGGATGATCACATGGCGGAAATAATCAAGCCAATAAAACTAAGCGTTATTAAAGTTTATTAGCACCCTTTCGTAATACTGGCGCTTTATGCACCAATGAAAATTGAGACGGCGGAAAAAATCGCTAGGTTTGGACAGTAAGATGAAACAAGATGCCTTAACAGGCAAAAGGATTTCTGCCAAAATCTGCTGAAATATGAAAGAAAAAGCATATGACATATTTGAAAAAGGTTATATGATTTCCAAAATAAAAAATCACATTTCTAATGTATATAATCCCTGGGACATTGTCAAAAGATAAGTGACACTATGTGAGACTTATAATATATATACTGCCAATAAACTGGATTACATCTGAATAACATTAAATATTCTTTATTTTGTTGATAAGAAATAATAAGGATATATTGATCCTTTCAGATATCACAATGTATATGCACGTAACTCATAAACTGTAAAAAATCTCAATTTCTGAATTTGATACTTGGTGTCAATCTTCCTAGCAGACTTCCTAAATTACAAGCACAAAAATGCATGCAGATTTTGGTCATGCAAAATACATCCACATAGACCTAAACCAACATTATAACTGTTGTAGTTTGTTTTAGTTTGATTAGCAATATGGAAAGCACTTACAAACATTCTGAGTTGTCATTCATGACCTGTTTATAAAAATTCTTGAAGAAATTCAAAAAAAGTTTGAATGATTTTTACGACATAACATTGCATCTCTGATTTCATATACACCCAAGGGCATTGCGAAAGTGTAGTTGACACTATGCGAAACTTTATTGTATACGTATACACACCACTGATAAACTTAACTACATCTGAATGACATAAAACATCCTTTATTTTGGGGGTACGAAATAATATTAAGTTTATATTGATTTTTTCGGATATTACAGTGATTGCGTATGTAAATCATGTTCTTTAAGCATTTGATATGTACCGCCAATCTTCTTAATTACAAATGGAATTATCAATATTTCAAACACAAAAAGTAAACAATAATTTTGATCATTAACAGTTATATATATGTTCTAAAGCACACACATAACATAATTATATATATAACTGAAAGGAAAGTTTTGTATTGTTACATGATGTATCCTTTGAATTTACAGACGGTTGTTTTACAGATGTTTTAATTTGCTATTGTGATTAGTCACTCGTAATAAGGGACATTGACAGTATAAACTTAAAAACTGATCAAAAAATAAAACAAGCAGGGTAGACACAAATTTTCTATGTTGGAGCTGAAGAGGAAACTAAGCTGAGCCAAAGTATCCAGAGCTTAAAAGCGTAACAGCTCATATACAAAACAAACGAAGATGTTTTTAATTTAGCAGGCTTAAAGAATATCAAAACATTTCTCTATAAAAACAAACAAATAGCTATATACCTTTTTCTTTTTGACTCTTCTGTTTACAAAACGTTGAAAACTTCTTTTTAATTAGAAAAGAATGATCATAGTTCAAGATAATTATAAGTTTCTTCTATGAAAATTCTTTTTTTATCTTCAGATACCCATATCTATCATTTTCAAGAAACTTTAGAAAATTTAAAATGGTTTCTACCCTCACATGCGTGGTAAGCATAAGTTTCATGTAAGCGCACACACGAAATTTCAAAAAACCGCTAGGTTTGGACAGCAGAAAAAAAAAAAAAAAAAAAAGAAAAACAAAGCCGGTTTTAAAGTATTTCTTGCTTTCGCAGAAATCCAAAAAAAAACTAAGAAAAACAAAGACGATCGTAAAGGCTTTCTTGCTTACGCAGAAATCCAAAAAGAACAGAGCCGGTTTTAATGTATTTCTTGCTTTCGCAGAAATCCAAAAAAATGTCATTTTTTATACTTTCATTTTCAATGTCATTTTTTTTATTGTTTTGAATCGAATCTATTGTTTTCGTGGACGTTTTCGTTGCACGTGATGTGATTAAGATGTGAACATAAACGGAAACAACATTTTGAACAAAACTAATGAAGACGCAAAAAGCATCTGAGAATTTCATTGAAATTTGGAGGAGTCAGCCAAGTTTACGGGATGTAAAATTCTTATTCTACAAGGATAGAAATGAGAAAGCGAAGAGATGCGAAGTTCATTTATCTATTTTAGCCATGGCTTCACCCATGCACTTCTTTGTTTTCGTTTCCAAAGTTCGACTCTCTATCTTGACAAAGTATAAACATACCAATGACAGCAGCTGCTGTTTCTTCCTCAGAGTCCATGTTTGTAATTTTTAATGATAGTGTATTCGCGCCAAAATTTTTAATTTTCAATGCCATTAGAATGTATCATTGGAAAATGATAGTGTATTTCAGCACAGCATTTCCACGAAACATGCGCTAAGCCAATCGTCATAAGAATATGGAATCTGCTTAGAAGCCTTATACAACTGTTGTTTTATTATGACTACCGTCATCACACTTACTTTGTATAGTGGTAAACAAACAAAATCAATAAAGCCAACTTGCATTTTCGGCAATTCGTTATGTTTGTTACGATCCATCATCGGCTAAACAACAAGAGTACTTCGTCGTTAATTCTCATTGTCATAAATGTAGATCATCGATCATCGAAAATCAAACGTTATACCGTAAATTCTCTAATTTAACGCGTGCCCTAATTTTTAGGAAAAATTGTTATTTATTTACTCCCAATTATTAACGCGTAGCCGAGATTAAGAATAAATTATTTTCGTCTAATTATAACGCGTAGTCGAAATATGTTTTTAACATCATGGGGGTCAAACAGGAAAAAATCAATGGCTTACTTGTTATACGTTTAGTTAACGTATCGTCGTACACTCATGTTTAGAACATTGGATTCCGAAATATACAACAAGAAGAAAAAGAAGGAGAAGAAGAATTGAAAGAGGGGAATAATCAATTTCGTTCCTAGCTTTTGTATTCATTTTTCCAGTTTAACATTTAAAATATTGAAAATATTGATTCTAATTTTTCCTAATTCACTGCGCATGAATTTATTTACTCCTAATTATTAACGCGTGATTGGAAATTCAAAATTTCGTAATTTATTCCCTCCCAATATTCTACGCGTTCCGGCCAAAATAATTATTTTTTCCCACGCGTTAAATTAGAGAATTTACGGTATATCGATGTCGTGGCGTCATTTTTTTTTTACTTACAATAGGTTGACTGTCGTATTGTGTTCTCTCAATATCACCTTGTTCAAAAAATTCGCTCGCCACAAGTTCAGCAATCTGCAATAAAAGGTTTTTCAACGTGTAAAACAACCTAAAACAACTAACCTGCTACTATGCGAAACCTTTTGCCAATTTTTACAATTTACCCTTTGTTGGATCTCCCATGGTTTTGTTATAGCTGCGACATCACATGCTGTCATCATCATTCCTCTGAAGAAAACATTGCAACAGGTTTAAGGAAAAACAGTTTCTCACACTGATGAAATTAGATCTACAAAATTATTGAACTTTTTATGAAGCCTAAAGCCCGTTAGTTTTAAAGCAAATCTACATGCGATATGCGTTTCTTTCTCCGGAAGATCTTACTTCTGAGAAATCTCCTACAATAGAATAACGACCGAATGCTTTGAATGGAGCAACTAACTTAAACTGATAAAAACATAAAGTTTTCATAGTGCTAAACCACTAACAAACTGAATTTAACAATGTGCATAAGGGTAGGAAGATTTTACTGCGACTCGCACTCTTTTTGTGCTAAAGTCATACTGGAGCAAAATTTGTTTTTAGCAGGCGATAATAAAGGAAAATGTGGGGCTTTCAAGTTAAAGTAAAGAACCAAAATACAGAACGAATATCACCTTAAAACTGCCCTATTTTCAAATATAGTCCAATCCGCTTTGTGATTTTCCACCTGTTCTTGAAATGCTGCGCGTTTCCTGTGGATGAAAAGGGGGAATGAATTGGATTAAATAGGGAAACTGTTGACACAATACATCTGTTGTTTCATAGGGCATGTTGCCGAATAAAAATGTAAGAACGGCTAACGTAGATTTTATAAAAAAATCGTCAAAATCAAAACATCAAAACATCGTTGGGATTTGATCAATTCTTAATCAATCCAATCAATATTGACAGTTAATAAGTTAATATAATTTTCAACAGAGTTTCAGTAAAATGGTATAATTTAGACTCATATTCAAGTTACTCACTTGAAATATCGAGCTAAATCAGTCGACAAGATTGCATCTTCTAACATTTTCATGGCTAACTGATAGTCCTCTTCATTAAGTGAATCAAAAATATTTGGACCCTAAACCAAAACAGATCACGGACTTGATGTTGACTTCTGTTTATGAAAAGTAATAGGAATAACAACACAATTCACTGACATCTGATTTTAAAATCATAACAGAATGGTCGAAGTGATGTCGCTCCATCGTTGATGTTCCATATAAACGAGCTATAGGCGATTCGGATCTAAAATTGAAATGTTGACAGCCTATTATAGAAAGAATTCGGATGAAATATGCTCTTGCAGCGGACACAAATATTTTTCAAGCAGATTTGAAAACACCTTGAACCAATGAAAGCCCTTTACAACCAATGAAACTTTATCAGTAAACATAAAATGCAACTTTCAAAGAGAGTTTAAGGAATCGATAAATATAAAACTAACTTCATTTGAAATGTATTATTGGTGCCCCGGTGATCCAAATCATGACAAAAACACCCAACTAGCAATACCAGACATTCTAAGTCTGTGAACCACGAATACATCTGACCAGCCTAAAATAAACAGAACATTTTTTCTTGCCTCTGGAATATATTGACATTTCACAATAAATACAAAACCTTGCTCAAGCTGACTGATGAATTTTGTTTTGCAAACAAAATAATCAAATAAGTATTTACCTTAAGCAACGTAAACATGGTTTGAGCTACATTGAATGCATGTCTCCAGTTGTGATAAGTAACAGGCCTGTAGTTCTTTTTCACTGTCAATATAAACTGACACATTGTCTGAAGAAATGATTTAACGTGTCAAATTAGAAATGTGCATCATCTTATGATGGTGAGATGAAACTGAAAGATTAGACATCCTTGGTTACGGAAGATTCAAAGTTTTTCAAGACCAATCAATGTTCTAATGTATTTAATATATTAAGAATTAAGAAACTTTCGCAAGATACATGTCATTTCTTTTGTGATTGTTGCCTTGATGTCTACATAACATTTCTTCTGTAACAGTAATAACTATTGGATTTACAAACCTTATACGGGATGTGAAACTTTTTCAATAGATCTGTTTCCATAAACATTCTCAAAGACATTAAGCATGTTTCATGGTCTGACATCTCCAAGTCATCAAATGCAAATGTATCAAGTGCATATTGTTCTGTACTGGGAACATTGTCGACCTAAGACAAAAATAAAACAACGCAAAAGGGTTATAAGATAACTTGTTCTTATAGTGCAACTACATGCAAAAATCTTACTTACAGCTAAATCTTCAATGTCCACTGGACCAGCACTTGCATGATATTGAAGTACCTAAATTTGAAAGTTTTCTGAAATTTATTTATCTGACTAGAAACAAACTAACAATGAAACATTGATATCAACTTATAACATAATGATAACAAACCCATCTAAACCTTAGATATCCCTGTCACAAGCAAACGTCAATGAAACTTTATAAAAGAGAAAAGATGAAGGGAATGAAGAAAAGAGATTTAGAAATTTATAAACCTCCATGTTGACTTTTTGCCGGGCCAACATTAAAGCAGCTTTTTCATACATTTGTGTATTGTGAATACCAAGTCCACAAAATATGGTGAAAGCCTAAAGTGCACAGAAATATACAATCTGTCATACTGAAATAATGCTACCTTAACAACAGTTTTTGAATATTGTACTCACTTCAAACAAGCTTTCATCATTTTCATCGAAAGATCGCGCACCTTTTTTATTCAGAAGTTGAGCCACACCTAAAATTTTTTTCCACACATTACAAAGATGGTCAGCCTGAAGCTGCTAATGTAACATGCTGTATTGGTTACCTATGACTTCCTGCTGATTGTTGACAATAGGACAGCATAGCATACATGTAGCTTGAAACTGTTCTTTATCTAGACTGCCATCCTGAAAAAAACGACAGAGAAACCAAAAACAAAAGTATGAAACACTATGACATATCGAATCACTGAACAAAAAAATGACCAGAAATACTTACACTAATTTTGGATTCAAAAACTTTGTCTTTAGAGAAATTGTCAATATTCAAAATCTGAAATAGGCGATGAGATCAAAATTTAAACAATGCAATAAAATAGGAAAGCAACATGGCTCATACCTCCCCTCTCTTAGCTGTTAAGATTGCAAAACCAGTATATACTTCTTCTTCATTAGTACTAAATAATTAAATAAAATCATAAAATTATAACCGCAAGGATTTCACTCAAGTTGCTGTGACATAAACATTTTCCGGTGCTACCTACCTTTTCTCAGCAAGATCTTTGTAATAATCAGTGTTTCTATAAAGAAATTCTCAATATTAAATCACCTCCTGCTATGTTTCAGATACAATATAAAGTTATGTCACTTACACTTCTATCTTATCTGAATCGCTAGCAAGAACAAATACGTGAGAAAAGGAGATGCTCTATAAAATAAAAACACTTATAAATTAATGTATCTAAAAGCCAATTCTAAGTCTATTTGTCATGCAAAGTGGTAACTTTTATAAATATTTGATGTAAAATTTGATGTCTTAATCAAGAATCATTTAAATGTTTCATATTAATGGAAGGTCATAGGGATAAGATCCAATATGTTTTTCTGATAAGTGTTTCAAGTTTTTAACAGGTTTTACATAGTTTTTTTCAAAATTTTACGTTCAGAGTAGGAGAAAATGTGCACGGAGGGTTGGAAACTGACACTGCTTTGGTGTTGCTATTGAGATTACATCCCATACTCTGTCAAATTAAATAACCTTTGCTGACATGTTAACTGCTAGTGACAATTTACAAGTAGATGAAATTGATTTAAACAAACAAGAAACAAAGAAACAACAACAAAAAACGTACTTCTTCATTTTCCTCTAAATTTCGTTCAATGATGTAAACAGTGCATCTTTCACATAACAAAAGCTCTTGTGCTTGGGTCATGATTCTACGAACAACTGTTTCTAAACATTCTGTGTCTTCAAAGATGTTCTTGGCTAGGTTTAAAAGCACCTGAAACATTTATAGGATGATTATGGATGCTACAACATCAACTTAATGGTTTGAAAGAAATATTCACGTCCATACTTGATTTCTTTTGTATTCTTGAACTGATGCATCAAACAACTGAGCATTGGTCAAACCAATTCCACAAAACGTAAGATAGTTTTTAAAAACCTAGAGAGGATACAGATCTAGCTGCACAAGTAAAATATTAATTTAGAAGTATTTATTTTGAATTTTAGCTTCCTTTCAAGATCAAAGAGATGTATATATTGCGTATCATTACAAGTAAACCCTGTAATTCATACAGGTCATCTTGATGATCGTCAGTCAGTCTCTTGCATTGTGTTTAGGATTCACAGGTCAAACTTAATCATGAAAATAAAAGCTGATGATAAAATCCTCCTCAGGAAAATGGTTCTACCAGACATTACTTTGTTGGCAACAAAACCTTGTATTCATGCCCAGTCCATTGCAATTTATAACATTGTTATTTAAGCAACTTTTTTATGCCCCTATGACAATATTAACAGGTTGTACAAATTGCACAATGAAATCGAGATAACGCTTACAAGTTACTGTAGTTCATAACCCGGGTTCATTGAATTTTGAGATGTTATTGTTTCATTGAAGTTTGATGTAGTTTTTCATTATATATCATTTTACAAATAGAGTTTCAGTTCCAGTGGATGAGAACCAAAACTTTAAGACTTAAATATTTCAAAATCATAAAGACCAAAATAAACATCAATACTTATACAAACCTCTTCATCTTTATTTGAAAAAACATGCAATCCTTCTCTTTTATTAATTATCTGTGCAACTCCAATGACCTGAAACATTTTTTATATAAGTAGACTTACGTAGATTTACATGGATCCGTTCTACTTAACAGCTGACTTTTTTAAAACTGGGTAATGCTTTAACTCAACTTGTTCTTATTTTATTCTTAAGAAATGACATTCACAATCATACCGAAATAATTAAAGGGTCATGACACAATAGATAGATAGATAGATAGATAGATAGATAGATAGATATATGCCCTCCGATGTCCCAGAATGGGTCCTACCCACGAAGGAGTAGGAATCACAGCCCGTCAGACAATGTAACCCCGCAGGGGGGAGCTGCGGAGTCATGACATATACAATGACACTCGAACTACACGGGAGAACTTGAGCTCTCGCAGGTGTAGAACCTCGTGAGAGCCACAGCACGCCGCAATGTCTGAAATATCTACCCACACTCTTGTATCAGAGCTGTGGTACCCAGTTTCCCTCACATGGCATGGGTCGACCTGGGCGAAGGAACATTCACTTGCCAAGTGAATCGTAGTGATGCACTGGGTATTGAACCTGGACCTCCCAGTCGAATGGCAAGTATGATGACCACTATACCACTACGCCATGACACAATTCAGATCTGAAAACATTCCATTTTTTCATTTTTACTACATAACACTTTTCAACTACATTAAATAACTTGAGGGTCAATTTGTTAATCAGCATCCCAGAGAAATTTTTCAAAAAGATCATGACAAAGTAATTTTTACTTTCTCCAGAAAATACATACCTCACTTTCTTGATTCTTTATAGGCATGCAGAGGATACTGTGTGTTCGATAACCAGTATTTTTATCAATTGCACGATTAAATCTTGGATCCTATTAAAAAAAGGGAAACCATCTTAAGCTTATCCTATCCATAATAGTGAGTGCACATGCTACTTTAGTTTTAAAGAGTAAAAGATCATGTTTGTGTGTTTGTTTGATATGATGTCATTATCAATATTTGAGGTCAAATCTCATAAACCAATAGAAACCAACTAGTATCCGGTGTGAAAATATCTTAAAACTTTTAATGCCGAAAACATTGTATATTGGGGATGCTCCATGGCTTCCCCATGTTCAAAGAATCTGATGTCAATATGGAAAAAAATGATTCTCATCTTAAACGTTCAATATCAGAACTTGACCATAAAATTTAATTAAAACAATCACCCTCTAAAATAAAAAGCAGATGATTTGTTTCAAGTATTAATATGTGAGATAAGTTTATAAATGTCATGAACATATAATTATCTTATTATAGCAATTGCGTAACACAAATACCACTTTTATTTTAGAGAGTGCTACATTTAGTTTTAAACACCTTCTTAGGCGAGAGAATTATTTACAATAATTATATAGTAGCACATGGCGCGACATCAGTATTTTTTATGTTCACTGGGGAATCATTGCATTGCATCCCCAATTGAATGCGACATTTTCGGGGAAATATCTCGAGAACCAATGGGGGACAACTGTCGCTTTTTGGGGTTCGGCGATACAGGGGATGGGTTGACAAAAGTTTTGGGCCTAAATATTGTTTGGGTGGTGTGGCTATGACGTCATGACAACTTTTGGTCGGTGATATCTCTCTTACGGTTGATTGTAGCGAAACGATCCCATACACTTTCTTTAACAGTTTTTCGACCTCCAAGGCTGCAAATAATTTTTAAAACCTTGTGGGACATCATGTCCGACTGAAACCAAAATCTGTGGGACATGCTCCAAAACCAGTAGGTCAAAAAACAACTCAATGAAATCAAACTGAATTATAACACCCTTACAAACTAAATATTTAAACAAAGAAAGTAAAACCACTATACTTTTTAAAAAGACTTCTCTTAATAACAGAATGCATTAAGTCATTCAGTTATTTTTCATAACGATAAAATAAACATAAATCAAATTGAGCATACATTGCAAACTTTGCAAACTTTAAGTGCACAGCTTAAACAATTATATTTTGTTTTACGCGAGCAATTCATGCAGTTGCCTTCCATTTTCAATTTGCACGCTTTCAGATTTAAAAGCAAAGTATAGTTGGGATAGACTCGCGCCTGGTTCACATTCACTTAGAAACTGAAAAGACCTTTTCTTGAAAAACAATCTAAACTTGTTGCTGCAAATAGAAACCATCTGTTTGTATCAAAGGAACTCACTTGAGAATAAAGTATTCGGAGCATGTGCTCGCGTGAGCAAAGTACACAAGTACCAGTTTACGGATATGCTCCTTTTCAAACAACAGACATAACATGATGAATAATTAATGACCTTTCTTTGTGCAGTACAAACGATATATCGTTGAAACTTATCAAAGTTTATGTGCACGATTCTTTTACAATCAAGTCTTAAAATAGAAAATGGGAAGAGAGAAATAACATTTTAACGTCGACTTGACGAGTTCCAAAAGTTTTCTTTTAAGATACTCACCTTGAATATTAGCTTGACTTACCTTATTTTGCGTAGCTGCGCACACTACGAACTATACTGACAATAAGTATAGCATCACTGCATTTTTTTTATGAAGATCTGTTTTTATTTCCAATAGCAAACAATTGAACATACATCAAGATCAAAGAAAATAATTTTTTTTCATCTGTCCAGTTGAAACTAGGTGACGTTAGTCCGACTTTGCTGTTCAAGAGAGAGGTAGAGCAGTAAGGAAAGTCAACTGGAACTCTCTAGGACATTGTTTTCTTGGGAAAGGAGTGACTCCGCTGTTGATCCTAGTGTAAGCTTAATTGTCTGGCGCCGCGATGGATCAGAGTAGAGGATATTTCCTAAGGGTGCCAATCCCACAGAAACGGCAATGTCTAAACTAAAATTTCATTAATAAATTCCGTATTATTGTTAAAAGAACAGAGTTTCATTTATTTCAATAAAGTTTCATGCTTAAAACTTTACGAAATATTTACGCGTAAGAGGGATGACATTGCATTGAATGTGAACATTGATACGTGTTACGTTAGCGTAACAAAAAATGTGTTACTCTTTTGATGTGGAGATGTTACTATAGCGTAACATACGAGTAACAAAAGTGTATCAAACAAGTAAACAAAATTGTTCATTTTACATGTTCGTAGTCTGTCGGACATCATGACCGACACAAATGTTTTTCAGTAGGACATTAGCAACATCCTGTAGGACAATGTCCTATGTCCGACACTTATTTGCAGCCCTGGACCTCTACAACATGGGTGCACTTTCTGTTTCCAATTCCATAATTGAAATTTTCGTCACACACGGAAAAATGTTTTTCGAAGTTAAACTCAGTAAAAATTTTTACCCGGGTTACTAGTAATCCAAAATATATATAATACGTGTGTCACACTTTTATTTTACAGAGTGACGGTGGTTTTAATTAAATTAGTGTAAAAGACAGTTATTACGTCAGATTCTGTATTGACGTCAAATATTTTTTGATCAGTTTTTCAAGATCTACACACATTACGGGATTCGCACACAGGATTGAGATATCACCATTGAAATTAAAACTGGTAAGAAATGTCTTGATACAGGGAGGGATTTGACACACCATTTTCGATTTAAAACATGTAAAAAACTTTTACACTGGATGCTAGTTCAACTCTAAAAAAGGTTTCTTTGAAAAACCACCTTATACTAACACCCGCTGTGCAGTAATTCACTTCGGTTTCATTGTTTAAACTATTCCCCTGTGAGCACTGCTTTTTAGTTTTTTGTTATCACAGAGAACCATTGCCAGTCTTCTCAATATGTAAATCAGTAGGAGCATGATAGATCACGCTGCTTACCCAAGGTACATGATATCACACACCTACTTTTTTCAACCTTTAACTGGAATTTGTGTATTAAAACATCTTTTGAGGAAACATTCAGCTCTTGTCTCTGGAGGTGTGCAATCAGCCAACAGTGTGCAACCAGACAGAATTGTTATTTTAACTTAAGCAAATTTCCGTTTTTGAAAATTCCTGTTAAGCTTCTATTTCACTGCATTATTGTAAAGGGAGCTGGAAACTAAGATGCTTTTTAATTTCATTGAATAACATGAAAACGAGTCCTACCGGTACCACTTATCCCAAAAGCCAAACTGAAATTGCTATATTTTGCCGACCTATCTTAAATTAAATTCAGAGGGCTGAGACTGCATTGGAATTACATTGCATCCCCAGTTGAACATGATGTTTAGGAGCAAATCTCAAGAATCAATTAGGAATAAACTTGTGTTTTTCGGGAGAGCTGTGAAGTCATTGAAATCTTTGATAGATAATATCTCAGTAATGGTTGGTCATCCAATGCTTTTTATTCACCATTCTGTGATTATATTTTTTGTCACCTTTTGACACAGGGATTTTTGAAATCGGTAAAAATTTTACTCAGAATATAGTCAGTTTTACTAAGTTAAGCTTATCCCTCAGTATTTATTATTTATAAGCAAAAAAAGAAGAAAGAACAGCTGAAGAAAGAGCAACCGTTTAGTTCACTTTTAAAACTCTTCAGACTTATATCTTTATGTTCATAATAAATATCACCCTCCTTTTCTTCATGTTGAATTGTTACACTCTCTTCAAAACTTCATAAAGAATACATATAATGATATTTCTTTTCCTTTAATATAACTAAATAATTGATCAATTTTTTGATAGTTTCTTCCATTATACTCCATGATCAAAATTGATTATTGTTTACTCTCACACAATTGTAATGAAACTATACTAGTGGAACTCTTGGTCTCCTGATCTTACAGTATTTAGAAATTTAGAATACTATATTTTTAAGCTTCATAGTTGAAACTTTTTGAGAGTTTGAAAGTTCCAACAGTTTGTTAAATGTTTTCCTTAATACTCCTAAAAGTGAAAATGCAGCATTATACAGATATCTACATCTATACTTACTTCATAAGCATCTTTTATGTTGACAGTTTCTCCTGTAGCTGCTGCATAACCGGCAATTCCAACACCCATTGGTATGATAATTGCTTCGTTATCTGGTTTTACAGCTTCTTCAACAGTTGACTCTGCTGTTACATCAAACAAACGAGAGACTAAGTATTTCCTATCTTTATGACCTTTACAAAGGAATAATGAACTGCGATCCCCATTTGTCAAAATACAAACATTGACTAAAATTTTATGTGACAATGAATCCACATCTAGCTCATATGCAATATCTCTAATTAATTCCATCAGTAGATCTTTTTCATTCAATGCTGATAAGTCTTTAAAAGACTTTTTGGGTCTTCTAGTGGTATCATCAATCGATGTATTACTTCCCAAGTACTTGTTCAGCTTCGCACATGAATTCACCACAAGTGGTTTCAAAGACAAATCCGTACAAGACTTCGATATCTTAGATACTTTACTAATATTAGGCAGCGATAACCGTTTGGATCGTTGCAGAACCCACGATTCCACAAGTTTGGGACTTGCATGTTCAAGAAAATAGCTTTTGACAAACTCAGGATTTTCTGCTAAGTAATCCGCAACCTCTTTTTCAGAGGGCATTGTTGTTAACTGTATCACATTCGCATTCTGGTTTCAACTTATGCTCGGCGAATTAATATTTCATTGCATGATGTGGGTGCCTTTTCACCTATTCCTTTTGCTCTTTCCGCACCATTTTGATTGACGCCGTTACCGTGGTGAACAAACTTTTTAAAAGTTCGCGGTTCTTTTTATTTAAGCCGGTTTTCCACTAGGCGGTTTAGAACGCGCTGAGCGAGGCGGCTTTTGTTTTTTCAGTATGAAATCCGCTGAAACCGGTCCGCTCAGCGCGTTTTTAAAAGTCGACTTCAATCCGACTTCAACGCGCGTTCTAAAGGCGTGAACCAATCAAAATGCAGCATGTCATGTAAACAAACTTTCTCAAAGGCATGGTTTCATTCTAAAATATCGGGAAAAAAGTTCACTATCAATCCAACTAATTTTTTTTTTTTTTTATCATTTGTTTATATTTTTATTAGTTGCTTTTTAGTAACCAACTTGAAATGAATTGATAATAATAATGATAGTGTTCATCCTTAATTTTTCTGTTTATACTTTTAGACACTCTTTTTCAACTCATCTTTGCAAGTGGAAATTGAATAAAAACGCGCGTAGCGGATTAATTAGCGGCCATTGTCTTAAAAACAATAGCCGCCTCGCTCAGCGCGTTCTGAAACGCCTAGTGGAAAACCGGCTTTATGAAATGGCATGAAAGGAGGAGCGTTCTGCATCCTCGACTGGGGTAATACTGAGCGAAAAAAAAATTAAAGCCGAATACCGAAAAACGAATACAAGTATGATTTTGAAGAATGAAACCTGCTTTTAAACTATAATCACAAGGAAAGAATTGTGCCTGTATAATGTAAACCTACTTTTGAGTTCACTGTATTCATTTTTATTATCCCATCTGTTTTACCCACATGACCTCACGACCTAGAAAACACGCAATTTCCGCGGGAAAGTGAATGCTGTGCGTGAAGGAGAGAACTTTGTTTGGTAGATGAAAATGGATACGAATGACTTAACTGTTTTGTTAAATTCTCCATCGAAAGTTGTTAAAAATATTTATGGTAGGCTTTTGATTTTTTCTGTTGATTGTTTTGGTTTTCTCGTGCCATGATGATGATGGATTCTCTGGCCTGAAAATTCTTTCTTGTAGTCTGTTATCTGCTATCATATATTGATGTTCCTCCCCCTAATTATATTAATACCCTCATTACTTTCTTAGTATCTTCTTGTTTGCTTTGAAGTTAAAACTTCAGGATGACTTATATTTGTTCTTCATATTCAATGCTCTTGCTTTAAGGGGAAGAAGAAGCTAACACAAAATGAATTTTATGTTATAAACGTTCACCATTATTGAAAGTAAGTAAAAACAAGTTTTTTAAAATTTCGTAAAAAACGTTTCGGCTTTTCGAAACTAGTAAAACACCTATTGGCACACCCTGATTACTTTTACAACTGGAGAGTGATTACAAATGCTCCGACTAATTACTGGGAACATAATTGGTCGAAACCAATTACGTTCATAAATTTTATCATAAAATTGAATTAAGTTTGTATAGGTAGTTAGAAACTTTATACATTTAAAAATGTTTTTATTTTATTTTTATCAAGATCTCAAATACCATCAAAATTAACTGATAGTAAATAAATCAAGTTTTAGCTATTGTAATCTTGAATATATTTACCTCGAAGCTTCCTTTATTCTTACAATGGGAGCAACATTAAACAACCAACAAGAGACCTAGCAACTTCATTTATTTCGGAATGGCGTGACTTGATAAATTGCTTGCATATCTTATTCTTTTATTCCCTTCTCCCCAATGTAATTAACCCATTTTAACATTTTCTTTCATATAAAATATCAATTATCAATTTTAATTATCTTAACTTGTATATATATATAAAAAAACTGTAAAATTTTTTCTCACTTTAATGTAACTGATGATGGCGTAAGCCGAAAAGCTTTTTACGAAATTTAAAAAAACTTGTTTTTACTTACTAACACAAAAATAATACTGTAAGGCGGGTGACTTAATCAATTTTGCCACCACTATTTTAAAAGTAACTTCCGAAATACTACTATTACTTCTGAAACTTTGGACCCTTGTTAATACGAAACAAAATTTATATTGAAATTTCATTGAAATTTTATCTCAAACAAAATTAATAAAAACTAAAAGCCATTAGGCTTGAACAATTTCCGCATCAGCCCTTGAGAAAATTGCTTTAGGCTAATTTTCAAGATATCTGAATGACTTGTACACTGACTAATAATTTGATACAGTCTGGAAATCATCAAATTACTCTCTTCTTTAATTTATTTAACTTAATCTTGACAGCTTTGCAATTCACTATGATGTTTCGGGGCCAGAAAAACAGTTCACCAATATCTTGCGCATGATTATTTATTCATGAAAATTATATGTACGCATAAGAAAAAACAGCGGTTTTTTGTTTGTACTCAAAGTTTCATGTCTGCATCGCAGGCAATCTTTAGCAAACTAAACCGTTAGATAAAAAACTACAATGTGATGGTTTCATTAAAGATTTTTCAAAATTTGGTCCAAATTTGGCCCAAATTGTCCAATTTTAGTCAAATCTGACAAAATGACTGTCAAATTTGAAATCAGCACCTTCCAAATGTAATTCATGCAAAATTTCATGAAATTTTAAGAACTTTTGAAATTTGGTCCAAATTTGGTCCAAATTTGGCCCAAATTGTCCAATTTTAGTCAATTCTGACAAAATGACTGTCAAATTTGAAATCAGCACCCTTCAAATGTAGTCCATGCAAAATTTCATGAAATTTGAAGAATTTTTGAAATTTGGTCCAAATTTGGCCCAAATTGTCCAATTTTAGTCAAATCTGACAAAATGACAAAATGACTGTCAAATTTGAAATCAGCACCTTTCAAATGTAATCCATGCAAAATTTCATAAAATTTGAAGAACTTTCCAAATTTGGTCCAAATTTGGCCCAAATTGTCCAATTTTAGTCAAGTTTGACAAAATGACTGTCAAATTCGAAAACATCACCTTGTCTAAATTGCCCAATTTTAGTCAAACCTGTCAACATAATTGACAGGTTCGACTAAAACTCCACCACGGATGTCCTAAAGTCCTAGCATAGAGTTTTGGGTCATTCATTAACTATTCTGAATAAACAAACAATCCGAAATCCGAACGGACTTTCCGAAAACGACGAAAAACTGTGACAGATAGATAGTTAGATAGATAGATAGATACATAGAATGTGTAAACCAAACAATTTCCTACGCACAGTGCGCGGAAATTGAATAAAACTTTTTGAGATTAAAAATAATCTTCCTTCTCTTCGTAAATCGTCATAATTGAACCCAAAAACATTAGCGCTGAGGTCCAAGACAGAAGCCGTAGTCAAGTGATATGACATGTATTACGCTCAAAGTATGCTCGATCATAGACAGTGATAAGGATGCCCAATTTGTTAAGAAAAATGCCTTTTTGAGAAATTGCCTTGCCCTTTTTTCAGGTGCAAAGAGCGCTACATAAATTCAACACTTAAACAGAAGCTTGACCTCTGAGATCGGCCTTCGTCGCCACGCTTTTCCTCTGTTTAAATTTAAGTCTACCATTTTGCACATGTTTTACTTTTGTTCATTTCATCACTGGATGTTTTTACCATAAAAAAATTAAGAGGATACGTCTAAATGTTTTTATATTAAAAACAACCACAATCTCCTATTCTTAGAACACGCTCCTTCGCAATAGTTTTATTTGCAGTATTGCACAATTTGTTCGAAAAGAACACCTGCACTTGAATGGCTGCCACAAATTAAAAAGAGAGAAGTAAAAGAAATACACACGCGCGACTAATAACATCTCAAAAACTAAGTAAAATATACAGCTTATAAAATAGACCTTATTTTTCTGACTCGCCATTTTGTTGTCGCATTATTTAATGAATGAAATTTTGTAAATATTTCCCAAGTGGCTAAGCAAAAAATGTAACACCTGTGTCATTCGTTAATCGATGTTTTTCATGAAAGTCATTCATTCTGTGAAGATTTTAGTTCCGTAATTATCACCTTTCTAGACATATAACATGCACATGCTAGAAGTCTGAAAAAATTTTCCAAAGTAAAAGTTTCAAAGTAACGCGTAAGTCATAATGGCGGACTCTCCGCATACGGAATTTTCGGTAGGGGAGAGTTGCCCCTACCGTCTGGGCGGTTCAAAATACGCCATCTCGCCAGCTGGGCAGCTGTAGGATGTCGCAATTGCAAATTTGCGCGCGTGGGAAAAAAGAAAACGTGCGATATTATTAGACCAGTTGATCGTAGAAGAAAAACCAGTCTTCTCCTTTTGACGAGTGCGATCGCATGCGCACGCGCTATCACATGCGTAAAAAGTCCTAGGCGTACATTTGATTGCACGCGCCGATTTGTCATCACCGTGTGAAAAAATCCTTTGTTCGTGGGCATAGCGTATGATTTTAACGAGTCAAGAAATGCCGCGGAATTCATTACAGTCACCCGGTTTCTATTTAGAAATGATTTCCAGAGTGCAATATTTTTTCTCATACATTTTTCTTCAACGTCACGTGCCCTATTGTTCGACTTGCGAAGACATGCCATGTTCGATCGAACGAAAATTGTAAAGTCTTCTAGTCATTTCATTCAATAAGTTTTTGTTGAAATGGCAATGAATATCAAGTGCGACGACTCTATTTGGTCCGATTACGAGCGAACAGATCTTATCGAGCGTGCAGTTGATATTCATTTGCAGAAAAAGAGGAAACTTCAACTCGACGATAATGAATGTCAACGTAAGAAGATCGCCGTTGACGAAAATGACAGAACAGGACCAACAGATGAAAATAGTGATGAGTCAAATAACGAATATGAATAAGTGATGATGAGAGCCAGAGTGATAATGAGATGGACATGTTTTAGTTGTAAAAGTTATGAAGAAGTTTTAAAAAGTAATAAAGAAAAAAAAAAGTTTTCCTAAATGTATCGTGCCAATTTTTCTCCTCATTATATTACGAATTAAGAACATACTTTTATTAAGGTTATCCTATCTCACTTTCCGAGTTATAAATCACTCAATCCTTTCGTTTCTTAATAATCCTTAGAAACAAACAAAGAATATTGCGCAATGATATTACTTATTCGTTTTCAAAGTTATTAAAAGGAGGTATATTTTCCAATCACGTAAAATATCAGATCGCACTGGTACGAATCGCACGCGTAGGAAATTTTACGAGTGCATTTTACCGCACGCATGGTATTTTTAAAAGGAGAAGACTGAAAAACGCGTGAAAATATTTTTGTAGTAATCCTGTAGAATTTTTGGAATATGAATATTATTAAAAGTACGAAAAAAAAGAAAGAATGAACATTTCAAGCCACCATGAAGCATCCTGTTTTCAAATTTATCATACTGAATCTATCTAATCATACTAGCTTAGTTTAAACCCTTCTTTCCGCCCTGACTTCTTATTCTAAATGAGTCGAACATTGTATACTTTATATTTTATTTTACTATATTTTATATTTTATTTTATTTTTTAATTTTATTTTATGCAGGACAGACATTGATAGCAGTTTGTAACTGAAGTCATTATCCTGTAAAAATATTCTCATAACAACAACAACAACATTGAACGAAAATATATAGATATGATTTTCACGATTATTGGAAATTTAGATAATCTTAAAATCGAAGAAATATTATTCATTAAATCTCAAGTTACATCTTGTATTTGATTTAACGTTCGAATTTCATCATGTAGAATATCTTCATGTAGTCACATTAGTGTGCTATACTACTTACACACATTAGCACACACTACAAAAATTTCGAAAATGTTTTTCAAATATTTAAAATGAAAATCATTGTTCCAGAACGGATAAGATAACAATGAATTTCATGAGGAAATCAAAGCAGAAAAAACAATAACTAACAATAAAAGATCAATATTATATATTTTTGGAAGATATTATTTTCTCACATAAGGTCCAATATACACGAAACTGTTCGTGTATCATAATATGAACAAGAGCCAGATGGCGCAAAACGGTAGCAGCCAATTTTCTTCCAAAACTTACAAAAGAGTTCCTTAAATCTTGTTTTTTTTTTTAATCTCACTGGTGAAAAACATGCATCATAAACGATAAAGTTAGTAATGGTTGCTAAAATGATTACTAAGTGTAAATAGGGTCTAATCATTAAACACCAGAAGTTAATTAAAGACAAAAGAATTATACATGCGTGAGCTGTGCAACGTTCTTTTTATAAAGAAATTTTTTTTACAAAAAGCACGTCGACAAAAAAAGATATTTTTGAATATAAATTCACGAAACCAAAAATGAATTCCAACAAATAAGTTGTCTCGCAGACTGTAAATTGTAGACTGTAGACGCCACTCTGCAAAGTATTCTATTCGAGCACAAATAGCTGATTTTCAGTAGACCATTACATTCGGTATAGTGTTGACTGAAATAATCTCATTCGGCAAATTCGTAATGAACGCATTCGGTAAAGTATGTACACGAATGGTGGAAAATTTTTTAGGGGCAACTCTGCCCTACCGAAAATTCCCGCATACGTAACGAAGCCTCGACTCAAGTGAGATAAACAAACACTCTCGATGGCGTATTACTAAGGAATTGTTGTCGCAGTGAAGGATTTTACAACTGTTTTCTTGATACGTTAGGATGATGCAAGGACTTCTGGTCTGAAGAGGGTTTCAATGGCGAATTGTGGACTTAATTCTGTGGAAGTTAGTGTGCGGTATTAAGGAAACACCAAAACACGGCATGCATCTCATAGATTACTCTTGAAAATAGTTACGAAATGGCAATGTTATAATGGAATTTAAAGACTCTAATTAAGCCCAGAAAACGCTGAAATAGCTGTTTTAGAGGGTTCAGAAAGCAAAATTTTCTTCGCCCCCAACCATGTTGGGGGCAGTGGGATGCACTTTATACTAAAATGCCCTTTTAGTACCAACGCACCCTTGCCCCTAATGCCTGGAATAGCCCCTGATCGTGCACGCAAATCGCGAAAAGTTGTGTTTGCACGAGCGATTTTTATTGTTCGATTTCCACAAATCTTAAGGCCTAAAAAAGGTCTGAAGCCTGAATCTTTTAAGTTTAGAAATGGAAATACCTCACAGGCCTGTACAAGTAGATCTCAAAGTATTTATTTTGGTCCGTACGTGACTTTCAATACGTCGAACAAATTTAATAGTACTGAAGGACAGCGAAGCAAGGGGGACGATTTAACCTGTGAACCCCAAACACAGGAGACTGATTGCCTTTCTCTTTGTACTTCAACACTTATACTTAACAGTTCGAATGACCTGTATAAAATCTAATTTGTTCTACTTGTGGTTTTAGTAATGTAAAAATATTTATTATTTTTTGAATACGAAATTGCGTTGATACATCAGCTCTAAGGGTTGTAGATAACTGACAGAAAAGTAGGGAAAAATGAAAATAACAACAAAACTTTGGATTTTCTTTCCTAAGAAAGGCTACACCTCAGGGAATGCTGAATAACATAATCAGAAAAAATAATAAACAAATAGTTTGGTATAATGTTTTAAAATGTTAGTTACCATAATCCGAGTCAATAAAGTCTGAAGCATCACTTTCATCGTCAGAATCAAGCTCCGGTCCCATATCCATTTTTGTCTTATTAGAGACTGGCTCGTCAATTTTTGCTTTACGTCTGGTTTGAAGATGTATATCGACAGCCCTTTCGATAATGCTTTCTCGATCTTGCTTCTCCCATATATGATCGTTGAATTTGATGTTCATGAACATTGAAATTGAGTCATGACTCAACTTCATTCTGCGATCAGTGAGTAAGAGAATACTCGTTCAGTGGCCGCATTTGAGCCCGAAATCGTCAACACAAGAGATGCCAATTTGCAGAGGTCTTTTGAAACACAACACGTTTTGCCAAATCTTTCTAGCGTATGTTTCCCCTGAAACCAATTCATTGCTGTAATGAGCTTTGATATAAAAACGAAAGCTCTTCCATTCAGCTAGTACCTTTGTCGAATCGAAGTGAGCGTTTTCCAATGGAGTTCGAAAACGTTCTCCAAGCTGTTGGATTTCGACATTCCCGTATTCCCTCTCCTCTGTCCAATTTGTTGGGTCAACCCATGTCATTGCTTTGAAAACAGGAGATTCGAAAGTTTGAAAACGGTCACGAATGGACTCAATCAAATTTTCCGACAGCTTTTTCTTCGCATTTTTTGCCCTTGTTAAAGAAGCTTGAGAGAGATCCGTGAAATTCTCAAATTCAATTTCAACGTACTCTCTATTCTCTATATTCCGTAACTGATGACCAGTTTTAATGAAAGTTGACTTCAGATGGTTACCATCATCTTCCTCAGATATTTGAAACCTGCTTAGATGGCTATAGTAATAAAGACACACTTTTTGTGTAAGGACCAGAGGTATTTCTATTATTAGATCTACAGAGAAAAGTCAGATTATTAGTTCAATGTCACATCAGTACTGCTTCCTTTACGGATACTAATTATCGTTCAACTGTCTGCTCGCCAACTGCTGGTTCGCCATTCATAGACGGGTTCCATGCAAGCTTCACACGGTGACTACGTAGTGTGGGACCGGATGCAGATGTACTAACTGCTGCGTTACGTAATCCTAGTTCTGCTACAGCTGGTGTTGAACGGTTAACAGTGTCTGCATTCTTTCCTCTTCTTCTCTGGTGATTGTGAAGGCACTATGGGGAGCATCTGGTATCTGTTCTGCTATCCCTGCTGGTCTGTTAACTTGTATCGACATGATATTAGCATCCTCATTTTCTTCACTTACTGGGTGTGTTTCTTTCAATAACTTAATGCCCTCTATATCGAATTCGTGATATGGAGAAATAGTAGGTTGCCTCTTCGTTCCTTGCCAGGAGGGAATGAGGTAGTCCGGACGGGGCTCCAAAGCCTTGACTTTATTTTTGTCACGAATACGAGTGTGGTCTCCTCGTTTGGCGGTCACTCTGTTTCCCCTAACTGTGGTTACTTTGTAGGGTACTGGATCGAAAGGTGGTTTGGTGGTGCTTTTCTGCTGTTTGATGAGTACTTGATCCCCAACATCTACTTTCTTTGGTGCGGCTTTGTGTCGTTTATCAAAGTAGGATTTTTGTTTCATTTTTTTCTCATCATGCTGTTTGTGAGCTTCAGCGACAACATGGCTGTCCTGGCGTTGTGGAAGATGGGGAAGTTTGGTTTTCAGCTTCCTATTGAACAACATCTCAGCAGGAGACAAACCTGTTGTGGTGTGTGGTGTTGCACGGTATGTGAGCAGGTAGTGCTGAAGTTCCTTCTTGGGATCTTTTCCGTCTACGACAGCGGTGTGGACAAACTTGCACAGCAGCTTTACGAACGCCTCTGCGAAGCCATTGCTTTGAGGATCTTCGGGAGAGCATGGGTTATGGTGAATGCCCATTTTGTTGCAGTAGGCATCCATTTCATTTCCGAAGTATGGTGGGCCATTGTCGCTTGAAAGGGTTTCTGGGATACCGTGTGTTGCAAATATTCTATCCAAACATGGCTCCAGTTTGCTGAAAGAAGTTGACTTTACGATGTCTACTTCCGCGTACTTTGAAAACTGATCTATGACGACGTGAAGGTAGTACTGGGCACCAATAGGACCCTTGAAATCAGCGTGAAGGTTTTGCCATGGTCGATCCGGCAACATGTTTGGCTGCAATGGTTCAGGGGGCGTATGGCTCAAAGCAGCATTGTACGGCCGGCATGTCTTGACGTATTCTTTCACCAGTACGTGCATTTTCGGAAACCAACAGGTTTCTCGAAGTAGGCTGAGTGTCCGATCTGCTCCTTCATGGGTTTCATGGGCAAGACCAATCACGTCAGCTTGGATGCTTGCGGGAATCACAATTTTATCATTGCGGACAATAACTCCATTGACGTAAGATAGCTCATCAAAAATATGTTGGTATTCTATTAGGGAGTTCCGGCACCTTTTGTTATGGACGATGTCCTCTATAAGCTGCTGCATCACTGTATCTTTGGCCACTTCTCCTTGTAGCATCTCCATTGTGATGGCACGAGGCATTATGTCATCAAGTAATCGATTAACTAGAATATCACTCTCATCCTCAACAGCCCAGTTCTGCTTCAGTTCCTCAGTGTATGACTGTGCGATGGGAGGATGACGTGACCCGTAGTCGCATGGGGTTTTGTCACCAGGCTCATAGATCACTGTATATGTGAAGGGGAGAAGTTTCGTTCTGTGTCGGTCTAGTCGGAGTTGCTTGGGTGACTTGGGGTCGTTAAATATAGCCAGCAATGGTTTGTGGTCTGTGACGACTTGAACAGTTGTTCCCAAAGTGTACATCTTATTCATGTACATTCCTGTAAGAATGCCGTTGCTTTCACGCTCTATTTGGCTGTACCCAGCTTCAGTTGCTGTCCAGCTCCTTGAGGTGTGGTTGACAGGCCGCCAAATTTCCTCATCTTTCACTCTGTGTTTCTGGGCGACTGTGGCATGCGTACCAATCGGGCTAGAATCTACGTATAGCCTTGTTGGTAATTTTGTGTCATATGCAGCTAAAACATCGTCGCTGCACAGTCTCTGTTTAAGAGTGCGGAATGAATGGGCTTCACGTACACCCCACTGAAACCGAGTGTTCTTCTTGGTGAGCTCCCTTAATGGCTTTGTGAGCTCTGGATACGAGTCATCCCCATGATTTCCGTGTAAGAACTTGGCATTAAACTGTATAGTTTGGAGGAAACTTTTAACCTCAGTACAAGATTTCGGTTCCGGCCAGTCCTTGATGATACTGCATTTCTCGGGATCCGGTGACATTCCATCTTTGCTGTAGATGTTTCCGAACCATTTTACTAATGGTTGTCCGAACTGACACTTTTCTTTACGTAAAGTCAGTCCTCTTGAGTGTAGCGTTTGAAGAACTGTCTCAAGATGGCTA
Source organism: Turritopsis dohrnii (assembly GCA_027922465.2). Classification (NCBI taxonomy): domain Eukaryota; kingdom Metazoa; phylum Cnidaria; class Hydrozoa; order Anthoathecata; family Oceaniidae; genus Turritopsis; species Turritopsis dohrnii. The sequence continues at coordinate 494,700 of BQMF02000026.1, forward strand.
TCATGTTCGTTACCTTTACCGTAAATTAAAATGTCATCTTTAATATTTATCGAATTTGGGCAATCCTTGATGGCCTCTCTGACCTTCTTCTGAATCTCACTGCTGGCCGGACTGGTTCCCATCACCATTCTCTTATAGCGATAAATGCCCCACGGTGTACGGAATGTAAACAGCTTCCGAGCCGATTCCTCTATTTCAAATTGGTGGTAGCAGTTGGTGATGTCAATCATGGAGAAGCGATTACTGCCTCTGAGAGCATGTCGGAGTTCCTCAGTTGTGGGAATAGGCTCGTGTGTAGGAAAGATGTCTTTGTTGACTTGTTGACAATCGAGTGTGACCCTGATTTGGTTGGGATCCCATTTCTTGTCGGTAATGACAAGGTTGCTGAGATAAGTCCCAGGGTCTTCTGTTTGAAGCGGACCTTCGATAATGTCATCTTGAAGCATCTTTCCGATTTCGGTTTTTAATTTGTCGACGTAATGAAGAGGTATTCGTCTAGGTGGCTGAATAGTTGGTGATGCATCAGGGCGAACATGGATTTTAATTGGATCACCTTTGAACTTTCCTGTTTGACTCGAGAATAGTTCTTGGAAACGTGAAGTAATAGTCTCCATGCTGCTGTCGATTTGGGTCTGTGTTTGGTTACCAGAAACAACGTGAGTGGCGGGACATTGTTCCAGTTTCAGTGGTGTTATTCGATTGACTGTATCTACAGCTGCGTTCGCTCCATCTGGGGTGATTGTAACTATACCTAGTCTTACAGCATCGGATTCACCTAAAAGAGATTGTTCTCTTCTGTCATCTACGATGTAGGCATACGTTTCTACTTCAGCACCTCTCTGAGCAGTGAGTTTCACCAATGCTTTTCCACGTATGGGAAGGTGATAAGCTGTTCCGAATGGTCTAAATCGCTTGGAAGTTTTAACAAACTTGCAGCCGTCTTTGATTAACTCCCAATCGTTTCTGTTGAGAAGAGTTTTAGATACTCCCGTATCTGTAACAAGTTCTAATGTTCGTGGTGTCACGTTATCATTTTGACATCCTTGCACTTGAATTCTTGCAATTGTTGACTTGTTTCCGATTTTCCCGACAACAATACGACCTGACGTCTCGCTATCACTGTCTTCTGCACTTGAAAGTCGATAGAACTTTTCTTGTTGGCGTTTTGTTTTGCATGCTTTGGCAAAATGGTTCATCTTGGAGCACGAGGAACATTTTTGTCCGAAGGCTGGGCACTTGTTCCCTTTTCCGCATCGGTCGGAGCCGCATCGTGTGCACCGCGATTTAGAGAACCTGGAACGAAGTTTCCTGTTCTCCTTTTGTAAACGACGTACTTCTTCTTCGGCCCTTTCGACTTTGTCTGCTGTCTGACCACTGGCTTTTTCAAGAAGAGCTGCCCCTTTCGCAGACTGCTCTTTTACGATGCCAAGTTTTACAAGTTCAGCATAAGTAACGTTATCTTGCAGGGCTCTTTCCCGCAATTTCGGGTTCGAGGTTTGCAACAGAATTGCATCCACGGTTGCTTGTTGCCAATTATAGTTCGTATAATCAATAAGCTGTGCAGCATTGGATATTTCTTTTGACCACCTGTCAAAAGTTTTAGTTCCTTGTGGAAAATTAGCTAACAAGAGGTTTCTCTGAACCACGCTATTGGTTCGAGCTCTCAATCCTTCAGAGATTTTATTGACAGCAACATCGAAGCTGTCAGCGTTAGTCACATTTCCAATATGCTGGAACAAATCACGCATATCATCTCCTCCACGAAATAGTAACATTGCCTTCTTTTCCTTCTCGGATGGTTCATATGGCGTACCATCTGCTTTTCGGAATGCAAGTTCGAACACTAATTTCATTCTGTCCACATATTTCGTGAATAACTCAAGAGTTCCACCTGGGTTAGCATCGAGAGTTTTGAATGTACCAGGGTCTAGATTAAGCGTCATTTTATAAGCAACCAGTGTTCTGTTGTCTTCAACTCTGGTCCAATCGTCGCCAGTAATAAAGACACACTTTTTGTGTAAGGACCAGAGGTATTTCTATTATTAGATCTACAGAGAAAAGTCAGATTATTAGTTCAATGTCACATCAATACTGCTATCAAGCATCTCATCATCTGTACCAGTGCACTCGATGATATCCTCTAGTTCCAGCACAGTCCTTGCAACCGCAGGCCCACATTCCAAAGGAAGAAGATTTCCTTCAAATAGCAATGCTAGAGGAGCAATTTTCTCTAAGATATCTAGGTATGTACAAGTGGAGCAAAGGATCCGATACGATCGAAGTTGCTTCAGTAGGCCAGATATCTTAGCCCTTGTATCTGATTTATGTTTACGCACGGCCAAAGTGTTTTCAAACGCAGTAATAATGGCAGGCCACATATCCAAAAGACGAGAAAAAGCACGGCGATGATGGGGGATAAATCTCGTTCCTGACAATTTTGGAAAAGTGTAAACATTGATACCAAGAACTTCCGCGGCCTCTTTGATATCGGTTTTGATTGCTCCAGAATTTTTGCAGAGATTGAAGATCGTTTGATAAAGCGTATCGATCTCCATGAAAACAGACTTGCCAAAGACATCTTTCACACCTAACTCCACACAATGATTGACACAATGAATTGATAGCAACCAGGGCCTCCCATCTTGTGTCAATCTCGTCATCAAACCCTGGTTCTTGCCTGTATTTACACTAGCACCATCTGAAGTGAATGACACAAGTTTTTCAGTGTACAACGGGCATATCAAAGGGCCATTAGCATCGAAGATGCTATCAATCCCCTTCTTGAGAGATTCAGCATCTGTACCTCCAAAACGTGACATTTGAAGTAAGTTTCCATTCATGCACATGGGTGCTCCTAAATATACAAACAACCAAATCATGATCAACAGAATTAGTAATTTCATTAATTGAACTTTAGTATACATTTTTTTTCTTTTTTTAACTTGGATTTGAAGTTTTAGTTCAAATATATTTTTAAAAGGAAGATACTTAATCAAATAACTTCGATATTAAACAAATCTTTACCTTTGTGCTCGATTTTTATAAGCACCATTTCTTTGTCGTCTCCAGTTTTTCTGGCCTGAGATCCGTCTGATAAAATACCAAAGAAATCTTTAGAGTTTAGTAATGCTACTGCTTTCTCATTGACGGCTCTGTTTATTGAGATTATCAACTTCTTTGCTGAACGTCCATCGTGTTTACCTAGCAAAATTAAATTATACCGATTATATTCATCAAGAAAAATCTCAATAAAAATTAAGAATGGCAAACTAAATTCTAAATTTTACGGCGAGTTAGTTTATCGTTAATATTACTTGTGAGTATTTATGACCAAGTTAATAGAAATTATAGTTGTTTGGAAATTGAGACAATGTATAAATAAAAATCCGACAGGAACGCCGTTTTGAAAAGTATTTTATATTTTACCTGAAATAAATCTCAGTCCATTTTTCCGCTGCACTTTAATGAATGTTTGAAAATGATTTAAAGATATAGTTGGGTTAATCGCGAGTTCATAAGCAGTGTTCATCACGTGTAGATACTAACGTAACCGTTTCAATATTTGGTTGTCGAAAACCAGTTCCTGAGGCTGAGGTGCTTGTTACTCCATTCGATGGATTTGATTTCGACCTTTCCATTTCCAAAGCAATCTGGTGACACTTTGATTCGATATGACGTTGGACCTTTACACACAAAAAGGATTCAAAGTAATTTTATCGTCCATTATAACAAGTAAATATTAAAACTATTGTTGAAATAACTTACAGAGTGCTTCGTAACAAATGTCGTCCCAGTTATAAAACGTTCGGCAGATATTTTGCTAGCACCTTTCACTGCACAATGTTGAAGAATCTTTCCCTTGTTGGCAGCGCAAGTCTTACACCAAACTTGACTAACATATTCAACATCGTTATGTACTACTTTCTTATAGCCAATAATATCTGACAAACCCCTGATGAAAATGTTGAAGTTCTTATCTTGTAGCCAATAATATCTGACAAACCCCTGATGAAAATGTTGAAGTTCTTATCTTGTTCCCTTTAACGTTATCAGACATTATTTGTAAATAAATTCACAAAATTTAAAAGAGCAGTTGAGCTCTCACGTGTTAATATTTCTACATGAAATTGAAAATATTCACTCTTTTAATGGTTCGATCGAATTCGAATGAATTCATATTCAGATTGACGTGATTATTTTACATTTCAAGTCTGCTCGGGCATGTCCGTACACGTACGCATAACGTTGAATGAGGTTGGAAGCGAAGTTATATTTTCATGTCTATTTTTTACGAAATGTCTTCGAATTTCATGTATTGAAAAAAGCCTTTATATAAATAGAAGAAAATATTTTAATAATCAATACACCTGCTATGTGGCACGTGCAAAGAATGAATTAAAAATGATTACGTAAGGTGTCACGTACGGTTGTGAATTGTTAATTTCATTTTCATCCAAAATCAATTCATGATCAAACGATTAAATATATTTTTATTTATTTAATCAAAGTTTCGCTCTTCTACTGTACTGGAAAAAGACAAGAGCCCGCTGGGCTTAAGATTGGCGCAACAGTTAGTCGATGGGGCTATTTATTTTAATGCAATAGGTTGCAGTTACTTGAATTAGCTAGCATTCACAAGGAATATCCGTTTAAATTCAAACCACTGCAATTGTTTGTTTTCGATAATTCTTTAAGGAGTTCGTTGCTATGGCAATTACATTTTATGTAATTTATATCAAATTTCTTGATTTTTCTAACATCTAGACATTTCAAAATTTTCGACATAATACAAAACAATTTGTGTAAACTTCAAAAGAGCTACAGGCTGATTGTCCCTTTTATTCCTAAAAACTGGCAAAAAAGGCCCGTTCAAGGGCGGTTTTCATAGTTTTAAACCCAAAATTACAGGGGATACCTTTTGCCATTTGAATATAAATTTCAAAATGGTACCCCGAAATACCGCTCAAGAACCAAACTTTTTAAGGCCTGGTCTGCAAAATACACACCACACAATTAAGCACAAATAGTTTGTTGGTTAGTACTAAATAGGTGTTACGGGCAGTAATGATGTCACTTTTTAAGAAATGTCCAAAAACCACGAAATGTTTTGCCTATACCAATTTCTAAATTTCTGAAAGGTCATTATAACAGGAAACAAGATGCCCTTACAGGCATAAAGATTTCTGCAAAATCAGCTGAAGTATGAAAATTGAAAGGCTATGGACATTCTTGAAATTTAAAAAAGATTGAATCATTTCCACAATGTATGTTTATTAAATTTTCGATCATGTATACTCCCAAAATACGGAAAAACATAGTTGTCATTATTCAAAACTTTATACCAATAAACATGAATAAACTTGATTATATCTGAATGACATAATGTTCTTTATTTTGTTGGTACATGATATTAAGGATATATATAATAATCCATTCAGATAAAACAATGATGCATGTAATTCAATCTATTATGAATTTATGAATTCAATATGTCTAGTCAATCTTCCTAACAGAATTCCTAAATCGCAAGCACAAAAAGGAAAACATAAATTTGAGACTATGCAAAATACATCAATCAACTTACATAACTAAAAACAGAAATTTGTGCTTAAGTTTCATTAACAATATGTCATTAATATGTTAATTTACAAACATGCATTATCTGAACTAAACTAAATTTCATGAAAAGATATACACAAACTTAAAAAACATTAAATCTTTAATTTACGCATACACCCCAGGGCATTATGAAAGCATATAACTGACACAAAAAAACTTACGTCAACTGCCACTAAACTTAATGAACAAAATAACATTAAATTTAGATGCTTTAAGATATCACAGTGATTATGTAAGTCTTTCAATATATATACGGTCAATCTTCCTAATTACAAAAAGACTCCCAAACACAAAAAGTAAACAAAGATTTGGATTATGAAAATATGTGACCCAAACATAACTGAAAGCAGAATTTTGTGTTAAAGGATGATGTCCAGGACATTGATAAAACAGTCAAAAACTATACAAGTAAATATGCTAAAATAGCTAGATAGAAACATCAAACATAAAATGATGCAGGTACAGTAGTAGACAGGAGGCATTCTTGTTGTTGTTGGAGCTGAAGAGAAAACTGAGCTGAGCTGTACGTATCCAGAGCTTAAAAAAGCATTACAGCCCACACATTAAACAAACGATCCTTTGTATTTAGAAAGGCTTAAAAGAATCCCAGACATTTTCCAAAAAATATATATACCTACTGTTTTTACAAAACATTGAGAACTTGTTTTTAAAAAAGAATGAAAACAGTAGAATCATTGGATAACTACAATTATATAATTATAAATTTCTAGCCTTTACTTGTGGTTTTGGAAGTGTAAATCTTTTAAATTTATTCCACATTGAATTAACTTTTGGAAATCTAAGTAGGCTTCTTCGGTCACGTTGATACTACACCATTATGCGAACGGCATGCAAAAGAAAGTCGAAGGATACCCGGATGATCACATGGCGGAAATTTTAGCCAATAAACTAGCAATATTAAAGTTAATTAACACCCTTTCGTGTAATGGTGAAGCTTTATGCACCAATCAACATTGAGACGGTTGTATGAACCAATGGAATTCGAATTTCGAATTTGGCGGGAGCGACACTCTGACAGCAGCCAGCCGTTACACGGACGTTTTAAAGATTAGCTGCGCTGCGCGCGCCAATCAATAATTAGATAATTAGATTTTTGTTTATCTGGAAAAAGAATTTTCAGACAGTTTGTCACGGGCTTTATTGATTAACATTCATGCACGTGCTTGCGCAAAATGTAGTGTGTGTCAGACAGGGGTTGGTTTATGAGACTTAAGCCCAAAAAAATGAAAAACATTTCCATGTAAATTTTCATCGCTCTGAGGAAAGACGCATAGCAAACTATTTGTTTAGTATATATAAAATAATTACCTGCTGCTGTTTTTCGGTCTGTAAGTAACTTAGATATCAATAATATGTGCCACCCGTTTTTGTCGCAATAAACATAAGACATGAAAAATAATCCATTCTTTGACACGAGGTAACTCAAATCATAATGACGGAGAGCAGAAAAATATGTTGAGCGTAATGTACATCATGAAATCTCCTCTGTGAACTTTTTCAACAAAGTCTTTCAGACATATAATTTTCTTTACATTCAGCCTCTATACTTCACATATGTGCCAAAAATGTCCAGGTTAGACTCTTGAATATGACATAGAGCGATGACCAATGTGAGCGGTGAAATTTTGTTGTTTTTCGTTGTTAATTTTGGAAGAAATTGATTGTTTCGCTTGAAAACGATTCTGATGATATTTTACAATAGGAATCTAAATGAAAATCTTAAAAAATGTGAAATATGCACTTTAATTTCAGAGTTTTAACCATTTATTTTTACTGATCGAAGTCACCCTGCTTTACGGTATATAATTTTTTAATATATTTTCCTAGTAAGTCAAAAATAACATAAAAAATAACAGTGTCGCATCCAGAACATTTATGGGGACATCAATTTTCAGCAGGGGGTTTCTGGGCGGCTGTGATACTCTCGGAAGCTCCAACATTTTAGTACTTTCAAGAGCCGAAAAATCACTTAATTGAATGTTTTATGAAGGATACTTTGAATTTGGTTACCTATTGCGTAATTTAGAACTGCACCAAAGAGAAGCTCTAAATTACTATTTAACAGACGGGACAAATTTAAACCGTGTGAAATGCCCTTATGTTACATTTAAACTAATTTTGTATTGTTCTAAATTAGTTTTGTTCAATTTCCGCGCTTATAGCGTAGGAAATTGTTTGGTTTACACATTCTAAGTATCTATCTCTGTCACAGTTTTTCGTCGTTTTTGGAAAGTCCGTTCAGATTTCGGATTGTTTGTTTATTCAGAATAGTTAATGACTGACCTATGCTAGGAACTTAGGACAGGTTTGACTAAAATTGGGCAATTTAGACAAGGTGCTGATTTAGAAGTTGGCAGTCATTTTGTCAGACTTGACTAAAATTGGACAATTTGGGCCAAATTTGGACCAAATTTCGAAAGTTCTTCAAATTTCATGAAATTTTGCATGTATTACAATTGAAAGGTGCTGATTTCAAAGTTGACAGTCATTTTGTCAGATTTGACTAAAATTGGGCAATTTGGGCCAAATTTAGACCAAATTTCAAAAGTTCTTCAAATTTCATGAAATTTTGCATGAATTACATTTGAAAGGTGCTGATTTCAAATTTGACAGTCATTTTGTCAGATTTGACTAAAATTGGACAATTTGGCCCAAATTTGGACCAAATTTCGAAAAATCTTCAATTTTCATGAATAAACATCATGCGTAAGATATTAGTGAACTGTTTTTTTTGGCCCCGAAACATCATAGTGAATTGCAAAGCTGTCAAGATTAAGTTAAATAAATTAAAGAAGGGAGTAATTTGATGATTTCCAGACTGTATCAAATTATTAGTCAGTGTACAAGTCATTCAGATATCTTGAAAATTAGCCTAAAGCAATTTTCTCAAGGGCTGATGCGGAAATTGTTCAAGCCTAATGGCTTCTAGTTTAATTTGTTTTAACATTCAGATTTTTTCTTTTGGTTATTTTTTGGTGGCATTTTTTGGGCGCCCATGACGTTTCATCGTTATCATTTTCAATCTGGATGCGACACTGAATAAACTTTTACATATCAAAAACATAATCTTCCTTGATTATAACAATGCGTATATATGCCTCAAATAGTGATTTTTGAACTGACCGCTAATTTTATTGTTGGACTGGCACTAGTTTAAACAATGATATCAGAAAGTTCAACATACAGAGAAGATACTAAACTTCTACGTGTCAACGTAAAGCATTATACAGCATCAACAACATACAGAGAAGACACTAAACTTCTACGTGTTAACGTCTATATTTTTTTGTAGCACTCACATTTTTCAAGTTTTTATTTGCAGTTTTTTATTTCTTCACATCTGCACTGGATAATTTTGGGATGGATAAAATTAACAAGGAATGTTATAGTTCGTCCAGTTCAGAGGATACCAGATTTATCTGGCACTATTGCACTTTCGTACCCCTATTACCCCTAATATTATTCATGATTTTAATGCAGAATTTCACGCTGATTACCTGAACCTGAGTCTCAAAATCAACAGGTTAGGGTCAGGGTTAGGGTTAGGGTTGATATCAATAAGCAGCGTTAATTCTGCATCAGAATCTAATTAAAGGAATGCATAGTTCTTTTGTAGGCAAATGATTTCAAATTGATCTCCCATCCTTGACTGACTCTGTAAGACATTATCTTTTAAATAACAAACTACAAACATAAAAAACACACAAAAACATACAAAAACATACAAATAAAGGATTAAGAAGACATGGTTTTTGTGTTTACTTTCCCTTTAACCATCCCACAGTATATTAAATACTAACCATAAGTATCCTGGGGTTCTGACTAGTAGCTTGTTGTAGTTTGCACGCTTTCTGTTTCGAAGGTTATTGGTTCAATCGCCTGACCATGTCATACCAGTGACTATAACAGTGTGAATAAGTCCTCTCTCATTAGCACTCCACAAGAGAGTAGGAATGATGTCTAAGATGGTTGTCTAGTCCTCTTAGGGGCTTTGAGTGCTCTAGGACTTCCTTCACAGGAACCTCATTGATAACAACTGTAGGATTAAGAATGACTTTTGAAGGCTGCTCATGGGCAGCAAACATAACCAACACATGAAAAAATTGGCAAAATTTAGTCTTAGTCATTTTCAGCAGGAGCAATTTCTGAGTGTTTCATTAATATCTGATGCTGTAATTTGGATAATTTTGAGTCATTCAGTTTATAAATTTGTGTCGCAAAACTGCTTTCACTAGCTTATTTTATTTTAGAGAACAATCACGGGATCCTACATCATCTCAATGAAGTTGGAATGCATTTCAGAAACGTGTTGAACAATGATTTTACCAGGGTCTGAAAATTGACACCATTTAAACTAAAAAATTATCTCGCATAATGAATGACAAGTTTTAGTTGACTTTTCCTAAACATGTTTTGAATAGTAGTAGTATCAGTCTACAACAGTTCTTCTGAATTATTGATTTTAGATTCCTTGTATTAATGAGATACCACTCGAAAAGATTAAGTCAAAATCTTTGGTGCGATACAGAGGAATGATACAAGACATGTTTGACCCTGAATTTTATTTGGGAACTTTTGAAACTATAAATAAAAGGACGAATGAGAAGGTACCTTCACTTATGTAATGCAATTATTCATTATCTGAACAATGGAAAATACTTTTCAGCTTTGAATTGAACAAGTGCTTCTTCTATATAAAATGATATTTACATGAATATGATATTTATATGTACATCTCCGTGGGTTGCTTTCTGTATTTTTATCTTATTCTGCTTGTCATTGTTTATGTTAGATGCAAAGAATTGGTTGCTATACAGATTTTAATGAATCCCAGGTGGAGTAACTAATTTCGGTACTATTTTATTTAAGTTCCAATTTGTTATACTTATTGAGTATGGTAAGGAAAATCATAAAGTTTATAAAATTTATAAAGTTTAAAACAATACAACAATATATTATTTCATCTTATGTTTTTCCCTTTCATTTAGGATGAAGAAATTGATTTCGAGTCACCTAAAAATGTTACGTTGGAACGTCAAACTTACTACTGTGTCCCTGTACCTGGTGAAAACAAATGGGTCAAAAATGTATCTTTTCCTCTGATGTAAAGTTCTGTGTCTGTTTCAAATTCTATTAAACAGTTCATAACAAGTTACATTGAATGTTTTTTTTCTTAATTTGGATTAAGTTATATACAAAAAGGCATCAAAGTTCTGATATGCATATGACATCAGATTCATTTGAAAGGAAGAAAAGGGAGCATGATGAAGTTATGGAAGATAATGATGTTATGGAAGAAGAGATGATTTCAGACAAAGTCAACTCAGTGGAAGGTAACTCTCTTCTAGAAACATCTCTGATAGTTGACCTGTTAAATTGATCTACCATTATTGATTTCTAAACCAGCTGATTATGCAACTGTTGAAAATAATAATAAACAGCATCAACACAACACTTGGCTATAGTTGTTTAGACCTACATAAACGATTAATTCATATGAACATAAAACAATCTATTGAACCCATTCAGGAAGACAGGGGATTCGTTAATCTTAGTTGGATAATTAAGGGATCACTTTAAGTATTGCACCATTAGTCAACCTTGTTTTAAATTAGACCTGAGTTGGCTATTCTTATTTTCGAGCCTTTTTTTCTTATTTTTTTTAGTGAGCATAATTTCAGATCTCAGTCTTGTTTTGTTTCTTATGCCGTAAAAAAAGTCTATTTATTGTGTCTTTGTGGTGATTCCAATTATTTTGTAATGCGACATGGCGATGAAAGAAATATTATAGGCTCGCTAATATCTACGCCAACTATCTCTGCGGCCTGTGTTGTTGTTGTATATGTTATGCGGCTCTGTCAGCCATTATGAACTAAATACAGGAGGGAAAGTTACCAGCACAGACCATCCATATTGGTCATGAAAAGACCTGTACAGACAATATGGATTTTCTCTTGTTAAGTCTCACGTGTTGTCAAAAAATATAGATGTTATTGTGTTGCTTTAACTTGTGTTTTTTATTGTCCCTGTTTGGATCTTATCAGTATCTGTTAAACCTCACGTTTGCCTGGCGCTACTTAAACGTATTTAAATTGGTCTAGGTGAAACTTGGCAGAAAAAGGCAAAAACAGATGACCGAAATAACCTTGGTAAGTTTTATGAGTTTTAATGGTCATAAATGTTTTAGTTAATTTTTTGAATGTTAGTTCTTGGAAACAATAGATGCTGATTCAAAAGCACAGCCAGCCGCTCAAATAGAATTTCTTAAAAATTATCCATTGCCAAGCGAAGATGGTCCTGGTTGTTTTGTAAAGGTTAGTTCATATTAAATTTTAATTTCGAGCCACAGTGTTTCGATAACCAGCTTTATAGTTAGTTTATCATCATCCTTTCCCCCTGTTTTTTTTCTAATTTTTAATCATAATTGTTTATGTATTTTCTAGATGTATTCTCAAGACAATGGGTTAAAACTGAATGATGTTTGTGAATTTGTTTGTATTTTATCTGTTGACCCAATATTGGCAACTCCATCTTTACCGTAGGTATGCTTGAACTCCAAGAAGTATGTATTCAGCAAACAGAGAATTGAAATGTAAAATCCTGACCTTTTAGGAATGGTAGTGATATTTGGTCAATAGAGAACAGTATTGAGGAAAAGGCTCACTCTCCTCCACCCTCACTTGTTCCACGGTTGCATTGCTTATTTTTTAACAAAATCGAATCACTCAATCCAAGTATTTCACTTAAAGATGCTTTATATGGTTTGTTTGTTTAATTTCATCTTTTTGACATTTACTTAACGTATTATTTATAAGCAGCTAACAGTGAATATGATTTGTTTGTGTATAAATTCATTTTCCTGATTTTGGTTGGTGACTTTTTATTCAACATAGGGATGTTGAATAAAAAGGCTCCTGCTCCTGCTCCTGCTGAAAATGACTAAGATCTTGATTTAGGCATTAAATTTGTTAGAAACATTTTTTGCCTTAAACACACTTAGTATTTATGCCTGTAATGCTTTGTGATAATAAGTACTTTTCTTTGTCTATAGAGTCTGTTTCAAAGGAATTGTGTTCGATTCGGGGAGATATTTTGCAACTTCTATCAAACATTTTTGGTGGTGACACAGTGCTAGCTGAATTTCTTTTATTCCACTTAATCTCACGCGTGTAAGTCTAATCTTAATTCAAAATCCTCTGAAAGGTTGTTTTTTTTTGTTTTTTTTGACATGTATTTCTCGTTTTAGATATGGACGTTGTGGTGCTATGTGTATTGGCAAAATCTCTTTAAATATTATAAAATGTCCTGCAAGTGGGGATTTCACTGCGCTTTTATATAAGTTCTTACAATTGATTGTCGAAAAGGTCTGAACCTTTGCTTTGTTGGTCCATATAAGTTAAGCTGTTCGAGAGGATGATGATTTTTTCTGAATTAATATTATTTACTAGAGTCACTACATACCTCTGACGCTAACTAATTTGAACAAGGGAAAGTTCATCCCAAAAAAGGATTATGATGCAAACCGACTAATATCAGGCCAACTTCAGCTTCCAGCTGGTACGTATTTTGATGTTCTGTGATTGATGGTGTAAACTATCAACATATATCAATAACCACTTTTGTGGATTGCCTGTTTGTCATGCAAAATGAAAGATATAGATATAGGCCAAGTTGTTTCAATACAAAGTTTTATATTTCCACACTGAAATCCTTGGCTGCTAGTTTGATAAATTTATGTGGAATTTTTCAGAGCTACAATTGGTTCTTGATGAAACAAAGATGCAAAATGGGCAACTAGATTCAAATGGTAATGGTCTGTAGTAAATTAATAAGTGCTACTGCTCATGAAATCTTGAGTTATCAAAAATGGTGTTTAGGATTGCTCTTGATGGTTCTCACTATTAATACACCCAACAAGATCGTCCTTCGTGTTTCGTCATTTTAGGTGTTCATAATATAACAGCAATTGGAAATTTGATGCAATGGCAGAAAGTTGAATATGACTTCAAATTCCATAAACTGAACATGGACACTAACGTTGTATGTTTAATTTTGTATGTAAACTTCATGAATCTCTGATCAATTTCGTATGTAAACTTCATGAATCTCTGGATATCTGAAAGAACCCTAAGTTGAGTTTTAGACAATATGGCTTAAGTTCTACTAAGGTTTTAAACTATTTTGAATTTTTTGCAAGTATGTTATGTGGAAGAGTTCATCACTGAACAAGAAAATCTGTGGCGTTCCTATGACACATACTAGCGATCATAGTAGCAGTTGTTATAGTAACAGTTGTTAGATGGCTTTCCCATTCTGCGTTCTTAATGTGTGTTCGTATTGAGGTCGTCCACTCACATTTCTCACACACTTAGAAACGTTTTTTTAGTTCTTCTTTGGATGCCATTTCTTTGATTGAACTAGTGACGGTTCAAAAACACCACACATTATGACGATTATCGCGTTCCATATGTTGTTCGTTCCTTCTTAATCATGAGAGTCATAATTGTTTTATTTTTAGAATGTGTTAATTCTGTCCGAAGGAAAATCTATGTTGACAGTGAGTTCTCTTATATCGTGTCTTCGCCATCATTTAGATCCATATTCTAACTGACCATTTCGTAAATGATTTCATTTTAGTGTGATTGTCAAGTGCCAATCGTCTCTGATGAAATAAGTGACGTGAAAATTCGAAACCTTATGTCAGGATTATCTGAGAAACTGTTGGAACGAGTTCGACTTTACTTGAGTATTGTCAAGTGGTTCGATTACAATTTGACCGATGAAATCCAAAAGGTTCATTCCATTTCATTTTACTCTTTTTTTCCCCTTGTGTTCCTTACACAGATCAGAAATATTGGAATTAAAACGTTTGTGGTTTGTTTTAGGCGTTGCAAGATGATTTTGTAGAAATACGAAAACAAGATCCTCAGATGACCGCTGATTCATTTTATCTGCTTTTAACGACGGCTAGGTAAACTTCTGTTAGAATGAGAATTATAATGTGGTCATCAGATGATGTGTAGTATGTTCATTGTAATTCAACCGTCAAATAATACGTTTCTATCATTTTGCATCAGCGACGTTTTTTGTGAATTGACTGCGGCGAGGTTTAATTCGGATTTTAGGTATATGGCACTGAGCTACGGACAAACAACACTGTCTTCGTCATTGTGGATGCGAACGAAGGAACTAGATAGTACCAGAAGAAAAAGATTACTGAATTTATAGCGTGGTATTTGGTTAATCCCTATGTGCCGGTAGCTCGATATGCTTCATTTACGTTTTGACCACTGATGATCTGTCTATTAAGAATACTGCACAGAATACTGAATACTGCAATGAGATTGACTGGACGCACTCTTGAGAATGCTGAACAAAATATTGGACTGGATAAAGACTGAACATCAGGTTGTGTTTGGTTGGAAAAAATAAGATGATGTATTTATGATATTTATGCCTTTGTGGAGATGTTGGCGCTTCATTGTCTGTAAAAGCTTAAAATAATTGAAAGAAAAAAATTCGCGAATAGAGAAATGAGAAGATGAATGATTCATACTGAGTAATAATTCATACCGAGTAATAAAAATCTCTGCAGTGTTGTTGTTTTACTTGAGGGTAGTATGAGATTACCACAATGTGAGGATTGTCATAATGTGTTCCATTC
Source organism: Turritopsis dohrnii (assembly GCA_027922465.2). Taxonomy (NCBI): domain Eukaryota; kingdom Metazoa; phylum Cnidaria; class Hydrozoa; order Anthoathecata; family Oceaniidae; genus Turritopsis; species Turritopsis dohrnii. The sequence goes on from BQMF02000026.1 coordinate 510,004, forward strand.
TTGTGTTAGGAGTTGTACTGGGTGTTCTAAACTAACACAAACCTAGGAGGATTTTCCTAGCACGAACTAAAACGATACAATATTGTGATACAGAGGGCAAGGACAGCTCAAGAAAGTTGAAAGAGAAACGCGTATGCACAGGACCAAACGTTCAGGCTTTTCCGTCACAATACAGCAGACCTGTCGTGTTTTTCCATTTTAAAAATCAGCAAGTTGTGTACTGTGTGGTGGGAAATGTGAGAATGAGAGAAAGAATGTCTGTTCTATTTCTGAACGCAAAAAAACAACAAGAAAGTGACGTCTCAGAAACAATTAGATTATTCAGGATTTTCAAAAACAAGATTTCAGACATGGAAGGATATATGAAGGAAGAACATAAATCAATCACACGGGGCGCTATTTTTAGAAGATCTTCGAGGTGCATTTAGTTACTTATTTATATTAATGGACATTTCTTTCTGCGATGTCTTCGTTTTTTAAGTAGTCTATCGAAATGCTTGACAAGTGAGCAAAATTCTGCTAATTATTCCATGCTACTATTATGTAATAACTTCTATATGAAATTAAATTGATCATCAATTTCTTCCGATTATACTTTTTATGATTTTCGTTCAAATAATTTTTCTTTTTTAATCGTCTTTTATTATTCGATCTATCTGACTTGCGTAAATATTATGAAATGATGTGGTAATGGAATGTGAAACATTACAACATTCTATTATGAAAGAAAGAATTTTTGAACGCGAGTTTATTCGAGAACTCTTGATCAGTGAATGACAATCGAACACATACCGAACGGAAAAAATCGTCTTTATGTTTATCTGTTTGTAACATGATTTCGTTTCACAGTTACCATGGCAGTTTCATATCAGTTTATACACGGTTTGTTCGTGAAAGGTTTGTTTACATAACGTATGTTTTGTTAACACTTTTCTCAAAGAAATTTTTTGTGTTATTAAAATACAAGTCTTAAACTTAATTTTTTTTACTGTAGCTTATATATGAAATGGGGAAGAAATAGGAAATTGATGTAGTGTTTACATGAACCTTGTCTTCATTTCCATGATTTAGTAAGATTGTTATTCGTGCTTATGTAACGTAGCATCACGTAACATCGATATTGTCGTATCAATTTTGATAAATGTGATAAATAGAATTTCTAAAGGATGACTCGCTTTTTGTGATGGTTATATTCAGAGACGAAATTACATTCAAGTGTTATTGTGGTGATTACATTGAAGTTTTTATGAGATTTCACCTGCTGTCACCATGGTTGTTGTTATGACTTGTTAGTCGTGCTTCTCTGAAGTTTACTCCTGTTGACGACAAAATTTCTATTTGATTGGAGTTTGGTGGGTGGGTGTAAGAAAAGAACCTCACACTAACAAGCCTCTAATTAGCGCCCACGCTCTTTTAAAGTTCTAGTAACCACCCCTCAAAATTGTGGAAATTCCCATTAAACGCCCTTGGGCGGTAATTATAGTTGAACCTCTAATTGATTAAAGGCGTATATTGATTGGAGTGTTTGCATTTTAGCCGTGCAAAAGACCTGTAGGATAGTTGTATAAAAGTGCATTCCTCAAAAATGAATACATTTTGTTATACAACATGCTCACTTATCGAGAGTTGGAGAGACTATCTGTAAAGAAGCACTGCTCTGGCGGTGTTTTTCTGATTTTCTGGAAAGTCTTGATTGAAAGGAAAGTTCCTGTTAATGTATTTGTTTACTTATTATCTCAATTTGTAAACAATTCGGTAACTTCTTCGTAATTACTATGTGACATGTGTGCTTGGATCAGATAGAGAAGTGCTATTGTGCTAACGAAATCCTGACGAGATTGTGTCTCTATTGTGTTAACAATGGAAATGTCATTTGGTTGGAATTAAATCAGAAGCTTGTATATGTCTTGAAGATGTGAGGATTTCAAAGAGTTGTTCAAGAACTGTTTTCTCAGTCAATTCATATCTGTCCCTCTTCAGACCTTTATTCTCATCACTTGCAGTTTTCTTATTGGTTTAAGTTGTTACTCTTGAAGGTGGTCCTCAATTTCATCGAATGTTGTTCACGGATGTGATTGGCTTATCGAATGTTATGCACGGATGTGATTGGCTTCTGAAGTGTAATTGTTTCAATTAAACTTTCATCTGAGAAACAATAGCGTTTCGTAACAAATGTTATTTCCATGTTGTTAACATTCATACAGGCAGAAAAACATTTCTCGCTGCTGCTTAACTCATAGACGTGGCATATTGGGAGAAATAATGAAAGTAGATATTTGATTTTCTTCATATGTGTGTTAGATTCCAGTATCAAACTGAATCCTTGATTCGTTTATTTATTGGACGGACGGTCGCGCGTTTTTGATTGGTTCAATCTTCATATCTGTTTATTTTTATTCCAAAGAATAAACCTGATGTTTTGGCTCTTTTTCTTGGTATTACCTGCTTTCATAAGACTAGAGAATATTACGTAATGCATGGGTGCAGATGGGTCACGTAATAACTTTCGATTTGTATCATGGTCATCCATCGCAAATAAAACTGATTTCGTCGTTGCTCCTGGTGATTCAGCTGGTGACCTGGTCATCTTTCGTCGACATTTTTTGTTTTCATTCCGGGAAGAATTTAGTTCTATCTAGTGTCACCTAGCAACCGAATAAACTACCAACAAAATGTGCTAGCTACTTAATTCGTATGAGAGTTTATACTTCTAGGTCTGCAACAGAATGGCTTAATTCGATAAATCTTACAGATAAGTCAAATAAAATACTTTATTATGGCTTTTGAAATGACACATTGATTATTTGAATATAGGTTTTGTGGTTTTGTGTTAAATTATTCTCAATAGTTAACATTTCCTATAAACTGTTAAAAAGTACTAAATTGTAATCGTTTACCTTTTAAATAATCAAGTTTAGAATTTATGAATTATTAAGTACAGAGGTGTGAAATGTACCCACCACCAGTTAAAATGTACCCACCACCAGTTAATGTCATTTTTTGCAACAAAGTCCACTTTGCTTTTAGAGAAAGGATTTTATTTATGATAGAATTTACAATGATTGTGAAAAAGTTCATTGTTTTTCCATTCCATTCCATATAGAATTTTTCTTTTATATATATATATATAGTTATCACATTTCTAAAAAAAAAAAAAAAAAAAAAAAAAAAAAAAAAAAAAAAAAAAAAATCCTTATTATGCAATAAGTGCTGGCTGCTACGGTTTCAATGAGCTGTTTATTTCAACACAGCCAACGTTTTATCTCTAACGATGTCTTTCAGAGTTGAAGGAGACCTTCCGCTGACATACAACTACAGCCTATGCCTTTTCTCTATTTAATCTATCAACGACCATTTAACAAAACCAAAATCTACAACTCTTATTGAAACCTAGATCTCCATGCTTCTTGTATCATTTTTGTTCTAAACAACTTTTTATTATTATTGTTGTTATTATGTTATTATAGGGATAAGAACCATTTGTATAATGGAACCCGAATAAATGTCAAAAAAAAAAAAAAAAAAAAAAAAAAAAAAAAAAAAAAAAAATCTTGCTTGTTCGCTCAGCGTTCACTTGCAAGACTGCCATGAAGAAATATAATAACCACTTCTTTAGAATGTGTGTTGATAGCCACTTTACCAAGTTGATTGAATGTGTTGATTATTGTCCCGCATAACATTTCCTGTAGGCTACTTATCTTCACTTCTTTGAGGATATGAATTTTGCTAAGTTCAAAAAAGGTGGAAACCTATACGAAAGATATTTGTTGCTATTTGGTTTATGAAGCAAAGTTTTGTTCTGTTGTGTTCTGCAAATTCTCCTGCTTCTCTAGACTAAAAATTTATTATTCAAAGTTCCATCAGATCTTTTATGATGCAGTTTTATCCTGAAGAACGGGTACGCCGCCCTTCCGCTCAAATGCCTGGTAGATTTTCTCAAGTGAGAGGACCAGATCCAAATGCTATTCGGGCACAACAGTTACTAGACGCCCAATATATGGCGCAGCAACGTGGTGGAACGAGTAAGGCGTTTTTTTCCTATTTAACGCGCATAGTGTTCATATTATTATCAGCAAAATAGACAGAGAGAAAAAGGGTTTTATTAAATAATTTCATCGATATAATACAAGCTTAATATATACTTTCAAACGAGGATTAGTTCAAAATTACATCCTTTAAAAGCACGAGCGATTAAGAAGGACATAAATCTGAAAAGATGAATTTTCGTAGATACTAGTGTTTGTTTATCTGTCGACAAAACTTCTCTCATTATGTTGCCACGACAAACTGACGTCAAAAAAAAGTCGCGCACTACTGCTCATGATATGTTTGAGGAGACAAAACTTGATAAAAACACGTCTTTGAATTTTACGAGAAAAACAGAAGGTAAATGTCTTAAGATGAAATCCATGTACACCCACTAAGAATCAGTTAATATCTTTGAGGGCCTCCGTTTTGGAATATCTAGAGCTAGCATATTTAATTATTTTCTGCAGTACCACGTCAACGTCGAGCGACAGGTGGACCACAGAACGATCCTTTCATGGAGATGGAACGCATGAAGCGCACTTTGAAAGGTTTACAGGATCAGTTGGCTTTAGCTGATGATACTATCAGGAAGTTGAAACAGAGAGAGAAAGATATGGCTGACAGGTAATACTAAGCATGTTAGCGACGTGATAAGATCAGGTAGAAATGCTGACCCCTTTGTCGGATGTCGGATCTGAATAGTTATATTTCATTGCAGGGTAGGACTAGAGCTACAAAACCAAGTTCAACATGGCGGTAAATTTGAAGATCTTTCCAAAGGTGCAACGAGACCAACACAGATCATTGAGAAGTACGACTTGTTGTATACCCAGGGTCGATTAGATGCTATGGATGACCTTGACCAGATCGCCGGTCTTTCCAAGTATGGCAAACATCAAGAAATGAAACAAAAAATACTGTACGGAATCATGGTGGTGCGTATTGATAAGCATTTTCTGAACAGGCTTTTTACTGTGCGTTGAAGTCCCATATCCTTCTTTTTGACTCGATATAATATCAACGTCTTTGCAAAGCGAGAACCAACCACTAGAGACAGATATTTATTCATGTACTAAACACTTCGTGATTGCGGAAAATCCTGAGAGTCCTTTATTTTCGTTTTCTTTGAAACGCTAACTCACTTTCTAAACATGACCTCATCAACTTTCGCCAAGATCTCAGCAAAGAGATTTTTCTCATAAGCACTCAAAAAGCAGCGACACTCCCAGAAATCAACTAACGTTGTTTAAAAATCTTTTTGTTTCAGGCCTCTTACAAGGTAGCATACGATTATCTGCATCAACTCACACTTAATGTGCGCCGACTTATGGGAATATCAGATAAACATACGGCAACCGAAAAAGATGCTCACGGCGAGGCTATCAAATTTTTGGCATCGTACTTTCAATCAACTACGCAAACATTTAACGTTGAGCCGGTTGTTACTGTAAGTATCAGTTTTTGCTGTAAATATTTGTGTTTACCTTTCAACACAGTTTCTGGTTACCCTTCAATACAGTGAATGTATTGAAGGGTAACAGGTCTGAATGAACAAACACACCTATCGATGTACCTACAAAGATTATGTAACAGTAGCCAAATTCTATTTTGAAATGCAATGAGTTTAAAGTGTTAGAAAAACAAAAGCCTGTTTCCACTTCACTCGCTTTGGTTGCGCGAATGTGCAATCTGATTTTTGATTGGCTGACGCAATCTCATTCTGGTAGTTCAAATCATCGGTCGCTCGACCACGGCGAATGAACTGGAAACCGGCTTTAAATTGTCTGGAATCAAGAAGGTCTGCTCAAGACATTCCGACGATCAAAGTGACTTATACCTTTTGATATCTTTTAGGAGGTACAAGACCATTTAGTGCAGTTACTTCCTGAATTTCCCAGTCTATCAAAGTTACCTGGTATAGCTGCGTACACAGCAGAATGCTGTCGTGTGGCTTGGGCAATGGTGAATCAAATCCCCCCTATGGAGTTGGAACATAGCCACGAGAAATTCAATCCATCGATGCATGTTCGATTTCATGCATCAACAGAAAAAAGTAACAAAATAAAAATGTATGTTTGGCCGACCTTAGTGGATGCTGGTAGCAAGAGTGTTTTGCATAAAGGTGTTGTGTGGACGTGATGACGTAATTATGCTAGCGATATTGTTCTATTGTCCGTGTGACCATGTAAATGTCCGTCTAAATGAATCATTATTATTTATGCAAAGTTGCAATTTTATTTACAGTTTCATGTAACATGTTCATGGTTTTTTGTAAAACGATACTGTTCAAATGGGTTTTCACTTATTTTAGGTAAAATACAAAACACAGGCAAACATTTGATACTGAAATATCATTGGTCACTTACATATTGTTTCCGTTGAAGTCCAGTACAGATCAGGGAATGTTGTTCGTTAAATTCTGTAAATCAACTTTTTATCTTTGATGGGGCGCTTTTTGCGGCAGGGCGTTAATAAGGAACAGCGCCAAATAGGAAATTCACCAATTATTAATGTCAGGAATGAATATTCATTTTGCTCAACCAATCAAAATGGATTACTTGTTCCTGAAGTGGAAACCCAGCTTAAATGATAGTTGATAATTTTTTTGAATTTGTTCACAAGTATGTTGTCAAATCTTATTTATTTCTATTTCAATCAGTTATTATTTGTATTTCAATTTTTAATTTCTGTTTTATTTTCAACAATTTTGTAAATATAGATATCTGGTTTATTTTTTCCATTTAGCTATTAGAACATAAACATCTGTTTTCAACTTTACCCTCTGTCGTTACTTAGCAAAACTTTTTTCATCATTATATTTGTTAGTCCGTTTTTTCGACCAATAGTGCCTTTTCTACCAATTTATGAAATATAGCCCTAATATCAAACCCTTTGAAATTGCAACATATGAAAAGTATCAGGAGAATTAGTTTGAACTTGTTTTCAATATAACATCAGGGAGAGCAGGGAAGTTGTATATTAAAGAACTGACCTTTTGGCTGAAACATTTCAACAATCCAAATTCTAAATTGAGTAGCGTTTCCATAAAGGCATTCATGATTTTACCATCATTGATCTTACAAAAACCCTCCCAGCGATCTAAGAGCAAGGAACATTTACATAGCATTTTCAGAATATTACAAATGTGGAGAAACGGAGGCCTAGATTTATTATTTAGAGAAGTCAAGTCAATCCAACATAGATTCATATCCTCTAAAAAGACAAGAAGCATTGAGGACACTTCAGGGATCTTCTCTAAGCTTTTTATGGAAGGCAAATTATCAGCTGCAATAAAATTTGTTGAAAAGGAAAGTTCTAGCGGCATGTTGACTTTGTCAGAAAAAAGTTAAAAAAGATCTTTTACAAAAACATCCAGACCCAGCTCCAATAGCTGACGATGTTCTCTTGTACGGACCAGTTGATTGTATTTTACCCCACGTGTTTGATTCCATCGATGAACAAGGCTGCTTTGCGTACCAAAGGATCAGCCGGTCCTTCAGGTATGGACTCAGAATTATACCGTCGAATTCTATGCTCTAAAAATTTTAACATTGAAGGAAAAGAACTACGTGAGGAAATAGCACGCATGACAAAACGTCTCGCGACAATATATCATCTTCTTAACTTTAGAAGCATACTTGTCATCACGGTTGATACCTATCGATAAAAACCCAGGAGTGCGACCAATCGGTGTCGGGGAAGTGCTAAGACGAATAGTCGGAAAGCTTATTGCATGGACGGTCAATGTTGATATAAAAACCGCCACTGGACCCCTTCAAACATGCGCAGGTCACGGAGCAGGGACAGAAGCAGCGATTCACGCGATGAGAGATATTTTCGAGATCGAATCAACAGATGCAGTCCTTCTTATTGACGCCAAAAATGCATTTAATTCAATGAATCGTTCTGTTGCTTTACACAACATTCGAATTACATGCCCAGTTTTATCAGTCTATGTCATCAATACGTATCGGAAAGCCTCACGTCTTTTTATAACCGGCGGTGCTGAGATCGAATCACGAGAAGGGACAACACAAGGGGATCCGTTAGCCATGCCATGGTACTCGCTAAGCACTGTTCCTCTTATTAACTACATGAAGATAATAGAACCAGCCGTCAAACAAGTATGGTTAGCCGATGATGCTGCTGCAGGTGAAAAAGGAGAGAGATTGCATAATTGGTATGAAAACCTTGTTAAAGAGGGAGCAAAATTTGGCTACTGTGTCAATGGCTCTAAGACATGGCTTATTGCAAAATGCAAAGAGCTTGCCCTTCACGCGGAACAATTATTCAAAAACTCTATTAACATCACCGTTGAAGAAAAATGACATCTGGGTGCAGTAATCGGTACCAATTCGTTCAAGGACTGTTATTGCAATGATAAAGTGGACACCTGGACTGCAGAAATTCACAAGCTTACAGAAATTGCCAAAACAGAACCTCATGCTGCATATACAGCTTTTACAAAGGCGTACAAGTCGAAGTTTACCTATTTTTTGCGAACAATTCCGGGTTTTGAAAGTTATCTTGAACCGGTCGAGAATGTTATAAACGATCACTTCATCCCAACTCTTTTTGGGCAGGAACAGTCGTTGCCTGATTATTTTAGGGATTTCCTATCCTTACGCAAGATGCCGAAACCCAATATTCTGGCTCAAAAACAATCACTAAACTGCATGTTGAATCAATCATCGCTCAAAACGACATCATGCCTAGCGTCACTAGTGATGGAAAAACATTGAAACAGTTGCACGAAGAACACTAGAATGCGAAGGCAATTTTGACAAAGGAAAAGATTACTCGTGTTGATTCGTCGGTTCCTGCAGATCTGGCTCCATTCATCTATCAATCACGTGATAAAGGAGCAAGTTCATGATTGAGTGGTACCATATACAGACCATCAATATTTGTTGGTTCAAACTTTGTGAATTTTGGTTGGGTCAGTGAGGTTTTGTCTTATTCATTCAAACGTTTCAAAGGTTTTACTGACCTGGGAATGACAAAAGAAGCATGTTCATCGGACAGACCTCAAACATCAAGACTTATACGGTAAAAATACTTATAAAAGTATTTGAACAAATGAGGCCAACCCCGAGCTTTACCTTCACTAACTCAAATAAAACATTTCACAAGGCTTAAACCGTTAAAATCTGATTCTTGAGATCTGTTCGATGACCGTATGAAAGATCTCGTGTTATCATTTTGTTTGACACATTCAAAAATGTCACGCCACAAGTGTTTTTGACCTCCATGATGATATCAAACATCGACAAAAACGGTGTTCACGAAACAGTGACACGCAATGTGTTCCAAGAGATTTTCCCAAAGTTTTTTTGAAACTTTCAGATTTGAACTATCCTACACCTTGTCTCATTTCGAAACGATACTTTGCTGAAAACTAGAACAAATATCCTATAGTTATTTGGAACTTATCAAAAATATCTATTCGGGCAAACAATTTATTGACAAATAGAATCACCAGAAGCTTCATATTTGGATAAGAAAGAAAAGATGACAAAATATTCTTTCTTAAAATTTCCTATATATTCGACCTCAACATCGAGAGCTCATCATCAGAGTGATTATTTGGAACTTAAAATTCATCGAAATCGAGCGATGTAAACGAGCGATGTGGACCTATTTTACGTATTACTTTAGCAAAACTTTAGCGTTGTTGAAACTGAAGTTTGGGATATATGAGTATTTTTGCTCGATAGTCATAGAAATTTAACTAAATTCTTATTTTTTTATTTATTTATTATATTTCGCCAATATCATATACAAACCTCAAACATAATCGCATATAATGGCTGGAGCAAGTAGAAGGCAGAAGTGCCCAACCTCGAACCCAGGGTCTCTTGCGCCGCCATCCGTATATCGAAAAGGCAAGAGACCCTGGGTTCGAGGTTGAGAAGTGCCTTATCGTCAAGCCCCGTGTAATAACATCTAGTTTACTTTTTCAATATACTACTACTAATAATATAATAATACAGTGGAACCTCTAATAGCGGCCACTTTGGGGGACCCAGCTTAGTGGCCGTTGCATTAGAGGTGACCGATGTATGGAGGTTTTATATGAATATACTTTTTTTATCAAAAAGGCTGGTCAGGATGGGAGGGTTATAAAGAATGATTCATGATCAAAATAAACACAACATTATTGAGCCTAAGTGCTTCAAGTCGTTGTGTGACAAGATTCAAAGCACTTACTAAGTCAGCACCACCTAATGTTTCACAAAAGTTGTTCAAATCATTTACAATAGATAAGGCTGCTTGACTTGACTTTATTTTTGTAAATAATTATTGTAAATAAAGTAACAATTTTTTTTTATTTTTACATTCATTTGCTTGCGTAAAGATTTTTTTGACCGTTAATAGAGGTAAAATTAGACATTGGGACAATAGAAAGTGGCCGTTTGGCCGTTGATTGGAGGTGACCGATGTATGGAGGTTTTTTTATAAGAGTTTGACCATAAATTCGGCAGGGACTTTCTTTTCTGGCCGCTTATCAGGAGGTGACCGATGTATGGAGGTGACCGTTAATAGAGGTTCCACTGTATACAAATACATGAAAACAAAATACCTTTCTGGGCAGAAATTTTTACAAGCAAAATGAAAAACGTATGTACAGTGTAAAAATGAAATATAAAATATAAAAATGAAAATGAAAAACGATACCAACATAACTAGAAAGAAAAATGGTGTGCTAGGCGCTGTTGAAATAAAACAGCCTAAAAAACTGAGAAAAATCAATGTCACTATTGCGGAACTTTATTTTTACATATCTTTTGAAATGGTAAATAGACCTAGTGTTTTTTTCTGCATTTTGCAAGATATTGTTCCATAGGGCTGGGCCACGATGGGCGATAGAAAAGGTTGTTACTTTAAGGCGTTTTTTGATGAGTTTTGTAGTTATTCCTTGAATATCTAGTATTATATTTATTTTGGACTCTGGAAAATTGGTTACGGAAAGTTATTGGGGGTAAGCTCGAGCTTACTTTTAAACATGAAGGTTCGAAAATAATCGAAAATAATCCTGCAAGCGTGTTTTTGTTTGCAGTAAAGTTTCTTAAGCTTTGTTTGGTTGGTACTTGCCCATGTTGCAATAGGTTAGGTAACTATGTATAAATGAGAAATATAGTAGTTTTAAGGATTTTAAGTTGACATATAGTTGACATGTTGTTTTCATAGGATATTATTTTCAGTAAACTCGTCTTTAAGGCTATAGTATATCAAGGCTCAAATTTCTTCAAAAATAGTTTTCATATCAAATCTCTGAATTCCCATGCATCATCATCTTCATCGAAAATAAAACGCTTTTGTTAGGATGTTCAGTCACGTGACAAAATCCGTGTCCAGCTAGCTCCGCCTGAGAGATGCGTAGCGTGCGAAGTTACATTTTCGGAAAAATTATTTAAAGAGTGCCTAATTTGAAATTCAATTATGGGCCCTTTGACAGCAGCTAAAGCAGCAGTTCCGGTTGCTAACGCTTGTTAGGTACCTATAAATTTAGGATTCAAGTGAGCCATGATCGGAAAGTCATCACAACAAAAGTTATTCGCGATATAAATTTGTTTTGATTGCCAAATACGTTTTTTGTGAACTGTGTAGTAATGGCTCACCTCAATTATGGAAGGACAAAAAATCGTCTTTCAACTTATATAAGTATTGTTAAATAAAATTTGGCCATTACTCGCATAATTACATTTTTATGTTTTTGTAAACCCCCGTCTTTGCTGGCAGACCTCTTCCAGCTGGTCGTGTTTAGAATGTATAGGCCATGGTCACACGACAAGCTTATGTGCAGGTGTGTCGGTAATAGGTTTTGTGTCGGGAATAGTTTTTCCGGGAAATAGACAATAATGGCGCAACTACTAGCACATGAATGGTCCAGCTTCTCTCAGTGTTGTGGATTTCCGTTGCGATTGTAATTTCAACTTTTTATCGTTTTTATCGTTTAACCACTTGAACACGAATGAAGTCTCGTGTTGTAACAGCGAAAATGAAGGTGGCGAAACTGAAAGCAGCATTTCAGATAGCGAGAATGTAAGTGTGTTTTTGGGTTTTTTTAGTAGAAAATGGTGAGGAAAATCTTGCCCAAGAATGCCACAATGAGTATTATTTCCTTATAAGCTCAATTATAAAAAATGCCCTTTACTTTTCAACTTTCAAGCATTTTGTGTAGACGTTTTACTTAATGTGATTTCACCACAGTCTGTAGAAAAAACTTTTTTTTGCAGACTGTGATTTCACATTAAAAAAAACACTTTCATAAAAATTAAAAACCTCTACCCATTTGCAGCATGGATTTCTCTAATCAAGAGTTGCTATAAATAAATAACATATTAAACAAAGTTGTGCCTGGTTCACATATGCGACGCAGACGCAAGCATAGATGCAAGCACATGCGCAGACGCAAGAGTAGTGTGCACTAAGATCGACGTTTGCGCTTGCGTCGATGTCATATTTTTGACTAGTACGCATGCGTGCGTCGCTTGCGTTTGAACAACACAACAAACAATTCCAACAGAGATTGAAACGAAATTGAACGTATTTATATTGATAGTCTCGGAATTTTTCTTACTACAGTTTGTTTTCTTGAAAGGATTGTTCAGACGTAGAAAAGGAAGAGAAGAAACCAATCTATAGCAGCAATTGCAAAAGTTATGCAGAGGTACCGATCAAATTTTACGTTGAATACTTTTGAATCAGTTCAATCATAGAAATACAATTCTACCAAATCCTTTGAATTACTTTTAGGGAAAAGGATTTATTTCGTTTCCGTTGTTACCAACAATTTAAGGAAGCATTAAATTTACATGAAACGGATACCGTGAAGCACTATGTCATTCTAAATGAATCAAAAGGCTTTCCGTGGATGGTATGTTTCCGAATTTGGCAGTAATGAAAAAGTTGGGGTTTTTTTAATAAAGGGCCTAAATTACCGTAAATGCGTGCTTTAAGTCTTAGGTTTAGTTTCTTAATTGTTTGACTTAAAGCGGGTCGAATAAAAAAATTAATAATGTAAGCATTATCTTATCTGTTAGTTTCAGAATATATGCTGGGCGCTCATTCGAGAGAGTCGATAGATCAGTAATTACGGTAATGCGGCTCAGTATTTCTCATATGAAGAAATCAGATGTATTTTCTATTTTAGTTACGCTTCGTAATATTTTGCAATCTAATTCAAAATTGCCCCAGATTTGTTGGGAACACTGCTCTGCTAACGAAGGTCTCCCTTTGAAGTTTGATGGGACACCATACATCTGGCTTGGCAAAAGAGAATATCAGTGTCATCAGGGAATGGATAAAGCGAATTCTCAAAAGGAGAAGTACAAACAGGAAAAAATGAAAAGATTAGCTAAGGATCATACATTTACTTTGAAAACAAAGAAACATACTTTTTACCTGTCTGCAACTCCAAGAGTTTACTCCGTTTCCAAAAACTGAGTGTAGGGTGCCGAAAGCACCAAGTTTTTTGTGTTTGTCGTGACGTTTTCTTTGATGAAGATGTAGATAAAAGTGATGGAAACTTTATGGCCAAGTGTTGCAAATATTGCGAGTGGTATCACCGCAAATGTATAAAGATATCAAACAAAGTGTTCAAGTGCGTAAGAAAACATGAAAGGTGGATTTGTGGACTTTGCGTTTGAATTTGCGACCTTGTTCAAAAATATTTTCACTTTGAAAAATGTAAATTCTGTTGTTTTATGACGAGTTTTTCTTTGTAAGCGGAATGAGTAGGGTATTTTTGGTGTGTGAAAAAAAGAAAAGAAGAATAACACTATAATGTCGTATCTTTTTATATGAATTCCTAAAACTACTATTTTGTGAAGCAATAGTCAATCTCATTTATGATCCTCCACCACAAGCGCGTAAATTGCGCAATAAATAAATAAGTAAAGTAAGTGCCGGTACTGTCTGTCGGGAAAATTCTATGTCGGTATTCACGGCACCTACTATGGCCTATACATTCTAAACGCGACCCTTCCAGCTTCTGAAAATGCACTGCAGCACACATGTTGAAGATGATTAAAGACTTGTAAAAGGTTCTGGAAAGTGGTAAGTCGAGTTTACTTGATGCTTGTCTATTTTGAAATAGGTGTACACATTTCAAATATCCCTTTTCTTAAAATCATTCTTGAAAAACGCCAAAAAAAAAATAAAAAAAAAAAATAAAAAAATCTATAGATTAGTTAGATGTGATTAATTATGTCCAAATGTAGTCCTTAATCTCTCAGTCAGATCACATCTGCTGCAGGTAAACATGTAAATCTGGCTTGACATGAGCCACTTGAGAATTTCAAAGTTGTAAACATCAGCAGTGCTGCAGGCTTGATCAGACAAGAGCAAGCAGTTTTCCAACAGAAAAATGATCTTGTACAAAAAATAAAGGATTATCAAATGAAAGAGTTATATAACTGACAAGCAGGAAAATGACTTGCTTAAGAATTTCCTTGAATTCAAGTTTTTAAACCCAAAACCTTTTGTTGGAAAAGTCATTTGTGTAAAGAGAACAAAGAAATGAATGAAGTGATGTCATAGGAACATTCTTCACTTGACGAAGTCAATAAATATTCAAGATGCACCTAATTTTGAATAAAGTATGGAAATGAGTTCGTCGAAATTTGTGTTTTTCCCATTTAGATTTTGAGAAGGGGGATATTATACTATACCGAAAATGATTATTTTGGTTTCCATTTTTCTGGACAAATACTTTTGTTCCTTTAGTGTCAGTACTGCAAATTCTACGTTTACAAACTGTGCCTAATTATTAGGCACTTCCATGAGACGCGTGCGATAGCACGCGCACGCGCACACACACGCGTAAAAAAATTTGCGCGTGTGATATGTCGCACGCCCAAAACTTGATACAGCACTTGTCATTTTGTGGTTGTCCTTTAACTTATTTTTATGACGTAACAATTCTTCTTCTGATCTTAATTTATAATTTTCTTATCTTACATAGGTAGTATATACGTGCTTCGCACGCGAGTAACATTCAGGTGGTTTTCTACTAGGCGAATAATGTTGCGTTGAAAAATTTCTTTGCAATCTCATTGGTTCACCAAACCGAGAGAATATTGCTGCGCCAATCAAATTAAGTCTTTCCGCATCGACATTCTTCGTCTAGTGGAAAACCGCATTTAAGTAAGTAAATGGCCACCCTTTCTGTGATGTAAATTCAATAAAATGGCTTATAAAATGTTTGGTCAGTGAAACTAAGACGTTTGTTATTATGAGATTTCAGCTGGCCATTACAATGATGTCAAAGTTTTTGAAAGGAATTTAAATAGATTAACGGGTAATGTGTTGCTTACTTATTTTAGGCACATTTTCATTGGTTTTGTAAAGAACTTAATTATTAACAAAATATAATAACTGTATAATCTGTACGGTGGAGTACTAGAGTCATTTTCTTCTTCTTCATTCAGTTGAACATCGTTAATCTTTCGTTTTTCGTTTTTCTTTAAAATCTCACCACAAGCATTGTTATCATATTTTTATACAGGACACTTAACTTTAAATTTATTTTGCGAAGTGCAAAGATAAACGGCAATCAGTCTCTAGTGTTTGGGGTTCACTAGTTAAATCGTATCCCCGCAACTTCACTCATAGTAAACAAATTCATTGAATCTGCTGAGTAAGCTTAATTCAACTGCATAATTCACTCTGAGCACCCCAAGAACTTCGTCTGATTAAGTGCTGTAGAGTTAAGAAAAATACTATTTCATGGAAATTAAAATCGCACGCGCAAATCAGTAAAATCAAGTTTGCGCGTGCGAAGTACCGCACGCGAGAGTTTTTTCTCACGGAAGTGCCTGCTAATATAGCAATTGCTGTGTGTTATTTTATATTATATGAAAAGGTTTTTTCTGTTTTTTCTGCATCTTTTTTTTTTTAGCTGTTTCCCTCTAAAACATCATTAAAAGAACCAGTCAAAACGTTTAAACTCGCATCTTCGATCCCTGTAGAATTTGAGATTAGTCAGTGACAGAAGAAGCTGAATATTTCTGTATTATATACTATTTTTATTTTTCCAATTTACATTTTTTAGACATTTTTGATTTTGTAAGAAAATATATAATCTAAACTCAAGCATTTTTCATTTCATTGCTATCACTGACTTATAGTTATAATAATATTATTGTTCTTGTAGTTTTGCATTATTTGACAAAAAGATAATTCTAACTGTTCATTATTGTGTTCTTGATAACCAAAAAGTTATGGACAATTACCAATTTTGGTGTTAGAACCCAGGTTTCATCATGTGTCCCGGTATTGGGGCCTTTGCCTTGTATGTATTTCATGTGGGTAGGGCTATTAGACATCTGTTTTGCAATCTTTAACAGTGACATAGAACTTTGTTCTATCACACAAATATCACTTCAGTGGTACTACGGCCTGAGTCTAGTTTTAAAGCCACAATCAAAATAATGGAGACATGGATCGAAGCCTTGGTCTTGGTGGTAGGGACAGGTCATAAACAGGTCATATGAAAGTCCATGGGGTGTGGCATGTATGTTACTAGTTAGCATTGTATATAATAAAAAGAAAGATAACAAAATAACAAGATAGCAAAATAACACTCAGAATTGTGTCCAGGTTACGGGGTCTTGCTTTACACAAGGTATATAATTCTAATGGGCGTGGCTCGTCAATGTCTATTTAGCAATTTTAGTGGAGTAACATTGTTCAAATAAGATTCTTTTCCAAACAAGCCTCTCCTGGTGTGCATTTTCCAATCTTGGTCAGGGTTACGGGGTCCAGGTTGCAGGGTCTTGGTATATAAGGTACATATTTCTAATGGGCGTGGCTTGCTAATGTCTATTTGACAATTTTTATTGGATTTATACCTTTCAACCTTTCTTATTCAGCATCATCTTTGTTGTACTTTGTAGTTTTGTAGGTTTTAGTCCGGGTCCCGGTCCCGGTCCTAGGGCCCAATCTTTAAAATCGTTGAGGCAAAATGGGCGTGGCATTATATATGGTGGTTAAGTTTACTTAACCCTTGTTAACTGGCGGGCAAATTCGCTGAGCGCTGCCTTTGCTGCTCGGTCTGCCATTTTGTGTTAGACCAAAGTCGACGCTGGCCGATAGGAGCATGCGCGCTTATGTCGTTAGGTTTTTTATACACATGGCATGAGGCACATGGCCTCAGTTTTTTATTAGCGACCACGAGGGCAGTCATACATTTTCACCCGCCCTTCCCTCCCTTTGTGGTGGGTTGATTGTACTTTAGGTTTTTTGGTTTATTTTTACGATGATATATCTTGGTTGTATTTATATTTTGAGTATCAAGTGTTTATAATGTGGATATAGTTGTATTTATGCGCGGAGACAGTTGTATATATCTTTTGTTTCTTGAAGAGAATGGATGTCTGGGGGTGCATTTGCTAAGCCTTAAGTAGTTGTGTTAGGGCGTCTGTCCTTGTTGACAACGCCCGGTCGTCCTGGTTGACGATTGTAGGATATATATTTGTGTGTTATAGTCTGTCCTTGTTGACAACTACCAGTTCGTGTAGTGATATACTGTCCTTGTTGACAGTTATAGTCGTAAGCTTGTCTGTCCTTGTTGACAGCAATATATTTTGGTCTAAGTTAGTCTGTCCTTGTTGACAGCTATATCATTTAAGTCACGAGTTTGTCTGTCCTTGTTGACAGCAGTATATTAGTCATTCGTTATCTGTCTTTGTTGTTGACAGCAGTACTATTAACATAATCCTGTCCTAGTTGACAGTTCCTTGGTGTGATAGTCCTTGTTGACTTATCGTATACGTCCTGGTTGACGTCTGTCCTTGTTGACAATCAGTCCTTGTTGACTTACTATTAGATTTTACTTATGCACCACCTAGATATTCCCCAGTTCGGCCAAATACTTGTTCTTATTGTGTCTTAGCCCATGCCAGTTAAACATGGATTTAGTAAATACTGAAATATACTTTAAAAATTTTATATTAAATAATTCAGCGTCAAAACTATTGTGTTATTGCACATTTTATGTGACATGACCCCCGTCTTTGTGCCAAAAATCGCAGCTATTTTCATTCAAATTTATGTCCAAAATTACCTTAAATTAGGCATACAAAAATTTAAATATCTCCAGTTCTAGGAAGGCTAGAAACTTGGTTGACCCCTCGTTGGAAAGCTGAAAGTCTGTAGAATACGATGAAAATGATTTTAGAAACTAATCCACACAAATAAAAAATGACCTGAAAGGCCTACTTTTGTGTTTTTTTAAAGGATTTTAACGGAGAGTCTTGAGTTGGGGTGCCGCGTCCTGACTTTTGATTTTTTTGGTCCGAGCCGGTCTCATGCGTTCTTCCACACGCGAGTCTTTACTTTTTCTTTACGGCTTTACTTTCCGGTGATGTGATTTGGAAATTTGCGTTTTTGCAACGTGAAGAATTGAAATGAAGTCTGATTGTATTAAAAACTTCACAAGTGTGATGAGAAAATGCGAGATTCCGACTATTATCAAAGGATTTTTCACGGAAATTTCTACGGAGACGTGTAATATAAGTGTTATTTGGGGACAGAATTGCTTCGATACAAACGAGAAAATCTTATATGAAACTGGATATGCTTACAGAAATGAAAAGCTTGAAAAGCTGACCACTTTTCCATCCGTTCGTCAAAAGTATCTTTTGGAGTGCATCTCTCCAAGTTTCTCAAAAAGAGGCATGCTGAAGAAATCTCCAAACAATGCTACACAAAAAGAAGAACACATCTTAGAAATTTGGTCACAAAACAGAAACATGTTCTTGAAAAGTATAAATCTATCAGCTCCAGATAAACATGGTGATATACACAGTGACAGTGTATTTAGTTCATTCATGTGGTCAAGTGATGAATCCAAAATTTTGTATCTTGCTGAGAGAAAGAAAACAAAAACGTGTACATTTTTTGACAGAATTTTATCTGAAGAGGCAAGTGCAGTGCCAGGTGAAAAATTCAACTATGAAGAATCATGGGGTGAACAGCTGACAGAGATCATTAATCCTGTCATTTGTATATTAGATGTATCCTCTGAAACTATTAATGTTATTGATATACCAGAAGACATTTGCCCAGCACAACCACAGTGGGGTCCGGAAAATTCTATTATCTTTGCTGGACTTCAAAAATTCCCTTTTCGCTTGGGACGTATTTATTGTGAAAATCGTATCAGTGATTTGTATAGAATAAATCTAGAGGATAATGAAGTAATAAATCTGAGTGAAGATGGAGCCTTTTCGTCAATATGCTATCCACGCATCAGTAATTGTGGGTCAAAAGTTGCATTTTTGAAGATTGATTTGCAAGAAGAAGGAAATCCTCACAGAAATGCTGAAGAACTTTTTGTTCACGACTTAGCCAATAATATTCAAAGAAAGGTGCCTGTGTCATTCAATGGTAAATCTGTACCCTTGTTCTCACATGATCTTCCAACTCATTGTTGGCTTCAAGATAATAAGCATGTTGCATTGCCATTGACAATTGATGGGATGTTTTATGCTGCTCTCATTAACACTGATAATGGGGCTGTTGTTGACACTATTAGCTGTTCTGCAGTGCACTCTGTTCAGAAAAATTTTATCTTAACATCTCACACAAAATTAAATTCAGCATTTGTTTCCTTGCAACTTTCTCAATATTGTGAACCATCAAATGATGTTAAAACTATTTCTGAGGAACAAGTAAAGGATACTGACATATGCTATGGGACAATCAGGGATGAACATGGTATTGTATCACATTACATCATGCCCACAAAGACAAATATGCCACTCCCTGTTGTTGTGTATCCACATGGTGGTCCCCACTCTGTTTACACAGACAATTTCAATTTCAATGCAAGAAGATTTTGTAAGCTAGGATATGCAGTTTTGTTAGTTAATTACAGAGGCTCTACTGGTTTTTCGGTAGACTCGTTACACTCACTTTCTGGAAAAGTTGGCACTCAGGATGTGAAAGATGTTCAAAACTTTGCCCAGAAATTCCTTGAGGATCATGGTGGAAAACTTGATTCAACAAATGTGTTTGTTTATGGTGGATCTCATGGAGGATTTCTTGGTGCACATTTAATTGGCCAATACCCAAAATTTTACAGAGCTGCAGCTTTGATCAATCCTGTTATTGACATGGCAGCCAAAAGTTTGGTGACGGATATCCCTGATTGGAATTATTACGAATCTGGATTACCATACAGGCAAGATACTCTGCCAACAAGTGATGCATACAAGTCAATGCTAGAAAAATCACCCATTGTTTATATTAAAAACATTGAAGCTCCTGTACTGCTTTGCATTGGAGAAAAAGATCGTCGTGTTCCTCCTTCTCAGGGGAAAGGTTACCACCGCTTATTAAAGGGTAATGACAAGGTGACTAAACTTTTATTGTATCCAGATGATTGTCATCCTCTTTCTAGTGTTGAAACGACTGGTGATTGTTTTATTAATGTCTGTAAATGGTTTGAAATGTACAGGATATCGTAGCATAATTTTCATAAGTGTTAATGATTAATCAATTTGACATTTATTTATTGTGTGCAGAAATTTGTTTGGTAATATAATAATCCTTCATTGCAGGGAAAACCATCCGCAGATTTCATGATTCTACATAAATCAAATTAACCAATATAGACTTCCAAACAGGAATCGCATTCCCACTGATTTTGCGTGAAACCTTTGAAGCTTGATGAACTAAAGTTTGAAAACGATAGGATAGGAAATACATACTTAAACTGACGTGGAGATGTACTTTTTTCACAGAATATTTTGAGGAAGGGTGAATATAAAGTTTTTCATCAGCGATATGACCGACCACCCACAGCAGCTCTCGGCGCTGAGACATTTTCTGATCAGTTTTTCGCTCTTAAGGCTGACATACACGATCAATACACGATGACATACACGATAATAGAAAATAATACACGATGATAGAAAAAACTGATCGTGTTAACAGAAAAAAAACTGACGAATTTTTCATAATCCGTTTAAACTGATCAGTTGGTTTTTTTAAAGATGGACGTGTTCATCCTCAGTTAAACTGATGAAAATATTCTATTGAAATCATGAGATAAACTAGATGTTTCTTTTGTTTTCAACGCATGGAGAATACTTCCGAATGATTTTGTAGCAACTTTGTGAGCGAGTAGTGAACGTCGCCAATTGCAAACAAAGTGAAAAAAATTGAAAAAACGGTAAAATTTCTTTTCCATACTGAATGTTAAATAGGGAGATGTAATTCATCAAAAGTTTCAGGTTCGATGCGCAAGAGTGCAACCAACGGCTTCACCCAAATTGTTCGTTTCCTTGTACTTTTTTCTTTTTCTTTTTTACAACAAAAGCCACGACCGCTGCATTGTCCATGGTGTAAAAGAAGAAGAAACATGAAAGTTTTTTCATATTAAACTGAACAGGGGGGAGGATGGGATGGCTTCTATGGAAATGTTCTTCGACTTCTAATATTTGGTTGTTAACAATAATATTTCTGCAAGCTGGTTTTCCACTAGAAAAAATTGATACACGTATTAAAATTTAACATCTGATTGGCCAGATTGTTTGATCTTGATACGTTTCGGTTTCGGTGTAAAGCCGGATCTCCACTAGAGGATTTTTAAGACGATCGTCTTAAATCTTTGCGACGACACATGCGTAGAAGAGTAAAACTGATCGTCGCGGCGAAGATATTCTCTCGACGAAAAGTAGAAATGACTTCAACTTTTCGTCATGCGAACGACGATCGTCAAATTCTAAACCAATGGCATTGCAGTAATTTCCAACTTTCAAACATGACATGAACATAACCAGTTTCAAGATGGCTGACAAGTTGGAGGGACACACTACTGTTGATATTAATACTGTTAATATTAATATTCTTTTTCAGGCGATTTTAAGAGTGATCTCCACTTGACGATTTTTTCGTCGCGAAAAAAATCGCTTCGCGCGAACTTTTTCGTCTAGTGGAGATCCGGCTTTAAAGCCGGTTTTCCACTAGGCGAATTTATTCGCGCGAAGCGACTTTTTTCGCCGCTAAGCATGCGCAGTAGTGATATTGCGTCATATCATGCTGAAGTCAGCGATTCGCTTCAGCGAAAAAAAAAGTAGGATTCATTTCTACTTTTTGTGGCGAAAAAAGTCGCAAGCCAATCAGATTGCTCCATCTCGTCGTGCTAGCAAGAAGTTTTTAATAAATCTATTTAATTATCAAGAAGTTTCTAATATGGCGGATCAACTAGTACAAAATTTAATACAACAACTGCAACACAGTCCAGATCAGTTGAGCGTTTTGCTTGCTGCTGCGAATGCTGCAAACCAAACAGACACAGTTTGGACAATACCCGATGAAAACAATATGTCAGAGTCTGACGTTTTGCATGAAAGTTTAGCCAGCCCTGTGGAAGAAGAAGAAGGAGTGATTATTCAAGAAGAAACAGAAATCGGTCATATCATCGAATTTGAAAAGGAAATATTTATAGAAGAGGTGAGTGTACAGTTAATAATTTTATATTTGATAAAACAAAAAGTTGGGTTCGTATTTTATAGTTATTTGTTAATATATAAGTAGAATTAACACGTGGTGGAATAAAAGCGTTATATCTAAATTTTTTAGGTGAGAAAATATAAGAGCTTGTGGGATGTGAATTCTCCTTCCTACAAAGACAGAACATCCAAAACTAATGCTTGGTTGTGTATATCCAAAACATTTAATAAAGATGGTAAGTTGAGTGTCACGTATGAGTTGAAGGCCACGTGCTCTCCCCCCTGTACATTTCAGGTTATAGATATCTTTATAAAGAAATTTAGTTCAGCATTTCACAATTGAGATGATATTTCGACACGTTTGAATGCAATCTATTGTTTCAACTCATTACGATTAAATAAATTTGCTTTGGTTTGCTTGCACAACGAAAAAAAGTTACTTCAATAACTTTTGAAAAAATGAATGAACATTTTCAGACGTCACGATAGTATTCCCAAAGGCTGTCGGCTTTCTTTGAAAATATTTCAGGAGAGCACGAGAAGAAAAACTTTTACGAGCTCGATTCGAAAAAATATCTATATCTGACGCAATGCGATATACATTGTGATATATTTCTTTATAGGTGGAGCACGGCCTACTTTGTAAATGTTTTTAATAATACTTTCTGTATAAATTTTAGTTGACTTCCTTCAGCGCCAATTAAAAAACTTGAAGGATAATTTAAAGAAGTGCTTGGACAAGCGTACCAGGATGACTCGGTCTGGAGCAGCTGCTTCCTCACTACCAAAGTGTAAATACTTTGATCAGATGGCTTTTCTCCATGAAAAGACAGCGAACAGGCCTTCTGAAAGCAACCTGCCAGTAATGTATACTCAGCCGGATATTTTTACACCGCCATCATCACCTATAGTAATTCCGAAGCCAAACGTAGCAACGTCAAACAGAAAACGAAAGTCCGACGATAGTTCGGATGAGTTGATAATGAAACAGTTGGCAGATATGGAGAAAGAATTAAAAAAATCATCGGAGCCTGAGCCTGAGTGTGAAGATACACACTATTGTAAAAGTCTAATACCCATTTTAAGAAAATTGCCTCCTAAAAAGAACAGAATGGCTAAAATAAAAATTAGTCAGTTGTTGTTCGAACTGGAATTCGACGAAGAGTGCCAGTAACATTGAATAGCTTGTAAATATGTCTTCTACTTTATCATCATATTTTTTTTTATTTACATTATGTTCCTAAGTGCGTCTGTTAATGATTTCCTGTACTGTTTACTACATCCCATTGCCAATCTATTGCACCTTCTGCGTTAAAGTAACTTTTAAATTCATCTCTGATTTTACTTGCCTGTTTTGAATGGTTATTTGAACCAGCGTGATCAATTTGTTGTAAGCCCTGGATATCCTGTGAGTCCTTCCTCCACTGTCCAGCAATAAATCCACCATCTCCATCTTGATCAACAAAGTTATTAGGGCAGTAATTGTAATTATTATCATTTGCGTTTACAGACATTAAAAAATTATGCAAAGAAACAACTGCTTTCGTTACTAGAACCACTTTTTCAACATTTGCAATGATGGGTCTGCGAAATATACGAAAACGACTTGCAACTATTCCAAAAGCGTTTTCAACAACCCTTCGAGCACGTGACAGTCGATAATTAAATACTCGTTTATCAACTGATAAATTCTGAGAAGGATATGGTTTCATCATATGGGGCTTCAAACCAAAGGCGTCGTCCCCAACAAATACATATGGAAGGACACGTGAAGAGTCTTGTAACTTGGATTCGGTGGGAATATTCAGGAAGTCATTTTCAATAGCATAGCCTAAGTGACTATTTGCATACACACTTCCATCGCTTTGTCTGCCACTATCACCAATATCCACCAATACAAATTTATATGCAGCATCACAAATTGCCATCAGAACAATACTGTGTGTTTTTTTGTAGTTAAAAAAAGACGATCCTGATCGTGCAGGTGCCTGCATGACGACGTGCTTACCATCAATAGCACCGATTGCGTTTGGAAAATTCCATCTACTTTCAAAGTGTGATGCAATTTGCTTCCAGTCTTCCTCAGAGTTAGGCGTTTCAAGATACCCTTTCTCAATCAAGGTATCCCATAATACTTGGCAGGTTTCACTTATTATTCTCCCAACAACAGCTGGACTCATGTGAAAATTTGAAGCTAGAGTAATTTGTGCATCTCCTGTGACTAAGTACCGCATAGTCACACACAATCTTTCACAGGGACCAATTGGCTCTCGCATTTTAGTTTTTTCTTTTTGTAAAGATGGTGCTACCCATGAAAGAAGAGTTTCAAAAACTGTTGACGACATTCTGAAATATTGAAAAAACAATTCTTGATCGTACAGCTTTAAATCTTGTATCAGAAGATGGTATTCGCCCTTTTCTTTACGCTCCTGATATAGTCGTCGAACCCAATATCTCTTTTTGTATTTTTCTTTTCTTTTCTTACGTTTTCGAAGTAACAACAACTTTATTATAAAGAGTTTTCTTAACAGAAATGAACGTCTTGTTTTTTTCATGTTTACAAAATGTTTTGATTTTTGGCGCACTTTCGTACTGCTAGTGGAAATCAATTTTTTTTACCGCGACTTTTTTCGCCGCTAAGCATGCGCAGTAGTGATATTGCGTCATATCATGCTGAAGTCAGCGATTCGCTTCAGCGAAAAAAAAAGTAGAATCCATTTCTACTTTTTGTGGCGAAAAAGTCGCAAGCCAATCAGATTGCTCCTTCTCGTCGTGCTAGCAAGAAGTTTTTAATTTATTTAATTGATTGATTGATTATTGATATATTTTTAGTTAAGAAACATTACAAGTCCGTATAACTGTATAAATTTTCAGTTAACAAGACGTTTTAAGAAAAGAGGAAAAAAGAACCGTTTGAGCAAAGCTGCGGCTTCAAGAAAGGAGTGTTTTTGGAGTGCTTTTTTTTATTTCAGCTGAACGTTCAAATTTCTTCATAATTTTTTTGATGGAACAACTATTTTATTATGAACAAAGTTTCTTCAAAAAAGATGTTTTTTTTCCTTTCAATTCATCAAATGAGTTTGTTGAAAACAATAGAGACTTCCGTTTAACAATTAAACAATTAAAAGCATGTTTTTAAAAAGTTGCCTACACAATCATGCGATTTGTGGAAGCAACTCAAAGTTTCTTCAATTACCTGAAATGTGTAAACCCTGTTTTACGCTCCTGATATAGGCGTCGTACCCAATATCTCTTTTTATATTTTTCTTTTCTTTTCTTGCATTTTTGAAGTTATAATAACTTTATTACAAAGAGTTTTCTTAACAGAAATGAACGTCTTGTTCTTTTCATGTTTACAAAATTGTTTGATTTTTGGCGCACTTTCGTACTGTACGCGTATTTATTTTTACGGTAGCAGCGAAAGCGAATACCGTATTAAAACACCCGTGGACTCCTACTACCATTCCTCATACTCCGGCCGAAATGGCAGTTAGTCTCTACGATTTAGTCTGCGAGTCCCCCACTAAAAACTCAATATAATAACGTACGTTCTAAACAGCTCACGCATGTATAATTCTTTTGTCTTCTAATTAAGTTGTGGTGTGTTACGATTAGACCCTATTTACACGAGTTAGTAATTTTAAACATTATTATCGTTTATGCTTGTTTTCCACCAGTAAGATATCTCAAGAAATAACCTTTACATTACATTATACAAGTATTTTTGTGGCAAGTACTTTTGCTGCTACCGTTTTGCGCCATCTGGCTCTTGTATCTATTGGAAAACATGCTTTAAGTTGAATATTACCTTGAATGTTTCGGCTGAATGCTTACCTGCTGCAAACCCGCAAAATACGCCTTCCTCCTCCTATATAGATTTCGGAGATCTGGCTGATGCCAAATTACGTCACTCGGTCTGTATTTTTTTTAAAGTTCATTTTAGCACGTTTCATTCGAGCATGTGAGGGAAACCGGGGTTGGCAATCACACGGAAGTTGTGAGTTTTGTTAGCCCATAATTTTTCTGCACTGTTTAGGTCATTCTTGAACCTTATATCATGGTCTAAATTGTTATTAGTTATTTCTGCAATGGAACTGAATTTGAAGAATTTGAACTATATCTAAATTTAACATGTTATTTTCAGTTCGATGTTGCTACTTTTTTAATAAAAGTTCTCGCTTGATTGGCGACTTCTTTGGTTTAAGATCGAAAATTAGAACTTGTGGAGGAAGAAACATCGTGTAGTGTAGTTCCAACACATAATACCTGTTCTGTTCTAACCCACGTACTGGTAAAATGCCCCAGTACTTCCAGAAACCAGAAAATGCCCTGAAAAGAGCTCATGGTAGGTAATTTTACTTTATGTGAGTTCAAAGAAACTTAAAGATTGCTCGTAACCAGCTCTTTCATCCGTTATATGGTGGAAAAATGGAAGGAAATTAATCAGGTTTAGCTGAAATTAAATGTGTATTGATTGTACAACATGAATCAACATTTGTCTACATTTTCTATTCAAGCACCTTTTACAGAAACTAACAAACTTTACTAAAAACCCAGTTGGAAATTCTGATATTTTTAAAAACAAGTATAAAGTTTCTCTGCATTGTGCAAAAGTCCTGCTTGTTCTAGTTCTATTTAAAGATACACAATAAAAATACAAGTATTTATTCTCTCCTTTTATTATCCATTCCCTATACCTTCAGTACGTAAATGAATGTGAAAAATTCTGACTTTGGTGCAATTAATATGCGTAGCAAGAGGATAAATATAAATACGAACATAACTTACAGATTACAAAGATTTAAGTGATTTTACGCCAATATAGGGCCCCAAATCGGACATTCACAGCTCCCAACACCCAGACACCCCCAGATAGCTGTCATGGTACGACTTGCAAGCAAGACATATGTGTCACTACTAGTGCCACCCAAATTAAAATCCTGTATTACCCCCTGGGAGTATATTTTTTTTAAATGTTCCTTTTATAATAAAATATTTGTGAATTTTTAGTACTGTCAATGAATGTTCAGAACAGCCTTCCTAATTCCAAATGCAACAAAAGGATTCTTATTTCAGGGTTTTCTTTTGTTTGATTGATATCTATATACAATGTTGTTTGAAGCCATGGCAAACTCAAGAAAAGTCCTCATTTTGTCAAATTTGCTGAAGTTTGGTTATTCTAGATTCTAGAATCAG
Source organism: Turritopsis dohrnii (assembly GCA_027922465.2). Taxonomy (NCBI): domain Eukaryota; kingdom Metazoa; phylum Cnidaria; class Hydrozoa; order Anthoathecata; family Oceaniidae; genus Turritopsis; species Turritopsis dohrnii. Next base: position 537,696 of record BQMF02000026.1, read on the forward strand.
CATAATGCCTTGAAAAACCCAACAAATTAACTTGTCTGATTTTGGCTGCAAACCACCTGTTGATAATTTCCTTCAATTCTGTTTCGCCTCCGTATCTGTGAAATTAGCCACTAGACTTAAGTAAGTAGTGTTTTCTGTGTGTCTGGAAAAATAGTGCCTTTTTAAAGTTTTGTCTGGAAAAAATATATCATTTTTAAACTAAGATTCTGGAAAAAAAGTATCAATTGTATGGTTGTGTCTGTAAATTTTGTTGCCAAAGGTCTGTGGCAACCCTGTTGCCTCAAGAATATACATATGCTCAGGGCGTTAGCTAGAAATTCTCAATAGAGGCCATTAGACTATAACTAATGGACATTTTTATAAGGAAGCGGAAATGCATGTGAGTGATGAGTTTAGGCTGATGCAGCCCTCTGAATTAGGAAAAAAGACTGACAGCAAAAAAATGCCGTCGTATTTGAAAATTGCGACGGCACATCATTATTTACGACGGCAAAAAAAATTGATTGGTTTATTCCAGTATAAACAAATGTTCTATAGAAAAAACATTCTTGAGAATAAATGGGAGATGTCAAGGGAATTCCCAGGAATAGCCCTGACATATTCAGTATTTGTATTAAAAAAACATTGACGGCAAAATTTTGCCGTCGTAATTTTTATTTACGGCAGCTTCATGACGGCATAAGCTGAATGCCGTCGTAAATTCAGAGGGCTGCCGATGTTTCAAAACAGAATCAAATCATTTATTTTAACAGCAAACTTATTTACTAACTTTTCATAAATTTATTGCTGGACTCAATTGGGAAACCTATTAGTTTTTAGATTGGGAAAGAGTTGTCTAACGGCGCCTGTAAGACCCTAGCTAACACCCTGATGCTTCACTATGTATGACTAAAAATGTTTTATCGAAAGAGCAAAAGGAGAGCAATTACCAGCAGCGTGATAAATGTACCATAAGGAATCATGACATAGTCATCAGAGTCTAATCTAGGCCGAAAGAGCTTAAAAACTTCAAAAATTACTCTTGTATAGGTGGGGGGGGGGGGGGGGGGGGGGGGGGGCACAGGTTTAACCCACTGAAATAAAGCTCAGGTTGCCCTTTTCCTGAAATAAGTGCCCTTTGGATGTTCATAATGTGCCCTTTTTCCTTCTGCTAGACACTGCCTTTCTAGATTAGATTCTGGTCATAGAATAGATTTTTTCATTATCTAGTTAAAAAGTGTCCTCCTGCACTGTGAATCAATTCACAAAAAATTTTGACCTTTTTTATGATTGAATTAAATTTATTTTCAGAAATAGCCCTCTATTTCTGTTTCTATTTATTAATTTGAATAATGCATTACAATGGCCTAATCTCGCAAATGGAACAGAAAAAGTACAAAAATGATAATATCAAAAAATAAAATAAGTTAGTTAGATAAATTAGTTAAATTTTATTAAAATATTTTATTAACAGCCTCCCCGATGTCGTAGGAGCTGGCTAAGTTATCTTATCATGGGGATTCCAAGTAGACAAATTGTTTTTATGAACAACCAAATTGACTTGTTCTGTATTGTTGCCCCCGCAGCGAGCATAAGCGAGCGAGGAGGCATAGTAGTTTCACGAGGCAAATGTCAGTTTCCGATTTTGTTCATCATCATCATCTTCATCATCCTCCAACATTTCGTGTTGACGTTACACTGTGGTATACAATTATTAGCTGACTTTGCTTTTTTCCCGTTTCAAAGCATGGTATCGTAGGTGGGAGACAGAATGTTTTTTTCCTAATTTATTATTATGTTATACTATGTTATTTAGGAAGTTTGTATGCTAAAATTGCTTAGACATTTTTCATATTACTTTTGTGTTGTTTTAGTGAAGTGAACGACTAGGATTTTGAAGCACAGCTTGAAATCTGAAATTTGGCCAACAATGCATTTTATTTTTGTATATGTTTTAGCTCAAAATCTTTCATTCAATAATTTTATTTAATGCACTGTTTTTTGGCGGATCTTGCCTTAAAAAGATTTTAATTGGATTTCTGTGTATACAAGAAAGCCATATACAAATTGTCGTTCTTCGTGTTTTTCTTCTTTGACTGTTTTCCAAACCTAGTTAGTGTGATCATGGATCAATAAAACCTTCTTACATTTTTTTCTTGCTTTTTTATGTAAAATCAAAGTTTGAAACGCAGATTTCTAATGGATTTTTCACTTTAATTTTTTTTTTTTTTTTTGAAAAAGTTTGTCCCAAATCAACCAAAACATTTTTTCAATAGCAAAATCTTTGATTAACTACAATGTTTGCTTCCAAAGTTAAACTTCATAAATATACCATTTGGCAATTGGGTTCTCAGTTTGTACTGTGTCATAACAAGATCGAAAGTTATGGTGATCTGTTATTTAACTGAAAATATTTGAATGGAAATTACATTATTTCTGAATACAAAGCAGGGGTAAAAAGAAAATGTGCGAGATCAAATAATCTGTTTTAATATGAAGTAACAAAAGAAGGAAAAAAGAAAAATTAAAAAATTCATGAAAATTTTTTAAATGACACTCTGAGAATAAAATGTCATAAAATGAAATAAGAATGTAAAAGCATTGATTGCAGCTGTATGTTTCTACTTACAGTTGTTCCTTTTTTGTGTCCATTTGTATTTTGTTTCCTTCATTTGTATTTTGGCCCTAATTCGCATTATTAAATTCCGCAAAACTTAAAATTTTCACCCATTTGCATTAATTAATTCTGTATTTTTTCCCAGATTTTGGTGATTTTCCAAGCGAACACTAAAAAAAATTTCTTTTATCAATGTAAAGGCCCGTATTTGGCTATATTCTCCTTCAAATTACCTAGATTAAAGCACCTTTTGAGAGCTGAACCTATTGTTAGATTGCTTTGAAAAAAAGAGCGAAGTAAAATCAACAGTCTAAATCAAAGAAGGCGTTTTGTGTTCATCCTGATTTTTCTAACTAAGATAGGTAATCCTCCACAGCCTTGATGAAAGAAACACGTGTAACAAGATTTTTTTCTGAAGTAAAATATTTCAGGAGAGTAAAAACGATTGTTTTACGAACTTAGAGTTTCTAAACAAATGTAATGTTTCTTTTTTCATTAAGCCGAGTTTTTTGCCAACAAACTAGTAAGATTCTCTCGAGTCACTCGACAGTATTATTGGGGGGTTTTTCTTCTTGTTTCTCTTTTTGTTTTGGCGATGGGCTTTTTCGTTTCGACGCTGAGTTTTTTAGTTTCGACGACAAAGTCCCTCCAGAAAAAAAGGAACAAATGTGACGTTCCAGGGGATTTTGATAACAAACGATAAAACGTTTAAAAACGTTTAAACGTTTTTCATTTTGTTGAAAAACGTTTTTTCATTAACGAAAAAACGTTTTCTTGTTATGTGTGCAACGTTATAAACGTTTTTAAAAACGTTTTCATAAACGTTTAAACGTTTTTTTAAAAGTGTTTTTATAAAAAAAGTTTTTATATTAATCCATTTTCTCACAAAAAACATTTTCAAATTTAATCGTCCAGCGGATTTTGGTATTGTTGCATTTCTCTGCAAACGTAAACAAGTTTCGTTTGAAGAAGTGTCCAGCGGTTTGTTTATAATCACATTCGTATGCGCCATTTTTGGAAAGTTCGTTATTAAAACCAGTTATAATTAAAAAACTTTTCATCTTTTACTTCATGATTCTTTGATTTTATTTTGATTTTTAATGAACAAGGTGCGTTCTTTTGTTTTGATTTATTTTAATGACGTCAATATTCTTCAAGTGTGTACTTTTTTAAATATGCATTTGCAGGTAAAGGCTGAAGTACACTATCATTTTTCAATGATCATTGAAAAATGACAGTGTATTCAGAAAAAAATGTCATTTTTTACACTCTAATTTTCAATGACATTGAAAAATGATAAGTTGAACATGTTCAACTTTTAATTTTTCAATGTCATTTTTTTTCTATTGTTTCGAATCGAATCTATTGTTTTCGCGCACGTGTTCGGTTCACGCGATGTGATTTTAGATGCTAACATAAACGAAAACAACATTTTGAAGACTTTTACATGCGAAAATGACAACGTGAGAAGCAACTGAAACATTTATTGAAATTTGGAGGAGTCAACCAAGTTTTAATCGCATGTAAATGGCTTCGCAAAATTCAGGGATGAACTGGGACAATGTGCTTTAACTTGAACAGGGATTGGGTCTCGTGTTTTTTTCATAATATCAACGTCTATAAGATGAAGCAGCTCATCGAAAATACTTGGTGGCATTCTTAAAAATCTCGATTATTCTGCGATTCCCACCACGCGTAGTTCATGCATGAGGGTATTATAGATGCCAAGTTCATTTCGTCTATATAGCCATGCCTTTACCCATGCACTTCTTTCTTTTGATTTTCTGCGTTCAACTCTCTTTTTTGATAACGACAGCAGCTGCTGTTTCTTCCTCAGAGTCCATGTTTGTAATTTTCAATGATAGTGTATTCGCGCCAAAATTTTTAAATTTCAATGTCATTGGAATGTATCATTGAAAAATGATCAGTGAAAAATGATAGTGTATTTCAGCCTTAACACATGTAAGCATATTAGAATACATTGATTACCTGGTTCTCATTCAATTAAAGATTAAAGAAACAACAGCTGTTTTCAAAGTTTCCACAAATAGAAACCGTCCGCTATAATTCTATTGATTCCATAATAGAACGAATTTGATAGAATTGCTATTTTTGTAAATCCTCGGGGAAAAGTTTTATGTTTATTTTCGTAAAGATGTATTTTCACTCGGTGAAAGTAGTTGAAAACGGCTAATTTTTATAGAAACAGATCTGGATAAACCTTTCTCTGTTTAAAGAGACATTTCACTTTCACAAAATTAAGATGCACTGTTAATCAAATTACTTGGTAACGTTTTTAGTTATCTTTGTGGACTTCATTTTGATAATGTTTTCAGGCTCTGGGGCGATTGACTGTCACATGATTTTGATTCGCCCAATCAACGGCAGCGGTTGTATGACTTGCTGAAGTTAAACCTCCCGAAAATTTCAACTAAAGGCCAGTTTCCACTTTATTCAACTCAACTCAATTCTAAATCAAAAATTAGTTCGCTTATACGTGCGACGACAGCGAACGATGTGAAAACCGGCCTATAGTTCTGTCTTCCTTGCTCAATACAATAAGTGTGTATAGTTTCTGCTCTTTTGTGATTCATTAAAGATGAATATCTTTTACGTCGTCGCCCACGTTACCATCGTACTTTCGTAAGTTCCCTAATAGCAGCCGAAGCAAGAGCTCTTTAGCTCCTTATTATGAAGCATCGTTTTTAACAATAAAAACGTTTTTAATGATAAAACGTTTAAACGTTTAAACGTTTTTAATGTTCTGCATAAAACGTTTTATTTAAACGTTTAAACGTTTTCTCTTTCGAATTTTTGAAACGTTTTTGACTTCTGGCAAAAACGTTTAAACGTTTTTATAAAAACGTTTTCAAACGTTTTTTTCTATTGTTTTTGCAACGTTTAAACGTTTCTTTAAAAAACGTTTTATCGTTTGTTATCAAAATCCCCTGGAACGTCACAAATATCTTTGTGATGAGAAACCTTTGGTGCTTTTTCGGAACCCATTTTCTTCAGGCAAAACATAAAATTTTTCGGCTGTTTTTTGTATTAATTAAATCCGCATTAATTTTTTCTCGCATTAATTTGTTCCCTTTAAGGTATTAGCTACGAAGATTATTCTAGGTTATTATTTTGAGGGAATTCCCTAAATTTTATGAAAAATTAAATTGCCTAGAAATTAACTTCCTGGTTCTATTCCTTCTATGTTTCCTTATGCATCTACACGTCGACAAGGAATGGCATTGAACCAAGATCAACACTACGAAGACAAAAACACAAGTTTAGTAAAAAAAACCTAAAAATTATTTACTTGCATACATTGGATAAAAAAAAAAGAAAAACCAAATAAAAGAAGCTTAAACTGCACCCTACTGAAAGGTCACGAAGAGACAAAATCATTGCTAATTGGCAGGCCCAAATAAGAATATGAATTTCTGTTTGTCCAGTTCTTCTGTTTCATGTTCCTTTCCTTCTTCTTCTTCCCCCTCTTCTTGAATACGAAATATTCATGTAAGGTTCAAGTCATCGTTTTACGTTTACACTTTCCCTGAATCCTCGCATACCATTTTTACCTCGCAGGGCAGAATTAAGCTTCTCACATTATTGCTAATATGATTATGCGCTCAACAAGTAAATCGTTGATAGGCTGCATATTATTTATAAGCACTGTAGATGCATAATCGAAAATAGCTAACTGTACCCATTAAAAGCAAACAAACAAATCAAAAACAGAATATTTAAAAGGTATAATATCCCGCGTTTTAGAAGTAACATGTGCTCTAAGTAAGAATCATTGATCATATCAAGATTGCTTTATGATTTTCACTAGGATCTGGGGGTAATAAGGATGTTAAACTACTACAATTTTACTGTAAATAGCCTGCTTTGTGAAAAATCGATCTACTCCCTGACATCATGCAGCAATTATGAGATTAGTTTGTTTCATCTTTCTTGTTCAAGGCACATGTTAGTAGAAGTTATTTTGTGTTTTTGAACTGTTTTAGATTGAATTGGAAAAAAAGAATTATATTTTCATGTACAAAATATTTTGTTAATTTGGATAAGCCAAAGTTGTAAATTGACTGGAGGGAAGCTTTAAAGTTCATAAGTGACACTAAGAGCCTTGTTACAGAAAAAAGATGCTTCCACAACATGAGTGTGTCTACATTGGGTTCATTCTGAAAGAACTGTTTATTTATGAAGCTTAGTTACTTTACTTTACTATTTTTAGAATTTATTGACATTGGTAAGAAGGAGGCTGCTTTAGATGTTTTATATGATGTCATCAAAAGCAAAAAGCACAGAAATTGGCAAAAGATTCATGAACCAATCTTACGAACTTATCTTGAGCTTTGTATAGACCTGAAAAGGTCTGTGAATGCTAAAGAGGGTTTATACCAATATAAGCTTATTTGTCAACAAGTAAATATTCTTTCTTTGGAAGAAGTTATTTCATATTTCCTAAAGCAGGCTGAAAAACATGCTGATGAAGCTAGAAATCAGTCCATTGAGCTTGTTACTGTCGAAGATCTGGATCAGTTACAGACACCAGAAGGGTATGGTTTACTTGGTCACTTCTATATGAACATTTTATCTGAGAATTGGCACTACCATATTTCCTCTAGTAATGGCTGTGGTATTTACTACGAATTCCAGTTTTGGGATGTAGAGGGCGGTGTTCATGACAAAATGAAAATGTGATAAAAACAGACTTGCTACAAAAGTCTGGTGTGAAAAAGTTTTACCAACGATTACCTGGGAAATATTCAATTTTGTTGCAAACTCAACAAATAATACCCGCAAAAAAATTAAACAAAAGTCTGAATGTTTTTGAATTTTCAACACTTGTAGCAAGAAATAATGGTTAAATTATAGCTAATAACAAGATCCTTGTTTTCTTTATCTAAGTAATCAATTACAATGACATTTTGACGATTTTCGTGACCAGGGTTTTGATAATGGTTTTAGTTTTGGAACATGACATGAATGTCTTTCGATTTTACCTACAATTGTTTGTGATGATGACGTTATTACTACTGATGACGATAGCAACGTATTTGATTTATTTGAGTAGTATAGTTGTAAATATTGCAACATTAGAAATGTTAAAAGAAAAATAAAAGATTTATTTTAATTAAGTCTTTTTGCTTTTAGTTTTTCGAATTTGGAAGATTAAAAAAAAAGCACTCAATTTTTTATGGTTTTACGGAAATTAATACCTGCGAAATACAATTTAATTACCAGTTAAAAAAATACCAGTAAACATTAGTACCATTGTATGTTCACATTATACAAAAATGTCAAAGAATATCTTAGCACTGTCGGGGTTCTCTTCTACCACATGAAAACTTTCCTAGCTTTTTTGTTGAGGATTTTTAGAAAAAAATTGATCTTAATCCAGTGCTTTGATTGCCTGTTTCCGTAAAGCTGCATGCAAACGTGAAAGATTTTGTTGATAGAGAAAAAATAAAATTAGAAAACTATTAAACTATTTAAACTATTTTTTGTTTAGCCTTTTTCTAATGAACACCCCTTTTCAAGAGGGTTGTGTTTATTACAAATTGTTCAAGTGCGGCATTTGATAGAGGATGGCGTTTATCAGAGGACGGTGTTTATTAGAGGAAATACAACAGAAAGTAACATAATAACATAAGCAAAATGCCCATATGGAAAACAGCTGAAATGTGAAAAACAGAAGACAATTCACTAATTCTAACCTTTATTATGCGAAAAGGTTGAATGATTTCTAAAATAGAACATAAATTTCCAATTCTATAAATTTCATATGACATGAAACTTTACTTGTAACCCAACATTTTATTATTAAGCCTGAAATTTGAATATTGTTCATTAAGTTGACTGGATTAATTTATATGCAGTTTTGTATTTTTAGAATATTGCTATCCTCTGTTAGCTCAGAAAATACACAAGACCGTTCTGATCGTGTTTTATTGACACCATGGGTGAAATTTTTGTGGGAAGCATATCGCAATGTGTTGGAATTGCTCAGAAATAATAACCGTGTTGAGAAGTTGTACCATGAAACTGCGGAAAATGGTATTTGTTTTACCATTACCTTCTGTTAGGGGTTGCCTCAAACAGTTTTCGTTAATTTTGACTTTTTTCTTTTCTTTTTCTTTTTCTTTATTTTGTCAGCTTTCAAGTTTTGCTTAAAGTATATGCGTAAAGCAGAATTCAGGAAATTATGTGTTCTGATCAAAAACCACTTGGATCAAGTACTTAAGTATCAAGGTCAACCAACAGCAATCAATCTCAACAATCAAGAAAGTTTGCAAATGCATCTTGAAACAAGACTGTTTCAATTGAAAAATGCGATAACTATGGAGTTGTGGCAGGTTAGTTCATCAGTTATACGTTTTTTTACTTTAAAGTACTTAAATTATGCTTGTATCATAATGTATATAACTTACACTGCCTTTCAAATTATTATGTTTGGATTGCATATAATAGCCATTTGTTTTTCTTTGTTTTTCTTTGTTTTTTTGTTTTTTTTTAAAAAAAATTAAATATTCTCAACTAAATGAGTAATGGATACAGTTTTGCTTATTCTATCATTGATTAAAGGGATCCCAAGGTCGTAACATAAATTAATACTATTTTAAAGAAGGATAGCCAAAAATAACGTTAATTAAAATTTTCGCTCTTCCAATTAATCAGAAGTCCAGTATTACTTGATTCAAAACACGTTGTTTTACGTGCTCTTCGTCCGCCATTATTTTTAACTTGAACTCTATTTTTAACTCTATGCGCCAGTCCTCTTAGCCGAATTTGTAGTTGTGACGTATCATTTGAGTAACGGCTCGCATAATAAGTAGGAAATGTCTGCGACATCGTACCAATACGAGCCAGAAAAACAACAAAATATAAACGAGAAATCAAATGATGAATGAAAAGATGTTGGGAATGTAGAAGATGATTTTATCTACCAAGTAAACGATTTAAATTTCCAACAAAATATCGCGTTAAAAAGTAGCGACGTGAATCCCTGGTGTCAAAGTTCCCATTATTGCCGTTTCCCATTGCATGTCTGCAAATCAGGACTGTCTATTGCTGTACTAAGATTGATGAAATAAATTATAAAACTTTTTCTGAACATAAATATTTATTTTTCTTCGTCACACAAAACATTACTTTTCTTCTTTGAAATAAATCGAGATGTGAAATATTTTCTTGTCACCTGTTATAATCTAAAAATCAAAGTATTTTGTGCATATTCTTTGATAAACTCTCCATCCTACTGTCATTTAATTCTTTCTTTTAAGGCGAATCTCCACTAGACAAAAATGTCTTTGTAGACATGGTTTGTACTTTTCGTTCAATCTCTCCCGGCGACATCATTCGAAGGGGCGGAAATAACCACCCGCCGCAGCATTTTCCGGCTACTTTCACGAGCAGAAACTTTCGCGTGTCAAAAAAACCGCGATATTTATGGAATAAACTTTCGCGTTTCGCAGGTTTGAGAACTAATTCCGCGGAAAAAACTTTCTCGAATCGAAGGAAAAGTTTATTTTCACGTGAAAAAACTTTCGCGAATGAGCAAAAAAGAAACCAAATTTTTATAATTTTTCTTTTCTAAAAATAATAAACTATAACTTATTTTCTTCAACTTCCCACTCAAAATCTGTTTCGTCGTCGGTTTCTCCATCTTCACGAAAAAACGTTCGCGTTTTGCTGTTTTGAAATTTCCAAACGCATAAACTTTCACAAAGATAGCCAAAAATGCGAAAAACCCGAATATCTCTGCTCTTAAAGTAGTCGAGATTCAGCTTTAGACTTAAAAGTTTATAACTGAACATGATGGTCCATTCCAGGCAACATGCTTGTAACAAGGATGTTTTGTACTGTATCATGGATGATATTCCGTTATCGTTTCTACGGCGCAGTTCTCTGCTTCAACAACACTTGTTTCATTTAGTCCACATCAATGTTTCAAAACCTAATAGAAAGAAAGATAGAGTAAAAATGGTGAAATTACAAAATGAAGATTTAAACATGGAGGAGGGAGATAACCACACAGTGGGTATAAACACTTACTTCGGATTGTTGTGCTTTAAACGATCGATCTACTGACGTTCTTGGATTCACCATGTTCTGACATGTGAATATTGACATGTTAATTAAGTTATTGATTAACTTATTTATTCGTTGCTTTGTTGACGGAGAATATTTCAACCGCATGTCATGACTTTTATCGAAACAAATTTCTTCAAAATGGCTTGAAAGGAATATATTTATTTCGTTCGGCAGGTTACAACGTATTTTTTGAAGCCGAAGAGAAGCATGAAAAGATATTTTACTATTATTACTCGATTGATTATTACAGTTATGAGCAACACAGTGAGGCGCATTTCCGACTAAGATTTCTTCACGACTAATATTCAATCTATTACATGGAATATTTATTTACTTTTTTAATAACAGGTTGCATCACCTTTTTTTATTATCTTTCACTTTTTGTACATTGTGAAACTCTGGAATTTTACGTATAAAAACCGAGTTATAAATCGCTCACTTTTATTGTGAAAATTTCTTAGTGAAAGCAAGTGTTATATTTACATTGATAAAAGACATATTTCAATGCTACTCAAATCATACGTCACAAAAATTTAAACAATGGAAAAGGTCTGGGCGCTAGAGATTAAAAATACTACGAAGAAGAAGGTTTTTAAAAAGTTTTAAAGCATGCAGAAAAAATATTTATAACGTGATTATCTCACGATCTAAAAAACGTTTGAAAAAACTGAAACAAGAGTTACTACTTCATTTTTTAAGATAAACAGTATTATTTGAATAATCTATTAGACCTTGGGATCCCTTTAATGTTTCTACCTTCTTCCTCATTTCTCTCATTTTACAGGAAGCATTTCGAGCTATAGAAGGCATACACTATTTAATGCAGATGTCCAAGAAACTTGCTAAACCACACATGATGGCTGACTATTTTGAGAAAGTAGCTCTTGTATTTTTCAAAGCAAACAATAATTTATTTCATGCTGCGACTCTATTGAAACTTTTCACACTAACCAAAGAGCAGAAAAAATCTGTTACTCTTGAAGAATTAGAAAAGTAAGTTTTTTTGTTTTTTTATTTATGTCATTTGCTTTCAAGAAATTCAACTCTAACTTTGAAATTTTGTCGTTGGTTTATGTTATTCAGATTTGTAGTGGCTTTTTAGAAAACTCCTACTAAATTTAGGATTGGCAGCAAAGTGCTTCTGGCAACACTATCAATCAAGGTTTCACATGGAAAGAGCTCCATGGAAGAATATCTTAGCTATGATCAACTAGCATCAGAAAAAGAGAGAAGGCTTGCAGGACTGTTGGGGTTAATTTCTTTACCAACAAGAAAGTCACTCATAAAAGATGTTGTAAGATGAACTTTTTTCAATTAAATAATGTTTAATTAAATTAATTAATTAATTGAGTAATGGGTGTGATATTATTCATTTGCTCATAATGTTTTGTTTTTAGGAGAATAACATTATTCCCCATGTTTCGAATGATTTGAAAGATTTGTTTGAAACGGTTGAGAAGAAATTTGATCCTTTGAATTTATGCAAGAAAGTTGATGTGATACTTTCTAAACAAGCTGAATACCCTGGGCATTTGGAATACATTCAACTTATACAAGACATTGCTGTGGTTAGAACTTTGCAACAGGTAAGCAAGTCATAGTTTTTCCCTTGAATTTAAAAAATGGAAGGATGACTTATACATAACTTTTATTTGTTTTGCTTCAGATTGGACAAGTTTATGAAACATTATCGGTTGCTCGATTACTTGAACTGATCCCATTTGTTGACAATCATCGATTGGAGCGTATAATTGTTAATTGTGTGAAGTTTGATGATATGCAAATCACTATCAACCACCAAACAAAATCTGTGTCCTTTGGTTCTGCTTTGGTTGTTGCTTTAAAGGAGGAAGTTGTTGATGGGCCTTTTGTTCAAGTAACTTTTATTATTTTCGACTTTGAAACCTGCCTTTCTAGTTTTTGATGTAGTTGGTCATTTAAATAGTTATAAATTATTTTTGTTACAGGCAATGCCTTCAGAAATTTTAAGGAGCCAGCTGTCATCATTATCTGACAGTCTTAAAGAGGCTGTTCTTTTGTTAAATGCTGATAATTTAGTGAAAGAAAACAGGCTAATGTGTGATCAGTTAGTAGCACAATACTTGAGACAGGAAAGGAAAGAACATATGCAGCTGTTGAATCGGAAATCTATTATTGAAGCACGTAAAGAAAGGATTGAAAATCTCAGGAATGAGCAGGTACCTCAGGTTTCTGATGGGTTTTTCTCAATCCTTAAACAAAGAAACATCAATCTTGTTATATTTTTTACTGCAGGAACGTTATGAGCAAGAACAATCTAAGAAGCAGCAAGATGTTTTAAGAATTGCAGAAGAGAAACGATTGGAAATAGAGCGTGAAAAGAGGGAGAAAGAGAGGAGGATACAAGAAATGAAAGAAATTCAAATGCAACAAGTTTGGGATCGTGTTGAGTCTTTACGTGGTACTGATGTTGGAAAAAGAGCTTTCAAAAATCTCTCTGCAAAAGTATCAATCTTTTCATCAATCGTTTTTGTGCTTATTTGTCTGCCAATATTATTATGCTTGGCCTTTTCTTTTTTTTAGGAAATTAATGAGATGGATCCTGACGATATTCTGCAACGCCAGTATGAACAATTAGATCGAGAGAAGCGAGATCTTGCACTTAAATTGCGCACCCAAGAAAAACGTGTTGATTATTTAGTTCGTGCAATGAGAGTCGTGGAAATCCCCATTTTAGAGAAACACTTTGCTGAAAAGAAAATTAAAGATGAAGAGGAATGGAATAGAGATGAAGAAGAAGCTGTAAGTAATTTAAGCTCACAACATAACATATTCTCCTTTTTTGTTTTGTATTTATTATTATTATTATTATTATTATTATTAACGAATATTTATTCAGGATAAAAGTTTCAGTTTACAAAATGTACAATATATACATATAAAACTGTTTTCCTTACTTGTCCTGAAATTAAAATAGGTTTCCAGAACAATTTGTTGTGTCTCATTATTTCATTATTTCTCACAATTTCTGGTGGCATAGTTGTTTTCTGCCATTCAATTTTACCATATATTTTTTTTAGAAAAATTTGCTTTTTGTACTTCTCTTCCTTTTTTCAGTTGACCAACATAATTTATAAATAGATAAAAATATAAAAATATATATATAAAATATACACTGGATTGTTGTTCTAGGTGAAAAATGCTAAAAGAGAACATGAAGTGGCTCTGAAAACTAAAGGAAGATTTAACAGAATGCAAGAGGACAAGAAAACGTTCTTAAATGAACTGCTTGGTCATCGTCAGACTGACTATGAGGTTAGGTTAACAATTTTTTTCATAATTACAAATTAAGTTCTTAACCTTTTAGCCTATACATTAGTTTGTGTCTTTCAGAATCGTTTAAAAGAGTTTGATAAGAAATTGGAAAAGGTGCGTCAAGAACGTTTGGAAGCTCGTCGTAAAGAGAGGGTTGCTCAGAGAAGACAGGAATTTATCAGAGAAAAGCGCGAACAGAAGCGTAAGGAGAGAGAAGAACAATTAAGAAGGGGTAAATGTATACCTTAATTCTCTTAGAATTCACGTGCCTTTAATTTTCATGTCCTCTATTTTTCGACCCCAAATTTTCACGCACCCATGTTAATATTGTATTCGTGCACCCCTTAATTTTCGCGCAGTTAAGAATGGGGGAAATAAAGTGGTCATATAAATCGGATCATGCAAAGTATCATCAACAAAAGAAAAGAAAAAAAAACTAAAAGACATTATACAAACTGACCAAGTGTAATTTCGTTTTTGGAATTGTCAATAACACCAGATGACTTCCAACCATTTATCATTAAATCAGCTTGTGCTTTATGTCACAAAAACCTTTGCTACTCATGTTCACTGTTAGGTATAATGGTTGAAAATAATTCGTCCAGTCAGGGCTTTTTCACTCCATTAAGCAAAATAAAAAAGGAGAGAAGAAGTCCTTGGAATGAAGGTGAGTTTAAATGAAATAAAACTAGAAGCCATTAGGCTTGAACAATTTCCGCATCAGCCCTTGACAAAATTGCTTTAGGCTAACTTTGAAGATATCTGAATGACTTGTACACTGACTAATAATTTGATACAATCTGGAATTCATCAAATTACTCCCTTCTTTAATTTATTTAACTTAATCTTGACAGCTTTGCAATTCACTATGATGTTTGGGGGCCAAAAAAACAGTTCACCAATATCTTACACATGATGTTTATTCATGAAAATTGAAGATTTTTCGAAATTTGGTCCAAATTTGGCCCAAATTGTCCAATTTTAGTCAAATCTGACAAAATGACTGTCAAATTGAAATCAGCACCTTTCAATTGTAATACATGCAAAATTTCATGAAATTTGAAGAACTTTCGAAATTTGGTCTAAATTTGGCCCAAATTGTTGAATTTTAGTCAAGTCTGACAAAATGACTGTCAAATTGAAATCAGCACCTTTCAATTGTAATACATGCAAAATTTCATGAAATTTGAAGAACTTTCGAAATTTGGTCTAAATTTGGCCCAAATTGTCGAATTTTAGTCAAGTCTGACAAAATGACTGTCAAATTTGAAATCAGCACCTTTCAATTGTAATACTTGCAAATTTTCCAAAAATTTGAAGAATTTTTGAAATTTGGTCTAAATTTGGCCCAAATTGTCCAATTTTAGTCAAGTCTGACAAAATGACTGTCAAATTGAAATCAGCACCTTTCAATTGTAATACATGCAAAATTTCATGAAATTTGAAGAACTTTCGAAATTTGGTCTAAATTTGGCCCAAATTGTCGAATTTTAGTCAAGTCTGACAAAATGACTGTCAAATTTGAAATCAGCACCTTTCAATTGTAATACTTGCAAATTTTCCAAAAATTTGAAGAATTTTTGAAATTTGGTCTAAATTTGGCCCAAATTGTCCAATTTTAGTCAAGTCTGACAAAATGACTGTCAAATTGAAATCAGCACCTTTCAATTGTAATACATGCAAAATTTCATGAAATTTGAAGAACTTTCGAAATTTGGTCTAAATTTGGCCCAAATTGTCCAATTTTAGTCAAGTCTGACAAAATGACTGTCAAATTGAAATCAGCACCTTTCAATTGTAATACATGCAAAATTTCATAAAATTTGAAGTACTTTCGAAATTTGGTCTAAATTTGGCCCAAATTGTCGAATTTTAGTCAAGTCTGACAAAATGACTGTCAAATTTGAAATCAGCACCTTTTCTAAATTGCCCAATTTTAGTCAAATCTGACAAAATGATTGCCAGAATTGAAATCAGCACCTTTCAAATGTAATACAGCATACTCCCGTTAAGTGGGACCCCGGGTAAGTGGGACTTTCGCTAAGTGGGACGGAATTTGCCGGTCCCTTGAACTTTCTTATTAAATTAAGCCCAAAAACTTCGCTTAAGTGGGACCCCGGATAAGTGGGACTTTCGCTAAGTGAGACATATTTTTGAGGTCCGTTGAACAAAAAACTCCGCTTAAGTGGGACTTCAATGCAATGGCTTCGGAAAAAGAAGGTTGAGAAGTCCTGCAAAACAAAAGCAAACAAGATGCCCTACCGGGCAGAAGTATTCCTGCGGATGACTGTAAGACTTTCTGGAGCCTTTTCAGAAAGAAATCAGTGTTAGTTCACGCTTTAAAACCATATGCATAATGCGGAATGATGTTTGCAGTATTTTACATTTTACCTTTTAGCTACGATAACTATTAAACTTTGTTGTTTCATATAAAACTTCCGTCTTGCATCAATTTAGAGATTTTTTTAAAAAGATTTCCATTCGAAGTTGCCCTCCCTAAAGCATCTTCAAGAAGCAATTAACTAATTAAAAGATTATCGCGTTAAGAATAATCTGTGCTTTAAAAGGTGAATGTTTGTTCACGGTTTAAAACAATATGCATAATGTGGTATGATGTTCTTTGTGTTTTACAGTTTATCTTGTAGCTGTGAAAGAAGTAATATTTGTTATTTCATATAAACTGCACTGTTTTGCATCATTTAGAGATTTTTTTCAAAAAGTTTTTTATTCATAGTTATATTCCCTAAAGCATCTTCAAAAAGTAATTAAGTAATGAAAACTTTGTCACATTAAGTTTTGAAGGGAAAATCTGTGGCGTAAATAGTAATAACTTCGAATTCATTTAATTACATTCCCGAGAGCATCATAAAAGTTAAGAGACTTTGAAAAATTTTGCCGGAGATCAAGCTTAAAAAGGAACACCGTCAGTTTAAAAATCCATTAGAGAACACTCTTCCGTGGACGTTTCAAAATACTCCTTTTAAAACTATACAGTATGAAAATCTTTATGTTGTTTGTACCTGAACTTCATAATAAAAACTTTTACTTGGCCTTGCGAAATAATAAACATATCTGTGTTTCCTTTTTATCGTCAGCTTGATAGTATACAAATTTCAGAATCATACAATATTTTAAATTCGACTAGTCAATTAAAAAAGTGGTCATCTATTGATTAATAAAATGGGTATAAGCTGATGAGGAAGATGAGCTGTGCTTCAAGATTCCAGAGCTTTATAAAAACAGGATAGCTTACCTAGGAACATGAAATAGAAAATTGTATTATATTTAGAAAAAGACTAATAGAAACCTTACGCATTTTTTTAAATCGATGTAAGCATACCGTTTTTGTAGTCGTTCATATCTGATTTGAAGCATCAAAAACTGCTTATTTATCACGAATAACTACTAAGAGTATTAGTTTCACGTAGATTATCAGTTTGGATCATAAATGTTCTTGATTCTTTTAAGTTTGACAGCCGTATAACCTCTTCTATATCCATATATTCAACCAAGAAATTTTCTCAGATCTACGCGTGCTTCTTCGCTTCCATTTTGAAAACAACTACGGAAAACGTAAGAACGTTGCATAAGACTCACATGAAACAACATTCTACCTTGACATCTGCGATTTAGCCATATGTTAATTATTCCTTTCACTAGAGCTTATATTTTACACTTTTAGAGTCTTTTCAAGCAAAGTACTTGTATACAATGAATATAGTGTGAGTTTAGACTGTTAAATCATAAAAAGAATGTAAGTTGGGAACATTAATGATTTGAGTGGCTATTTCCCATCGACAAAAATTGGTCTAGGTTTGGACAGTGAAAAAACAAAAAAAACACGAACGGTTTCAAAGTATTCCTTGCTTACGCAGGAATACAATAACTGATTATTTTTTGTCGAATGTGTAGAATATAATAGGTTATTTACCAATGAAGATATGTCGTTGAAAACAGCAATAGAATATGTTTCTTTGTTAATTATCTTATACTCATAAGTTAAAGCGTGAATTAAGTAATGAAATTCGAAAACCTTAACAAATCTCGATAACTGGAACATTTTCATAGTTTTTCACCAAAGTCCCACTTATATGGATTTTCGGATAAGTGGGACATTCGCTAAGTGGGACCGAATTTCTCGGTCCCCTGGAAGTCCCACTTAACGGGAGTATACTGTACATGCAAAATTTCAAATGTAATCCATGCAAAATTTCATGAAATTTGAAGAACTTTCAAAATTTGGTCCAAATTTGGCCCAAAATTGTCCAATTTTAGTCAATTCTGACAAAATGACTGTCAGATTTGAAGTCAACACTTTTCCAATGTAATCCTTGCAAAATTTCATGAATTTTGAGGAATTTTCGAAATTTGGTCCAAATTTGGCCCAAATTGTGCAATTTTAGTCAACTCTGAACAAATGACTGTCAACTTCTAAATCAGCACATTGTCTAAATTGCCCAATTTTAGTCAAACCTGTCCTAAGTTCCTAGCATAGGTCAGTCATAACTATTCTGAATAAACAAACAATCCAAAATCCGAACGGACTTTCCGAAAACGACGAAAAACTGTGACAGAGATAGATACTTAGAATGTGTAAACCAAACAATTTCCTACGCTATAAGCGCGGAAATTGAATAATTGACAAAATCATTTTTTGTTATTTTTTTTATTTTTCGAATTTCACTCACTTTTAATTTTTGTGCTGCCCGCTGCACAAAAAATAGCCGATTTTGTGCCCCTTCAATTTCTTATGTGCGAAAATTAAAGGTGCACGAAAATAAAGGGAATTTAGGTACTACAATTTTATACAATATTACTGAAATCCTACCTCTATTCCATTTTTTGACTTAAATTATTTGTTTAGTTACTCATCAACACTCTCCATTTCGTATTTTTACAAAAAATATATTTTTATGATCGTGTTTAGAGAAAGAAGCTGAGGAGGAAAGACAACGTCAAGAAGCAGAAAAAAAACGCATTGAAAATGAAGAAAGACAAAAGGCTTTAGATGAATCCGCAAAGAAGCAGAGAGAACGTGAAGAAGAAGCAGAGCGCAAGTGGAAAGAGCAGCAGAAAGCATTGCCCACTGGAGGTAAAGTCAACTACATTCAATGCAGGAACACTTCTATAAGGTTTTATGGAAATAAGTATTTTCTGAATACTACTATTTAGACTCATACAGGCAAGGTGATGACTCCAACAGTGGAAGAGTGGCTGGTGGGAAGTACATACCGCCAAGTAGAAGGCGTGCTGCTGAAGTTGCACCACGTGAGCAGGACAATGTAGATGGTGGGAATTGGAGAGGAGGAGAGGGTAATTTACTAATAGGTTTAGATTTGTATAAAAGTATGTTCTTAATCATATCATATTTGCATTGATGTGATTTTAAACCTTTAGGCTTTCAGAAGCGAGAGGAAGGTCGAGATGGCAAAAGTGATTGGCGTGACGATCGGTTTTCCCGTCGTGATGATCGCAGAGATTTTGACCGTCGTGATGATCGCAGAGATTTTGACCGACGTGATGATCGCAGAGATTTTGACCGACGTGATGATCGCAGAGATTTTGACCGTCGTGATGATCGCAGAGATTTTGACCGTCGTGATGATCGCAGAGATTTTGACCGACGTGATGATCGCAGTAATTTTGACCGACGTGATGATCGCAGAGATTTTGATCGACGTGATGATCGCAGAGATTTTGACCGACGTGATGACCGATTTGACCGAGGTGGAGGAGATGCATGGCGAAGGGATGATCGAGGTGGTAGAGGATACCAGGACCGACGTGATGATCGATTCAATGATTCTGGTAGTGGTGGTTATGGGGGACGGTCTGGTGGATGGCGTGGTGACGGTGGAAATCAGTCTGGTGGTAGCTGGCGTTCTGGTGATGGTGGCCGATCAGAAGGTTTGTCTCATTAGTTATCCTTTGTTTATCAACCATTTTGTTTCTTGTAGACCAATTTAACCGTACAGCATATGGTTGGCTTGTATACAGACAACCATTATGCTGTATGGAAGTGCTCAAAAAAATTTTCTAGATGTTCTTTCATTTAGCAATTATATACCAATTATATACCAATTTAAAACAATTTTTATCAAAAATCTTAAGAATATTTCAGATATGTTTGTGACTTTTATCTGTAGGTCGGTCATGGCAAGCAAGTAGAGTTCGTTCTGACCGTGATCGAGAAGAACGAGACAATAATCAATCACAAGATGGCTGGACTACCGTTCATAAATAAAATTGTGCTGAAATTTTGTAAACATTCAGAAAACTCATTCTTTGTTGTAAATCCAGAAATAAAATATGTCATCTCAAATGTCTTTGTTTTATTTTCGATTGTTTATTTTTGTTGTTTCTGCATTATTGAACTCTGTACTGGTGGTAGTGTTTTTATTGTCTTCACTTATGACTTTTTTAATGTGGTGTTTTATTAAAGATATTAAGTAACCATAATAGTTGAATCAATCTTGTTATGTGATCCATAATGTGATGGATTCAGATGTGGTGAGATTCCTTCAATTTGTTAGTTATACAATTGGAATGCAATAAGATTATTTGTCAACTATGTTTCCTTTGGCTTTTAGATAACTTTGAAACTTCGTTCTCTCAATGAACATCTTGTGTGTTTGTTATGTGCTGGTTATTATTTCAACCCCACAGCTGTCACAGAATGCCTTCACACATGTATGTTTTTATTACTGTACTCTTCAAAGGAAGGTCGAGGAAAGTTGAAATGTTTTGTTTTGTTCTTAGTTTGTAAAAGTTGCATTGTTCGATATCTTCAAACTAGCAAGAACTGTCCAACTTGCGGCATGATGATCAGTGAAACAGATCCCTTGTCAAAACTCAAGTAAGTCGTACTTTTTGTATGTATTTCAGCTTTATGTGATGCTACAGTTATTGTTTGATTAAGCTTTCCCTTCTGTTGCTGTTATTTCTTTGAGAAGTTCAGAATACCATTTTCCTATGAAAACTTGAACAAACATTGCCTCCTACATGCAGATTTATTTGTTCAGTGTCTGCCAGGAAATTCACTCACATACACAGGCACGGCAAAATCTGTTTCTGAAATTATGTTTGAAATTTGAAAATGCATCAATGTTGCTGCAAACATTATTGAGAAAATATATTTCAAAATTGATGAGTCATCAAAAGCTAGGACCGCAATTGCAAAACTAAATTCTGCAAAACTTTCTTGCCACAAAAATAGCAAAAATTACAGTAATTTCAAGGTATATTGGGGACATTTTCAGTTGATATTTATTTGTGTTCCTGACTTTTAATGCTAAGCAATTACAGTGTAGTTAAAAGTAATATGAAATACAGTCATTTTCAACTTGCAGACTCTTTCACTCACTTTCGTGTGTGTAGAAATTTGCTGATAATAGAGGACTTTTTCTCAAGAACGTGGTATAAGGTTTCATACAAGGTTTCACTGGTTTTACTTACCCGATTTGTCAATATGCACGTTTCTTGTTTTCAATGATTAAAAACTCCCAAAATAAAATTCAGGAAATCTTTAGTACTTAAAGATAATGAACCATTATAAGTAGAGCTGAGGGCACTATTAACAAGGCACTCAAGCAAAGTAAAATAAAACAGCCCTAAAGGGCGGTAACTCAGCCGATATAACAATTATGATTGTGATTAAATTGTGCTTAATGTTACATGACAGGCAAGCCCTTTGAGATGACGCTTATAGTAAGAGGCTAGTACGAAGTGAGGAAGACGAAATGAATTGCAAAAATATATCTAACATAAATTATGTAAAATTATATGGATCGAAGTCTTTCACAATTGTATTGACTTCAACACTATTAAATCTAATACAATCAAATGAGTTAAAATAGGTCAAACTTGCTTAAAAACTGAAGACCTTGTCAAGTCTGCAAAAGTGACTGCCAAATTTAACATCAGGACCTTCTAATTGTTCTTCTAAATTTTGCCAGAAATGCGAAACATATTTAAGTAAACGTTACATGAAACTGTTTACAACTTGGATTAGTAGGAGCAGGAGAAACTTGGGCATTTCAAAGATTTTATCCATGACAATATAAAAATTATATTGTATATAATTTTAATCAACATAACATACAATATGAAAATCTATTTCTACTAAACATAATCATTGTGCCTGCATCGAGTAGTTTGCAGTAGAAAAAATCTTGATTAATTTGAACAATGTCATCTTTTCCAATGTGAATTTAACACTAGTCAGTCCCACACAGTAGTAACTTGATTGAGCATTGTACAGTGACTAATAATTTGATACAGTCTGGAATTCACCAAATTACTCCCTTCTTTAATTTATTAAACTTAATGTTAACCACAACCACTTTTCAATTCACCATGACATTTCAGAGGCATAAAACAAGTTTTATTAAACATAATCGTTCACCAGTATCTTGCGCATGATGTTTATACTTTCAGTTATTATATCGGAATGAAGACAGTTTGGGTCCATTAAGTCACAAGTGAAGTAATTTTATGCTTTCAATGACAATTTCACTTGCTTACTTTTTTTCAATATCTTCAACTTTCAGTGTAATATTTATTAAATGAAATGAGCATGTTTTATGGATTTATTGATAAGTCGTATTCACCAGTAATGTACATACATTTCTGTTGTGATATTGAAAGTTTTTGCACGGCACAGTTTTGTTTATTATCAATCCTTCATCTTCTTTTTCAAGAACTTTTCCCAGAGTCAACTAAACATAAACATTGCCTACAAGGAATGTTTTCATGATAATATTTCCATGGCAATAGTTGATAAAGACAGGAAAGAAGTCTTAAAATTCTTCTTCAAATACTCTACAAAGCTGCTTTTACAACTTCCTCAAAACAAAAGCGAAAACGTTTCACGAGCTCTATGCGCATATTTTAAAGACTTGATAACAAAAATGTTAAAGATTGAATTGGAAAGTATTCAACATGAAACAACTAAAATAACTTCTAAAAGTATTTCAAGACTGTAAAAAAGTTAATATTTTAATGAATTAATATTGAAAGTGGCCTTTTTGTATTAAATTTAGCATAAAGTTTGGGTCTGTCATTAACTATTCTGAATAAACAATCAATCCGAAAACGGCAAAATTTAATGAAGAATAATAAAAAACGCCGATTCCAATACTCATCTCGATCTTAAGATCGGCTGAGTAAAAATGATTGGCTCTCTCGTGGAAATTATGTCAAAAAGAAAACTGCTGTCACACTTTTTTCTCGACCTTATGATCGTTCATTATCTTTAAAGAATGACAAAATACATTACTTCTTTTAGGAAAAGCAGATGTTAAGTATTGTCTGTTAAAATCCCATTCGTTACTGTTTGTAGATTTGACCGAACTATGCAAGACCTTATGTTGAAACTTATTCCGAAAATCATACAAGGTTCAGTTTCCTTGCTTTTTTGTGTGTTTCTGTACATTTGATTTGAAGAACAAAAAATGAAGTTATTTAGGTTGGTTATCTCATAGATGGAAGGCAGAAAGAAGCAGAATTTTACGAGAAGATGAACCGACAGAAGGAGCTAGAAAGCAAATGTACCAAATGAATTTGTCATCCCTTTTCTTGCCTGTCAGAGTATTGCAGTTTTGCAATGTTCTATTTATTTGCTTTAGATGGAATAAATTCAAAAAGCAACAGAAAATTGCATGACCTATCGAACTTGTCTTGCAGTTACGATGACGACGAACAGATTAATTTATGCTTAGAAATGGACAGGTAAATTTACCACGATGCTTTGCGACCACAATGCTTTGCAAATGTACTGGAGCATGATGGGCACCTAAATGAGATGGCGTTTACGCCACAATTGTGTCAATCTTTTTGAAGGTTTCTTTTCTTCTAGTACTAGTGAGAAAATGATCGATGGTGTAGAGATAAAGGTTAGTCTTCGTTCATTGTGACTACTTCTGCCATTTATCAATATCCAGTTTAAGGCAAGAACCTAGTCTGCAGAAATAGGGAGTTGAAAAGGACATGCTTCATCTCTAATGAAACATTCCCACACTAGCTTGAATCAATGAATTGTTCAATAACTCCACGCTCCAACAAAAAATATTTATGAGTTGTCTAAAGCTTGGAATACATTACCCATTTAAATGGATCAGTTTAAATCGATCAGTTCAAATGGATACGAAAACTGATCCAGGTGTCTACACTTAGGCTTGGTTCCCACTAGAGCAAAAATGAGATAGAAATGAGATGAGATAATTTTCGAATTTAATGAAAATGCTTTATCTCATTTGTAGAACATTTGATCTCGTTTTTATCTCATTTCTATCACATCTTTGGAATCAAATCTTTTTGATTACAAACGAATGAGATAGAACATCTTCAAAGGTTTCGACGAACGTTTTTTACATTTCCACGTGTTTCTTTTTCATATCACATTGTGCATCAATTCTAAGTATGGTTTGTGTGTGCGTTCTTGTGTGTTGTGTGTGAAGTACGAGGGAGAGATAATGTCAGAAGAAAAAAAAAAGTTGGAGCTTGATTTCAAAAGATGAACTTTTGGTGGAAAGTGTTCGTTTGTTTCTTTGTCTTTACGACGAATCAGACAAGGGATATAAGGAAATTCTCCATGTTTTCCTCCCCTCAAGTTCTAATTCTATTTCTAAGTTCTATTTCTAATTCACTATGTATCAACTTTTCTTTTATTCAAAACAACAGGAATAAAGAAAACAATTGAACATGTTCAATTTTTTCAAACGCTTTCCATTTAAACTGAAACAGGTAAAAATCTAACTGATCCAATTTAGTCAGGGCGCTCACGTAATTAAAAAGATGGCGGTGTGCGGACAATTTACAACCTGTTGGAATTGCTCAAAGAGACCCTCCTAATAACGAAATGACGTGTTGTCAAATTTCTAATTAGCAAAATCACAGAATTACAGTGCTCCATTTAAATGATAATGTATTCCAAGCTTAAAAGTGAGCATATCTAAACAGCTTAAAAATTAATCAATTATCAAGACAATTTCTGCAGATTTTTATCGACTCCTTCAATATTCTAGATTCATGAATCATAAAATTCATCTCAACAAACCATCTACAATACCTGTGTTGTATTCGACAGTGATGGTTTGATTACTTGGACCGGTTTTGTTTTTTTGTAGCTTTTAGATTACAAGTTCATTCGTTGTTCAGCAAGAAGCAAGATCGCGCAACTTAAAAAGTTATTGAAAAAATTTCATGAATTTCCTCCCAGTGATTATCAGGTTTTGATATCATTTTTTTTGAACGTTTTGATGGGACGAAGGTTCAGCTTCAATTTCTGATAATCAGATTTGGGATTTTTAGATATTTCTCAAATGCAGTGGAGTGTTGCTACAAAATGATGAACATTTAAAACAAATATATGTTGTCCACTGGAAACGCAAGGTTGTTCTTCTAGTGCTTTTAATTTCAAACGAAAAACATCTGCAATTAGTTTAATTTTTTCTTTGAGATAGGAAGACTGCAATCCGACTGTTTTGTTGCAAATTCTTGATAAGTATTTCATCCTTCCGTTGCAACATCTAAGTTCTAAAAACGTTTTACTTGCGTATGAATTTCACAATTGTCGGTTTTGTGACATCACTGCAAGCTTCATTACAAATGCCAGATACCACAGGCTTTTTTTTATCAGTAAAATTTGTCACTATGTTGACTGTTGTTTGCTTATATTTACAGGGCCAACCTATGATTTTACACTATGGGATTTGGAAGATAAGAAAGGATACCGAAGTAAAACCCCTGAGAGATTGTTCTGACTTTTGTGAAAAACATCAAGCTGGTTCAGTTCCTGAATCCACCAAAGAAGCTCCTATCATTTGCAACTCATCCAATACCATACAACCTTCCTCATCCAATCACGTCCATTACACCACCTCAACTTTAACGCAACCTTCCCCGTCCTGCCAACTTGAAACCGACATTCCTACTTTGTCGCGTCGGTTAAATGCAGCTGAAATATTGGAGAAGTTAAGAAGGGTGGGTCGCGTCCAGAAATGTAAATTGAATAACCCAACTGATTCCGAGTTCAACTAAAATATGTGAAAGTATTTGGTGAAAGTGGGCTTTTGCACGTCTTCCGATCACTAGTTGTCGGGTGAGAATTTTTTTTGTTTATACTTTTTGAATGACTAAAAAGAGAACGTCGCTGAGATGTAATCTCTCGTTCTTTTGTTGAAGTGGGGTAGTCGCAGCTCTTCTGATTTCAATTGTATAACTTGCTGTAGAAATTGGAAAATCTCCTGTTACGAGAATTGTAGACAGCAACGGGAATCTGGATATAATTAATCAAACCTTTCCACCAATGTTTGAACCTGGGTTTTATTCTTCTAAAACGGACTTGGAATGTTTATGCTTTTGGCTTCGAGTTAAGGAGTTGAGAGACGCATATACGAGAGGATTAGTTGAAAGTTTAGGACATGAAATGACGTCACGAAGTATGTATGTGGGTTTTCGTTAATCTGCTAAAATCAATTGTTAGCAATGCAATTCTCTGAACACGAAAATATTTTCTCTAAGGGACTGCGTTAAATACTTTGAACAGGTGAAAACATTGAACATTCGTTGTAAGTTGCTTGTGACTGTTCACTAAAGATTCAGTGAGTTTGCAGGACGAACGTTTGAATTTGTCTTTTCGATTCTTTGGTGAAAACGGTTGTTGAATAACACGTTAAGTGGTGTAGTTAGTTGCTGGTTGCAATCCATGGATTTTTGAATTCCAAATAGGTAAGGTATTGAAGTTGCGATTTCAAAAAAACTTGCTTTTATAATGTATGGTTCGACACCTGATACAGGAATTTTGACTTTCAACATACGTTAGAAATCAAGAATCTTTCCTTCCAATATCTGCCATTATACTTTCCGATTAAAATTAGTTAGGAACTTGATCGAAAGACTCGCACAAAGGACACGCGATATTTTGTGAACGAAAATCGTTTTCACTGTCAACCGTGTTTTCGTTTTTCACTTTGACATAATTTAAAAATAATCAGGTGGAAATTGAATTTTCGCCACGAAGCAAAAATTTCGTCACTTCCCCGACGAAATTATACCCGATATGGTATCCCTGTCTATTATTAGCCACGGCAGAATCTCTGATGAATATGAAAACCCTTCGTAGTGTTGATTTTGCGAGATTTTGCGACAGACCGAATGACGTTTACAAGATCATAGGCTATTATAGATTCTTTTTTGTCTTCGTGTTGAAAAACACATGCTGACCTTCGTATTTGAAGAATATCTGCTAATTTAAGTCGGCGACTGTTCCATACAGTGGAATTGTCATTAACATCAAACGTTTTATAAAAGTTGCAAAATACTTCCAACGCATCCTTTCAATCTGGCAGTTAACGACGTTGGCTCTGTTTAAAAATAGAAACAACACGTCAGCAGTTAAGGTTTAGGAACGATAAATACGTCAGAAACGGGATTAGATGCAATAGCCTTTTCGGAAATTACGTCACGGCAGTTCTTGCTTCGTTTCTAACGTTTTAAATTATTCATGTACTTAAGAACGATAAAAAAAGTTCGTGTAACATTTTCTCCTCGGGTCTTATTTCTTTTCAAAAACGACATAAATGTGATTGTTATATGGTTTGAAAGCGAGGCAAGATCTGCTGTGAAGTATTTTTCGAAAAATCTGTACACTTTCAGATTTTTTCATCAGGAAAATCTGAAATCACATTGAGATAAGATACACGCTTTTTTATACGAACACGAACCTCCGATTTGAGTGAGAATGAGAACATGAAATGAGATATGAGAACAAAATCAGAACGACCCGAGGCTCAAATGATTGTTCCAAAAATTAAGAACAGCCACCGATAAACTCAAGCTACCGATAAACAATTTAGAAATATGCGAATTGTGGTGACTACTTGCCTATGCTGGGTTAGTACTGGGTGGCTTCCATTTTTAATATTATATTAGTTATACTCCTCCCTTGCGTTACTTCGAATCGTCAACATGGTAGCAAAGGTGTTCCTACTTTATAAGGAAGAAATATTCGCGATTTCTCGTTTTTTGTTTTGATATGTTGTTACAAAATGAAAAATCACTTTTTTTTATCCTTCTGTTATTTCCTCCCTTCTCTTCCAAATTCAAAAAGAGAAAAAAATGATAAAAGAAAAACAGTTCTCGCAAAACCGCGTTCGCGAAAGTTAATTCTCGAAAGTTTCTTCCTTTAAAGTATAAAAGATAATTTTCATTTTGAAGTTTTATAAATAAAAGCTTTACTGCAGCTTGATATTTCTGATTACTTCGAATAAATCTGATCGTGTAGAATGGAACGGCGCCCTAACAAATGAAAAATTAGATTTTCCTTAAGAGCAGCTAATTCAATAGAACATTTCCGGTTCTTATAAAAAATATACAACTCATTTGTGTTCATCGTATGACTTGCACGGCCTTTCTTGTGCTTGAAAAGTACTCTACCGAAATAATCTTGAAAATCATAGACGACAACGAACCCCTACTCCAATTGCTGCCGAAAGCATACATACATATAAATACATCTTCTAATAAACCGTCCACATGAGCGCATGCAGGATTTTTTTTTTACCAGTTTCATTTTGTTCCTGTGTACTGCCTTAAGCCGCCCCACCATAGTTTGGGCGACAAAGAAAAATTTTGGATCTACTTTGTCTAAACATTCGGAAAACAAGGGATATTATTATAGAATACAATTATCTCGATAATTTCAACTTATTTCCCCTGTCACAGTTAAATAGTGTTGCTAACTAGAATGTTTCGCCCACCCAGTTGTTGTTGCTCCTTAAAGGTGGACAGTTGTTCGTTTACTCGCAGGAACACCTTCAGAAATATTGTAATTTGTTTTTCTGTTCGCAAGGAAAAGTTATCAAGTCATCTTTGTTCCGGGACAAAGTGGTCAAGAAACTTTCCCGCAGGAAAACAAAATATTCTCAGGCCTGTGATCATTTTCACATGCCCGTTCTTACACTTACAGCGATGACTGGCGTTCCAGTAGAGAATAGGAAATCATCTTACCACGAATAACTGCTAAACATTTAAGCAAAGTAAACATGTCTTAAACATAGAAAAAACTTGGTTTGTTTGCACTTCACCAATAGCTGCAAGCCCAAGATTCCATACTTACAAAGTTATTCGACTATCCTCAAACGATGTACGTTAAAAAACAATAAAAAAGGCTTCATCAGCACAACAAGGTCTAATGCTCCAAGCGTTATAATCAATTGTGGATAGTACAAGAAACGCATATATGAACTTTATTATTATTATTAAAGAATATTTATACAGGATATGCACTTCAATATTAAATAATATTGTTATTAATATGCCTACTGTTTTCAAGTTAAAATGTATGAAGTAAAAACGTATGAAATATAGTATACACTAAAAGAGCGAGAAAAAGGAAAAAACCACAAGCTAAAGAATGAAAAAATTAAAATAAGACGGTGTGTCAAGATATTAAAAGGCATGTACGAGCGACTAAGTTGTAAGGTGGGAGACATTTTAAAACACCATATTTAAAACACTACCTTATACTGTGTAAAGTGAAACATGTATATATACTGTAGATTTTTTTCATGAAAGTGTCAGTTCTATTCAGGCTTGGGAAATTGAAAATAATAGACTCAAAAAGATTTTTTCTTCTTTTTTTCATTCTTTTTGTTCTTTCATTGGATCAAGAAATGACAAAATGGTGTACAACACAAAATCAATATTTTCCCTTAAAAAAATCCTACATTACTAAATTACATCTAATCTAAAATGATAACGTTTTCTTCTTGTTTTTTCTTTTCTGAAGGCAGTGTTTCACACCCTTCATGAAACATTTTTCTTATGTCCTGAGATGATTGGTTTAATGTGCAGAGGAATTGTAGTAACCACAACCCAATAATATTTTAGTTGGTTACTGTGGAAAGCCCCAGCACTAAACACGAGTATATACAACATGCTTTAACAACTTCACATATTTGGACAGATTCATGAAAAAGTTTTGATGACACAATGATCTGTTAAAAATACTCTGTAAATCACTATAGGGAGCAACCTCACCTTGACGCTTTCTTTCAGAAAACCCTCAAATACATGACGTTTTTTTTATTGCAAAACGGTCAACATGGTCCTTAGCCTACTTGCTATATGTTTAAAATTAAGCGGTGAGTGCAGCGAAAATTCGAATCTTTCTTACACAGACTGTATAAAATTCGCAATGAGAAGATTAGACTATAACATTCCTAACTAGACAGTACCCATGGACCTATCTGAGCCCCTCTACATCCGCCCCTGGTCCAACCTTAATCACGCATGCGCATGTGGAGTATGTAAATCTTTACCGTTACATTATTACGATAAAAACACTTATAAAATTATTTGAACAATTGAAGCAAAGCCTGAACCTCACTAACCCAGACATGTTTGACAAGGTTTACACCGTAGTTGTCTGATGGTAATTGTCCACGTTTTTGTTTTTTTTTTATAAGTCTTGAATACC
Source organism: Turritopsis dohrnii (assembly GCA_027922465.2). Taxonomy (NCBI): domain Eukaryota; kingdom Metazoa; phylum Cnidaria; class Hydrozoa; order Anthoathecata; family Oceaniidae; genus Turritopsis; species Turritopsis dohrnii. The sequence goes on from BQMF02000026.1 coordinate 568,160, forward strand.
TTTGTGTAAGTTTAAGTATTTAAGTACAAAGTGTAGGACATAGTACTGCAACCTAGTGTAACCACCTAGTGTGGCAATTTTAAGAAATGTGCTAGTGCTGCATCATCTCAAAATTTCATGTTTGGAAATTAGGGGGGCGATAATTGGAGAGGGGCGCTTAAAAAAACATTTTGAAATGGTCATGCTAGCTGTGAACGAGGCATCGCTTTTTATCATAAGAGTAAAAACAACTGTATTTTTCATGGCAACGAAATAAGATTTTGTACTTATAACTTAAATTTAGACATCACAAAAATATAGCCTTCCGTTTCTATTACAGAATATTCGGTTTTTGTTCAAAGTTCTAATTACCGACCGGGCGCTTATTAATTTATGAGTAATGTTAAGTCACTCTAATAAGCGCCCAGGCGCTTATTGGAGAGGGGTGCTTATAAAAATATTTTTGACTAGAAGGGGGCGCTTATTAGAGAGGGGCACTAGTTAGAGAGAATATGGTATATTGTCAAAGTGGGATGACGTTTCAGGCGATGACCAACAGTGTTTTAACTTAAGGGTTTTTTAACTTGTGATAAGAATCAAAACTACGGAAAGTTTAACCTGTCTATATCGTGTGATGTAAGAGAAACGTAATGTAATGTTGATATGTGTCGTCAGATATGTAGTGATGAAAGGAGTGTTAAAAAATTCCCTAAGCATTTTCTTTATTTTTTTCCCCCTGCTTTTCAGGTAATGACAACTTTAAATAATCACAGCTAATTGTTAAAGGCCAGGGCATATTACACGCTTTTGTTTTTTGTAGTTTTTAAGCTGATACTATACAGCAGTTTGTACTAAAACGACTTATCACTTTCACTATAAAATTGTCCTTTTGGCTAACAATCGCAAAAGGATATGGATTTCAGGACTTAATATCGGGTTCAAATACGGATTCCGTGACAGATTCTTCTGTTTGGTGTGTCGGGCTTAGGCATGTATTCCCGAACTGTTTGTCTGGGTCGAGACGCTCTACCCTCTCTGTCACACGTCATTATGAACACATGCCAACAAAACACGAAGGTTATAAACAGCTCTTTAACGAACATTTCCATATCACGAACTCTCGCTAAGTATGTAGCAATGACTTTGTAAATAGAGTTTTTGAAATTTTCTGTCGTGGTAAGACTTCGGAGGTGTGTTGTGTGAAGAAATCTCTTTAAATTTTGCTATGATTTCACAATCCTTTCAAGAATAACAGCAGAAACTACGGAAAATGTACGGGTGAAGGTAACCATTGATCATTATGGTTTGTTTCTATTTTTGTTTGTTTTTTGTAAAAATGGTCAGATATATTTAATTGCAACATCTCTTAGGATAAATTTGATGAATCTAAAATACCATTAACGTTTACCGTCTGTTGTGTCTCGTTACATGAACCTCGTCTATTATGTATTGTATCTAAGGATACACACCTTCAGTCTGGGTTAGTATGCATCAGGCTAGACGTATTATCGTCTGTTATTTTTTACGTGTTTTTCGTCTTAAAGTAAGTGATGTCTTCTTTTCTGGAGTGGTTGACGTTATATTGTCCGTAATATATTTGATCTTCAGAACTCGATTAACTTATTCTCTTGCGACTAAACATCACCGAAAATATTTGATCCTTTGAGACAATATTTAGAACTTTTTTCCTGATTTGGTGCTGTGCATCATACAGTTCATGGGCCAGGGTGCAAATGTTAGACTTTGCGGTGTAAGCCTTGTGAAATGTGTCTGGGTTAGTGAGGGTAAGGTTCGAGCTTAGCCTCATTTGTTCAAATACTTTTATAAGTATTTTCACATTTTTAATGTAACGTTTGAATCCTGTTACATGAACACACCCGCATATACACAATTATAGAATAGACCTAAATTTTTTCGTCACAAAAGAATATGTGGCGACCAAGTGTTGAATTTTAGCTTAGTTTTTAGTGTGACTTTCGGAATTTTCGGATTTGAAATCGTTTTAAATAAACAGACGTTAAGCAAATGTCTATCAAATCGAATTTGTGGTGCGTTATTATTGATTAATTGCTTGATAAAATTGTCGAATATATTTTGTTCGTTTTGTCTGTATTTATTGAAGTAATCATCGATGTAAACAACTAGGGCAAAGAAAGCCTAGACATCAGACGATGACGTAAGCGTCTGGAAAACCTGCTCTCCTATCCCTCATGAATGGATGCCCCTCATGAATGGGACGAGACAAAGAGAGATTTCCAGGTCATTCAAAATTTCAAGAAAAATCAGTCACGATTTTCGATTTCCTGGAATGCCATGTACATTTCAGTTGGTTTATTTTTAGAAGTAGTGAATGTAACGTGTCTTTTGAAATCTTTCCACATAATACGTATTGTTGATTTCTTTCCACATAATACGTATTGTTGATTTCTATTCTATTTTTAATTTCAATAGAACTTTGAAAATTTTGTTGTTCATATTTCGTGTTTGATTTTCGTGACTTTTTTCTAGGGTCTATGAAATTGTTTTCATTCCTGAGTAGGAAGTGCTCTCATATAAACAGCCCAATGAAATTAATAGCTTCTACTATTGTCTAATTAAGATAAGCTTCAGCCGCAAACCAACATTTTCTTTTGTCTAGACTTAAAACTTCATGATCAGCCGTCTGTTTCTTATGAATGCATATATATATATATATACGTCAGAAAGTAAGAAAATGTGAAACAACCCACAGGCTTTGTGTATCGAAACAGATTTTTAGTTTGTATCAGCGAGTGAATTTACATCGTTATCTTGGAACACTTCAAACGTTGAACGTTGTATGTTATTACTTTTGTTTGGCGCTTGTTGTTTGCTGACTTAGCTGGATGAACATTTTCTGATAATTCTTTGAGAATCCTGGTATTAGCGGTAAGAAAAGAAATAACGATTGCTTATATTTTCAAGAATATGTTCAACTTATTCTTTTAGGTTCAATCTTCACCGGTAGTATTCACGATTTGTATTCAAGTGTCAAACAAGATTCGTGTTTTTTTGCATCATTAAAACTTCTTTGAAGGTCAAGTGGCACAGCGATAAGACTGTAATATCCTTCATTCAGTTCTTCAACGACCATAATAAACTTTGGTTTATTTGGACACACTTCACAAGTATCAAGTTTCTTGTTTCTTTATATCTCGCAAAAGCAAACCTAGTTGGAGAAGTTAAGCAATATGGCGTTTCTGCAAACAATCACAAGTGACAAGTGTCGAGCAGAACAATTAAAATGTGCTTGGAAATCTTTGAGTTACGATTTGCTTTACCAACAACAGCAATCCAATACGTCACTGAATCAGAATATGAGCACTCCACCTGTATCGCCTGATTCCATCACCTGTCTAACCAAGCCATCATTGGACATGGGCTCTGTCACACGAGTAAATAACAACCAGTCTATGATCACGAATATTGCATTCTTACCCCCCAGTTCCCGACTGGCTCTTTCTGATTGGTTTACGCATGGGAAACGATTTTCAAAGAATTCGACAAGTACTGCATGTACAGACCGCTGTGATTGTTGTCCTTCGTCAACCGTGCCTCCAGCTCTCCTGCCAATAAATCCAAAATCTTTTGAAACGACCACTTACCCCGAATACCTTCCGCGTGTAGAAAGTGAACCTCAAGTCTCAAGTCTCGTTGGTTCACATAAGAGAAGAGCGGAGGACGATGTTTGGTGTAGCTACGTGGGTAAAAAGAGGAAACGTTTTCACGATGAACATGTTGCGTGTCAAGTGCAGGGCTTCCTGAGCTTACCTGGATGCAGAGAACCAAGGTAAATATTCGGAGCGTTGTGTTGACAAGTATGTGAAATCTATGGGCTATGAAATCTATGATACAGTGTTTTTGATTTCAGACAGCTTGAATGTTCGTGTCAGGTCTGCTTGTTCGAGTTAATGACGTCATTTTTGTTAACCTATTACTATCTCAATTATTTTGTAATTGTTTGGAATTTAGTGATCACGAACAGCCACACATGAATTTTTATATGCTGTTCATCTTAACACAAGTTCTGTGGCGTTTATTCCAGGTACAATGTTACTGTCGATGAATTGAAACGTCGTGTAAACCAACCCGAATGTTTGACCAAAGTCGATATGATTTCATACGTTCGATTGGCCAAAAACTCTGCCCGCTCGCTGCTCGAAAAACACCAAATCAAGACGAACCAACACAATCAACGTTCAGAACATACCGTGCTTTCCAAAATGTGCGAGGCTGAAGCTCAAGTGCTAGCGAAAGGCATCTACGAACTGAATTACAAATATTTTCCTGGCAGCTGGTTTGCCAGGAAGTCATGTGAAGAAATCACGAAAAATGATACAAGTAAGCATCAACTACACGAAGCATTGTTATGTCGGCTGAAAGAGGACGAAATTACCAAGTAAGCAATATCTTTTGTCAACCATCATGTTGGAGTGTCTTTAACGTCTAACCCTGTGTAATAATGACGTCACCGTAATCATTATGACGTCATTTTAATTTATTTGATAGATTGATCTCGTATTTCTCTATAGCAATATTTAAATAAGATGGGATTACTTCCATCCAATGAACGATGAAATGTTATTCTTTCAGATGCGTCCTTCTCGATATTTATCTTGGACTAGAGAAACGAAAGGAAGATGAGGAGATGTACGTCTTCGATCAGATGTCGCATGGCTTCGGTGTAACCAACTTGCAAAACCATATCCTGTTTCTTTTGAGCTATATTGAAGAAGAGTTGCGAATTGTGAAAAGAAACTGTAAATTGTAACTCAACATGAGGTTTTGATTGGCGTAGGAAATTCTTATTCATTCACTATTTACTGTGTTACGTTGTACATTAATTATGAAAATTAACGCTATTATACTTTCGTTGAAGATTAAGGTATCCTTAAAAACCAAACAACCATCCTTCACAAAAATCATTCGATAGTTTCTCCCTCCCCTTAACTCAATGTCTTGACCAAAGTATCTACCATGTGTGGAAGCCATATGCAACATTTAATTTTGGAGGAAAGACTATTAGAGTATCGTGATAAGAAAAAATGAGCAAGTAATTCCCGCTAAAACATTGTCGATACACAAGAAGAGGTTTCTTCTGTTCTCAAGAGCAGAAAGAATCAATTTATTCTTAATCAGTAACATGAGAAATCTTAAAAGATGGATACTCCGAGTAAATATTGACCCGGTTTGTTATGGTTGTATTCCAACAAAATTTTACTGAAGGGAAGATTCTTTAATCAGCGCGTGATGTTTGCTATACATCATCTAAACGTCGGATCGAGAGGGCAGTCTCAACTTGTGGAGAAGCGCATTAACATAATTATGAATTTAATCGAAATTTCCAATGGGATTATCTGAACGTTTTTTTAAATTGCTAACACTCTCCTACACAAAAAGGTTCCTTTCCACAAATAATTGTGGACTATATTATCCTTATCTGAAGGGAAATACGTGTTTTCATTATTCGGTATCCAGGCAAAACAACCTTCTCACCAACCCCATTATGAAACACGCAAGTGTTCCGCAGGAAGATCGTATAGGAGGTCTGGATATGATAATGGTGTTGACAATCATCAGGAAATTCGAAAACACCAGACATATAAACAAAGCCAATATATTTGATGGCACCTTCCCATATCATCATGACGTAATATGTTTAAAATACAAAATATGGTAACGAATATATATATTTTTTTCTAAAAACTAGTTACATTCTGCAAAAAATAATTTTCAAGGCAAGTGTGATGGAATACAACACACCAACATCCAGCACACTTCAACACACCAACATCCAGCACACTTGTTATCTGTCAGTTACAACATATTTCTATGGTTACAAGTCTAAAATGGTGGTGGGAGATACACAACTTCAATTTTAATTCAATAAATTATTGTATATTCATAGATTTATTTTACAGATTAAAAATCTTAGTTTCGAGATAAAAAATTTAAATATATAATTTTTGTAAAAATATGTTGCTGCTGTTAAAAACATTGTCGACCCAAGCAAAAAGACTGTATGGTCTTATAACCGTCGAATGTTCCCGAGCGTTCCGGAAGAGTTGGTTTTTTTGTGAAACGGAAAATACCAATATGGTCTTTTCTTGATATTTAACAATCTTTATTCAGTCTTTATACCTAAAACAAATTTTAAGACCAGTGTTCAATTTTGGTATGATCGAAAGTAGAGTAAAAGTCATTACGAAATAGCAAGCCACCGCAACCACACTAAAAATGTTATAGTCTAAACCACAGCAACATAACCTGCATAACAGAGGACGAGCGGTTGTATTAACATTTTTGTGATCGAAGAAGTTATTTTCTAAGACCGTGAAATGAAATAAAATTGAGCTTTCCTTTTTAGCCTCGCTACCAGCCGCAGGCCCTTTAACAAAAAACATGGCGATGTTTGCAATAATCAAAATAATCATGTAGGTCTCGATAATAAACTCGAAATTCAAGTCATTTTTATGGAAATCTTAGAAACAATGTGTATATCGAGATCGGTCATAAAACTTTTCCAGTCCAAGGTGGGTATTTAGTGGTTGCGAAATGTTTTGTTTCTTGAAACAATACCGCTGACTAAAAATGTGTCGCGGGAACTTCTTTTCATTTTCACTGACGAAAATATTTCAGAACGTTTTAAAAAAACATACCGCAAGTTCTCACATACATTATAAAATGTGACGCAATTCATTTTTTCATCTGCTTTCTTCTGGATTTCAAAATTGGAAAATCTTGCATAACTTACTGTTTTGGTTTCTTTAGAATCCCTCGAAGTTTTTTGACTTTTTTCTTTTTAGGGGGAACTTCTGCAAATACATCAAGTGAACCGAGCCCTTCACTGCCCATTATTTCCTGCAAAATGAAAATTGACAAACATATCATCCAAATATCGATAACATCATGTGACCTTATTTGACACTAAGTTGACACTTGTTTCAACCATCCTGGTAATCCTTTTAACCAAGATCTTTGATGTGATCTTGATGCGTATAGATTCCTTTACGACACACCTTTCTTTTTCAAACTAATATCCAACGCTGCACCTTACATGGCCAGTTCGCGAAATTCACGTGAATTACGAAGAAAGACATGAATAAACACATGTTTCTGATAATATTTTACGTTTTCACTATGACGACTATATCGAATGAGCATCATTGATCTGCAAACATGATTCAGCTTTGTGGCTGCTAATTCATAAGCAACCAACTTATGGAAATGAGTAACTTAAGCCTTAGTTTAGTTCATTCTTAAATCTGAAATTTTTTAAAAAAGGCTCATACCTTTAAATCTTTTTCCAAAGAATTCATCTGATCCATTTGTTTCATTTGTAGCAGTAAGCTTTGTTCCAAAGCATACTGCAATCTTTTCTCAAATTCCTGCACACGTGTTATTTCGTCAGGCGTTTCGATTAACGTATCCTTCGTTAATTCTTCCAAACTATCAGCTTCTGCTATAGACAAACTTGTAAATGTTGGAGTCATTGGTCTTGATGACCCATGTTCTATCATATTGCTATAATAAGAAACATGAAAATGACAGAGAGGAGTTTAAATAAATGGACAAAACTGTACGTGGTATGTTTTCGTACCTCAACCTTTCTTCGTCGTCTTTCGCTAACTTCCCAGGAAAGAAAGAATCGAAACTATCCGGTGTTGTGACTTCTACAGTGCTCTCATTCATATCTCCTTCAGCAACAGTTTTGTCCTCGTGATCACACAACGTTTCCAAGATGAAGTAAACGGCAACCAAGAAAAAGAAACCGCTTAGCAACAACACAATCTGAACAAAACAAGACAATTTGTAAACATTTCAAGACCAACAAATGAAGAATACACAGGACGATTAGTTCGTCTACCTTTAACATACGAGCTGAAAAGACTTCTCTTCTTGGCGTTGGAGAAGGTGGAGGCGGGCATGGTGGGCCAGGATGTTTCAAGTATCGACCTGTTATTGCTTTTTTGACCAACCTGAAACAAATAAAAAAACGCTTTTACAATATTTTATTTACGATAATCAAAAGTGGGTTTGCATTTCTCGTTATAATTACCTCTTTCGAGCTAATATATCAGATTCAGTTAAAGACGACCCATAGAAAGAAATTCTCCATGATTTCAAAAGGCCAGCAGTCTTCTTGTGCTCAGTAGCGGTATCTATGAAGACGACTCTCCACCGTCCTTGTGGTTTCTCACCCCAACATCGGACCGTTGAAAATGTCCAATCTGTAAACCCCTCAGAAGACCTGTAAAATATATTGCAATCTATGTTCAACTCCTCATCAGCCTTCTTCTGCACAGAGATTGATTTTATCCTTAATCAGGAGTGTTACGTTGCATTTAATACTTACAAGAAACATTATTATTTACAGACCAGATCCACTCGTGGACAAGCAAACAATGCTTTTCATTTGTAACAGCAACAAAATTTTACATATTCTTGTTTTGCTTGGTTATTTTCATTTTCAAGGTTCAATATTTTTCAACAAATACGTGAATATTATTACACAATGGCAGCCCTCTGAATTAGGAAAAAAGACTGACAGCGAAAAAACGCCGTCGTATTTGAAAATTGCGACGGCAGATCATTACGACGGCAAAAAAATTTGATTGGTTTATTCCAGTAAAAATATTGGTGTAGAATAATAGCTAACAAAACAGAAACTAAATTATAAATCAATAGTGTTATCTGGAACAAGTTACAAGATTTAAAATTGTAAACCACAGGGGATTTGCTGTGAACTTGTCCTGTTAATCATTTGATTATTATATATTTCCCCGTAGGGCGAAATATATGTTAAAACCGGCATTTCCTTCTCCTCCTTCTCCTTTTCGTTCACTTTTATAGTCGCAGTTCAGTATTGAACTCTGCCCTAGCTAAGGTAGATAAGATTAGAGGCTAGTCTTCAGTAAAGTGGTACGCCATCTTTTCAGTCAGTGGTGTCAGTGCAGATGGGATTTTGAAGATGTTTTCTAGCTTTAATGATTCAATAGATGAAACGTTAAGTGATGGAAATAAATCGTTTTATTTCTTAAAAAGTTGTAAAAGCTATTGAATGAACGTGTAAAAAACAAACAAACAAAAAAACCAACATTGGTATGTTTTGTTTTTGTGTTGATAAATGTGTTATGATGATGATATTGGTAATTAAATGCTTGGAACAAAAAACCATTGAAGCTTTGATTCCAGTCCAAAGGTGAAAATTCATTCTCAATAACCAAGCTGAAGATTTATTTAGTATGATCCTGATGTAATGTATATATAGCCCAACTGAACCTGGAAAGCACAATGATGTACAGCATGATGGAATCCCTTTTCACGTGGAGATCAACCACCAGTTCAACCAGTTACGTTAATTCAAAAACAGCAAGTAAATATGTGATGTCGTATATACAATATAAAGTTCAGAAAACCATTTGCGTATATATTTTAATACACATTGGATTGAGACACATAATAACTTGAGAGAATCTGATGGAGAGCGTACTTGGAAAGTTGTTTAATCCAACAACAGAAACATAGTTTATTATGGATGAAGTTTATGGTCATGTATACTGTTTTGATGCTTATCATATTTTATTTTCAAAATGTAATATATATATAATATAATATACGGAAACTCGTCTATATACTGACAATTTTTCTTACGAACAACAAACGTAAATCAAAACACGATAATCCAACATGATAGACAGTCTGTAAATTAAATCAAGTCAGAACGCAAACTTCTGTTTTCAGCTATGTAGTGGTTTGGTTATGGATGTGTATTTTCACTATGAAAATCTGTTGTTCGTTTCCATTTTGGATTTATGAAGGTCATTTTTATCACATAATAAACAATGAACAATCCACCCCTTTCACGTCTAGTCAGCAAAGTGGGCTCACACGACCTAATCTTAATCATTTTGTCATCGTTTTATATACATTTTAAATATTAGATTTTATACTTCTGAATATATATATATGAATAATTTATATTGTATTTACAACTTTATAATTTATATGTTATTATTAATGATATTTAATATTTTCATTTACTAATCTGAATAGCTTTTACTTTTTAGTTAGTTTATTTTAAAGTAGGTCCACATCAGTGCTATTTCACTGCCTATTGTATATATACGACCTTCTATACCAAATAAACAAATAATAATAATAATAATAATAATAATAATGAGTGTGAACACATTTTTTTGAACAGAGATGTTTATTCTCTCTGATACTTGAATTTGGTTTTATAAATTGTTATTTTAACCCCATCTCTTTTTTGAAAATAACTCTTCGGTCCTAATTTGAAATGCCACGTATATTTGTGTTAGTAAAAATTTTGATTGCTTATGATTATTAGTTTATTTGCTTATGATGTTTATATACCCCAAGGTATTTTACTATAATGTTTATACATAATAATAAACAGAATTACGAGAAGTTTCATTATTGAGAATTTTATTTACATTTTATTTACAATTCCACTGTAGCTATTAAGATTAGGTTTAACAATATTTTTTTCTTTTGTATAGTATATAAACCACCTGTATACGAATTTGATAATATGTTGTAAGATTTTATCTGAGTTACAAAAAACAAGTGTTATATGTTTACGGTATAAAGGATGCAAAGCTTCTGCAACAATAAAGATCATACATTTTGTTATGATGAAATTATTTTACACATTGATGATGTAATGCAGTTGTTTAATGGGAAATAGTTGTCACATTTAGGTCATATAACTTTTAGCTAAGTGCCCATATAGTAACCTCTCACTTTTTAACTCTTTAGCAAAAATTATATAATAAACCTTATCATTTGACCATGAACATCTTCATTTATTAAATTCAATTCCACCCTGATTAGTAAGGACAACATTTTTATCTGTGTATCAGGTGGATGGTAGTTATAGTGTAATTGTTTTATCAAATATTTTTCTCATGGTTATCAATTTACACACAATAATTGGCAAAAATTTTGCAACTTTGGGGAAATATATAGTCGCATTTTTGCGAATCTTGTTCATAGTTCAAAAACAACGAACCTACGCATTAACGTTTCTTTACTAATTTCACGGCAAGCGAAAAGAAAAATTACAAAATCTGTATTGAAATCAAAACCAAAACTGACTTGAATAGAATCAAGAAAAAAAATCATCCAAAAGAAAAACCACTGACTTTATAATACTTTATAATGAACATTCCTGCGTAAAGGCTTTCTACTTGGCAGTGAGTATCCTTATAAATCGATGACGTGACGTATAAACAAATGTTCTATAGAAAGAAAATTCTTGAGAATAAACGGGAGATGTCAGGGGAATTCCCAGGATTAGCCCTGACATATTCAATATTTATATTCAAAAAACATTGCCGGCAAAATTTTGCCGTCGTAATTTTTATTTACGGCAGCTTCACAACGGCAAAAGCTGAATGTCGTCGTAAATTCAGAGGGCTGCAAGGGAATCTCTATAAAAAGGACATCACACACTCAAACAAAAGGTTTTGCAATATAGAGGCTGTTTACGAGTTTGACCAGTTCCATTCATAGACTCGCCGTATACGTCATGATGTAACTACCGTAAAGAGATCCATTGTATTAATTGGCAGATGAAGGAAATATCAATTTGATTTAGAACCTGAAATTATTTCAACAAAATAAAAATTTTTCACCTAATTTCAATCTACGAAACTTTTTTTCTTACTTGTCATATTTTCTTGGACTGGCCAACTTTGAAATGGTACCAGAAGGTGATATGATGCGAACAACCAAGGACCCTCTGGATGGGTGTTTGATTGTCACCTGCAAAAGATAAAAATATTTGAATGACTTTCTTCATTCATTCATTCATTCATTCATTCATCCTTCTATTATAGGTTTACTTGAAACAAAATATCAACTCACAGTTATTGTGACATGCTCTAAGGAAACAACGTGTTCCGCCATTGCTCCTTTCACTATATTGAAAAACAACAAGATTGTCACATGTTTCTTATCTTCAACAGTTAATTAAAATCATCTCATTTCACATACCAAATAACACTTTAGTGAGATTAGTTCCAGGTAAATTTGGTATTCTGTCTTTAGTTTTCATAATAGTACTGCTCCATGATGTCATATAAGGTACACTTGGCCAAATCTATGAAAAAGATGGATCATGAAAGACCAAACACTTTTATAATATTACAGAGTTTTTGATGAAACCATGATTGGTTTGATTCTATACTTTAGAAGTAGTTACAAGTCGCCAAGAATCTAGCAATCCAAATCCATGTTTGTGGCTGTGAGCAAACCCAGCTCCATTAACCTGCCATTCATCAGGATCAATATCAACACGGACAGATGTATAAACAATTAAATGTTGAACATCACGCCATGTTAAACATGAACGAGCTTCTAACATCAACGCAATGACACCAGCTGCCAATGGAGCTGCAGCACTGGTACCAGTATGACGATCTGTGCATCCAGTTCCAGAGCCTAATCGCCAGTCTGTGGTAACCTGAAAGTTTAACGAAAAGGAACCTAAACTTGGTCTGTCATGATATAAATAAATCTATCAGACACAAGAAATAAGAAGCACATAACAATTAACAAATTTTATAAAACACTTACAATATTTCGTTGGTGACCCTGCCCACTACTGTATGTAACAGCCAACATGGCTGCACATTGCTCAGCATAATAGGGCATTTGTCCAAGCTCATCTACAGCTCCAATAGTTACAGTAAATATTGAATTTGCGTAACCATCAAAGTTGCAGTTATCTTTGAAATGGCCGCCATTTCCCGAGGCCACAACAAAAATACTGCCATATCCCCTTCTTCCTGTCATCACACCTCGGGCTAATGCAGACTTAAACACAATATACATGAAAACCATGTTTATTCCAATAACTGGTAAGATATTTCAGTTGTTGACTTAATGGACTCACCTGGGCTAGCTGATGAGGTCCATCAACAGTTCTACCATTATCATCAGGTCCCCAACTGCAACTGTACACGTCATTCACATCAGATTTAGTATTAAATGCCATTGCTTCTAAGCTATCTGTCATTGGTCCATCAAGTATGCGAATTCCCGAGACCTGAGCTCCAAATGCTACTCCCACTGCACAATATTCGTTTGCTACTGCAGCAATTTCTCCAGCACATCTGAGTATATTATTACAAAAACTTAAATTTTCTCTGTAATAGGATGGAAGATACCAAAGGAATGTCTTTTCTTACCTGGTTCCATGATGGTTTAGCCCAGCCTCATCAACACGTGGCATTGGATCTGCATCATTAGAGTTTAAGTCCCAACTCCCTCTAGCTGAGTAGTTATCAAGAATATCTGGATTTGTCCATTCAACACCTGCATATATTATGAGAAAGTTACATTAGAATGTCTTTCAAGCTTAGATAAAACAGTCCTGAATTAGAAGAAACTTGTTCTTTTACCATCATCTATAACTGAAACTGTGACCCCCTTTCCAGTAATGTTATGTTCCCATATGCCAGTGACATTGATGTCGTGTCCAATGAATTTCAAGTTGTCCTGGAAGCAATTGCATAAAGTTAAATACAAAACATTAAAAAATGATAACTAGATCTATGAAGACATTGAAATAAAAATTTTGTGATATTTGTGATAACATATAATACAGCTTAATTGCAGTTTACTTGTGTAACTATTGACCTGTTCTATAAACATGCAATTTTAAAGAAAACCATATCTCCTGCAAATCAGACTCAAAAGATTTATCATATATACATGGTTCCGACCAGGGTTGAAGATCCCCTAATGAAATTAGCTCCCCCCAAACCTTTAGGTCCCCCCTGACTCCTGCAAATACCAGGTCCCCCCAACAAGAGCTCTCCCTAATGATCGCTCAGATTCTGAAGCTCCCCCCTAAAGTAATATGATTTCTATTTTAGAGTCTTGAATTAATTCAGACAATTGTTTCTTATGATGAAATTTCATATTATAGAGTATACTAGTAACTCGCGTAAAAGTTTTTAACGGCTTTAATTTCAAAAAGGATGTGCAAGAATCCTGCGTTCCCGTGTGCGAACCCCATGACGAAAATTTCAATTACGGAATCGGGACTGGAAATGTATCCATGTTGTAGAGCTTGAGAAACTGAGCAAAAAAATGTATGGGATCATTTCGCTACGATCAACCGTTGCAGAGATATCGTCGATCAAAGATTTTAATGACGTCATATCCGCAGTACCAAATAAAATTTAGGCCCAAATGTTGCGTCACCCCGTCACCCGTGTCGCGGACCCTAAAAAACGTTAGTTATCCCTATTGGTCCTATTTGGGTTATTTGAATCCAAAATCGTTTTGTGACTGTCACTTTCACAGTCACAGAAATGGATCCAAGACTTGTCTCATTAATATTGTGTACTTCACAATACTTCACAACATTTGTAAAAAGGTCTGTTCTAAAATCCGCTTTGTAGTATATTATGGTTAAAAAATGTGCATTGTACGTCATTATTTCCTTTGCAAAATAATGAATAATACCCACATTCCACATAAGTCTGTTACGCTGAATGAAGTATTAAATAACTATGGCCTTAGGTTAATGAAAGTAAATTACAGGAATAGTTTGTTGATTTTTTTATAGAAAAAAACAATATAAAGAACTAGAAGAATGTTTAGCCCCCAGATGTTTCCCTTTACTAATTAGGCCCACCCCCAGGAGTGAAAGCCCAGGCCATTCTATTTATTTATTTATTTATTTATTTTTTTTTGGGGGGGGGGGGGAGATTCGGAACCAGGATATATCTCAAAACCAGGTTTTAGTGGTATGTAATCCAAAGCATGCAATTAAAGCTGCACGTATGGTGATTTAAGGTTACACATTTTATTTTTATAACAACCAGTAAAATCTGATCTGGGCTGTTCTTATTTTTGGAGCCTTTTTCAGCCTGAATTGTTCTTATTTTGTTCTTCGCTTTAAGGATACAGTTTCAAATTTCAGCCTCGTTTTTTATGTGACATTCGTCACAAAAGTAACGCCCCAATGCAAAACCCCAAACATTCCTTTACAATTACAACTTTATATGTATGCCACCCCTAAATGTATTCACAAGATAAACTATGTGAGCTATGGGTTTTGGAAACATAAAAAGATCTGGAATACCTACCAAATGCCATTGAGATGGGAAAAATTGATCTTTAAATTCTAATGACCTCTTAAATCTCTTCCGAACAACTTCATGTTGAACCCATTCAACATTTGGATGCTTTGATAGTTTTTTTGTTATTTCACTTCGAAATATTTTTAAATCATTGCCAGGCACTGATGAATGGTTAAAAAATGATTGGTGGATGAGTAAATAATGCCCAGTTAAATGCCCAATGTTCCCATGATTTAACAGTCCAAGCCCTTTAGCTAAGTCTGAAACAAATGTATTAATTGATTCCAGATCCAGCGTCTCTATGACGTTATTGGGGATTCTTATTGCCCAAGAAGAAGATAGTTCAGTATCTTCAAGTTGACTGTCCTTTGTTGATTGCAATTCAATATTATGTGTGGTAGCTGTATATATATTATTTACAAAGAGGTCATCAACTTTATTTTCCCTTGAAAATAAAGACTTTCTATGACTATTAGTGGTGTATTGCTTCATAAATGGGAAACGTAAATCATCTTTATCGTGATATGAAGAATTACCATTCATCGATACGCTTCGTAAGTTTTTTGCGAGATTCCCCACTGCGTCGCTTTGATTTTTGTAATTTCTTGTGTTTTCATATGTTTTTCTATCTACATCCATTTTTCTCTCAAATTTGACATACTTTCCGTCAACTGTAGAACATTGTATTACTATAAATATTGTTATTGCAGTCCAATGGCAAGCTAAATTCATGGCTGTTCTTTTGAGTTTGAAATAACGCAACGGAAGTGACTTCTTCCATAATAAACTCTTGAACGGCATTAAGATCTTGCATCAATTCATGAAATTGCATTAATATTCGCATAAATCAAAACAAAGTTCATAAAACTTTAATACAAGAACAAACGTGATTCGTTATACAAATAATATTCCACTAGATAAATGAGAATTATATTTATGAATGAATGATATTATACGGCGTTTTTACAGCTGTTCACTTCTTGCTACTTCTCCGCCATATTTATTATTATTCCGAACGTGTGACCAGTTAAATTTTAAAGTTCATTTTGAAAAAATATCTCATATTTATATCACGTGATCTACAAACACATATCTGTACACCACGTGATTTTCAATATGATATAATGAAAACGTATCAACAATGCAAACAGGTGCTCACACGATTAACTTCATGATCTTTGAGGTTGAAGTTTTACACGAAGTTTTCTTTACCGTTCAATTTTCCGACAGACAATATTGATTTCTAACGATACGTAAATCCTGTGTCATTTAAAACAATACAAGAGATTAAATCACACCTTTTAACGTTGATACTTTACAAAAGAAGTCCGTGTATAAATAGATAAAAATAAATATTTCTTCAGTAGTAAGCGACCATAGAATAACATTATGACTATGCTACCAAAAACACGGTGATTGTCTAGATCGTTTCTATATTTTATATTTCCCATTATTTTCCTCAATTAATTATAGGAAGTTTCAACAAACTGTTTATACAACCGAACGACAGAGCCTAAAAGTGGATCCCTCTTCTAAAAAACATAAATCGTGAAGATAATGCATTAAAGATAATCAACGAAGCTAAAAGAAGCGAGGATCCTCATTTTTAAAAACTGCTGACTTGCAAATTTTACCGTGATTTCACTCACTAAAGTCATATTAATATCTACAACAAGGAATCCTTCGTCATTAGTTAAACCAGAGACGGCTGGGAGAAAGATAGAAAAAATCAAAATAAACAAAATGGCGGACGAGGACGGGACCACATGCCGGTAAAAGCTGACTTTGCTCCGACCGCTTCTCCCGTAAGAAAGAAGAAAAAGGTCTCAGCAAAAAAATATAGAATACATGTGGGTGAAGGTGACGAGGCTTTGGCTTTAACAGAGCGCTTTCTGTTTTTTAAAAACTCGATGAGCTTCCCTAAACACATTGTCATGTTTAAAATTTATTATGGACAACATTGAGTTGTTGGAAGGACAAACTCACAGTAGTAGAGAGGCTAGAAATAATATGACTAAAATCATTCTTTATACGATTTACTGTCCGTGCTTAGATATGGATATGTTGCAGGGTGACATAGATTGTTTTATATATGTATCCTGCTGTAACGCTTAAGTTCTTATTCAAAAATGAAAAAAAGTATATATAGAGAAGAGAAGAGGGAGAGAGTGCTCTTCTCGTCTGGGTCCTGTGTCTTGATTTTTTTTTAAATTAGGGGAAACATGTTTATGAATAGTCGCGAAAAAATCAAAGCAATCTATGCCAATCAACCTGCTCCTTTATGAAAATATTCCTGCGTCCAAAACGATATTTCAGGGGATGATGATAGAACTCACAAAGTTGTTTAAGAACTCTTTTTACAGTTTTTGGAAATTTTGTTTCCTTGGGCAGATATTTCAATTTAAAAATGTTCAAATTATGTAACGCATAATTATGATGTAATAAGATAGTATTTTGTTAGTGTGTATAACTTCTGAATTAGTAAATATTGTGACTTCATTCTTCTATAAATCAACTCAGAGTGGAAGCCTCTACTTCATAGTAACTTACAACGATGTAATATTAATCATATCTAAAGTTATTGCGATAAAAAGTGTAAGTTACTATCTTATTACATCATAAATATGCATTGCATAAATTAAATATAAGATATTAAAAACGAAATATCTCAGAAACTATAAATAATTGAAATACTGAAAAGAGACTTGTTAAGCAACTTTTTCAGCTCTATCATATTTGTAAATTATCATTTTGGACGCAGGAATCCCTTTAATAAATTTCACCCTATTCCCTGTGTTACACTATCTTTTATTTAAAAATTGACAACAGAATACTGAAGAGCCTCCCTCCCTCCCATTTTAAAATAAATGTTGCTGTTAAGTTAACACAGGCAGTACATAGGTTGGAGAACAATGTAGACTATTTTCTTTTTGTCTTATATTTCATCTTATGGTACCTATATTATATTTATATATGTGACGGTTTGAGGGAAAATCATAACAAGTGATATTACTGATAAATTAATCAGTAATTTATCAGAACTTTATCAGTAATAATCAGTAATACTGATAAATAATCAGTAATTCGTTTGATTTATCCATGAATCAGTAATTCATTCGATTTATCAGTAATTCGTTCGATGAATCAGTAATACTGATAAATTACTGATTCTTTATCAGTATTTACCAATTATTTTATCAGTAATACTGATTCATCAAACAAATTACTGATAAATCGAACGAATTACTGATTCATCGAAATCTATTGTTTTCTAATCAGTAATTTACTAATAAATTTATCAGAAATTATCACTTGTTATGATTTTCCCTCAAACCGTCACATATGCCTTTTATGCTTTGTTGCTTTTTGGAAGATCAGTGGATATTTGAAGGAAAGTCTACCATCACACTACCAACCCAGCTGTCTATCCTTTAAGTTATTTTTTGTGTTCTCCTGCAGTTCTCTATGCAGTTAAAAATAATATTTGTAACTTGATTTATATTTGAGGGGGTGAGAATCAACAAAAGATTTCAACAAAATTACGTAACATCTGCCATCTCAGAACAAAAATGAAATTTCAGTGTTGTTCTTGTTGATTACCACTCATGTTACTCATGTTCTTTTTTGGTATATGACCTTTTGGTTAAAAATGAGAAAAAAAATATTACATGCTGAATTGTTGTGTATTAGCGAAATATACATTGTTTTGTTGATTTAAAAATACAAATCTCAAATGTACACAAATGTCGAAATCAAATGTTTTTTTTTCTTCCCAGGGTCTAGCCTTTTCAGTGAAAAAAGAAGTTAGGAAGCCCCGGTCATACTTTTATGTTACAATGCTTCAGTCATAAGAGGACTGTTAAGTTAACAAGGCACACCCACTGCTTTCATAAGAGGAAATAGCATAGAATCCAAAATATTGATAAATGAAATACAGAAAATTTCTTCTAAACCAGTCTGGAGAGAAAGTAAATTCCACGCCATTCTGTGAAAAAGTCATATAGAAATTGAAAATCTTTGCCGGAGATATCTTGAATACAAGCAACATTTCCACATGGCTTGCTTTCTAAATCAAATCAAAAGTTTGAATTCTTCGCCTGTGTTTATATTCCATTGACTATATACACAATAATAGGCAAACAATCAACCCGCTGAATGCTATTACATTAAAACTTGTAGAAGACTGTACATAGTAATAGTATACGGACGTGTTAGTACATTTCTTATGCATGCGTGAATTTACCGCTGTTCATCTATCACAAGCTCTATATATCTTCGTTGATTAACTTTAATCAATAACTTTTATCTCCAAGCCAAGTAAACATAAGAATTGGTTACGGTGACTTCGTTAGGTAGATTCATTTGTGAAAAATGAAAAAGTGGTTTTTGAAAAAATACTAGCCGAAAGAGCTTGAAAATGGCTTTCAATCGATGTAAAAATTACTTTGAAATTCGGTATATTCATTTGTCAAAATACTGCTTTAAAATTCCCGCTGAGGTTTAATAATAATAATAATAATAATAATAATAATGGTATATTTCAGTATTATCCAAAATTTACATTTGGCTTTTCATCTGAAATTGCGTGTAAAGTATATATGTAGCGTCTAAAAAAAACAACGAAAAAAAACAAAACAAAAACTACTATAAGCTCCTAGCAAGAGCTTTGTCTAAAAAATAATGTTTTGTTTGATTACAAAAATCTTTGTAACTCAATGAGTTACGACAAGCCTTTGGTAGCTCATTGAATATGCTTGAAGCTTCAAACTCAAAAGAAGCATGAATGTTCGAGGTTCGACGTAATTTCGTACCTCCAATCTACTGAAACGAACGCATGAACAACAGAAAAAAATGGTTGGCTTCCTAACACCCATCTGTACATGTTTTTTTTCTTTATCAGAGAGATATGGTGTACTAAGTTGGTTTATGAAAGTTTAAGTCGTGCAACACCAACATCTTACATATGAAGTAAAAGTTCTAAATATCGCATGAATTTATTACCCATTTTCTTCCGCGAAAGTTTATGCCTTTTGAAAAAAAATAATACGAAAAATCGCGAAAGTTTCTTCCGACAGTAAAAAAACGAAGTAAAAGTTTACGGGGTAAAAAATTACATCTTAGAGAACAAAACCACTTTTTAATTAATTACTTGGGTTACTTATTTGATTTACCCAGACCGTATTCCCTCTTATTAGCGCTCCTCTTCAATAAGCGCCGCTCTCTTATAAGCGCCCCACTCTAGTCAGAAATATTTTTATAAGCGCCCCTTCCTTCCCCGGGCACTTATTAGAGTGACTTAACATTAACTCAGAAATTAATAAATGCCCGCCGGGCGATAGCTAGAACTTTGAACAAAAAGCGAAAATTCTGTAGTAACAGAAACGTATACTTTTGTGATGTCAAAATGTAAGTTATAAGTTGTTTTGAACTTCGTTCGAAACGCCGAAGAAAACATGACGCAATGGAAAACTGGAGTGACGAAGTGGCTGAAAAGTATGGACGTCTCTGCTAACTCTTATGTTTTATTATATTTGTAGTTATTTGACGCTTAGTTATCATCTTTGTAGGTTATCGAACCCATCTTATTTAAAAGAAAAAGAGGTTTGTTTGATACAAGGCTACTCACTTCTGTGTCTTTTTATAAGCGCCCTGAGCCCCCGAAGAAGTTCGTTAAAGATTTTCCTTGCAAATGAAGTAATTTTTCATTTTCGCGAAGTTTCTTTTGGTCTCAAATTCAAAATTTGCGTAAGTTTTTGTTGCAACATTTTGCGATTTTTTGACCACGCAGAAGTTTCTGTCGGCGAAAATTTCTGCTTTTAAAGTAATTTAAGGTATTCTATCATCACATCATTTTTAGTTTGTTTACACGTTCCCTGTGGTTTTTCATTTTGGTCTTTATTTTTCATGTTTTTCAGTGTTTTTTTATTTGTTTGGGCTTTATGCCAATTTCTGTCATTTTGTTCTGTAGTGTCGGTCAATATTTTATTTTATTAATTTATCAATTTTGGTCAGTATTTTCTAGGTCTGTATTTTATATATGTAGTTTTCTGATTTCTCACTACCCAGCGGGCTCTTTGAGACGTCTCATTTTAATGGTAAAATGGTCGTTTGCTTTCCAGATCATTTTGCGACGTCGTAGGGACGTCTGAAAACAGGATGTCGCAATTGGGATCCTTTTACGATCAAATTGCGTCTTGATAAATCAAATTTCTTTCTGCAGTCATTAAAAAGTATAAATCGAGTAACATTAACATGCTTATATTATAGAATTTACATTCGTATCGAATTCTGTTTTTTGGTCGTGTGAGGGATGATTTTACGACGTTTTTGGGACGTCTCTATGCAGATTCAATAACGATCTTCGAAACAATTATAAACTTTAAAAAGCAATCAGTCTGTATAGAATGATTTATTTACAAATTTTTTTAAACGTCTTGGCAACAAGCAGAGATGGCATAACGGTTGCGAGTTCGGCTGGCACACAAGAGGTTCTGGGTTCGGGTCTGCCTGTGGCCCTATCACAGTTTTTGGAAGAGTAAATTTCATAATCCTGCGACGTCGTAACGACGTCATTGGGATGTCATCGAGACGTCTCGGTGAAGATGTGATTGGGACGTCGCGACATCTTAGGGACGTCTCGGAAAGACGTCTTTACGACGTCTTTGTGCCCGCTGGGTATAAATTATATACACTTTCACTTTTCTGTCATCAATTCAAAGGGTGGTCATGGAATATATCCATCATTTACATCTTTGTTATTTCATACTCAGGCAAACTGGTATGTTTTCTTGTTTATCTTCCTTTCACTTTGCTTTGTTCACTCTTTATATACTTATATCCAATAGTTGTATACTTATATTCTACTTTAAGCTTTGTCAAATTTTTCGGATAGTTTATTTAAATTTCAGTTTGAACATATTCATACTCTGTAACAAAATTTTATCAAGTTGTTACTAAATTCGATTATTATGCAGCAGTAGTGACGCCAAAATTATGTCGAAGATTGCCGTTTTATTCGACAAAGTCTCCTGCATTTAATTCATCAGGCTTGACACAATATTGAGGTTCAAACGGAAACTTGGGAAATATGTCTAATAAAGAACACAGAGAAGCCGACGCGGACCAGCTGCGAAAAAATTACAGCTGTGGCAAACTTCCTCGAATTGTTGCTGTTCCACTTTCGTTTTTCTGTTTACATTTATGTCTGCCATCTTTAAAACGGCGAACTATGATTGTCTATGTCTGAATTCAGCATTGTTGGCTGCACATTGCACAGCTCATCGTACTCTCTTGTGTTTTTAAAGTCTTCTTTCTCCTTCTCTTCTCTATGCTATGCTTGCTAATGTTTTGCTGAAAACACTGCGGAGATATAGAGCTGATAAAAAACATACATAAAAACACACAACATTTTTAGATAAGCCAGGCTCAAAATCGTCAAAATTTATAAGAATATTCCAGGAATCAAGGTTCAAGGTTCTCATGAGATTTTCGATGAGATAATACAGAGGACGATATCGATGTGGTGGAAGTGTGCATTGTTTGATTCAGCTCTGAACAGCTTTTGATTTTTTTCTGTTAATATTGTTTTCCATGTTTGTTATTTTGTTTTCTATAAATCCATGTTTCCTCCATTTTTTACTGTTGCAGTTTATCTAATATGCCCTGTTCAACTTCATTGTGCACTGTTTTTTCCAAAGGGATTCTGTGATGACAAATGATAATTTGATATGAGCTCAAAAAGTTGATTAAGAAGTCTTTTTACAGTTTTTGAAAATTTCCTTTCCTTTCGCTGATATTTCAATTAAAAAACATCAAATGATGCAATGCATAATTATAATGTATAAAGCAATAAACGTAAAATTTTAGAAAGTGTAATATATTTTGTTGAAAATCAGGTATTTTATAGATGTTACTTATGTGACGAAAAGCATCGTAATTTTCAACATATATTTCATTTTTTAAAATTCTGTGTTTATTGCTTTATACTGTTTCTGACTTACTGACAATGAATTATAATGTAATAAGTGAGTCATACTGTTCATATATATAACCTTGAGGAAGTCAGTTTATTTAATTCTTATAAAACAAAACTTTGTATGAATTGCATACAATAAAATTTAAGATTTTAAAGATGAAATAAAATGATTATTAAGTAATAAGTAACTGGAAATAATTATGAAGTACTTAAAAGAGAGTAAAAATAACCTTTTGAGCTCTATCACATTTGTACATAGAAATCATACTAAGTAAATAGCTGCATGAATTAATAAAAAGAGTCTGACATAGATGCTTTGCAAATGTTTTTTGAGTTTTTTGACTTAGTAGATTTTCAACAATGAGTATTTACTATGGACTTAAAGAGACTGCAAATTTGACACACTCAACCCATTTTTTTTTTCGTTAGTTTTTTTATGTCATTTGAGATCATATTAAATAATTCAGAAGATTTACATGGTGGAAACCAGCCAGATAACCGTGGCTAGTCAAGCCTCAAAACAGTTTTAAGGCTTAAAACAAATATCAAACATTTTACTACTTTAAGATATTTGTTGCTCATGTGAGAACATAAAATAAGCCTTAAACATGTTTTATGCCTTAAAACAAAATATCAAGATTTTTTGATATTTTTGTCTTAACGCTTAAAACATTTTAATTGTTTGCATGAGTTACGTCAATTCCTATGAGACAAAAACATTCGAATAATGAAAAAATGGTGATATTGGTTTGCGAAGATGAGTCTTCAGACACTGTAATTTAGGACCAATAATGGATAAACGTGTTCGTACTGGTCTGATGGCATTCGTGAAAAAAGTATTCACGGTCAAACAGTTCCTTTGTCAGTACGTGAAAAAATCCTGAACTCTTTCTTTCTTGATTCAACCTTCCCACCCAAAATTTTTTCGCTTTTCTTTTCTTTGCTTTGCTACTGAAATTGTCAAATCTTTTTGCTGCTTGCTGAGAACCACCATTTTTGTTATGATGTTTTTGATATCTGAAACAGTTTAGATCAATGATTTTTGATATCTATTTTATTGGTTAAATCACTGTTTTAAGCCCTAAGATCATTGATTGTTTTAAGGTTGTTTTCACTACAAAATAGAAAAATGTGTTTTAAGGCTTTATAATAAAATCGCTGCATTTTAAGTGCTAAAACGATCAGTGAAAACCAGGCTTTATAGTTTTTATTCTGTCCTCATGTTTTGGCTTAGAAATGTTTTATGATGAATATATAATATAATTTTTATTTTTTAGAGTTTCTTTAGAAACAATTCTTTATTTTAGCTAACATATCAGTAGTCTTGGATAGTTTTATTTTAAGATATGTTGTTGATAGTTAAAGTGTGATATATACATGTTTTTTTTATAAGAACCGGTAAAATCTGACCTGAGGCTGGCTGTTCCTATTTTTTCCACCTTTTTCAGCCTGAATTGTTCTTACTGTGTTCTTAGCTTTAAGAACACAGCTTCAGATTTCAGCCTCATTTTGTTCTTATTATGGAACTTCCAGTAAAATTAAAATAAATCTTTTTAAAAACAACTGTTTAAAAGCATGGTTTCTGTTCGGTAATGACTCGATATGAGTATGTAAGGTGAAAAAAACAACTTCTAAACCATTTGCCAGTGAGTGAATTCACATCATGAGTTGTTCCTATCATGAACTGTTCTTATTTTATAAGAAAATTCGGGCTTAGGCTGTTCTTAATTTTTGAAGCATTAATTTGAGCCTCAGGTTGTTCTTATTTTGTTCTTATTTTTTGGCCAAATCTGAGGCTTGTGTTCTTATAAAATTATTCTTATAAAAAAAAGCGTGTACCAGAAAAGAACTTATTTTGAACTTATTCTGAAATGAAGATGTTCATGGTCAAACGATTAGGAGTTAAAAAGTAACTATGAAGTTACTATGGACATAGCTCAAAATTATAAGATGTAAAATGCAACTAATATGCAACTAAAATGCAACTTTTGCAAATTTTGACCCGATTTGTAATACCTGCCCCCAATTTGTAATAAAAAGGTCCCCCACCCTAATTTTGAATAAAAAAAGTCCCCTCCACCCTAATTTGTAATAAAAAAGTCCCCTCCACCCTAATTTGTAATAAAAAAGCCACCCTAATTTGTAACAAGATTCGCAAAAAATGCAAAAATATATTATATTTCCCCAAAGTTGCGAAAATTTTGTAAATTGTGTTGTGTGCATTTATATACCATGAGAAAAATGTATAATTAAATAATTACAATAACTCGTCAACCTGATATATACTCATATAAAAATGCCCTGTTCTTTTTTTTTGAGCCTTTTCCAGCCTGAATTATTCTTATTTTGTTCTTCGCTTTAAGAACATAGTTTCACATTACAGCCTTTATTTTGTTCTTATTTATGGAAGTTCCAGTAAAATTAAAATAAATCTTTTTAAAAACAACTGTTTAAAAGCATGGTTGCTGTTCGGTAATGACCCGATATGAGTATGCAAAGTGAAAAAAAACCCAACTTCTAAGCCATTTGCCAGCGAGTGAATTCACATCATGAGTTGTTCTTATCATGAATTGTTCTTATTTTATAAGAAAATTCAGGCTTAGACTGTTCTTAATGTTTGTTCTTATTTTTTGGTCAAATCTGAGGCTCGTGTTCTTATAAAATTGTTCTTATAACAAAAAGCATGTAGTGTGATAGTTAAGGATACTTTTCAGACAGTTTTGGTTGCATTCCATGACCCGTTTCGAAATGTAAATAATAATAGGTATAGTGTAAGTTTGTATCACCAGTATAATAATAACGTCTACTATCGCTGTCATTACAGTAAATATGATAATTTAAATAAATAAATAAATTAAAGAATTGTCTGTTACTGTTACAGAATCTGTTGTAATTCCAAAATGCACAACAATAATCACAATCCCTCTCTTCAGTGGAGAGGAAGTGTGATTAGGAGGAAATTAAGCATACCTTAACCATGGCAAATGTGAAATAATATTTGCATTAACTACCGAAGCATCTCCGTACATTGAAAAAATCTTACAATTTTTTGCTGTTTTAGCTGATTTATCTAATGCTTATAAAAAAGGTTATTTTTTATAATTAATTTAGTGGTATGCCCATGTATTAGAAATCATCTATTATATATTACATTTACTATGCTTATAAAGAGGTGTATCTCGATTTAGTGGTGTGTTCATCCAGTAGAAACTGTATTGATTAATTGATTATTACATTTTCAGATTTTCCGAAATGTTAGAAATTGCTGTCATTGGTGCGGGTGTCTCAGGCCTGGTCGCCAGTCGACATCTGATCCGAAAAGGATTACGCCCCTGTATCTTTGAAGCCGCCCAAACCTTGGGAGGTGCTTGGTCTACCTCCTTATCAAATGATGACAATGGTACGAAACAATCACGACCACAATCACGACCTAAGAACCAAAAAATGTGGAATGGAATGACAACCAATTTATCGAAGCATACATGTCGATTTTCTGAACATCCATGGCCGGAATCAACTCCCACCTTTCCAACGGTTGCTGATATGGAAGCCTATCTTCAAAGCTATTCCGATCGTTTTATTGTAGATCCAACATGTTTTAAATTTGGTTGTCAAGTCACTCATATTTCCCCTCTTCAGCAACAACAACATGGAGGATAATCGAGTGGAATGGACTGATTTGAAGCACGATACCAAACACTCCAAAAAGTTTGGAGGAGTCGTTGTTGCAACAGGATTCTTTTCCAAACCGTATATCCCCAAGCTATTTGTGGAAGCATTCAAAAATCACAACAATAACATCTTACTTCATTCCCAAGACTACATATCCCATCAGGAATTTGCCAATGATACGGTAGTGGTTATTGGATCATCATTTAGTGCCACGGAAATTGCTGTCGATGTTTCTAAATCAGCCAAACGAGTGGTCAACATTGTCTCGCGGATTCCGTGGGTGATCCCGCGGTATATTCCCGACAGTACTGATGCTGCTACCACAGCCATTGTACCCATTGATTTGGCCTTTTACCATCGTCCTAAGGATGTCCACTCATCGTCGGAAGAAGTCATTACTGTGACCCCCGAAATGGCACGAAAAAAACATGCAGGATTGCAATCGATTGTAGGCCCAAGACAGGCCTCATCACCCTTGGGAATTCCCACCAACTGGGATGAACCACCACTTGTTGCCATTAGTGATTATTATTTGGATTTGGTCATGGATGGTACTATTGAAGTGATTCATGGATCGGTACAAGAAATCGAAATTGACCATAAAACGATGTCAACGGATGCGGTATTGCGAATAAAAACGACTCCATCCCGGTCATCCTCTACCAATAAAAATAATGAGGAGCAACGGCAATGTTGGACCTTTCCGAAACACAATACGAAGATTATATGTTGCACGGGATACGAACCTGATTTGGAGGAGTATCTCGATGAGTCGATATTGCAAACGATCGATTATAACAGTAATAGTGATAGAGATGATTATAAGCATCGTGAAAAGTGCTTTTGCCCCATGACAGTATGTTGGGATACAATACATCCGTCTCTACCTAATTTGGCGTTTTGTGGAATGTATCGGGGCCCGTATATGGGAATCATGGAATTGCAGGGACGATTGGCCGCCAAGGTCTTGAGTGGAGAACTAGGGCTGGAAGAATCACAAGAGGCAGCATTGGAACATTCCAAACTTATTCGCTCTTATACACCCAGGGCCCAATTTCCTCATTTTGACTACATTGGATTTATGGATAGCTTGGCCATGGTACAACAACCAAAAGATAAAACAAAGAAGATGGAGAGTCCATATGATGATGGATTTCCAAAACTCAACACCCGGAAGGGAGACTTTGTAGCGCCATGTTTTTATCAATCCGATGAAGAATTGGCAAGAGCTGGTCAAGACGAATATCAACAGGAAGTGCAGCGTGGACAGGAGGGGAGATACATGGCTCCCTTGGTGCTCAGCGCTATGGTTGGTCAATGGAACTATGATCGACGCATCGTCCATCTCGCGAATAATTATCATGAGCGTGTCTATGGACAAGTGAAGTTTTCTCGTTCTAAGACTTTGGACTACGTCTTGTATCGAGAAGACGGGTTTTACGAATTGAGTCCGACCAAAACCCTGCCAGTCTTTCGGGAGTATCAATATGTGGTGAATTCCAATAATACGTTGGATATCTACTTTGTGGAAGGGAAACAACGTGCGCATTTGTTTTTGAGCCTTCAATTTACCAAACAAAACGACGATGGATATTGGATGGCTACCTCAGATCATTTGTGTATTAAAGATTTGTATTCCGCCACCTTTCAAGTCAAATTGGACGGATTGTCTGCTTCCGAAATCATAATGACCTATCGTGTTAAAGGTCCTGCAAAGGATTACGAATCAACAACGATTTTAACTCCCCATAAACCATGAATGAATCCATAACAAATAACTATAATTACATTTCTCGAAAGACTGAAACGACATATGTGGTTGTTACGTAATCACTGTGGCTTGGTTGGAAATGTGTTTTGTCTGGTGCATGTTCCTTACCGAATAGACCATTCGTTAATATTAATATTTTGCCGAACTATCGGTAGCTGAAGAGATATCTGGATCAAGATGGATATCATTTACAGTTAAAATATTTTGGTAATTACGGGATATTCTTGCGGGATTGCAGGATGCGAAAAATTATTTTTTCCTTGATTTCACAAACTCAATTTTATGCCAGGGCAGATTTTTACATTTTTGAATTCTGCTTTTGATCATCATACTTCCAGATCATTTGCAATCTTATGTTCAGTTTTCATTTTTTCTGCAAACAATTTAATTCAGCTTACACCATGCTAGCGTTATTATACAGATAGATAGAACAGGAGCTGATCATATGGAGCTTTTTATTCCGACAGGGCGAGACGAGGTGTTTTGACGGGACCCTAGTTCTTATGTAATTCACTGTATTTATTTTTGTGATGATATGGAAAATAAAAAAAATCAATCCGTCTCGGCTATGCGAGATCTCGGTTAATATTGCCGGGATCTCGAGGTGTTTTTTCCATATGATCACAGTTATCTCTTCTTGCCGGGACGGGATAATATTTCACGCATACACATTAGTTAAACTTTTTTATATAAACAATAACAAAAAACTATTCCGGGTTGATTTTCATCTCGTATGATCGCAATGCAAAAAAACTGTCCTGGCACAATTTTCATCCCGCCCAACCGCAATAAAAAACTTCATATGATCAACCCCATGGTTTATCGACGTTTATAGTTTATTGAATTTACAAATTTAAATTAAGACTGTATTTTCACTATAATAGGGAGCTATCTCCGTTCTATCCGAAAAATTTATCGGGGAGGCCTTCGGTTTCCAGTTGCTACGATCCAATTAACGAGAAAGGGTATGACCGGACATTGAAATAATACCGTATCAGAGCGATGTTGGTGTATCGATGCGATAAATTTTTCCAGTGAACATCGAGTGGAGAGAAAGGGGACAAAAGACGATAAAAAGAAAACATAGTCTTCGTTTTCTAAATGGTATAATTTACAACTTCTTCATAATAAATTAAAAATTTATTTTTTTCAAAAAAATTTTATAAGTGAATATATCACGGGATACATATCACAGGATAGATATGTATAACTTTAAAAGCCAGTATAATGAAAAATTAGAAAAAACACAGATTTTGTACAATATTTCATTAGCTGTGTGTCTTTGTGAAGAGTATTTGTATACTTTATCGGTAAAATAAGTCAGCAAAAACTTCAGTTACTTTCACATAATATGGCCACTTTTTGCCGAACAAATTCCAGATCAAAAATGACCGAAAAGTTTGAAAGTTTTTCCAAAAGATCTGATATTGAATTTCGATCAAACAACATTATCATATCCCCCCTGGGAAATACAGGGATCCCAGCGAGCATAAAATCATAAAAAATCATAAAATGGAAAGTTTTAGGTCCAAAATCATAAAATTAGCATAAAATATAATGAGTTTCTTAAAATGTCATAAATTCTTACATAACCAGGATTCGCAAAATTGTCTTTTTAGTCAAAAACACAATATCTGCCACAATTAACTGATACTCCAAATTAAACCAATTAAACCATATCCTCCATCTACTGCCATTTATAAATTATTATTCCTCTACTCTGATACACAAATTTGATATTGTGAAGGATGAGGACAAATTGGGAAGTGGGTTTTCTGATGTCTTGAATAAATAAACACTTAATCGTGTTGAATAAAGAGATTGCTGAATCTGAAAATTTATTTGTCAACTTGTTTTAACTCTTAGCAAAGGCTATATTCCATATTACCACATAAGGCTTTAAGGCTTTCTTTTTTTCTTATTAATCATGATGCTTTTTATAGTTAGAATAATATACTAATACACCATGGGAAAAACAGCATATGTAAAAAGTGGGAATAAACGTTTGATTGGATTAGCTCAGTAAAGAAAGCGAGATATTTGGCATTTTGAAAGTTATGCTCGAAAACTTTCAGAATTGATAATAGTGGCTTATCACAAGTGAAAACCCATGAAAAGTGTCAAAAGCAAGGCAAAGTATTTTCAGAGAAAAGAACTTTTGAAGTTAAAAGATCGGGTGAAGTTGGTCTTTCTAAAAATTCATTTCAACTAAGTGCAGAAGATGAAGTTGTGAAAGCAGAGATTATCCAAGCGCTGCATTATAGTAAATAAAAACTTGTCGTTTTCGTCAGCTAAAGATGATGGTGACAGATTTAGAGCAATGTTTCCCGATTCAATCATCGCTAAATCCTACAGCATGGCTGACACAAAAGTGCAATATATTGTTAAGTTTGGGGTAGCTGACCATTTACAAAAAAAACTCATCTATGATGTTAACAATGTACCATTCTCATTTCTATTTGATGAAACCACTAACTGCCAGGTGAAAAAACAATACGACGCGTATGTCTTATTGGTCTCATCGTTTTGACAAAGTAACAGTTATGTTGGTTCCGTTTTTCTAAGACACTGCACTTCAGATGATTTAGTTAAACACTACAATGAAATGATACAAAAGCTTGGTTTTAGCTCTCTTTTGCACTTTGGGATGGATGGCCCCAATGTTAATCTTTCCTTTGAGAACAAGTTGGCAAGTAGTCTAAAAGAATTTGATACATCTTTTTTACGGCTGGGATCTTGTTCCTTGCACCCCACTCATACTGCTTTTCGAAAAGGAATCAAGAAGCTGTTTTCGTATTCTGTTGAGTTACCTGCTAGAGAAAAGGAGAAGGAAAAAGAAAAAGGAAAAATGACTTTTGACGATCTTTTTAATGATTTTTTAATGATTTGCATTTCTTCTTCAAATTGTCAAGTGCTAGGAGACATGATTGCAAGTCATTGGCACAAATTACCAATGTTGTTGCCCGTTATGCATGTAAACACGCTGAAACCAGGTGTTTATCAATGAAGTATGTTGCAAACACGCTGAAACCAGGTGGTTATCTGATGAAGTATGTTGCACTTCGTTTTTAAGAACAGTGGCCAAACTTGAAAGAGTATTTTCTTAATTTTATCCCTAAGCAGAAGAACTTTAAATCAGTATTTCGAAAACTCACCGTTATATTCGAATTAAAGAAGCACTAGAAGATCCATTAACTGAAGCTTATGTCGCATTCTGCTCTTTTGTTGCTCATGATTTTGAATCCTTTTTGTTACCTTTCCAAACAGGTGACCCAATGATTCACCAACTATACCCTGCTATGTTCAAGCTACTCAATGATCTGCAATCTAAATTTGCAAAGACTGGGCCTCTAATGTCAGTATTGATGTTGGAAAAAGAGAAAATCTTAAACCACTTAATTTGATCGATGTGGGTACCAAAGCCAAAGTCCTGTTTTTGGACTCTACATTTTTCGCAGATGAAAAACAAAGTAAAAGATTGTCAAAACTTTTATATAACATCAGTTCAATACTTGAGAAACGAAATTTGCCTGGAGCTACAAGTGCAGTTCCAACATCGCATTGTCAATTTGTCTTGGACATGTTTTTTTTTCACTTTCTACAACTGAAGATGTTGTACCAAAATAAAGAGTTGAAGGAGGAATGGTACAAAAACCCAGTGGCTTTTTAAAGTACTCACAGCTTTTTTCATTAGTCAAGTGTGTTCTTTCTTTAAGCCATGGCAACAGTACTCCAGAACGTGGTTTTTCTATTAATAAACTGCCACTAGATGCTCATGGATATACAATTTATGAAGACACCATAGTTGCTCTAAGAACTGTCAAAGATGAACTTAATCGTGTGGGTGATGTTCTTAAATTCAACATTGATCGTGATTTAATCCGAGAAGTCAAATCTTCCTATACAAAGTATGAGGCTGACCGTAAAGTAAGGAAAGCTATTGCTGATGCTGAAGAAGCTGAAAGAAAAAAATGTGAGTCGAGTCTTACACAACAAGTTCTTATTCAGCAACAAATCGATTCTGTCAATCTTGAAGTAGAAAAATGTAAATCGAGTTTAAAAGTAGCAGAGATATAATCGATGCTGCACGGAAAAACCTCCAGCAAGCGTTAACAAATACAAAAAAAGACTGTTGATCGCAACCTCACTCAGCAAGCCTTGTCAAAAATTGAAATTGGTACTAAAAGGAAAAGGAAATTTGAAAAAGACCTTGCTGATCTGGTAGAAAAAGGAAATAAATTACGCAAAGAAAACAAGACGACTTGGAAGTCGAAAATTTCGCTATATTGCATTCCCACAATTCTAACAAATATATACTGTTCATAGAACGGTGAGATACAATAGTTGATAACGGTAGCAAAACTTCAACTCGCAATTATACAAAACAAATACATCAAAACTTATTCGTCTTAAAGTCTTCAGGACGGTGTCACAATTACACAAATCTACTCTCAACAACTTTAAAAATCATTCTCAATATAGCATTGCCAAATTGCCCAATTTTGGCCAAATTTGACAAAATGGCTGTCAAATTCGAAATCAGCACCTTGCAATTGTGCTTTGTGCAAATTTTTATGAAAATTGGAGAGCTTTTATAATTTGGTCCAAATTTGGCCCGAATTGCCCAATTTTGGCCAAATTTGACAAAATGACTGTCAAATTCGAAATCAGCACCTTTCAATTGTGCTTTGTGCAAATTTTTATGAAAATTGAAAAACTTTCATAATTTGGTCCAAAAATTAGTCAGCCTGAAAGTCAGCCTGCAAAAGATTTTATTGCTAAGGTGTGTGCGGACATAGCTTTTATATGCAATTATTTACCTTAGTGAGATCGTCCAAAATGTCACGGAGATAGAACGACGATACCAATACTTCGCTATAATAGCGAAATTAACAAGTAAATAATACATATTTTTGAAATACCTGTTCTTAAACTTGCTTTTGTTTTGATTTTTTCAGAAATTTGCTTCAGCTTTAGAAATCCCCAGTGAACTTGCGGATTTTTGTGTGATTAAGTTTTGCTTCATAATCGGCATTAAAGCTGTTCTATTTTATTCCATTCATGAGTCGTTTAGAGGTTTAGAGGTATATACGTAAAAGAGGTATATGCTGAGAAACGTTTAGGCTTGTTTATATTTTTCTGTACTGATACTTGTTTTGTTTTAATTTGATCTAGTTAGATATATTGATACTTTTGCTTCTGTTTAGATTGGAGTTCATTTAAGTTTTTAATTTGCTCTAAACATTGTGTTAACTTTAGAATTATCCCATGAACATCCTTCTGATTAAGTTTTGCTTAATAACCGGAATTAAAACCTGCTCCATTTGATTTGAATAATAGAGTTGCTTAGTATATTTTCACATGCATGCTAAAATATAAGTGAATGTAAGCTTGTTTATTATTTTCGAAACTGATACTCAGGTATATTGGTACTTGCCTTTGTTTAGATCTGAGCTATAAAGATGTTTTTATTGATTGTTGTTTTTATGTTAATTATGTTAATATGGTAATCAAGTTAGGTATGTTAATATATGCTTTTGGTTTAATTTAAACTTTGTTCTTGATTTACTTTAGACTCCTCTGCTAATGACAGTTCTTATGTTATTAAAGACTGAAATTTAGTTCAATAGTTTATAAGAGTAAAGATGAGATAGAGCTTTTCCCAAGAAAGTCAATCGCTAAAACAGGGAACCACTAACTAACCACTAGAGAACCAGCAGTCTCTGGTGATTATTTGAAAAACTGGTGGTTCCCTAATTAGTAACTACCCCCAAGAAACCGTTTTTATGTTTTTATGTTTTTATGTTTTTATGTTGTTCCTCCTATAAGGAAATCATCTAGTTAACATCCATATAAAATTATTTTAAGTTTTTCCTACATTTGGCATTATTTACGCGAGGAAATCATAAAATTGGCATAAATTTTGTTCGAAAATAGCATAAAAAAGCATAAAATTTAATGAAAATTTATCATAAAATCATAATAAAATGAGATTTTTTTGGCTGGGACCCCTGGAAATATACGTTTAATCCAAGGAGAACGAAGACTGTCCCAATAAAAAGTGTAGATGATAAGGGACAGATCATGGCAACTTTTTCTATCGGTATGACTGGCGCATTTCTACCAATACAACTCTATCATGAAGAAAAGAAACGAAGATGTTTTGCCAACTATGACCTTTAATCTTTGCGAGATGCATTTCCGCCAGATTATCATCCCTCAAAAACCTCAACTAATTTCACTAAAACCATTTCACGTGAAATGGTTGACGGTGTTACACAACCGTCAAGAGGAAGCAAGTGGATGATCACTTTTTGCTACAAGCGATTGACAACTTACCCAAATTGTATCCGTTTGAAGATATCGATCGTTTAATATCGTCCGTCAACATCACGTCTCACTTGGAATTGTCAGATGAAAAAAAGTAAATCGAATGTCTAATTCAAAGCGTGGCAGTAGTTGACGCTGTGAGGTGTCGCGACAGTCTTTGAAATTGATATAATAATTAAATGAATGAATGAGATTCCAAATAGTTTTCAAAAAAAAAAAGAGATCTTTTTCTATTTTGTCTATAGTCTATAGTGATAGTGATTCAAAGCATGGGATTGTAAAGCACAACACAACACATCACACATAATTATGACATCACACATAATTATGACATCACACATGATTATGACATCACACATACTTGTGAGTAAACTCAAGAATGTTCCTTGCGCGATCTGAAGTTTTAAGTACTGTCAAAACGTGTTCTCAGCAAAATGGTCGAAAATACCGACATTAAAAAGATATTGCGTGCAACAAAATTCATGATTATACTTGAGGGATTGTTGAGGTGTCAACAAACAACTATTGTCATTCTCCACTTGTTCAAGGTAGCCCAGAAATCACCTGCAAATTATCTGTTAAATTGGCCGTGGCAACGATTAAAGCCAACTTGGTGAAGCATGTTGGTCTGAATTAGCTATGTAAAAAACAACGTTAAATAAATAAATAAACAAACAAACAAATAAACAGTCAGACCCCAAAACAGAAAAGGAAAACTTGAAAAGATTAAGGAAAACATAAAACATAGAAGTTGCAATAGTACTGACATCACAACTTTTTCAAGGCCTTGCCAAAGAAGAAAAAATAAAGAGGAACTCAAAATGTTATTGTGATCGAATAATTTGCAGTTTAATTCATTAGAATTTAAAAATATAAATGTTACTCTATGTTACTCTATGGTAGTTAATTGATTATAAGTTTTTGTACATCACTTTCTCATAAAATTATCAGGTGAAAAC
This sequence comes from Turritopsis dohrnii, assembly GCA_027922465.2. NCBI lineage: Eukaryota > Metazoa > Cnidaria > Hydrozoa > Anthoathecata > Oceaniidae > Turritopsis > Turritopsis dohrnii. Next base: position 603,989 of record BQMF02000026.1, read on the forward strand.
GGGATAGGATAGTTCGGCAAAATATTAACGCTTGAAAAAATTCAAGAATGGTCTATTTGGTAAGGAACATGCACCAGACAAAACGCATTTCCAACCAAAGCCACAGTGATTACGTAACAACCACATATGTCGTTTCAGTCTTTCGAGAAATGTAATTATAGTTATTTGTTATGGATTCATTCATGGTTTATGGTTTATGGGGAGTTAAAATCGTTGTTGATTCGTAATCCTTCGCAGGACCTTTAACACGATAGGTCATTATGATTTTGAAAGCAGACAATCCGTCCAATTTGACTTGAAAGGTGGCGGAATACAAATCTTTAATACACAAATGATCTGAGGTAGCCATCCAATATCCATCGTCGTTTTGTTTGGTAAATTGAAGGCTCAAAAACAAATGCGCACGTTGTTTCCCTTCCACAAAGTATATATCCAACGTATTATTGGAATTCACCACATATTCATACTCCCGAAAGACTGGCAGGGTTTTGGTCGGACTCAATTCGTAAAACCCGTCTTCTCGATACAAGACGTAGTCCAAAGTCTTAGAACGAGAAAACTTCACTTGTCCATAGACACGCTCATGATGATTATTCGCGAGATGGACGATGCGTCGATCATAGTTCCATTGACCAACCATAGCGCTGAGCACCAAGGGAGCCATGTATCCCCCCTCCTGTCCACGCTGCACTTCCTGTTGATATTCGTCTTGACCAGCTCTTGCCAATTCTTCATCGGATTGATAAAAACATGGCGCTACAAAGTCTCCCTTCCGGGTGTTGAGTTTTGGAAATCCATCATCATATGGACTCTCCATCTTCTTTGTTTTATCTTTTGGTTGTTGTATCATGGCCAAGCTATCCATAAATCCGATGTAGTCAAAATGAGGAGCATGGGCCTTAGGCGTATGGGAGCGAATGATTTGGGATTGTTTCAACGCTGCTTTTTGGACTTGTGATTCTTCCAGCTCTAGTTCTCCACCCAAGACCTTGGCGGCCAATCGTCCCTGCAATTCCATGATTCCCATATACGGGCCTCGATACATTCCACAAAACGCCAAATTAGGTAGAGACGGATGTATTGTATCCCAACATACTGTCATGGGGCAAAAGCACTTTTCACGATGCTTATAATCATCTCTATCACTATTACTGTTATAATCGATCGTTTGCAATATCGACTCATCGAGATACTCCTCCAAATCAGGTTCGTATCCCGTGCAACATATAATCTTCGTATTGTGTTTCGGAAAGGTCCAACATTGCTGTTGCTCCTCATTATTTTTATTGGTAGAGGATGACCGGGATGGAGTCGTTTTTATTCGCAATACCGCATCCGTTGACATCGTTTTATGATCAGTTTCGATTTCTTGCACCGATCCATGAATCACTTCAATAGTACCATCCATGACCAAATCCAAATAATAATCACTGATGACAAAATACGGTGGTTCATCCCAGTTGGTGGGAATTCCCAAGGGTGATGAGGCCTGTCTTGGGCCTACAATCGATTGCAATCCTGCATGTTTTTTTCGTGCCATTTCGGGGGTCACAGTAATGACTTCTTCCGACGATGAGTGGACATCCTTAGGACGATGGTAAAAGGCCAAATCAATGGGTACAATGGCTGTGGTAGCAGCATCAGTACTGTCGGGAATATACCGCGGGATCACCCACGGAATCCGCGAGACAATGTTGACCACTCGTTTGGCTGATTTAGAAACATCGACAGCAATTTCCGTGGCACTAAATGATGATCCAATAACCACTACCGTATCATTGGCAAATTCCTGATGGGATATGTAGTCTTGGGAATGAAGTAAGATGTTATTGTTGTGATTTTTGAATGCTTCCACAAATAGCTTGGGGATATACGGTTTGGAAAAGAATCCTGTTGCAACAACGACTCCTCCAAACTTTTTGGAGTGTTTGGTATCGTGCTTCAAATCAGTCCATTCCACTCGATATCCTCCATGTTGTTGTTGTTGTTGTTGCTGAAGAGGGGAAATATGAGTGACTTGACAACCAAATTTAAAACATGTTGGATCTACAATAAAACGATCGGAATAGCTTTGAAGATAGGCTTCCATATCAGCAACCGTTGGAAAGGTGGGAGTTGATTCCGGCCATGGATGTTCAGAAAATCGGCATGTATGCTTCGATAAATTGGTTGTCATTCCATTCCACATTTTTTGGTTCTTAGGTCGTGATTGTAGTCGTGATTTTTTGGTACCATTGTCATCATTTGATAAGGAGGTAGACCAAGCACCTCCCAAGGTTTGGGCGGCTTCAAAGATACAGGGGCGTAATCCTTTTCGGATCAAATGTCGACTGGCGACCAGTCCAGAGGGACCCGCACCAATGACAGCAATTTCTAACATTTTGGAAAATCTAGGATAGTGATAATTAATGAATGAATGCGGTTTGTTCTATATAGCCACACCACTGAATTGAGATAACCTCATTACAAGCATAGAGAAATCTGCTAAATCAGACAGAACAAAAGGAACAAGATACCCTTCCATGCAAAACGATTTCTGGAAAATCAGCTGAAGTATGAAAAATGAAAGACTATATGACATTCTTTAAATGTGAATGATTGAATGGTTAAATGCTTTCTACAATACAACATTGTTGGTTTGTTAATATTTTTATACTATTAAATAGATATTTTTCCAAGTTTATAGTTTTGTAGATATCTATTTTCGTTGACTAAATTATATGTTTTTTGGGAAGATTGGAAGAAATCTATCTAATGGTGTAAAAAGCTTAGCGAGTGAACAAATATTGAAAAAGATATGACCGACTAATATATCATTTGAAAGTTGGGGTCTCTTTTTTCCTGGGCACACTGTATTGCCAATAAACTAGATTGTAGTTTATACGGTTGAACTTTTGCCTTGTCTAATGAAAATCTAATGACCTGTACTTAGAAAAACTTTTGCACTCTTAAGTAAAATTATTGACAATGTCTAATCGCAGGACAATTGATTTACACTAGAAGGCAAAAGTTCGACAAAACTCTCCCTCAATGACATGCTTGTTGACATAGTATTAAGGATATATTGATCTTTTCAGATATCGTAATGAGTATGCAAGTATCAACTCATAAACTCTAAAGCCTGGTTCATACTTGGTGATTACGGAATCAAAATTCAATGTTAACGTGTAATTGTTAAGAAACACTTGCCACAACAATGCAATACAATGCCATTGGAAAGTGAAATAACTGGGAACTGAACCAATCATTTATCAGAGAAAATGGCTAAAGTCAATGTTCTGCTACAATTTCGTGGAGTAGTAATAATTTATGTGAATCTGGTTAGTTTAAACACCTGTAAATCTGTACTTGAAGACATTTAAAACAGTTTAATTGTAAGCTAAGCTACCAGAGCAAAAAAAGTAGTTCAACATCCCCTTGGAGACAAAAACCCAATGCTTTATTCTTCTTTTCAATCTATGCAAATATTTCCCAATTGTTTCACACGAAACAACACAACAGAGGTCCAGGTTTACTCAGTGTATTGAACACAGGCTAACAAATATACAAAGACTAAATCAGACACAAACATAAACAAAGAAACCTAGATGTAGCGAATGAGAGTGTAAGGTACTAAAACTAACATAGAACTAGGCAACAAATAAAAGGCCTAAATAGCAAGAAAGTAAACAAAACCACAACGAGTGACACATGAAGCAAACAAACGCAGAAGTAGAGAATAAATGCATTGCAAAATAGAAATGTGCTACACAGTCAAACATATACTTGATAGTTTATCCATACATAAATTCCATATAAAAAAATACTTACTAAATCACTGTTTATAAATCACCCCCACGGCTACCACCAAACACTAACAGAACAGATATCACAACACTCACACACACGAGAAAATGGACACCTAACTTTCAAGAAGCATATTTTATGTTTTTCGTGCTTGTTTTTTTCTTCAGATTCTATACCAAAAGAAAGAAAAATTTTTGTTCATTCTAAATACATGACCTTTCTAATAGAAAAATAAATTTTGGGGGAATTATAATCGATTTTACCATGAAACCATGCAATTAAATCAATAATTATTAATTAACTCTTGCTTGAATAGGAGTTAATGACTCGAGTAATATGAAAAGTCATGAAAAATTAAAATATTATGATAAAGCTGCATTCATACTTAGAAAACACATATTTTTTTACAAACTTCAAACCTAAAAGTTTCATTTCTAAAAATCCTTTACGATTTAAAAAAACTTTTTTAAATTTTTAAAATCTTTTTTAAAAAGGTTTTTTTTTTTCTTGTCGAAAGAAAAAATAGTTAATATCCTTTAAAACAAACATTTTTACAAATAACAACTTATATTTTTGGAAAGCTCAAAAAATCTTCTTTCCAACGGTATAAAAAGCGCATTGCATTGGTGAAAATTCGAAGGGTTATTTGTTTTTTAAATGAGTGACCCACTTTCTCATGGACACACTGTAGAAGTTGAACAAAGATTATTTTTTCCATAATTGCTACATTGTGTCCTTTAAAAAACCTTGTTCTTTTGAAATAAGTGTGACATGGAATGTATTATTCACATTTCAACGAAAGCCTATTGTTCTTTTCATCAAAACAACTTATACGCACGATGTTTTAGTATTCATAAATTATCTACGATGTGTGTATCCAACCTCCTGAAAATTCTAAAAGTTCAGACATAAGAGTTAGCTTTATTTATGATAGCGACCATTAAGATTTGAAAGGTCACCGAAGCATTCAGCCGTGTTTGTACATGAATGTAGTGAACAAACTACAACAATATACATATATACAACCCCTTACTTGGGAAAAATCATAACGTCAGAAAATTCTCTGGAAAGTAAGTTTAGTTACCTCAAAATGTGAATGAAACAAGATTCGCAAAAATGCGACTATATATTTCCCCAAGTTGCGAAACTTTTATCAATTATTGTGTGTACATTGATAACCATAAGAAAAGTGGCTAACTACCATTAACCTGATAAAAATGTCCATACTAATCAGGGTTGAATTCAATTTAATGCCACAAAAGAACTTATTTCGAACTTATTATGAAATGAAGATATTCATGGTCATGTGATATGGTTTCTCTTCTTAAAATTTTTACTGGGGAGTTAAAAAAAGTTGTGAGTTATGAGAAGTTATTATGGACAAAGCTAAAAATTGGAAGACCTAAATGCAACTTATATTTCCCCTTAAACAACTGAATATCAACAACTGCATCAATGTGTATAAGATAAATTCATCATAATAAACGTATGATCTTCATTGTTGCAGAAGCTTGACATCCTTTATACAGTAATATCACGGCAAACAATGTAATTCAACAGAACACAGCTTTTCGTAACTCGTATAAAACTATTTTACAGCATTATATACAATGAAATTTGTTTACAGGTTTACAAAAGAAGAAAAGAAAATTGTCAAACCAAATTTTAATACTACAGTTTAAGTATTAAAAATACTTTGGGGTAGACAGCAAATAACTATTAAAAACAATCAAAGTTGTGTAGCGTTTTAGTTCAGTGTTGTCCTAAAAGGTTTTGTAAAAACTTTTGAATGAACGTGTAAAATACAGAAATAAAATGATATCAATATCATCATGGATAGATGTTTTTTTTTTTTTTTGTTGAAAACAATGTTATGATGACTGGTTATTAAATGTTTGGAGCAGTAAACCATTGAAGCAGTGATTTCAATAAAAGGGCGAAAATTCATTATTTAAAGCCAGGCTGAAGATTTATGTTTGTTTTACATCCTGATATAATGTAGCCCAACCTGCTGAACACTGAAAGCACATGATGTACAGCCAACAGGGACCCCTTTTTATATGGAGATCCAGTTCAACCAGTTATGCTAATTCAGAAAGTATATACATTACAAAAACTGCAAGTACAAATGTGATGAAGTATATGCAACAAGAAGTTCAGAAAACCAATTACGTATAATATTTTTTTACACAGGATTGAGACACATATACTAACTTGAAAAAATCTGGTGGAGTGCGCTTTCCTGGATAGTCATTTAATCTGACAACAGAAACATAATTTACTATGGATTATTTCCATGATCATGTGCACTGTTTGGATACTGTATATGATACTTTATTTTGTAAAAATTAATGTACAGTCAATTTTCCTTACTATGAACAACGAACATAAATCAAAACACAATTCAACACAACAGTGTGTAAAATAATTCAAATCCAGAACACGAACTTCTACTTTCAGCTATGTAGTGATTTAGTTAGGATGTGTATTTTCACTATCAAAATCTGTTGTTTTTTCCATTTGGGATTTACAAAGGTAATTTTTATCACATGTATATACTTTAATCGGAGAAACTTTCGCGGGAGAAACTTTCGCGAGGTCAAAAATTCGCGAAATGTTTTGGATAAACTTTCGCGAATTGGAAAAGTCGCAAAATTTCGCGAGATAAACTTTCGCGAATGAAGAATTTGATAAATTTTCGCGAGATAAACTTTCGCGAATGAAGGAATTTTTTGAAAATTTAGGAAAGTTTTTAGAAAACAAAGGAATTTTCCATGCAGAAAATTGACAAAATGCATGCATTCGAATCTGTATTGTTCGTTCACTATAAATAAAAATGAAGATAAAATTAGTTAAAAAACTACAAAGATTGTTCGTCGTCAAGTTCGTTGAAAACGTCATCAAAAACATTTCTAGTACCTTCTGGTCCCCACTCCTCATCGTCGCCGCCATTGTCATACTCATACTAAAGAAACCGCGAACCGGAGATAATATACTACAGGGAAAGGAATCAACTGATATTGTCATTATCGACGACTGAAAAACATTTTTACATAAATAATATTTGACAGTCTGTGTATCAAAATATGACTGATTTGTTACAAGAAAAAAAAAATGCTTTCAAGAAGATCAAATTGGCAAATCTTTCCCTCCCTTATATACATAGGTTTTGAAATAGATCTCCGACATTTTGGTAGCTAAAAAATTTTAACAATTGCAAATCGAAATTTTACTGGATAAACTTTCGCGAATTGGAAATAAGAGCAAAATTTCGCGAGATAAACTTTCGCGAATGAGCGATTTTAAATTTTTCGCGGGGTAAACTTTCGCGAAAAAGGCTCGAATTCGCGAAATTCGCGAAAGTTTCTCTCGCGAAAGTTTCTCCGATTAAAGTAGTAATAATGGCTTGTGAACAGAGATGTTCATTCTGAATACAAAATCTCTTTTTTTGAAAATAACTCTTCTTTCCTAATTTTTGATAGTTATTTGCTTATGTGTCTTCTCCAAAGTATTTTTAATACTAAATACTATATTGATAATTTTCTTTTCTTCTGTAAACCTGTATACAAATTTGATTGTATAATGTAAGATACCCTAAATCCTCTAATAAATGCCCAGGGTGTTTATTTAATTTTTCGAGTCCAAGAGGGGGCGTTAATTAGAGGGAAATGTTTAAAAGAGGGGGGGTTTACTTAAAAAATTTAATTTTGTGTTTTTTTCTAAAATATCAACTTTACAAAACATCAACAAATTCGTCCTCTTCTGAGAATTGAATAGAATAAGGGTTACATTTCTCTCTCCCTTGTAGGACATTTCTTAAGAATCGGCCATGTTGTTTTGGTTCGAGGGAGAGAATGAAATGTTATTTTACTTTTCTTTGTTTGTTCAAATTCGAATATTCAAATGCTACATGTTTTTCCAATAAGAGGGTGGGGCATTAATAAGAGGGGAACGTTTATTTAATTTTTTGAGTTTAGAAATTGAAATTGAAATTGAAATTGAAAATATATTTACCGCCAAAAGGCGGAAGGGACACCATCTAGTTAAAATTTATTACAATAGGTGCAACCTAATATAAAAATAAAAAGTCAGAAATTAACAGAAGAAAAGAAAAACCAGAACTAAAAATATAACTACTGCCCAGAGAGGACACTACTAATAATTCTACATACAAGATGTGCCAGGATATGCTATTCAAAAAAAAAAAAAAAGAAAAAAAAAATAGTAGTGCTCATTTACTGCTCCACATAGTTGTTAAGGAAATATCTATTTAGAATAGACTTTAGTTTAGAGTTAGAAAGTTCAGCAAGCCTTAGTTCAGTAAAACTTTCCTGTACCTTATTCCAGAGATTGATAGAGATTCGAGTGAAAGAGTGTAGGCCAAAATTAGTGGTATTAACATTTCGGCGGTTAAGTAAGTTAGCAAGGTTACCTCTAGTTCCAATTGAGTGATTTGTTTTGTTAAACTCGAGAGTGTTGAGAGTATCTGTTGGCAAATCGCCATTAAGGTATTTAAAATGTTTAAAACCTTAACAAGGTCAAAAAATCTCAGAATGCGCAACTGTGCAAATAATGTGCAAATAAGGGTGTGGCAGATGCCCTAAGGGCCGTTAAAGGTAATGAGCCTTAAGATGGTGTTTTGGAGTGTGAGAATTCTGTGAGTTACAGAGTTATCACACAATCCCCAAATTTAACAGGCATATCTCATGTGAGATGCAAAGATTGCATGATAAATGTGAACAAGAATTTTGGTAGGGACAAAGTGTCGAAGTTTAGAGAGAGCCCCATTAGCCCTACGAAGTTTAAGTGCAACAGATGCAGTATGGACCTTCCAGTTTAGATGCTCATCAAGTCGAACACCTAAATATTTAACACTTTTGCTTGGAGTTAGAATTTGACCTGCGAGTTTTAAACGAGGCAAAATTTCAAGCTGTTTCCAGGGAGACCGAAAAATAACAAATTCAGTTTTATCCGCATTAAGTGATATCCTATTGCCATTTAGCCAGCTTACTAACACTCTGAGATCAGCATTAACCCTCCCACAAAGGGATTCAACAGATTTGGAAAAGTTAAGTAGATGTGTGTTGTCTGCAAAGTGATAGGTTTCTGAGGTTTTGATACAAAAATGCAGATCATTAATATACAACAAGAACAATAGGGGCCCCAAAACTGAGCCCTGAGGAACCCAATGTAATACAAGTTTAATTTTGGATTTAGAGTTAGAGATAACAACAAACTGGAATCTATTAGAAAGATATGACTTAAACCACTGATTTGCAGTCCCCCTAATGCCATAGTGTTCCAATTTAGCAAGAAGAATTTTGTGATCAACTGTTTCGAAGGCCTTTTGAAGATCGACAAACACACCACAGGCAAACTCATGACTTATGGTTAGAAGGGTCGTTAATTAGAAGAGAGCGTTAAAAAGAATGAGGGCATTTATTAGAGGATTTACGGTAGTTTTATCCTAGTTACAAAAAGCAGGTGTACTGTTGAAATGCATTGTTTAAAGTGATTTTATGGTAAGGATAGGAAACTTGTTTAAGCTTCTACAACAATAAAGATCATATATGTTTATTATGATGAAATAGCCTTACACATTGATGTGGTTGTTGATGTTCAGTTGTAAGGGGAGACATTAGTCACATTTAGCTCATATAAGATTTTATAACTACATATGTCCACAGTAACTTCTCAGTCATCTATATATAAGAGAAACCTTTTCATTTGACCAAGTTTTCCTTCCATAATAAGTTCAAAATAAGTTCTTTTGTGGTATTAAATTCAATTCCACCCTGATTAGTATGAACAACATTTTTATCTGAGTATCAGGTTATGATGGTAGTTACATTTATAATTATTTAATGATACAGTGGAATCTCTATAAAACGGACACACCAATAAAGCGGACATCTCCATAAGACGGACAGTAAACCCAGGAACGGATGTATTCCCGGTCAAACTCTCATAAGGAAATCCCCATAAAGCGGACAAATATAAAGCGGACATTCCGTAAAGCAGACGGCTTTTTCAGGAACGAATTGGCATTTTCCCTTGCAAATACTCTCTCTAAAGCGGACAGGGCCAAAAAAACACAGAATAGTCACTTTCATTTATTTTTTTTATTTCAAGCATTTATTTTGTTTGAGAGCGCATCAGCACACTTCTCGACGCTCTTCTCCAGCCAATGCACTGCATTTTCTGGGCCTGCTGCCGTGTACTTTGCGGGAATTTCCAGACCATATCCCCCGCCTCTGTTCATGCGCTTGCCAGTCACTTCAACGGCAAATGAACATCCCAGTAGGCGTAAAAAGTTGAAAAAGAGTTTGCTAAAGTTTTTTGGAATGTGGCCCATGACTTTCTTCTGATGCATTATCGCAACTGCGTATTTGTCATGCTCGTTTTTTTCTTCTGCCGTCACTTCAAAGTCATCGTCTCCAGCATTCGGCTTCCAAATATCCATGTAGGCATGGTATCCACGTACATAAGAATTAAAACTGTAACTGCACGCTTTTATCACAACCACAGGGATTTCTTGATCGATATCTTTGAGAAGTATCTCATTTAGATTCTCGGCGCAAATTTGGTTGCTTATCTCAAGGAAAGTAGATGATAAAGAGAAGCTAAGACTTCTATTTCTTTTAAGGAAACCCTTAACTTGTTTACAGTAGTATGCGTCTTCGAAAGGATACCATAGCATTGCTCGATCATCAGTCAAAGCAAAATGGCGATGTCAAAGCATCAACTAGCTGGCACACTTGAGAAGAAAATGTTGACTTTGCTAGAAAAAGTCAAGCTTTTGGATTATGCTGATGCAAATCAAAAGCTTGGTTGCAGAAAACTCGCTGAAGTGTTCATCGGGAAAACGGCAGCAGCAAATATTTTGAAAAACAAGAAAAAAATTCGTGAACTTTACGAAAACTTTCACGAAAAACGCAGAAAAAGAAATCGTCCAGGGAAGTTTATTAATGACGTCCTCTACGAGTGGTACCAAAAATGCTGCTCCTCTGGGCTGTATCCGTCCGGTCCACTGCTCAAAGAAGAAGCCATGCAGATCAAAGACGCACTCCAAGATAGTGAACTTGACGGTTTTCATGCTTCCGATGGATGGCTTGACAAGTGGAAGTCGCATTATGCGATAAAGGAGAGGAAAATAGCTGGCGAAAGTGGCAACGTCTCGACAGAGACAGTGTCATCTTGGATTGAAAGGCTCCAAGAACTAACACGGGGATATTCGTTAGTAGACATATGGAATATGGATGAAACTGGCTGCTTTTTTAAAACCCTTCCAGAAACAGGCTTAGTTCAGAAGAAAATCAGAGCAAATGGTGGAAAGAGGTCCAAACAGCGCTTTACTATTGCCTTTTTCGTTAATGCCGCAGGTGATAAAATTGATGAGCCAATTGTGATATGGAAAAGCAAGGTTCCTCGATGCTTCAAAAGCTTAAGTGATACAACAAGACCCGAAAATGTTCATTATTTCTCCAACCGAAAGTTTTGGATGACTTCGGAAGTATTTGAGGTCGTGTTATCACGTTTTAACAGAAAGCTCATCTTTGAAAACCAGGAAGGTTATTTTATTCCTTGACAACGCGACATGCCACCCGAGTCGATGGAAGGAAAGTTTTCCAACATCAAAACTGCATTTCTTCTGGAAAAATACGACTTCGCGGCTGCAGCCATTAGATGCTGGCATCATTCAAAATTTCAAAGTAAAGTATAGAAAATCCTTACTTAGGTATGTTCTCTCACGTATTGACGAGAAAACATCTGCAACCGACATCTTAAAAAAATTAACATTTTTAAGGTCATCAGGTGGGTTCAACGTGCATGGAAGGATGTATCCCCAACCACAGTAAAGCGTTGCTTTGAAAAGTGTGGCTTCCGAAAATCTGATGAGGAGTTGTTGGAAGAAAACGAAGAAGATCCGGAGTTTGCCGCGCTCCTCGAGCAGATTTGTCCAAATCTTTCTGTGCAAGATTATGTCAACTTTGATCAAGATGTACAAACCTCTGAGCCGTCATTTAAAACCGATAGTTTAGGATGGAGGCAGACCGCTCGAGATGAATGCATCAATAAAGTTACAAGTCCTGCTCCTGCGAGTGATGTCATTCTCTCTGAAGACAGTGATGAAGATGACGATGAAGAGGCTGAGAAAAAGAGTGTCCCTACTGTTGTAGAGACGCTTTATATGCTCGATCGCATAAGCCAATGTCCTGCGCTAGACAGTCAAATCTTAGCAACTCTAGACCGAATTTCTAAGAGTATAGAAGAACTGCACTTGCGAAACAAAAAGCAACAATTCATTAAGGACTTTCTTTTGTAAACGGGACGATTTTTGTTTTTTTCTTTCCAAAAAGATGTGTCCACTCATTGTCTGTTGAACCTTCTGTTGTATTCCCAACCTCATCCCCAAGTTCTCTTAAGAAGAAGAAGCCAAGAAACCCTAGGGCAGAGGCTGTTCCAAGACCCTCTTTTATGCAGTAGTGTTGTTCTTATGTACCAATGCATGACTAACTTTTCTAGTACTAAGGAAGTGTCCATAAATTTGTCCAAAAATAGATTTTAGAAGTTTTATTGGAACTTTCTATAAAGCGGACACTTCCGTAAAGCGGACACTTTTTGCAGGAACGAATGGTGTCCGCTTTATAGAGATTCCACACTGTATAGATGAGTTTCTTAGTGACGTAATGTTTATAAACACCAGTGTTCTTTGCTCGATAATTACGGTATATTGCAACATAGAATATCATTAATCAAGTCATTTTCCTGTGAGTGTGCGCACGCAGTCTCGCAGGAAATAAAAGTCTCTTTATACACTTCAAAATGTTGTCACTTTATTTCTATTTGGTTCTCTGGAGTCCACTTAAAGACAATCGACATTAGAAAGTTTCAATACACATTAGCACTTCCTATCTATTTTCATACATTGTATTTGATTTTTAGGATGTACAAGGTATAAAAGTGTAATTAACATTGGAAACTCGTCTATATACATTTTTCTTATGGTTATCTATAATGTACACACAATAATTGTTAAAATTTGCAACTTTGGGGAAATATATAGTCGCATTTTTACTTGTTTTATTTTCATTACCAGAGAAAGAAATAAACATACAGGGTGGGTGGTGGGTTTTTTTGGAGAACAAACAAAAAAAAGAGGTAAACAATAATCAGGTTTTTCCTGGAAGAGAAACTGCTGAGCATTAACGACAGGGTAGAACTCTTAACAACCTACGGTACTTCATCTTGGAAAACTCAAAGGAATATTGATTCCAATTAAAAAATATACTCTTCTTCTTCTTTTAACAACATTATGAAACATTGTAATAAATGCACGTGAAACACCGAAACTTCCCTGCCATTTTAATTAATAAGCGTATAAATTTTTTTTTTTCGGTAGCAGCGCAATAAAACACCCGTGGACTCCTCTCCTCCTCCTCCTCCGGCCGAAATGGCAATTAGTCTGCGATTTAGAGTCTTCAGGACTCTACCAAAAGCGCAATGTAAATTCTAATGAAGGAACGCAGCCTTCGTAATTTGGAAGCTTTTTCATATCAAACATTTAAAATAAAAGTAGATTACCTTTTATTTTAAAAGTACATAACCTGATATTTTATAACTTAATCCACGAAATTAGAATTCAATCAAATTCTAATCAAATAGGCGTACATAAAAATGAGACTTTTAGCTCATTACGATAACTGAAAATACTTAATATAATATGTTGCTTTCCTTGTTAGTAAAGCTTATCAGTTCAAGCGATTTGAATTGCCAGACTATTTTCTTTCTTGTGACTATGTTCATATCATACAAAGGAATCGACACATTCTCTTCCGTGGAACATGTTGCCTTTTCCAAGATCATCAGCATTCGAGAAAGTGGCCCCATTACATCCCTGATCTTTTTCTGGATTTTTTCCAGCACATTGTCCGTGTTTATAATTTCTTGAAGTGTCTTGTTTTGTTTGGCATCCTTCAAGATACTCTTGGCAAAATCATCCAGTTTTTTAACTGGGTCTAAATTATCCGGAACCGGATTGTCTATTAAAATGGCGGTTTTCAGTTCTTTGTCAGGAATATACATTTCGAACTGCTTGTTGATATATGAAGCCATTGAGTGAGGTAGCTTGTATTTAGCCTTATCATCCTCACAGATAACTTTGAAGCGTTTGATTGGTGGTTCTACATCACTCTCCGATGATGATGATGATGAAGAAAACGACTCTTCTGAGTCTGAACAACCGCTTGAGGAATCCGAGTCCTGTTTTCTTTTCAATTTTTTTGAAAACTTGGAAGAAGAATAACATTCTTTCTTCTTACGTTTGCCACTTCTGCGAGATTTTTCTCTCTGGTATTGAAATCTCGACTCAGGAGAAGAGATACCCTCTTCGGGGCCGTAGCTCTTCAAAGGTTTTGGTTGAGAACTTTCGCCATTCTGGCCAGAAGGTTCGTCAACTACGTCGCTATCCAGGTTTTCATGAGAACTGCCTGCAACTGTATGGCTGTCCTCTGCCATTGATTCGATAAATATAAGTAGATTTAAAGATAACAATGATATTTTCCGCTATTATGAATTCTTGAAATTCTTCGAGCTCCTATCACTTTCGCGATCAAAATTAGAAGAGGATGAAGGACTGGGTTCCAGTCGTACTGTAGCGGTTGGGTTGGAAGTAACCAGTATTAGATCGACTGAGATTTTATGAAATAAAATTGAAGAATTACGAAAGGGCGCGTAGCGCCCGCATTGTAATTCCGATTTTATGAAATAAAATCGAAATGCAGATTTAATACTGAGAATTCAAACCCTATCGCACAGAAACTGGAGCCCAAGCCACACAACATATGACACACCTTAAGAAGGTGTTCTCTCTGTTCCGAATTGCCGGTTGCTTAGTTTCGTGACACTGCGTCTTAATTATGTCCACAACACTAATTCAAGATACACGAAGCGTTAATCGTAAATTTACGGTACAATTGATGAAACGTCCATCCGATATTCAAAATCAGTGTGATTAAATGTCCTGGTTTGGGATACGAATGCCACTATTACAAGCCTTATTTAGGCATTAAATACAAAGGTCACTATATACTAGGGCACAAACCATATCACAACGATAACAATAGCAACCGCCCTACTCAAAACTGTCTGGGGAAATGAAAAGACATGAAATGATGAAATGCGCTATGCGCTTATCTTTCGTTCAAATGTGTCAGCGGCGTTCAAATGTGTCAGCGGCGTCCAAATCGAGAATTACCTAAGAAATAACATTTCACGTTATCAGTTGGGTTCGGGTGGGAGGACAGTATTAAATCTGCATTTCGATTTTATTTCATAAAATCGGAATTACAATGCGGGCGCTACGCGCCCTTTCGTAATTCTTCAATTTTATTTCATAAAATCTCATTTGCTTTAATACTGAGAATTCAAACCCAATCCCCAAAACTGGAGCCCTGCTCCACATGGTCCTCAGTTCAAAGCCCAGTAGGATTAAGAATACTATTCTGAAATTTCTCCTCAGCTGATAAAATAGGCTTTTTATAAAAATTTTGCCATGTAGATTTCTTAGACCATGAACCACACTTTAAGATATCATCCGATGACAAACCAGCACATTCGGCCTTTGAAGAAGAAGCTGAGCGAGTTGAGTGACCCTTGAAAGTCTGCGTGTTAATACCAGCTTCTTGTAATATATTTTTCAACCATCGAGATACAGTACAAGATTTCACTTCAACATGTGGTTTAAGAAAACTTAATAGTAACTGGGTCTTACTAGAAGAGTTGCGCCATTCTTCCGAACGTTTTAAATAAACCCTCAAGGTGGAAACTACACATAATTGCTGGTCCTGTGGGTATGCATAAAACCGTAACCTAGGAGGCTCCCTACCCTTCCTCCAACTTTTGTGCAGCTCATGGAACACAAATGTAAAACAGTTATCAGTATCAGTCATGTATCTGATGTCTAAGTTATGTAATGCCCCAGCTCTTGATGCAGATGTTAATGCAAGTAACATGACTAACTTATATGTTAAATTTTTGTGAGTCGGGTTCTCTGTTTCACCCCATTGATGCTTCATATAATCTAACACTTTTTGCACATCCCAAATAAAAACATATCGAGGTTTCGGTGGTCTGGTGTTGAAAACACCTTTCAATAATCTACAAATATCTGAGTGCTCTCCAATGGGTTAATTATCTATTTTCTCATGATAAGCAGAAATTGCTGACCTGTGACAGTTAATAGTCCTATATTCTCTACCCAAATCATATAAATGGCCCAAATAGTCCAAAATCATGGTTATACCCGCTCGAATAGGATCAATCTGTCGTTCACTACACCAGCGAGACCACTGGTTCCAGGACGAATTGTAATTTCCAAGTGATGACTTCCTTCGAGAGTTAGCAATGAGCTTGGCTGCTGTGCTTGAAATGCCTGTACTCTGGAGCTTTGCCCGGAAATCATCCACAATGCAAGAGTTAAAGTTTTGTTCTTTACTAGAGGATGCACACTCCCCTGTGGATTGACTAGTAATTTGGGATGTTGTGGTAGTAGAAGTGGCTTTGCAGTGCACATTTGAAGAAGTCTTGGGTACCACACTTGAGAAGGCCATGCTGGTGTTATCAGTAATAAAACCCTTACACCTTCCCTTGCTACCTTGTTTAGAACTTTGTTGATGAGACAAAATGGAGGGAAAGCATACGGAATTTCTAGTTTTGCCCAATTTAGTTGAAAGGCATCTGTTCCGAAACTCCAGGGGTCTGGTTTCCACGCCACATATTTTGGCACTTGATGGGACAATCTTGACGCAAATAAGTCTATTATTGGCCACATTCTCCTTTTGCAAATCAGATTGAAAACTGCTGGTGTCAGCTTCCACTCTGATGAGTCTTTTGTGTTCCGGGACTCGAAGTCTGCTTCCACATTTAGGGAGCTGGGCAGGTATTCCGCAGTAATTGTGATCCCATTCTGCAGTAAGTAGCCCCAAATTTCTTTGCTTATTTTCAACATCCTTAGGTTGTGGGTTCCTCCCATTTTCAGGAGGTACTTCAGAGCTGTGGTATTGTCTATCTGAAAATGAATGGCTTTCAGTGCTTTCTTTTTGTTGAAGGAAAGTAGAGCAAATTTCACTGCCAACAACTCTAATTCGTTGATATGCCAAGTCCTCTCCTCTAGCCCCCACATTCCCCGGGTTCTGAGTCCCTGATAATTTGCACCCCATCCTTTCCGAGATGCATCTGTTTGAATTACAGTTTGTGATGAGGGAGGAATTATTAAGCGACCATTGTGCAATATTAGATTTTCCACCCACCATTGTAATTCCAACTTTGACACATTGTTCAATACAATTTTCGCTTGATAACACCTGTGGTTTTGCAAGGCTTCTATTTGTTGAACCTGAAGGTACCTGCATTGGATTTGGGCAGGGAGTACTGCCGGGAATGTTGAAGTCATATGACCTAAGAGTTGGGTCAACTCTAAAATCGAGATTTCTTTCTCCTGTAGTGCTTTCTGGCACAAGGACAGTATTCTTTGTAGTTTTTGCTTGGTCAGGGATAAAGACATCTCTTTGGAATCTACTACTAGGCCTAAAAATTCCATTTTTTGACTTGGTGTCAAGACTGACTTTTCCAAATTCAGGACAAATCCCAGATGAGTTAAGAAAAACATTACTGTATCCCTGGACTGAAGAATATCCTGTAAACTGCGTCCAAGTATCAACATATCGTCTAAGTAAATAATTATGCGAATATTGATACGACGCAAGATTGCCATGGGAATTTTCAACAACTTTGTGAAAATCCGTGGTGCTGGACCCAACCCGAAGCAGAGGCAAAGAAACTCGTAAAGTGAACCTGACCACATAAATCTGACATATTTCCTGGATGATTGATGAAGAGGAATTGAAAAATAGGCATCCTTCATATCTAGTTTTACCATGTAATCCCCTGGTTCCAAAATTTCCCTTAGGGATGCTAAGTTTTCCATTTTGAAATGTTTGTATGGGATAAATTTGTTTAAATGTCTTAAATTTATTACAGGACATTGACCCCCGTCCTTTTTGGGAACCAAAAAGAGATTGCTTAAGAACTCTCCCTTCTGGTGGTGTTGTAGTACATGAATAGCTCCTTTCCCCAACATTCCACAAATTTCCGTATCCACTAAGTGTTTTTGTGTGTGACTTATTTTTATTTCTCTTGGAAGAACCTCTTGATACGGTTCCTTTCCAAATGGGATTTTGTATCCCTGAATCAGATCCCATATTTCTGGATCGTTTGTTATTCTTTGCCACTGCACCAGAAAATATTTCAACCTTCCTGCTAGTGGCACGCTTGGAATCATTACTGAAGAAAACAACTTTTTGACCATAGGGTGAACTCTCATGGTGTTGGGAAATTGTGGAAGTTTGAGCAAAGTAGCTTGTATTAAGCTTGCTATTACCAGAGAATCTTTGTGATGCTTGTTGTTGGGAATTGTAAACACCTCTTCCACCGCCATTATGCCTGTTTTGGTTAGAGGATGAAAATCTGTCTTGAGCGAAGTGGACCTTTTGTCGTTGCCCTCCAAACCCTTTTCTGATACCACCACGGCTTGGAGGGACCCCACGAAAGGGCTGACTCTTCCTTGTTTCCGGTGTCCATAACGAGATAGTTTCTTTCTTGGACTTTGCTGTCTCCTTTATGTGCTTGGTAAATTTTTTCCCAAACAATTTCTGATCAAAAGTTTGCAATAAATCTGCTTCCTCTCTCAATAATTCCTTTGCTTTAGAAGATGTTTTCGACAATGACTGAAGGATAAAATAACGACGATAATAAGTCAGCGAATTGTTTGCTTGGCCAAGTAGAATTATTGTCTGTTGAAGTTTTTCAATAACTTCATCAAGACTCATAGTGACCTGTGGTACGCCTTGAGATTAGCATCCTGAAGGTACAACCATACTTTCGAAAGTGGCCCTAATACATTCCTGTTCTTATCTTGTATTTTTTCCAGGATATTATCCAAATCCAAATCTTTTTGTTTCTTCTTATTATTAAGAATATCTTTTACAAAGTCATCCAATTTCTTTGTTGGTAATACATTCTCCGGCACTGGATTTTGGAGCAACACTTGCTCTTTTAAGTCAGTGTCCTTGATAAATTTTTCAAATTGTTCATTGACATATTTAGCCAACGGATTTGGTAATTTATATTTATATTTGTCCTCCTCTGGAACAATTTGGAAACCGTGAAAGGGTTCTTCAATCGAGGTTGAAGATTCGTCATGTGCTCCCTCACTACTGCTGCTGTGGTTAGAAGTAAAAGGTGAGGAAGAACAGGTCGAGGAACTTCTTCTTACCCTCTTATATTTCCTCTGAGGGGACGCCGACCAAGATGACGATGACGAGGATCTCTCTCTTTTTCGATGTCCTTTTTTACTCTTAGAGCGTCCTCTATCTTTCTTTGATTTCTTCTTCGATTTTTTCCGGACCTCATGTCCTCTCTCGTCCACAGGTTTTCTTTTCCTTGCTTTTTGGTATTCCTGAGGTCCATTTTGCGACTTCTCAGGTTCTACGACTAGGTGGGTGTTTTCACTGGGCAAAACACCACTGCCATCATCCCCGTGGTCTTCAGACTCCGAAGGGGAGAGGCCTTTTTCGTTTTCGTTAGGCATTAAGACGATATCAATATTGCTGAGCTCCACTCGCCATGCGAAAAAGTTCAAAAGAGGACCATGTGGAGCAGGGCTCCAGTTTGGGGGATTGGGTTTGAATTCTCAGTATTAAAGCAAATGAGATTTTATGAAATAAAATTGTTTGGTTTACACATTCTATCTATCTACCTATCTATGTAACACTTTTTTGCTGTTTTCGGAAAGTCCGTTCGGATTTCGGATTGTTTGTTTATTCAGAATAGTTAATGACTGACCTATGCTAGGAAAACTTAGGACATGTTTGACTAAAATTGGGAAATTTAGACAAGATGCTGATTTCAAATTTGACAGTCATTTTGTCAGAATTGACTAAAATTGGACAATTTGGGCCAAATTTGGACCAAATATCGAAAGTTCTTCAAATTTCATGAAATTTTGCATGGATTACATTTGAAAGGTGCTGATTTCAATTCTGGCTATCATTTTGTCAGATTTGACTAAAATTGGACAATTTGGGCCAAATTTGGACCAAATTTCGAAAGTTCTTCAAATTTCATGAAATTTTGCATGGATTACAATTGAAAAGTGCTGATTTCAAATTTGACAGTCATTTTGTCAGAATTGACTAAAATTGGACAATTTGGGCCAAATTTGGACCAAATATCGAAAGTTCTTCAAATTTCATGAAATTTTGCATGGATTACATTTGAAAGGTGCTGATTTCAATTCTGGCTATCATTTTGTCAGATTTGACTAAAATTGGACAATTTGGGCCAAATTTGGACCAAATTTCGAAAGTTCTTCAAATTTCATGAAATTTTGAATGGATTACAATTGAAAGGTGCTGATTTCAAATTTGACAGTCATTTTGTCAGAATTGACTAAAATTGGACAATTGGGGCCAAATTTGGACCAAATATCGAAAGTTCTTCAAATTTCATGAAATTTTGCATGGATTACAATTGAAAGGTGCTGATTTCAAATTTGACAGTCATTTTGTCAGAATTGACTAAAATTGGACAATTTGGGCCAAATTTGGACCAAATATCGAAAGTTCTTCAAATTTCATGAAATTTTGCATGGATTACATTTGAAAGGTGCTGATTTCAATTCTGGCAATCATTTTGTCAGATTTGACTAAAATTGGACAATTTGGGCCAAATTTGGACCAAATTTCGAAAGTCCTTCAAATTTCATGAAATTTTGCATGGATTACATTTGAAAGGTGCTGATTTCAAATTTGACAGTCATTTTGTCAGAATTGACTAAAATTGGACAATTGGGGCCAAATTTGGACCAAATTTCGAAAGTTCTTCAAATTTCATGAAATTTTGCATGGATTACAATTGAAAGGTGCTGATTTCAATTCTGACAATCGACTAAAATTGGACAATTTGGGCCAAATTTGGACCAAATTTTGAAAAATCTTCAATTTTCATGAATAAACATCATGCACAAGGTATTGGTGAACTGTTTTTCTGGCCCCGAAACATCATAGTGAATTGCAAAGCTGACGAGATTAAGTTAAATAAATTAAAGAAGGGAGTAATTTGATGAATTCCAGACTGTATCAAATTATTAGTCAGTGTATAAGTCATTCAGATATCTTGAAAATTAGCCTAAAGCAATTTTCTCAAGGGCTGATGCGGAAATTGTTCAAGCCTAATGGCTTCTAGTTGTTTTTGTTTTTGTTTTTATGTTTAACTTTTAGCATATCTAACCTTATATATAACATGAAATTTTTAGGCTATTACAATTAACTTCTTGTTTTTATATATACTTACGATTCAGCTTTTAATTTAATTTTACTAATAATTAATTTAATTTTACTAATAATGATGACAACAGAAATGTCAAAACTTGCAAAACTTGTGCCATTTCAAAAGGTCTTTTGGTAAATTTTTGTTCATTTAAAATTTCAAGCTACAAAATTGTGTAACAGTACAAGAACACAATGAAATAGAACATAGTCACAAGAAAAAGAATAGTTTGGAAATAGGGCCGATGCGGGCCGCATATTCTTAATATGTCGAGTTCTGCAAAAAACTAGAGCCAATGCTTTTTTATGGTGCATGGAAATTAAACATCAGGCGGGAAAGTTTAAGTTTTCTTTAGTAAACTCAGCATGCCTGGAGCAAATTGGTTGTTCTAGCTCAAGGTCTACACAAGGGATTGCTATATTTCGTGTTCCACGTGGAGACGAAGACTATAGCATTAATTTACGAACTAAATGGATAGATATCGTAGAAAAACAGGGTTATTGACAAATCATTAAGGGAGCAAATTCAAAAGAAGAATATAAGTATACCGTAAAGCGGGGTGACTTCGATCAGTAAAGATAAACTGTTAAAACTCTGAAATTAAAGTGCGTTTTTCACATTTTTTAAAATTTTCATTTAGGTTCCTGTTGTAAAATATCATCAGAATCGTCTTCAAGCGAAACGATCAATTTCTTCCGAAATTAACGACGAAAAACATCAAAATTTTCACCGCTCACATTGGTCATCGCTCTACGTCCTATTCAAGAGTTTAGCCTGGACATTTTTGGTACATATGTGAAGTATAGAGGCTGATGGTAAAGAAAATTATAATATGTCTGAAAGAAATTCTGTTCTTCACCGCTATATTCTGTTTTTCTTTTCCTTATTCCTTTATCGATAATATCGTGTTTATAAAAACACGAAAAAACCGAATGTTTTATATCGCTATAAGTTACATGTTTGCAAGAACTTCGTGAAAAGTCGTCGTATCTCATGGGAGATTTAATGACTTACCGAAGAAATTTTAATAAGCGTGCTCTTTCCCCATGATGATGGATCTCAAAATTTTGTTTGAGATACAATGAAATTTCAATGTTAATTTCGTTTCGTATTAACGAGAGTCACACATGTGTGAGTCACATGTGTGAAAATCGAAAAAGATGCCGAAATAAGTGTGAGAAGTGAGACGAGTGTGAGATCAGGCAACAAAAAGATAAAACAAACTCATAAAACCTAAATAAATCTCATGTAAACCTAGATAATTTTTCTAATTTTGTTCTTGCTGCTAAAAGACGATGGGAAGTGAAGAAAAAGAAGAACAAAAAGAAGAAGAACAACAACAAGAACAAAGTAGTCATCAATGTCATGATGGAGAAATTGAAAAAAAATTAAAAGGTGAAAAAAAACTATCTTCTATTTCCTAATTACATTTGTTATTCCACTTTATTTGCGACGATGTTCGAACAAACTTTATAGTGAATGAAAATATTATTTAATTTTTTGATTTTTAACATACCAATACCAACGCAAAGAAACCTCGGAATAAAGTTCTGTAAAGAGTTGCTTCTTGCAATCACCCACTATTGGCAAAACCTTATTCCGAGTATAATTATACCGATTTTAATTGGGTTTCCGATGAGATATTTACATTTCAAAACCGACCTAATGTTTGGCTCTTAAAAGGAAAAGTATTTTTTCAAATTATTTTGAGACATTGATTTCACATTTTCTTTATATGTTGAATCGTTTGTGTTCAACACGCTAGGTCAAACCATACGAAAACAAGACTCAACGAGATTGAGTAAGATTTCGCGAAATGTATCGGGTACGGATACATTTTCAAAAAGAGGTCTTGAAAGTAACAAAATCATTGCTCCAATGAAACGAGGGGGGAAAACGATGTCTTGGCAGTTCGCTATAATTTCGTTTCGTATTATACATGCATGCGTTAGTGACAGAGGCTGGCTAGTTGCCGTATATATAAATGAAAGTTATTGTTCATTTAAAAACTGCATCAACATGTAAGGGATGCATGTGCGTGTTATCACCCGTCAGCCAGCGATTACAGAGAATGCGTGAAAACCGACATGTACATGACTTGTACATGCAGACTGTACGGCAGGAACATCTGATAGTTTCCTTGAAAAATTAATGAAATAACTACATCATTATTAGTTCCAAGAAAGGACAACCCTATAATGCTTCATTTACTTTGCTATAATGGTTCGAACTTTTTATTTCAATCAAAGGACGCGGTTATGAAGTGGAAAAGACGAGTAACAGGAGGATAAAACAAAGTGGTTTATGCAACAATAATTTCCAGTTCTTTATACATAATAGTAAATATCTATAGACAGGAAAATCACATAAATAAAATATATGATTTAAAACATATGCAAATATTATTAAAAAACCAGCTGTGCAAAATAAAAAAGTGAGAAAGTAATATAGTGGAAATACAGCTGATACTAATAATGGGGAAATTAAGGTTCTTTATGAACCAACAAAAAACGTGTATCTTTCAAACTTTGCTAATAATTTTCTCATAAATTATCCCAGAAATAATGACCAAGGCTCAGTTTATGTTGCACATTGATATGTCTAGAAAATTTAACTTTAAAACAGGCTTGAATGGATCGCATGTTCCTTCAAATAATTAATTGCTATTGTATCAATTTGAAACCATAACCGAAGTACCGAACAGTGCACATTGAGTATGGTCACATCTGTCTTTGGTTCAACGGTTCCATTGTTTTAAATGTTTCAAATTTGTCATGCTTATATCTTCATACCAACTCATACAATGATATTGATTACTCTTGATAATGACTATATACTTAAAAATTACAAAACAGATAAATTGACAACATTATATATCCCTCTCACAAAAGGACACTTCCTACAATAACCAAACAATACTTTTGTATAGATACATGATGATATAATTTCTAAAGAACTCAAGCAGCATACCGTAAATGACCGATTAAAGGCCCTGGGCGCTTATAATTTTTTTGAACTTTTATGGTGGGCACTTATACGAAAGGAGCGCTAAATTGAGTCCTGAGTGGTTAATAAAAAAATCTCTAAAATCATTAATACAGCTCATTTTTTCACTGAATACTGACAAAAGAACTGCTTGTGTCCTACTCAAGCAACTTCAGAAATAGCTTGATAAATACTCTCACTTTGAGATGAAAATAATTCATTCCCGTGTTATTAACTTTCCTTCATTATGCTGAAATAGAATTGTTCAACTAAAAACCATGTTTTTCTCAATATTATTATGTTTTTGCCGAATAGGCGCCCATCTTCAGTTTTGGACCTTGGCGCTTAATCAGAACCTGAGCGCTTATAATAATTTTTTTGTTTAAACCTGGGCGCTTAATCGGCCGGGGCTATTAATTGAGTCCTGGGTGCTCAAACGGTCATTTACGGTATGTAAAGTTATATATATACAGTTATATTTTCAGATACTACACAATGATGCTTCTCTCCCTAGTTTCAGAATTGTAAATGCTTCTCGATTACCTCAGATTGTCTTTCACTTACCCTACTTATATACATATTAAGTGAGAGAAAGAAAAAAACTCCATTTAGAATCTGGATCTTTACATCACAAGTAATAAAAAGCTATGCCAGTAACCGCCCCACAGAATGATGTGTATATCATACATTTGTCATCGAAAAGGCAAAAAACAGCCAAAAACTCAAAAACTGGATTTCTGAGATTACTCGCCAATCTTGGAAAAAATCTTTGATGCCGAATGACAAAAAAACAAACAAAAAGCAAAAAAATACAAACACCAGTCTTAAACCTTCACTTTTTAAAACGGTCAAAAGAAAACAAAGTATTGTTATCTCTTCATTTCACCTCTTATCAGTCGAAATTTTCTAGAAAACAATTCAAAGAATTTGTTGAGGAATAATAGGAAATTTATAAGAAAGCTTTCTTTTGAAGTTTCACATTTAGTTATTCACAAACAAACAAACTGTGTCACTGCCACGAGAAAGAACTTCACATATATATATAACTGGAACATTACAAATGGCTCTTTTTATAACGTCGTTGACCATCATAGCTTTCTATTTCACAAAATAAATTATCAATATCAACACTGCATGTCTGAAAGACATTCCACAGACAAAATAACAGATAACAACGATTAAAACAAACACAAGGTACAAACACAAGCTTCCACTTCTTTCAAAACTTGGTGCAAAAAATAGCAGGATTTCGGGGTTTCATATACTGTCTCTTAAAACGAAACCGAATCGGGATTGGCAGGGAAATACGGAGCAAAAAAATTAGCCGAACATAGATAGATAGATAGATAGATAGATACCAAGACGAAATCAATATCTTTCGCTTAGCGAAATCTAACAAAAGCTTTACACGCAAATCTTTTTCAATCAAATAAAAGACACTTTTCCGCATGAAGTATTTTAAGAATACTTAAAGCGCTATTTCCACGACCACTTTTGATCGAAATATTTCGACGAAGAAAAAAGTTGAGCATGCGCATTGAATATTTTCTGCTTTTCGAGCGAAAAATTTCTTTTCTCTACTGTGCGAATGTGAGTTAAAATAATTTCAACTCCCTATCGAAATCGCTTTGCGAAAAAATATTCGTCCAATCAAAATGGTGAAAAATGTGTTGACACTTTGTGTATTAAATTGAACTATTGAATAGCAATTCCGTCGAACAATTCAGAAAAAAGAATTATAGCAGATGGTTTCTACTTGTGGTTGCTTTCGAACTAACTTCTGTATCTTTAATCTCCTATTGAATATGAAAACCAGCTAATTAAGTTCAACTTTTTTATGTGGAATTCTATGATCGAAATATTTCTAGCAGAAATTGTTCTCCTCGAAAATTTTAGAAGAAAACAATTTCTGCTAGAAATATTTCGATCATAGAATTCCACATAAAAAAATAAACTTACTTAGCTGGTTTTCATATTCAGTAGGAGATTAAACATACAGAAGTTAATTCGAAAGCAACCGCAAGTAGAAACCGTCTGCTATACTTCTATAATTTCTTTTTTTTTTTCATTTTTCGACAGGATTGTCATTCTTTCCTTTGAAATTATTTCAACTCACATTCTCACAGTAGAGAAAAGAAATTTTTCGCTCGAAAACCAGAAAATATTAAATGCGCATGCTCAATTTTTTTTCTCCGTCGAAATATTTCGAAATTATTCTTTCCAATGAAGAAAGAAATGCTATCCAAAATAATGATATGTTGTCGGATGAAGCAATAAATCTTGCGATGAATTTGTTGCATGAGCAATTTCCAGCGTTTGACGGGTTGGTAGACTCTTCCATTGGTAAATTGCACGCATTTCCAATTGTTGTGTCTGACCACTCTTACATCCAAATATTGCATGCTGGTAGAATGCAATGGGTTTGTGTTGCTAACACACAAGCCGATAAAAAAACCATTGGTGCACACTATCTTTATGACAGCCTTGCAAGTGGAATTGCCAATGACGTGGTTGACCAAATTGCTGGTTTTTCGTTTTGTCGACATCCAGAAATTGAAATCAATGTGATGCCTGTTCAGCAACAAGTAAACGGCGTTGACTGTGAAGCTTTTGCGATTGCGTTTGCAACGAGTTTGGCGTATGGTGAAGATCCATCAAATACAACATATAACACGATCTCTCTTCGAAAGCATCTACTGGATTGCTTGGAATCTGGACATATGAAACCATTTCCCAAAAGCATGTTGAATTGCAATATTGAAGATTGTGTTGCAGCTGAACATATAATCCAGCTTTATTGCTCTTGTAGAAAGCCGTGGAGGTCTCAAAAAGGAGCTAGATATAGAATGGCGGAATGTGGTTCATGCAAGGAATGGTATCATCAATTTTGTGAGAGTATTCCAAACAGAATATTTTACAAAAACAATAACGAAGACTGGATATGTCGTGGTTGTCAATAGGAATAGACAAAAAACACAGCAACATAATTGCCCCCGCAGCGAGCGTAAGCGAGCGAGGAGGCATAGTAGTTTCACGAGATAGGCGAATGTCAGTTTCCGATTTTGTTCTTCATCATCATCATCATCATCATCATCATCATCATCATCATCATCTTCATCCTCCAACTTTTCTTGTTGACGTTACACGGTGGTATAGAATTATTAGCTGACTTTGCTTTTTTTTTCCGTTTCAAAGCATGGTACTGTAGGTGGAATGTTTTTTCGTATCTCTTTCCTAATTTATTACTAGCAGGTAGCTTTAGCTAAAAATGCCCCCGCGCTCAAGCATTCCAATTTGTACACACAGCAAGCTATACATTACAAGCTATACAACGGAAACAAAAACAAAGAAAAACTTTGTCACTTTTTGTTATGTCTTAGTCCTATGTCACACTGATGCTAATTTATACCTTTCAAAAAGTGTAATTAAGGCTTAACAAGTAATATCAGAAAGTATTGGCTACAAACAAAAGAAATGTGTGAACTGAAACCATGGATACGTATTTTATAATCAAAATAAGATAAACATTTGTTAAAGAAATTCTGTAAGAGCCAAAAGAAAGAAAAAAAACTTTTTTAAAAAGAAAATTAAAGCGAAAAATCCATTAGAAAACTGCGTTTCAAACTTTGATTCGAAACAAGAAATAGCCAAAGTTTACATAAAAAACAAGAAAAAAATATAAGAAGGTTTTATTGATCATGATCACACCAGGTTTGGAGGACAGAAAAAAGAAGGAAAACACGAAGAACGACAATTTGTAGGCTTTCTTGCATACACAGATATCCAATTAAAATCTTTTTAAGGCAAGATCCGCCAAAAATCAGTGCATTGAAAAAATTTATCGAATGAAAGATTTAGAGCTAAAACATATATACAAAAATAAAATGAAATGTTGTTGGCAAGGACAGCTTTAGACAGCCGCATAATTGCCGTGTCGAATTAAATTACTTTTATTCGGGTACAATTCGACAAAAATGCGACAGTCACTTTATACAGGTTTTGTTGCCGCATATCAAATTCGACATGGCTTTAGACAGCCGCATAAATGTCGAATGAATTTATCATCGTGGTTTTCTTACACGCTGTCAGTACTTTCGTGCACTTTTTCCACGAAGTTCATTCAAGCTGCTGTTAAATTCGACGATTATGCGGCCGTATAAAGTGATGCCGAATTTATGTCGAAGATTGCCGTTTTATTCGACAAACTCTGCTGAACTTAATTCATTATGTCGCACTTAATTAATTTTTCACTTTATACAGTCGAATTTTCGTCGCATTTAATAAAGAGTTTAATTCGACGCGACGATTATGCGGCCGTATAAAGCTGTCCTTAGCAATTTTATCATACGAACTTCTTAAATAACATAGTATAAATAATAATAAATTAAGAAAGAGATACGAAAAAACATTTCACCTACAGTAACCATGCTTTGAAACAGGAAAAAAAGCAAAATCAGCTAATAATTCTATACCACCGTGTAACGTCAACACGAAAAGTTGGAGGATGAAGATGATGATGATGATGATGATGATGATGATGATGATGATGATGAAGAACAAAATCGGAAACTGGCATTCGCCTATCTCGTGAAACTACTATGCCTCCTCGCTTGCTTACGCTCGCTGCGGGGGCAATTATTTATACTATGTTATTTAGGAAGTCCGTATGATAAAATTGCTAAGACATTTTTCATATTACTTTTGTGTTGTTTTAGTGCAGTGAACGACTCGGATTTTGAAGCACAGCTTGAAATCTGAAATTTTGCCAACAACATTTTATTTTTGTATATATGTTTTAGCTCTAAATCTTTCATTCGATAAATTTTTTCAATGCACTGATTTTTGGCGGATCTTGCCTTAAAAAGATTTTAATTGGATATCTGTGTATGCAAGAAAGCCTACAAGTTGTCGTTCTTCGTGTTTTCCTTCTTTTTTCTGTCCTCCAAACCTGGTGTGATCATGATCAATAAAACCTTCTTATATTTTTTTCTTGTTTTTTATGTAAACTATTTCTTGTTTCGAATCAAAGTTTGAAACGCAGTTTTCTAATGGATTTTTCGCTTTAATTTTTTTTTTAAAAAAATTTTTTTTGGATTTCTGCGTAAGCAAGAAATACTTTACGATCGTCCGTGTTTTTCTGGGTTTTTTTTTTCATCCTGTCCAAACCGGCGCATATTTGTTTCTCGAATTTCATTGGTCGATAGAAAAGCCGTCTGTACCGTCATTGGCGCATAATGCCCGACTACTAAGAAAGGGTGTTAATTTAGCCACCTTAACTTCAATAGCGATAGTTCATTGGCTGATTTTCGCCATGCCATGTGATCGTCTTCAAAACGCTTTAAAAATGGCAGCGAAAAAACGTGTGTAGTTTGCTAAAAGTTTCTTTGATGAAAATATGGATTTAAAAGAAGTTAATACAGCTTATAATTTTATATAAAGAATTGCATTACTGTTGGGAACTTGTCATGTTCACAAAATTAAATTACAGTGTGGTTATTCGGTTTTTTGAAAGAAGTTTTCTTGAAGTTTAAAATATGAAAACAATGCCAATACATGGTGTGGAAGAAAAGGTATTTCTTGTTTTATTTTTGCTCCAAGCCTTTTTAAATATGAAAGACCTTTGTGTATTTGTATGTGTACGCATGTCTGAAGTCAATTTTTAGAAGCTTTTGGATTCTTAAAGCTCAGCTTAGCTTCCTTTCAGCTGCTCCCCCCAGCATCACCAACATAATTACTCTAATACAGCTATTATACTATATTTACTAGCAATGTTTGGATGTATTCTGGCTATATCACCATATCTCTTTGCTCCCTATGTATGTTTTTTTTTTTTAACTTTTAGATTAGATATGAATTTTAATTTCTAAGTAACAATTATTGTGATATTACATATCTTTTTCATCCTGAGGAGATCAATGTAGAAACTTTATATAATTATTGTGCTGTCCAAATGATGTATTGGTTGCCGCCAGTATACACAGAATCTTTTTATAGAATTCATTATGTTTGATGTGGTTAAATTAGAGTTTCGTATTGTGTCAATGCACTTTTTGGAGTACGTGGGTGGCAAATATCCAGTAACAATCATTCCGCTTATTCGTACCAATAGATCTTCATAAATAATCTCTACCGTAGCATAAAGAAAAGCCTCTTTTTTCCGTTAATGTAAACTGACTTTCTTGACGAACATTGTCAATCGCATCAACATATTTGTTGATTTAATGCTGATGCTTCTCGAGTTGAATGATGTGACTGTTTTAGTTTAGCAGGACGAATCTAGGCTGCTCGTGTTGCATTTTTGTTTCATTTTCAGCAGCAAAGCTTGCAGAAATCCTTCTGCCCGGTAGGGCATCTTGTTTTCTTTCTTTTGGCTCTTACAGAATTTCTTTAACAAATCTTATTTTGATTATAAAATACGTGTCCATGGTTTCAGTTCACACATTTCTTTTGTTTGTAGCCAATACTTTCTGATATTACTTGTTAAGCCTCATTTACACTTTTTGAAAGGTATAATAGCATCAGTGTGACATAGGCCTAAGAGATAGCAAAAAGTAACAAAGTTTTGTTTGATTTTGTTTCCGTTGTATAGGCTTGCAATGTATAGCTTGCTGTGTGTACAAATTGGAATGCTTGAGCGCGGGGGCATTTTTAGCTAAAGCTACATGCTAGTGTTAGGTCTAATTAATGTGGCATTAATGTAAAGTAGAACTGCAGTTAGTTTGTTAGAAAAATGAGTCATACAGTGTCAACTTAAAATTTGTGTCATTAATCATAGGTCATTATTTTCTCATTCTTGTGATACCCTTCCAAAACATTTCGAGAAGACAAAAAAAAAACGATTCTTCCTATAAAGTATCATTTTTACTCTCAGAACGTTCGTTTTCTGAACGACAATATTCATCACTCGCAGAGTCCGACTCGTCCTTTTGATCTCGGAGTCGGAAACTCGACGTCAGTTCCGCCATCGGAATGAGGTTCTGCAAAGAGCGCTTTCCGTAAACCACGAGGGGTGAATATTTTCTAAGGGACCAATATTTTCTACTACACTTCTCCACGGAATTTGAGGAGTTTGCTAAACATTTGATGGAACAAGATCACTTGAATGAGCCTACAACACCAGAGGAAGCTCTAAATATTTATATATATCTTCTCGAAAAGATTGCGGATTTTTCATAAATCACTCTCACGTCTCATTATTTTTCTCTGTATCTCAAATGTGTAACTTTTTGTCAAAATCACTTTTCAAATAGACTTTTATATGTAGACTAATGTAGCGCAACACCATTAGCGCAACACCATTCCTATGTACGTATATACAATATTTTGCAACGGCCTTTACTTTACGGGGATAAAGTTTCGCGGGAAGAAAGTTTCGCGGGTTTTTTTATCATTTTTGCGAAAGTAAGTCCGCGCGAAAAGTACTGACATGTTGCTGATTCGTGAAAGTTTATCGCACGGGGAACTTCCTCTCTGTAAAGTATTTAGAGGCGAAGATCAGACATTTTGCGGTCAAAGAAATGAGACACATATCTTAGAAAAGAATATAATACTACCCTACTACATAAGAACAAAAAATCTTTTAAGAAAGTATATGTAAAGTTTCGATTGGTAACAAAATCATTACTAGTATACCAAGAATACTTGTAATAAACTGAAATTACAAAACGTTGCGAAAATTCCTGATCGTCTACAATGAGTTACGTACATCATAGCTGATGTGTGGAAGACAACATTATGGAACCCACTCTTTTGTTGAACTGATAAATACAAAAGAAACAAGATGCCTTAGCGGGTAGAAGTATTCCTGCGGATGACTGTAAGACTTTCTGGAGCCTTTTCAGAAAAAAATGAGTGTTAGTTCATGCTTTAAAACCATATGCATAATGCGGAATGATGTTTGCAGTATTTTACATTTTACCTATTAGCTACGATAACTATCAAACTTTGTTGTTTCATATAAAACTTCAGTCTTGCATCAATTTAGAGATTTTTTTAAAAAGATTTCCATTCGAATTTGCACTCCCTAAAGCATCTTCAAGAAGCAATTAACTAATTAAAGGAGAACTAAACTAAAAAAATTACAAGTTCATTTTTTTGCCCTATTTGAAACAGCTTTAAAAATGATGAAAGTCAGTTTTTGAATTTTCAAAAAATCTTTTTTCGTTTTTGAGATATTGCCGTTTAAAGTTTTTTCCCGAAACATGATCTCCATGGCAACGTGACATCACAACGTTCAAGAAGATATTGCTGACATATAAATATGTGAATAACTCAGAATGTTTTAATGATTTATTGTTAGAACATTGCATGTAGAGTGGTAAATAACTGCAGTTGTGAAAACAGCAAAGAAATTTATTGCCACTGTTACCCCGACTCAGTTCCAGCTCTCTGTCAATTTTTGCTGACAAAGCTATAATAACATCATCCAAAACTATTACTATGATGAATTTCACTTTAACTTATGCCCAGTGAAAACTGTCCCATTTTCTAAAATTTCGTTTCCCTTACCTGAGTAGATCTCCATTTGTAGCTTTGTCAGCAAAAAACAGAAAAGGCCTGGAAACAAGCCAGGGTAACTATGGCAACAATTATTTTTAGTGACTTGATACCTGTACGGGTTTGTCACTATACATACAAAATTTAAGCAGTGCATCACTTATATTTCTTGAGTTATTTACATATTTGTATGTCAGCAATTTCTTCTTGAACATTGTGATGTCACGTTGCCATGGAGATCAAGTTTTGAGGAAAAACTTTAAATGACAATATCTCGGGAACGAAAAAAGATTTTTTGAAAATTCAAAAACTGACTTTCATCATTTTTAAAGCTGTTTCAAATAGGGCAAAAAAATGAACTTGTAATTTTTTTAGTTTAGTTCCCCTTTAAAAGATTATCGCGTTAAGAATAATCTGCGCTTTAAAAGGTGAATGTTTGTTCACGGTTTAAAACAATATGCATAATGTGGTATGATGTTCTTTGTGTTTTACAGTTTATCTTGTAGCTGTGAAAGAAGTAATATTTGTTATTTCATATAAACTGCACTGTTTTGCATCATTTAGAGATTTTTTCAAAAAGTTTTTATTCATAGTTATATTCCCTAAAGCATCTTCAAAAAGTAATTAAGTAATGAAAACTTTGTCACATTAAGTTTTGAGGGAAAATCTGAGGTGTAAATAGTAATAACTTCGAATTCATTTAATTACATTCCCGAGAGCATCATAAAAGTTAAGAGACTTTGAAGAATTTTGCCGGAGATCAAGCTTAAAAAGGAACACCGTCAGTTTAAAAATCCATTAGAGAACACTCTTCCGTGGACGTTTCAAAATACTACTTTTAAAACTATACAGTATGAAAATCTTTATGTTGTTTGTACCTGAACTTCATAATAAAAACTTTTACTTGGCCTTGCGAAATAATAAAAATATCTGTGTTTCCTTTTTATCGTCAGCTTGATAGTATACAAATTTCAGAATCATACAATATTTTAAATTCGACTAGTCAATTAAAAAAGTGGTCATCTATTGATTAATAAAATGGGTATAAGCTGATGAGGAAGATGAGCTGTGCTTCAAGATTGCAGAGCTTTATAAAAGCAGGGTAGCTTATCTAGGAACATGAATTAAAAAATTGTATTACATTTAGAAAGACTAATAGAAACCTTACGCATTAAATCGATATAAACATACCCTATTGGTAGTCGTTCATATCTGTTTTGAAGCATCAAGAACTGCTTATTTGTCAAGAATGACTACTAAGAATATTAGTTTCACGTAGATTATCAGCTTGGATCATAAATGTTCTTGATTCTTTTAAGTTTTACAGCTGTACTACAACCTCTTCTATATCCATATATTCAATAAAGAAATTTTCACAGATCTACGCATGCTTCTTCGCTTCCATTTTTAAAACAACTACGGAAAACTTAAGAACGTTGCATAAGACTCACATGAAACAACATTTCTACCTGGCATCTGCGATTTAGCCATATGTTAGTTATTCCTTTCACTAGAGCTTATATTTTACTTTTTTAGAGTCTTTTCAAGCAAAGTACTTGTATACAATGAATATAGTGTGAGTTTAGACTGTTAAATCATAAAAAGAATGTAAGTTGGTAACATTAATGATTTGAGTGGCTATTTCCCATCGACAAAAATTGGTCTAGGTTTGGACAGTGAAAAAAAAAAAAAACAAAACAAGATGCCCTACCGGGCAGAAGTATTCCTGCGGATGACTGTAAGACTTTCTGGAGCCTTTTCAGAAAGAAATGAGTGTTAGTTCACGCTTTAAAACCATATGCATAATGCGGAATGATGTTTGCAGTATTTTACATTTTACCTTTTAGCTACGATAACTATTAAACTCTGTTGTTTCATATAAAATTTCAGTCTTGCATCAATTTCGAGATTTTTTTAAAAAGATTTCCATTCGAAGTTGTACTCCCTAAAGTATTTTCAAGAAGCAATTAACTAATTAAAAGATTATCGTGTTAAGAATAATCTGTGCTTTAAAAGGTGAATGTGAAAGAAGTAATATTTGTTATTTCTAGAAACTGCACTGTTTTCATCATTTAGAGATTTTTTCAAAAAGTTTTTTATTCATAGTTATATTCCCTAAAGCATCTTCAAAAAGTAATTAAGTAATGAAAACTTTGTCACATTAAGTTTTGAAGGGAAAATCTGTGGCGTAAATAGTAATAACTTCTAATTCATTTAATTACATTCCCAAGAGCATCATAAACGTTAAGAGACTTTGAAAAATTTTGCCGGAGATCAAGCTTAAAAAGGAACACCGTCAGTTTAAAAATCCATTAGAGAACACTCTTCCGTGGACGTTTCAAAATACTACTTTTAAAACTATACAGTATGAAAATCTTTATGTTGTTTGTACCTGAACTTCATAATAAAAACTTTTACTTGGCCTTGCGAAATATTAAAAATATCTGTGTTTCCTTTTTATCGTCAGCTTGATAGTGTACAAATTTTAGAATCATACAATATTTTAAATTCGACTAGTCAATTAAAAAAGTGGTCATCTATTGATTAATAAAATGGGTATAAGCTGATGAGGAAGATGAGCTGTGCTTCAAGATTCCAGAGCTTTATAAAAACAGGATAGCTTACCTAGGAACATGAAATAGAAAATTGTATTATAATTAGGAAAAAACTAATAGAAACCTTAGGCATTAAATCGACATAAACATACCCTATTGGTAGTCGTTCATATCTGTTTTGAAGCATCAAGAACTGCTTATTTGTCAAGAATGACTACTAAGAATATTAGTTTCACGTAGATTATCAGTTTGGATCATAAATGGTCTTGATTCTTTTAAGTTTTACAGCCGTACTACAACCTCTTCTATATCCATATATTCAACAAAGAAACTTTCACAGATCTACGCGTGCTTCTTCGCTTCCATTTTTAAAACAACTACGGAAAACGTAAGAACGTTGCATAAGACTCACGTAAAAAACATTTCTACCTTGGCATCTGCGATTTAGCCATATGTTAATTATTCCTTTCACTAGAGCTTATATTTTACACTTTTAGAGTCTTTTCAAGCAAAGTACTTGTATACAATGAATATAGTGTGAGTTTAGACTGTTAAATCATAAAAAGAATGTAAGTTGGGAACATTAATGATTTGAGTGGCTATTTCCCATCGACAAAAATTGGTCTAGGTTTGGACAGTGAAAAAAAAAAAAAAAAAACAAAAAAAACACGAACGGTTTCAAAGTATTCCTTGCTTACGCAGGAATACAAAAAACACGAACGGTTTCAAAGTATTCCTTGCTTACGCAGGAATACAACAAAAGAAACCTTCCAATAAATATCAAAAAAGAAAAGGGCCATAAGCATTATCATGGCAAGAATACAAGAATCAAATGATAACACAACTTCTTTTTTAGATACTTTAAAACTAAAAATAGTTCTGCTTGAAGTGGTATCAACCATTTTTAAACGATGTCAATTTCCCAGGTATTTTGTAGTAAAATGTGCATGAACTCCTCCCGTAATTCGCAAAAGCTGTTGTAGGTACTTGGCAACTCTAACGTTGGACCACATGTATGCGCTATCGGTCTCCGTGCAAAATCACTTACAGGTTTGATAAAAGTAACTTCTAGTGATGACACAACAACTAAATCTGAGCCAGTCAAAAACTTTAACAACTTGCGCAAAAGAATTGGTTCAAGCCCACGTACGAACCTTTTGAAATGTGTTAAAGCTTCACGATCAGAATCATCATTTGGTGATTTTTTTATTATTATTATCGATAATGTTTTAACAGGATATGTACACTTCAGTTAAAATTAATTACTGCTATCAATGTGTGTCCTGCATAAAATAAAATCTAAGAAAAATTAAAGGCTAAAAATTATTTTACATGTATATACATTTTACATCTATACAATAAAATGAATAAAAATACAACAGGTTTCAAACATAAGGAAAATGCACCCATCTGCCAAGCACTTCATCACTCGCAGAAATAGGCATTTATCTTATCTTTGAATTCTGTTAAGCTATCGCTCTTCCTTATTCCAAGCGGTAAATCATTATATATCTTAGCACCCTGATATTTGAATGCCTTTTTACCATACTCTAACTTAATCTTAGGAAGTTTGAGTAACATATTTCTGTTTCTAGTTCTCAGTTCATGTCTGTTAATTTCAAAATATTCAAAATATTCAGTAGCCTCTTAGTTTCCAGTTCCCTTTACAATAACAGTGAAATAGAATGTTTACATTTTTCAAGTTTGACTTGACCGGCAAAATAGCCATGTGACCGGCAGATTTTGACTTTTAATGATCACGATGACCAGCTGGTGTAAAAAAATTATTTGCAGCGCTGCTGTCTCCGTCTTTCCTCTTTTTAATAAGACTGTTAGTAAGCCTAAAACCTTTTTCTCAGTTGGAGTTACTTTGTCATAAAAACTGTCAACTGAATTTGAACTTTCAAAATCTTTATCTTGCCGTAATTGTTGAAAATAAGGATGCCAACATGCAGTGATAATGAAAGGTTTTTGTACCAGTTCTTGTCTTGCCAATTCGAAAATGATACCTCTGGCATTGTTTGTCGTTACTTTACTTCTACACTTGAATCGATCCAACAAATCCAAGAACTCCTCACATTCAAACACTTGGTCACCTTCTACTTGTGAATCAAGAACTTTCTCCACAAGTTCAGCCTCGTCAATGGATAAAAAATTTTTGAATGACTGGATTAACTGATCTTTAGGGACATCATTATACAGGCAATAAAGCACAAATGCTTTGCTGAGCATAATCGGGAAATAACTTACATCTTTGTAGCCTTTCATAAGTATTTTACCCATTGCTTACCATTCCTCTTTGAAGAGGTAGTGTCTGACCTCTGGTACACGTTCTTTCTCCCCATCGAAATAACAGTTGAACACTTCAAGCCAAAATGAAGAATACACTTCTCTGCTGACACCTTCTCCAGCACCTGGCTCTGGAATCCCTCTAGGGTCAATCACTTCACAGTAGGTTTCTTTTAGATTCAGTTTTATCAACCAGCAACCTGTTCATCATAGGTAGTTGAAACTACAGAAATTAATAAGTGAAAATTAATAATGTATCATTAAAATAATGATTAACACTTACATTATTTTCACAGAATGCTTTGATCAGATCTTCTTTTAATTGCATACTCTTATCTTATGAGTAGCCGAAGGAGATGCTTCTAAAAAATTCTGCTGTTCAAACTCAGCAATAGATGGTTCAATAACAGTCACGTCTGGAAATATTGGATTACCAATATCTAAAACTGAGTCATCACCATAATCAGATATACGTATTGTATCAGGCTCAGGGAGGGAGGGAGGGAGGGAGGGAGGGAGGGAGCTACCAGCTGAAATCTATCTGCATATTCTTCAGTTTGTATGCAGTCTATGCATTCCTCCCCAAAATAAACAGAATTACAACCTGTACAAAGTTTACGTTTTAGTATTAATCCAGGTGGTAAGTCATCATCAATACTGTCAAGCTGTGAACGTACAATCAAAATTGTTTTCGAAATGACTTCACCTCTTCTTTTCAAATAGCACCACAAGTCTTCATCTTTATCAAGAGTTTGTCCTGTCATATCCCCTAGAGTAATTACACACTCGAATTGATTGAAAAGTTACAACCACTATTATCGAAAAATAATTTCAGTCCCCTCAATTTGATGTCCCTTAGTGTTACAAGAGTGTGCTCAACATCTAAGAATCTTAC
Source organism: Turritopsis dohrnii (assembly GCA_027922465.2). Lineage (NCBI taxonomy): Eukaryota > Metazoa > Cnidaria > Hydrozoa > Anthoathecata > Oceaniidae > Turritopsis > Turritopsis dohrnii. Next base: position 642,383 of record BQMF02000026.1, read on the forward strand.
GCCACCACCATGCTTTTGTCTTACTACGATAAACTTTTTTTCAATTGGCTCATAGCGTTCATATTTCAGCTGGAGTTTTTTAAATTTTTTCTTTGTTTCTTTCTGATCAGTCTTACATCTGATTTTTTGGAGCAAATTCGAAAGTCTTCGCTCTGACTTCGTACTTGGTTTTGAACTTTGTTGTTGAATATCTGTTGCTGAGCTGCTGTTAACACAAGAAATAGAGCTTGAACTCTGTTGTTGAATATTTGATACAGAGTTGTTGTTTATATGTAAGTTTCAATTTCTTCTCGAATTTTTTTCCTCAAAATATTATCCATGTCCCTAAAGATAATTGAGAATTGTTTATATAAAACCAAACAACCAAAACAACCAAAACCAAACTTGAGTTACACCTTTCCTGTAATTCATAAAAAATTGTGCTACCCTGCCCCAATATAAAAAAGCATGCTTTACTGTCGAAATATATAGTTTAGAAAATTTTGATATGTACAACCGTCTCCATTTAATTATTCTATGATTGACATAAATGTTCTAAATGGTTTTTCTCAAGTCATTGTCAGAACTTGTGAATTCTGAAAAAAATTAATTAACATTTTAGTGGCAAAGCTCCCTTAAAGGTATTTTTACTCAGATGTGGCTTAATAAGGGACTTTGGCTAGGACCATGAGTATAACATTACCATGTTATATGATGACATCACCTTCCTAAAGAGAGTAGTAATGACCAGTGCACCTCTTGACCTACCAAAAGAATCATTCATTACTTCAATTTTTAAAGGAGACATTTATATTTCCCTTAGATACCCAGTTCATGCTTCGCTCTCAAAATTCAAACTCTGCTGAATTTTTAACTTCTCGCTTCTAAATCTTTTACTAACAATAAACATCCCAAATTCTAGCTTACTTTTTTGTTTGTTTCAACACAAGGTCCACATCATTTATAAAATAGAACACAGTACAATACAAAAACATTTTGAGTAAAGGTTCACTAAATTTAAGTGGAGACTGCCTTAAGTTAACACCGTTCATGAACCTCCACCAGCATGCTACTCATCCGCCATCTTATCTCCTCGAAGTGAAAACATCTTATCGCAACTTCCCGAGAAGTGAAAAAAATTCCGAGAAGTGAAAACATTTCCGAGAAGTGAAAATGTTTCCGAAAAGTGAAAAAACTTGCGAGAAGTAAAAACATTTGCGAGAAGTGAAAATATTTCCAAGAAGTGAAAATTACCGTGGCTGATTCGAACAACATGGTTTTCTTTTTAAACCAATAAAAATGATGAAAACTAAAATATGCGGCCGCACGTTTAAAATATGCGGCCGCACGTTTAAATATGCGGCCGCACGTTTTAAATATGCGGCCGCATATTATAAACGTGCGGCTGAACGTTTAAAATGTGCGGCCGCATATTTTGATGACAGGATGTTATTTCTGGGCGTTTTCTATTAAACATGGTCTGGAAACTTTACACTACAACTTGATGGCGTATAATTATGAGGTCTGTCGAATTAAAATCTACAGCATCGTCAGCATATTTTAAGTTACAAAATATGGCGTCGTATGTGAAGGTATGCTGTTGTTGGAGATTGATATTACAAATGTGCTCATACTTGAGCTTCGGTTTGATGTGGAAGTAATACTCCACCAAACTATCTAATACCGTGGACCCACACCAGTTTGTATCAACAACATCCATTGTGAAATGAAATGTATGCTGTAATGTGGTGTTTCAAATAATTTCTATGGACAGGGAGTCAACAACTTGTGAATTCTTTCGACACTGAGATTTACTGACCAGAAAAGATAAAAATATAGACTAGATAAATATATTATTTAAAGCCATCGACGAAATATGCGGCCGCACGTTTCAAATATGCGGCCGCATGTTATAAGGTGCGGCCGCATATTATAAACGTGCGGCCGCATATTTAAACGTGCGGCCGCATATTTGAAACATGCGGCCGCATATTTAAACGTGCGGCCGCATATTTTAACGTGCGGCCGCATATTTTAAACGTGCGGCCGCATATTTTAGTTTTCATCATTTTTATTTGTTTAAAAAGAAAACCATGTTGTACGAATCAGCCACGGTAGAAAATAACATCGAGAAGAAAAGATTTTTTTGCGGGAAATGAAAAAAAGCAAAGAACAAAACGTGACCCCTCGGAGCCATCGTAGTTCTCTCCCTGAAAAATGTTTGAACTTAATTAAGAAAATGTTTCTGTGTTATGACTAAGTACGAACTCCAAGACAAATCTACCTGAAGTGGTGATATGTTTGACACTGATTTATTTTAAGTCACACCAAGTGATGAAGTATATACACACACCAATGTTTTCTGGCATGTCTATGTTAAGGTCAGGAGATTCTTTTTCCTCTTATTTATCTTTTATTTATTTCTCTAGATGGGTAATTGCTGGCTGATGATTCATTGTTTGTTGTCATTATCTGCTACAACTTGTGTAACCTCTTGTTGAAGTATTTCATGATGATCTTCCACTCAATATCAATGTTAACCTGTTGTTTACGTTTCAATAGTTCAATAAAATTGCCATAACAAGTGTCAAAATAGGAAATTTCCTGTGCAAGCTGGATCGATGTCTAATTCATTGTAAAATGATTCAAACATGTTGAACAATTTCGAAAAAGCACCTGATGTGAATGTAACACATGCATTTTATGGAAATGCTATTTATCTTTCCTTGGCATACTGAGTGGTCACTGATTTTTTTCTAAGACACTACGTAAACATGCAACTAGCTTCTCACTCTTGGATAAGTTTCTCCTTCAGGAAACAGTTTTTTTTCCTTTTTTTAATTTTTAATTTTTGTTTACTACCATTTAATTTATCTTTCCATTTTCTGTTGTATATATTTATTTGCAGCTATATTTTTTGCCTTCTTTTTTGGTGGCCACCTCCTTTGTTTAGATTTATCTACTGAGGTGGTCTCCAGTCTTTCTTTCGTCTTGTTATATACTTTGTATTTAATTTTTTTGTGACAAATAATATAAATCTTCTATTCTATTCTGTTTTTCAATATGTAGGGCAATCAGTATTAGTGTACACAGTCCAATGTAACTACAATTTTTACTGTACATTGTAGGATGAATGTTGGATAAATCTTCATTAAAGTTGAGCTTAAATACATTATTCAACCTCTAGATGTTGTCGCAAATATAATAAACTATTTTCCAGTTAACTGAAACCAATGTGCAGTCTAGATATATATTATTCAATGATATCCGCACACAATGTACCTCTCAAATTGCAGCGCAAAGTTATCGGATCGAGTGGGACTCGAACCCACGACCTCTCGCTTGCCGGGCGATTGCTCTAACCACTAAGCTACCGACCCCTTGCGATCACACTAGTTCGTAGCAGACGAGGGGAGCGTTTGTGCTCAATTGGACCTGAATGTCTACGAATCAGTGAGTCCCACTCGATCCGATAACTTTGCGCTGCAATTTGAGAGGTATTTTCCAGTTATTGTACGTCCACAAATTCAACAAAGTTTCTTCATAGCATTCTTGAGAATTGAAAATGTACTCATTATGTCAACGAAAAATTGCTGAAGTTTTATCCTCGATAACTTTACGATAAAAAATGGCTAGGTAACTAAACTTTTACTGTCAATTTCTGAACCTTTTGAGAACCCAAAAATAAATTTTGACAACTCAAAAAACTCTATGACATTGTAAAAGACGCATAGTTTTGCACCTCAGTTTTGAATCGTCATATTAGGAAGGCCTCTTTAGGGAGTTTAAACTACCTTTCATTTACTCCAAAGTACTTTCAGTTTTTGAAATTGATATTCTCTAGGGTCACGTGCTACCTTATTTATTAATTAATCTTGAAGTTTCCATTCAAAAATCTTTATATATCTGCGTTCAAAAAGTTGAAGGTTTCCCTCCCGATCGTTCCAGGCCTCAGTAAAAAACGCTTAATTTCGTAGAATCGCCATTTGAAACAGCCGTGGGCATGGCCAAAAAATATATATATTATCAGAAACACCATCAGGTGTAGTTATAGAAAATATAATAATATATTCGAAGAGAATAATCTCGAAAGCTTGACATTTAAAATGTAGTTTTTTTGTATTTTTTTTTATATATATATATATATATATTTTTTTTTTTGCCGCACTAAATTAGAGTTTCTACGGTATCGATGTGATAAAGTTTTCCAATGAACATCGGAGTGGAGAGAAAGGGGATAAAAAACGATACAATGGAAACATAGTCTTCCATTGTATTATGGGCTTTTTAAATGGTATAATTTACTTCTTCATAATAAATTCAAAATTTTTAAAAACATTTTTATAAGTAAATATATCACAGGATGGATATGTATAACTTTAAAGCCAGCAGATGGGTTGTATTATGAAATTTAGAAAAAACACAGATTTTGCACAAGTGTGTTTGTATACTTTAACGGTAAAATAAGTCAGCAAAAACTAAAAAGTTACTTTCACATAATATAGTCACTTTTTGCAGAACAAATTCCAGATCAATAATGACCGAAAAGTTTGAAAGTTTTTCTAAAAGATCTGATATTAAATTTCGATCAAACAACATTATCATATTCCCCCCCCTGGGACATATACGTTTAACCCAAAGAGAGCGGAGACTGTCCCAATTAAAAGTGTAGATGACAAAGGACAGATCATGGCAACTTTTTTTATCGGTATGACTGGCGCATTTCTACCAATACAACTCTGCCATGAAGAAAAGAAGCGAAGCTGTTTTGCCTACTATGATCTTTAGGCTTTGCAAGATGCATTTCCGCCAGATTATCGTCCTTCACAAACCTCAACTAGGTACACTAAAACCACAACACGTCAAATGGTTGACGGTGTTACACAGTGGTATTACCACAAGCCAGTGGAAGCATATTGGATGTTCAATTTTCACGTCAATCGAACGTCTAATTCAAAGCATGGCACTAGTTGACACTGTCAGATGTCATTGTCGAGATTCCAAATATGAATGTTTTGAAAACAGAAAGAGATTTTGCTGCAAAACGCCAGTTGCACATGATTTCTGTGTCTCACTCTATTTTGAGATTCTTTTTATATTTTGTCTATACTGATTCAAAGCATGGGATTGTAAAGCACAGCACATCACACATAATTATAACATGACACATAATTATGAGTAAACTCAAGACTTGGCAAAAATTTATGCAAAAAACATTTTTGACTTTTTATGCCGATTTAGTGGCATTTACGGAAATGCAATCATGGGCGCCCTCATAGCGAAAGCTGCTAGCTTTATTAGAATTTATAAATATACCGATTTCCTCTTTTAAGCGCCCGGGCGCTTATTAAATTTTTTCAAAAATTGTTAGAGGGGAGCACTAAAATGAGGGGGCGCTAAAATGAGGGGGCGCTAAAAAGAGGAAATACGGAAAATACGGTACGTACGTACGTAAGAGAATGCGATTTGAATATTGTTCCATGTAGTTATTTTATAGATGAGTTTCTTAGTGACGTAATGTTTATAAACGCCACGGTTCTTTGCTCGATAATTACGGTATATTGCAACATAGAATATCATTAATCAAGTCATTTTCCTGTGAGTATGCGCACGCAGTCTCACAGGAAATAAAAGTCTCTTTATACACTTCAAAATGTTGTCACTTTGTTTGGTTCTCTGGAGTCCCCTTAAAGACAATCGACATTATAAACTTTCAATACGCATTAGTACTTCCTTTCTGTTTTCGTACATTGTATTAGATTTTTAGTATGTACAAGGTATACTAGCATGTAGCTTTAGCTAAAAATGCCCCCGCGGTCAAGCATTCCAATTTGTACACACAGCAAGCTATACATTGCAAGCCTATACAACGGAAACAAAATCAAACAAAACTTTGTTACTTTTTGCTATCTCTTAGGCCTATGTCACACTGATGCTATTATACCTTTCAAAAAGTGTAAATGAGGCTTAACAAGTAATATCAGAAAGTATTTGCCACAAACAAAAGAAATGTGTGAACTGAAACATGGATATGTATTTTATAATCAAAGTAAGATTTGTTAAAGAAATTATGCAAGAGTCAAAAGAAAAAAAAAAACTTTTTCAAAAAAAAAAAATTAAAGCGAAAAATCCATTAGAAATTTGCGTTTCAAACTTTAATTCAAAACAAAAAATAGCCAACGTTTACATGAAATAGCAAAAAAAAAAAATAAAAAAAAAAAAAATATATAAAAAGGTTTTATTGATCATGATCACTTGTAGAGGACAGTTAAAGAAGAACAAGAATTTGTAATATTTCTTGCATACACAGAAATCCAATAAAAATGGCAGGATTCACCAAAAATCAGTGCATTGAATAAAATTTATTGAATGAAAGATTTAGAGCTAAAACATATACAAACATAAAATGTATGGTTGGCAAAATTTCAGATTTCAAGCTGTGCTTCAAAATCCTTGTTGTTCACTTCACTAAAAGAACACAAAAGTAATATAAACAAGACTCAACGAGATTGAGTAAGATTTCGCGAAATGTATCGGGTGCGGATATATTTTTAAAAAGAGGTCTTGAAAGTAACAAAATCATTGCTCCAACGAAACGAGGGGAAAACAACGTCTTGGCAGTTCGCTATAATTTCGTTCCGTATTATACATGCATGCGTTAGTGACAGAGGCTGGCTAGTTGCCTTATAGATAAATGAAAGTTATTGTTCTTTTAAAAACTGCATCAACATGTTAGGGATGTGCGTGTAATCACCCGTCAGCCAGCGATTACAGAGAATGCGTGAAAAGCGCCATGTACATGACTTGTACATGCAGACTATACGGCAGGAACATCTGAAAAATTAATGAAATAACTATTATCATTGTTAGTTCCAAAAAAGGACAACCCTATAATGCTTCATTTACTTTGCTATAATGGTTCGAACTTTTTGTTTCAATCATAGGACGCGGTTATGAAGTGGAAAAGACGAGTAACAGGAGGATAAAACAAAGTGGTTTATGCAACAATAATTTCCAGTTCTTTATACATGTTTCTGGCACTAATAGCTTGAAATATCTATAGACAAGAAAATCACATAAATAAAATATATGATTTAAAACATAGTAAGTATTATTAAACTTAAAACATTCATGTTTTCAAAAAGAAACAATTGAAAAACAGTCAAAAACCAGCTCTGCAAAACAGCAGGTCATAAGTTATATGCATTCATAAAAAAGTGAGAAAGTAAATATAGTGGAAATACAGCTGATACTCTCTAAACTAATGATGGGGAAATTAAGGTTCTTTATGAACCAACCAAAAAACGTGTATCTTTCAAACTTTGCTAATAATTTTCTCATAAATTATCCCAGAAATAATGACCAAGGCTAAGTTTACGTTGCACATTGATATGTCTAGAAAATTAACTTTAAAACAAGCTTGAATGGATCGCATGTTCCTTCAAATGATTAATTGCTATTGTATCAATTTGAAACCATAACCGAAAGTACCAAAAAGTGCACATTGAGCATGGTCACATCTGTCTTTGGTTCAACGGTTCCATTGTTTCAAATGTTTCATGATCATATCTTCATACCAACTCATACATTGATATTGATTACTCTTGATAATGACTATATACTTAAAAATAACAAAACAGATAAATTGACAACATTATTTTATAAATGTCCCTCTCACAAAATGACACTTTCTACAATAACCAAACAATCCTTTTGTATAGATACATGATGATATAATTTCTAAAGAACTCAAGCACAGCATACCGTAAATGACCGATTAAAGGCCCTGGGCGCTTATAATTTTTTTGAACTTTTATGGTGGGCGCTTATACGGAAGGAGCGCTTAATTGAGTCCTGGGTGGTTAGTAAAAAAATTTCTAAAATCATTAATACAGTTCATTCTTTCACTGAATACTGACAAAAGAACTGCTTGTTTCCTACTCAAGCAACTTCAGAAAAAGCTCGATAAATACTCTCACTTTGAGATGAAAATAATTCATTCCCGTGTTATTAACTTTCCTCCATTATGCTGATATTGTTCAACTAAAAACCATGTTTTTCTCAATATTATTATGTTTTTTCCGAATAGGCGCCCAGCTTCAGTTTTGGACCTTGGCGCTTAATCGGAACCTGGGCGCTTATTACAAATTTTTTGTCTAAACATGGGCTCTTAATCGGGCGAGGCTATTAATTGAGTCCTGGGTGCTTACCGTATTTTTTCCATTAAACGCCCAATCTCTTTTAAACGCCCCTCTCCATTAAACGCCCCCACCCCCACCCCTAGTTTTTTCAAAGAGGGGCGTTTATTAGAAAAAGATAAGAACAGTTATCGGGTATTTTTAAAAGAATAGAAAAGTTAGTTTCAGTTAAAGTTATTCCCTATAGATATCAATAGATATTACAATTTAAAAACAGGAAACATGAGATATATTTTTTTTCTTCATGTTTGAGTTCTAAACAAGAATGATATCGTCATTTTCGTTTAGAGATCTCCCTATCCAACACCAAGACAACTACTATTTCTGAAATTAATGCCCCTCTCTTTTTAATGCCCCTCTCCAATAAACGCCCCTTGGAGATTCGAAAATTTTCATAAATGCCCAGGGCGTTTAATTGAATAAATATGGTAAAAGGTCATTTGTGGTATGTAAAGTTATATAACGTCTTTGTGCCTAATTACGGACAGCCTTCGTAATTACGGACATCGACAAAACACAATTCCAACTGTCTGTAAATTAAAAACACGGCACATCCCGTACTGTCAACCAAACTGTAATAAAACAAACTTCAGAGATAATTAAATTTATTTGAATGCTATAAAATTACCAATAATGCCATTTAGAATTCATTTTTCTAAACTTTAAAGATTTAAAATAGACTGCGCCCTCTTGAGAATCATGCGTATTTTTATGAGCTCCGTGTGTACAATGGTAGCCATATTTACGGATAAAAAATAATGGCGACCTCCATCATGAAATATCGACAGACCGAAAATTTATGTTTAAAAATGAATTGAGGAATGAAAATGTTTTTAGATCATGCTTTTAGAAAGTTAATTATCATGAAATAAGTCAAATAAATTAAGTTTTTGTACGTCAATCACAGTGGGGGAGGACACTTTTTACTGAGTATTGAAATATAGGCCATTATGATTTTCACGGTCCATTATTCTTCAAGTGTTGCTGCTAATTGCTCTATATTGGATTGCTCTGTTTCATAAAACATTTTATTCAGTTTACGTGGTGAACTTGGCAAGAATGCATGTCTATTTTCGTGACAAGAATAAATGTTTACATTTGATGTCCATAATTACGAAAGCTGTCCGTAATTAGGCACGAAGACGGTACATACAGCTACACAATTATGATGCTTCTCTCCCTAGTTTCAGAATTGTAAATGCTTCTTGATTACCTCAGATTGTCTTTCACTTACTCTACTTATACATATTAAGTGAGAGAAAGAAAAAAAACTCCATTCAGAATCTGGATCTTTACATCACGAGTAATAAAAAGCTATGCCAGAAACCGCCCCACAGAATGTGTATATTATACATTTGTCGAAAAGGCAAAAAACAGCCAAAAACTCAAAAACTGGATTTTTCCTCGCCATGAATGCACAAGAAAGACAATTCAGAAAATCTTTGATGCCGAATAACAAAAAAACAAACAAAAAGCAAAACAAAAAACAAAAAAAACACCAGTCTTAAACTTTCACTTTTTAAAATGGTCAAAAGAAAACAATTGTTATTGTTATCTCTTCATTTCAGCTCTTATCAGTCGAAATTTTCTAAAAAACAATTCAACGGATTTGCTGAGGAATAATAGGAAATTTATAAGAAAGCTTTCTTTTTGAAGTTTCACATTTAGCTATTTACAAACAAACAAAAACTGTGTCACTGCCACGAGAAAGAACTTATTATATAATTGAACATTACAAATGGCTCTTTATACCGTCGTTGACCATCATAGCTTTCTATTTCACAAAATAAATTATCAATATCAACACTGCATGTCTGAAAGACATTTCACAGACAAAATAACAGATTACAACGATTAAAACAAACACAAGGTACAAACACAAGCTTCCACTTCTTTCAAAACCTGGTGCAAAAAATAGCGGGATTTCGGGGTTTCATAAACTGTCTCTTAAAACGAAACCGAATCGGGATTGGCAGGGAAATACGGAACAAAAAAATTAGCCGAACATAGATAGATAGATAGATAGATAGATAGATACCAAGACGAAATCAATATCTTTCGCTTAGCGAAATCTAAAAATGTTTAATTAATTTTAGCATACGAACTTTTTAAATAACATAATATACAATATAATAATAAATTAGGAAAGTGATACGAAAAAACATTCTGTCTCCCACTTACAGTACCATGCTTTGAAACGGGAAAAAAGCAAAGTCAGCTAATAATTCTATTCCACCGTGTAACGTCAACACGAAAGTTGGAGGATGAAGATGATGATGATGATGATGATGATGATGAAGAACAAAATCGGAAACTGACATTCGCCTATCTCGTGAAACTACTATGCTAGGCTGCGGGGGCAAAAAGTGTAATTAACATTGGAAACTCGTCTATAGCAAAGTAAACAACTGGATATTTGTTGAAAAAACTGTATTGATTTTTCTTGACTTTCAAAATATAAATAACAAATGTTTATGTTGCAAACAAAAAAAGCCACACATACCTTGCGCTTGTCAACGCAAATAAAATAGACCTTTTTATGAATTACGTTACAACAAAACAACGTCTTGTTTTCAAACTGAATATTAACGACGTTTCATAACGATCAATTAGACAACAAAGAAACCAATATCACAATCGTGCAATAACTAATAACACACGTCAATAACACACATGCAGCAATGGTGTCCGTTGTTAGATATTAGGGAGCTTTAGCAATCGCAACGGCAACGAAGTCGGCGACGTGTTTAAAACAAAAGCTTTGTATTCTATGTGGAATTTGTTTAGAAAGAGTGTCTATCGCTTATGATACCATTGGGTAGATAATTACATCATTAACACGTTTGCACGTTCTATGTACAACTTGAAAAATCATGTTACGGAGTCGTGTTGACAACGGAAACGTGATTATCGAGATAAGTCGTTTTTTCTTATATAGATTTTATAGCAACTTGATAACTTTCCAGTCGATATAAGTTTATCAATTGAATTGTTTCTCAAACGAAAATAAGTTCTTCAAATTATTTTTTTTTTTGTGTGTTTGCTCACGTCGTCGTCTCCGTTGCCGTCGCAGTTGCTAAACCTCTCTATTAAGTAACGAAAAAATGAGTACAATAATTGCTTTAGACAACTTCTAACGGTCAGAGAAAATTAATGAAACCTTTCTGCAGCTAATATAACAATTCATGACAGCTTAACTTCCCTTTAAAAAGATATACTCAATTGAAAGTTGGGTTCTCGTTTTCCCCGGGAACACAAACGAGGTGATGTGCGATGTAATTTATGAAAAGGTTCTAGGGAGATATGTGCGCTGGTGGTGGTCGCTGCAACGAACGTCGAGCGAATTTGTTCCATTTAGTTCCCGTTTTGTCCCGATCAACATCCGGTTGTTAGAGGTATTGTCGATTAAAGCGCGTTTTGCAATCGAGGAAATTGTGCGATGGCCCAGAAGGGTCAAGCTGCGCGCACGTCAAGAAATACTGCGCGCTTCCCTTTTACTGCGCGCTTCTCCTTTTTACTGCGCGCTATTGTGTAAACTTACACTGCGCGCTGCCATCGACCTTTGTGCGTGCTCTTCGTAATACTGCGCGCTTCTCTTATCCCAAGAGCAATTTATTGCATGATACCTTAAGTGGATGAAATTTCGAGTGAATTTAATTTCGCGGATAAACGAAAAAAGGTAATTTTAAAAAAATTCAAATTTTGAGCACAATTTGGAGATGGCCTACTTCTTTATCTTCACAAAACAACTATTTATGTAATATAAAATCAAAAATATTTCCATCATTTTCCCTTGCCTTTCCCTAATCCTCAATTTCTTCATTGCCTCAAGAAATGTAAAAGTACATTTAACCAAGGACATAATACAATAGAAATTGATTAAAAATTGTATTTATCAACAGATAAAGACTTACTCTGTTGATAAATACAATTTCTAAATTTCGCAAAAAATGATTGAAAATTATGTCTGTTTTACTCTAGCCCTTAGAAAAACTCAAAAAATGAGTTTTTCAAAATTCAATTTCGAGTGGATTTAATTTCGCAGTTGGCCGAATTTTTATTGACTTCCCGTGGATTTAAAACCACGAAATTTATAATCCGCGCGAAATTTTATCCACTTATACATCTTATTTCAGTGTTCATTTACGTTTGATTTCCATTTACAAAACCAAAAAAGGTCTTACTGAGAAGAGCTGAAGGGTAGATCTAAAAACGTTTTTTTTTTTGTATCTTTTAACTTTGAACAGTTGTGCTCTTGTAAAGGAAAAAAATGAAAACAAAAAACGATGTTTTAGAGAAATTGAAACTAACTCTGAAAATACTTTGTTTGACTAAAAAAAACAAAGCGTGTTTCACTCTATGTCTTGATTACTAGTGTAAAACACACAAGTCAAACTTAACTCGTTTTGTAAACGGAGCTACGTTTTTACAGCAAAGTTCAATTTCTAGAACTCATTTTGAATATTTAAAATTTTTGCTTTATATCATACTTAATGTAAACATATTTCTGTCAAAATGGTTAATAAAAAATTCACACATTTTTCCTTTAATCACGCCATTCGAAAACACGAATTTTGATATGGTCGTAGTAGTGTGGTCGTAGGGAAGCGCGCAGTATTATAAAGAGCGCAGAATACTCGATGACAGCGCGCAGTGTAAGGTTACACAAGAGCGCGCAGTAAAAGGGAACGCGCAGAATTTCTTGAAGTGCACGCAGTTTGACCCTTCTGGGCCATCGTAAAATTGTTGTTTCCAGTCTTCCGTCGGCATGTGACAAATAAAAAAGAAGAGAAGAAAGCAAACCATACAAACGGGTGTGGCTATAATATACAGGAAAAGAGAGTACAAGGTGAAATAAATAGAGCACGGAAATTTATCTGTTTTATAGCATTTAAAAATTTACGTTACAATTTGTTTAAAGTACAATGTTAAATCATCAAAAAAGTCAATTGGAGCTGCCAAAGGGCCGCTTATTCTAGTCTGTTCGCATACCTACATTTTAATTCCGTTGGAAGACTCCGTGGCTTATTCTGGATAACAAAGAAAGTGAAAATAGAACATCCCCGTTTTACCCCATATTTGTTATCATCGCCGCTGACGCACCAACGTTTGTCTTTCCAAAGCCATATTTATTATTACCGTTGTGTTTGATCTTCCATCTCCATCTAGTTGATTCAGTTGACGGGTTTTCTGGACTTTCCCACCTCATAATATAATCATGTGATTCTGTCGATGGTTGCTCAACCTCTTCCTGGGATCCCCGCTTATTATAACGTTGTGATCTTGTTGTTAGTTGGCTAACAAGAAATGAGTTTGCTTGTGGTGGTGATATGAAAGCGTTATGCAGTTGGATGGAGAATACATTTTCACTGATGAGCAAGAGCAGCAACAAACCATACCATCGAAACTTCATAATGAAAGTTGAACAGTCCTGTGCAGTTGTAACGTTGTGGTGTACGCGTTGCCAAGATGAATATTTTAACTTAATGATACAATAAGACGACGAAACGTGAATTGATCAAGAGAAGACACATTCAATTATGACACGTTCATGTATTAAAGCTTTCGGCTGACGACAGCCATCTTCAGTGCGAGTACATACAGATATGAAATATTTTTTTAAACAAAAGCCTTTTTTAACAATTATCATAAAACAAAATATTACCTAATAAGGTAAATCAATACAAGTATAAAAATAACCACCTTATTAGAATTCGACTAGACTGGTGTCATATTTCATCAGGCTGAGCCTGTTTACCGTACAGTGGATTCTCAGAATCGACATTGCCAAAACAAAAAATTTCTTAGCAAGTAATTTGCAAAAAACTGATTATGCCACAATGAAAGTTCCCTGAAATCTAGGAGGATGTAAATTGCATACTGATCATGTATTTCAAAAAATAGGTTACGTCAAACCCGCTTAAAATCTAAATTGTGCAGAACTTCCCGATTGGGTGATACAAACTAGTTTTGAAGAAAATATTTAATTTTATGACAATAACGTATTCTCTGAGTTATTGAGTTTCTAAAGAATAATCATGTAATTTTCATCGTTTAACGCCGATATTTTTAGAGGATAGTTTGAAATTTTACATAGCCGGTAACAAAATTACGTTGTACTAAACTCTACGTCAAAGAAAAACACATAAATGCTATAATAGAGTTTGAATGCCAGGCTAACGGAGAAGGGACACCCAACAATAAAATATGCTGTAAAGAGCTTCATCAAAAATCAAATCTTAAAAATTTGGCTTCGGAACCTTTAATTCAGGCTATGACAAATGTTAACTCCGTCAAATGTAGTATTGGAATAAGCCATAATTAGGTCAAACACGTGAAGGTCTTCACAAGGTAACTTTTTAAGGGCTATCAGGTGACCGCATAATTAAAACCAAAATCGCGCATGCGCAGTCAAAAAGACGCTAATATGAGCTGAATGAGCCGTAATTAGGAAAAACACAATAAGATCTTCGCCAAGTATTTGTTCCAGTGCTATCAGGTGGCTGTGTAATAAGCCTGGAATTTGTGCATGCGCATTTACAGCCTGTTAGTTAAGGTTAAGACCTTCGAGCGTTTTAACTTAGTATGACTCATTAACCTACAAGTATATTTCTACTGCGCATGAGCGATTTTTGGTTTCATTTTATGGCTACTTGACAGCTCTTACAAAACTAATTGAATTTGAATTGAATTTGAATTGAATTCTACATTTGACGGTGTAAAAACGTGTCTGCTTTAAGTTGACCTTGCAACAAGTGTTCAATGGAAAGACGTCAAACATGTATGTTCAAACTGAAAAAGTTCCCAGCAAAAACATGCCCTGTGAGTGATAGGGATATTTGAACAAATACAAAGAAAGACATTTGTAAAAAAAATCTGCTAAAGTATGTTTTCTACAGATCAGTCAGTAAATTATAGTGGTCTGTGAAATCTCAGGACCCAGGCTAGACATGAACTTGAAATTTGAGCCAGCAATAGCATAGAAATTGATATAAATAAGAAATCGTTTGAAAGAAGAATCTTTCAGCCATCTTTTCATCTGCTTAAACGTATATTTAGCAGACTGGTTAATAAAATACACGCCCTAGCAGGTGACTGAAAAATATTCTTCCCTAATGGTTTTCTTTCGTTAAGGCTATCACGGGTCCAAATATTATGTTTACATATAATCCTGGTACTAAGATATAGATCGGATCAGGACCAGCCTGTAGAATACAATCATGGAAGGCGAATGAATAATTTTCAAGTCAGTTTTTATATATTGCTAAGGACAGCTTTATACAGCCGCATAATCGCCGTGTCGAATTAAATTACTTTTATTCGGGTAAAATTCGACAAAAATGCGACAGTCACTTTATACAGGTTTTGTTGTCGCATATCAAATTCGATATGGCTTTAGACAGCTGCATAAATGTCGAATGAATTTATTATCGTGTGTTTCTTACACGCTGTCACTACTTTCGTGAACTTTTTTCACGAAGTTCAATCAAGCTGTTATTAAATTCGACGATTATGCGGCCGTATAAAGTGATGCCGAATTTATGTTGAAGATTGCCGTTTTATTCGACAAACTCTACTGAACTTAACTCATGTCGCACTTAATTAATTTTTCACTTTATACAGTCGAATTTTCGTCGCATTTAATAAAGAGTTTAATTCGACGCGGCGATAATCATAATCATGCATAATCATGCATAATCATGCGGCTGTATAAAGCTGTCCTAAGATTAACTAGTGGCCCGATTTTCACTTCACCACTACAGTGTGTCCACCAAAAATGTATCGGCTCGTAAAACATAAATTAACATTTTCACGATTTGTTTCTTTGTTGTTTCTTTTGAGAAACGCTTTTGAGGAACGTTTTTTTACAAATGAAGGTAGTTCATAGAAGAATTTCTCAACAATGCATTTCTTTATACTTTTGGGAGATAGTGTTAATGATGATTTTTTTTATTGTTAATACTGATCAAAAAATTGATTCTTTTGGTGAAAATTATTCCCCCAGCAAAACTTGATTCACTTTAAAGTTTTATTTTCATAAAATGTATCTTTTTGTGACAATAAGCTTTTTTATTGCAAATATTTTGTTCACAATAAACTCTGTTGTTCCTCGGTTCCCAAAAGTAAAAAGAAATGCATTGTTGAGAAATTCGTCTGTTAACTACCTTCCATTGTAAAAGAACGTTCCGGTAATTTCAGTCTTAATAGAAATAACAAAGAAAATCTAAGGGGTGTTTATATGGAAGCGAGCTGGCCCGGTTAAACGGGCTCACTTACTTTAAGAAATATATGTTTTTATTCGAATGTGTTTATATGAAAACCGGGCCAGCCCGCCTAAGCGAGATCTCGGTTTAATTTGCCGAGATCTCGCTTCAGTGGGATGAAAATTTTCCATATAAACATCCACAACCGGGCTAGCCCGGTTGAGCGGGCTAATTTCATAGCATGCGCATACTATTTGATAAACAAAAAAATACAAAGGTGAGCCAGCCCGCTTCCATATAAAGGCGAGATGAAATTGTCTCGGCTAAGTGAGCCAGCCCGGCTAACCGGGCCAGCTCACCTCCATATAAACACCCCCTAAGTTCTAGTAAAACTTCTATAAAAAACCGTGAGAATGTTAATTTAAATTTTACGAGCCAGTACATTTTTGGTGGACACACTGTAGTCTGGATCCATGAAAAAAAAACATTCCTCGAATGTTACTTCATATATAAAAATACCAGGAATTTATTTTCGTGAATTGAAGGTTGTAAGTCTTCAACCATATCACGAATTTAAACTTTGTTTTAGATATTGGGGAATTTAATTTAAATATAACCGAAAAGAGTAAATGGAAGTTAACGAAATAGATTTTTATAAATTCCGCAAAAACTTCTTCCCTTAAGGCGGATTTACACACAGCGAATTTTTCGCTCGTGGACCATCGTTTTGGAAAAACCGATTGCGCAATAAAACTTCGCTTCATCGAATTTTTGGCCGTCTACAGAGTGGAAATGAGTTTAACTTTTTCGCTTGTCAAAAATTCGCTTGTGATAGACAACCAATCAACGT
The DNA here is from genome assembly GCA_027922465.2 of Turritopsis dohrnii. Taxonomy (NCBI): domain Eukaryota; kingdom Metazoa; phylum Cnidaria; class Hydrozoa; order Anthoathecata; family Oceaniidae; genus Turritopsis; species Turritopsis dohrnii. The sequence continues at coordinate 659,614 of BQMF02000026.1, forward strand.
ACACACAAATTGCTGATTCAGTAATAACATCAAAACAAATCAATCAATGGCTGAACAAGAAAATGCACGTGTTGGAAATTATGGAATTACAATAACATAAGATAACAACTGTTCATAAAGTAAGTAAGTAAGTAAGTAAGTAACGGGAGTTTTTAGTCCTTGGGCTTCCATCCGTAATGGTTGGTTCTTCCGCCCGCCGACTTGCAACTATTAGTTGACTTACCGCCAGAGATACGTATAGCATTGCTCTAACTTGCCCGAAGGCCAGTGTGCAGTCAGTCGATGGCTCCTAATGGGCTGACACGCTGCTTTTAAAGCGCATCGGAGTGGTGTATTGAGATACGACATGACTGGACTCGAACACGGGTCGCAGCGGTCGCACTCAAAGGTACTAACCACTACACCATCGCTGCACAAACATAAAGTGATGATGACATACGAAAGCATCTAAAAAAGTACTCCTGGTCATGCAAACGTAAATCTTTCACTGACAAGTGAAATTCTTTCGAACCCACATACGCCTTTCACTAATCTTCCTCTTAACGGATTTTCTATTAATAAGTTTTAAAGTTAATAATATCTTTTTTATTGCCCCCGCAGCGAGCGTAAGGAGCGAGGAGGCATAGCAGTTTCACGAGATGGGCAAATGTCAGTTTCCGATTTTGTTCATCATCATCATCATCATCATCGTCATCATCATCATCATCATCATCATCATCATCGTCATCTTCATCCTCCAACTTTTCGTGTTGATGTTACACGGTGGAATAGAATTATTAGCTGACTTTGCTTTTTTCCCGTTTCAAAGCATGGTACTGTAAGTGGGAGACAGAATGTTTTTTCGTATCACTTTCCTAATTTATTATTATATTGTATATTATGTTATTTAAAAAGTTCGTATGCTAAAATTAATTAAACATTTTTCATATTACTTTTGCGTTGTTTTAGTGAAGTGAACAACAAGGATTTTGAAGCACAGCTTGAAATCTGAAATTTTGCCAACCATACATTTTATGTTTGTATATGTTTTAGCTCTAAGTCTTTAATTCAATAAATTTTATTCAATGCACTGATTTTTGGTGGATCTTTTTAATTGTATGCAAGAAGAATGTGTATGCAAGAAAGCCATATTACAAATTCTTGTTTTTCTTCTTAACTGTCCTCCACTAGTGATCATGATCAATAAAACCTTTTTATATTTTTTTTCTTGCTATTTTATGTAAACGTTGGCTATTTTTTGTTTTGAACTAAAATTTAAAACGCAAATTTCTAATGGATTTTTCGCTTTAATTTTTTTTTTTTTTTAAAGTTCATTTCTTTAACAAATCTTACTTTGATTATAAAAAAAGTTTTGTTTGTGTAAAACGGTGAGGCGATTTTTTCGCCGCTAAAAGTTCGCTTCGCGCGAAACATTCGCTGTGTGTAAATCCGCCTTTTAGGTAAAGATCTGCAAAATACAAGATAAAAATTACATGAACTTCCATTTATCTCAAGATCTCAATCTACACAAACTACTACTAAACTACAGACAAAATCCATGAGACCTTTTTATGTAAATAAAAGTTAAGAAATAAAATAAAAAGGAATCTATAGAAATGTTTTTTAAATATTTCAAAAGAATTATAATGTTTGAAACATCTTATTATACTTCGCTTTTGTGTGTCGCACTTTTATTTTAGAGAGTGATATATTTAACTAAATTTTACGTAGGATTTCCTATATTGTCCGCGTAAAGCCGAGAACGTTTTTTTCTCTGTAATGACGTCAGATTCTACTGAAACATTGATTTGACGTCAGTTTTTCTTTTATCAGTACATACATTTATACGCTTACACGGGACACGGGTTCATTTTCGAAATAAAAACTGGTAAGAAATGTTTTGCCAAAAATGTATGTTGATTGCGAGCATCGTGCGACATTGTTCAGTTTGTTAAGTTTTTGGTTATGCGCTACACACGGCCTTTGGATAGAGGGATTATTTTCGTAATTTCGTAAGAAATGTTTTGCCTACAATCTATGTTGATTGCGGGCGGCGTGCGACAAAACGCAAGCTGAACATGGGTGGCGAGCGACGCCGCCTTGGCGCCTAGTCTTATTATACTAATTCGCAATTGTGCATCCCACTTTTATTTTAGAGAGTGATATATTTAGTTTTAATTTACGGTCATCGTCCTCTTATGTGCGCGTAAAACCACGTAGATGCGAGAGTCACTTTTTTCACTATTATTCCAAAAGCACGTGGCATCATTTGACGTCAGTTATTTTTATGATCACGGGGAATCATTGCATTGCATCCCCAATCGAACATGACGTTTTTGGGGAAATATCTCGAAAACCAATAGGGATAACTGACGTTTTTTGGAGTCTGCGATACGAGTGATGGGGTGACGCAAAATTTGGGCCTTAATTTTATTTGGTACTGCGGGACGTCATCAAAATCTTTGATCGACGATATCTCTGGAACGGTTGGTCGCAGCGAAACGATCCCATACACTTTTTTGATCAGTTTTTCGAGCTCTACAACATGGGCACACTTATCTTTGCCAATTCTTCATTTTATTTTTCGTGAACTGGACGTATGCTGAACATGGGTGGCGAGCGAAGCCTCCTTGGCCTCTAGTCTACTTACACTAATCCGCAATCATGCATCCCACTTTTATTTTAGAGAGTGTTGTGTTTTTTTAAAATATACGGTCAAAATCTTCTTAATCGTGGTCATTTTTTCGTTAGACCATTGATAATTGACGATTAGTATAATAGCACGCAGCGTGACGTCAGTTATTTTTATCGCATCACGGGGGAACCATTGCATTGCATCCCCAATCGAACGCGACGTTTTTGGGGAAATATCTCAAGAACCACTGACATTTCTTAGGGTCGGTGACACGGGTGATGGAGTCACGCTACATTTGGGCCTTAAATTTATTTGGTACTGCGGCTATGACGTCATCACAATCTTTGATCAACGATATCTCTGCAACGGTTGGTCGTAACGAAACAATCCTATACACTTTTTTGATCAGTTTTTCGAGCTCTACAACATGGGTACAGTCTCTTATCGAGATTTAGTAATTTGATTTTTTGTCACCTATTTTCGAGACGTTTTCGAAATTAAAGCCGTAAAAAACTTTTACGCCAGTTACTTAGTCTATATCCTAATACACGCTGTGCATCTGCTTTTTTCACGCTTTCACTCTCTAAAATTTCGGGTCGTTTTTGCTGTCACTTATTCATAATGGAGTGTCAGACCACGGCGGTTAATATTTTTCTACGATTAGTATAGGGGAAAACATTGCATTGCATTTAATCGTTTCAAATGTTTTGATTATTCGGGAGATCAAGAAACAATAGACAACAACGAAAGTATTGCGCGAAGATTTATTAATGTTTTTAGGGTAGGAACGCTTTAGAACTTTTTTGTTTGTTTGTTTTGTTTTTGTTGTAGAGTATTAATAGGGTTTCTGCGTCTTTTCTTTCAAATAATACGCGATTGAAGAAATGAATATCATGGTTTTTAATCATGACGGTCTGGGTTCCCAAAGAAAATCTCAATTGTCTTTAATTCACATTTCGACACTTTTACGACTTTCGCGTTTGGCTCTTATTTACATTGGGGTGTGGATTCCATGAACAGTTACAGCGATTTTAATCTTTTTGTTGTTTACCTACGCACAATTTATTTTTACTTCTGCATATATCGTATCGTGAAAGATTTATTACGAATATTTTGATGTGTTTCAGATCTTCTGATTAAAAAGTTTTAGCCGGAATACCTAGAGATTTTTAATTAAAAAAGTGAAGAGTGTTTTTTTCTGTATTGACGTTAAATATTTTTAATCATGGGGAACCATTGCATTGCATCTTCAATTTATACAATTTATGTAAAAAGTGAAAAAAGTGGAAGCACAGCGCGTAGTTTTTTTGGGTTTTTTGATGAATTAAAACCCGTGTTCTACACGCTGTTTTATACGGGGGGATACTACATTCTAAAAATTCTACATTCCAAACAATTGAGGAACTTTATCATACTAAAATTCATTATACTAAGCCTTTCTCTCTGTTCAGCTCACATCGATTAAAACCTGTAAAAAATTTTTACACGGGTTACTAGTTTTATACTATTATACTATAAGCCTATATTTTAAATCAACGAATTATCAATCAGTTTCAGATAGCTTGCTGAAAATGTATAAGAATCATCACCTGAAGAAATTAGTGAGTTTCGACCTTTATTATGCAAACTAGCAAATTCAAAGCCAAATAACTCAATTCTAGTACAAATATTCCCTAAACCCTTTCAAAAGTCTTCTGTGTACCCTTTTTAGACTTTTCCAATAGTACAAATAGTTTTAAAAAATTTTGAACTTGAAAATCTTCCTACTTTGACCACAAACTGCAAGGCTATCAGAACAATTTTCTTAATAAACATATTAAAATCAAAAATTTCAAAACAACATTTAAAATAATATGTTATTAAAAAAATAACAGAGGTCAAAATTATTATTATTCAAATAATAAAAAAGGAACAACAGTAACAGAAGAATAATAAGCATAAGGTATCTGGATTTCCGAAATCGATTTGTTTTTGCAATACAATCTTTCACATTCAAAACCTCCGGGTGCAATGGATCGAATATTTTTAACCTCTCTTTCAGTATTTCCTTGTAAAGAATTAGAGCACTATTGGAATCACCTTTGCCACTGAAGACAGCAGCAATCTCCATTTTTAGGTCCAACACTTTTGGGTGTGATGCACCAAAAAATTTCTGTCTACCTTCCAGTACTTTGTTATAAAGCATTAAAGCAACATCAATGTCACCCTTGCTTGTCAAACAATTGGCAATTTCGAATTTTACATCCAAAATTTCAGGGTGCAATGCATCCATTATTTTCTGTCTTCCCTTTAAAACTTTGTCGTAAACTTTCAAAGCACCGCCATTATCACCTTTATCCCTCATGCACTTGGCAAGACCCATTTGAACACTCAAAACTCTCTTGTGTGATGGGTCAAATATTTTCAGCCGGCCTTCCAATACTTCCTTATAAAGGACCAAAGCGCCATCAACATCACCTTTGTCTCTCAAGCAATCAGCAATACCTATCTTTACATTCAAGACTTTTGCATGAGATGAGTCGAACAACTTCAGTCTTCCTTCAAGAACTTCGTTAAAAAGCTTTAACGCACCATCGATATCCCCTTTACTCTTCATTGTAGTAGCAATGTTCATCTTCAAGAGTAAAGTATGTCGGTGTGAAGGACCGGACATTTTTATTCTGCTTACCATTACTTCATTATAAAGAGCTAAAGCACCATCATATTCCCCTTTTATCTGCTTGGCACCGGCAAGATTTATTTTTACGTTCATAAGTTCTGGGTGTAATGGGTCGAAAACATCAATTTTGTTTGTTAGTACTTCATTGTAAAGAGCTAAAGCATCATCGATATTACCTTTGTCTCGCATCAGATTAGCGATATTCAATTTCACGTGCAGCACGTTGGGATGTTTTACCTCAAATATCTTCAGGGTTTCTGCTAATACTTCGTTTAGAAGGACTAAAGCACCATCAATATCACCCATACTAGTCAAACAGCTAGCTTTACCTTCCTTTGCTAGAAGCGTCTGATGGTTGGAAGCTCCCAATACATCAGTGTGTAACGTTATAGTTTCATCATACAATTGGATAGCTTCCTCAAAATTAAAAGTTCTGGTGTAAAATTTTGCGATAAGTAGTTTGATGCCTAAAACAAGCTTATCTTTCTCTTCTAGAACATTCTGTAGTGTTTGATACAAATCATGTGCTTCCTTTAAGCCTTCACTATAATCAGTGATACATTGCACGGACCCAAGCTTCGTTTTTAAGTAATCAGGGTGGGAAGTTCCTAGTCTTTTTGACTGTTCAAGTAAAATCTTTTCAAACCGTGGGGTGGCTTTTCTCTTATAACATTGCCTTCTTAGACAGTCAGCAAGACGAGACTCGGTCTGATTGATGACATCAATGATCTGAGCGTTCAGACCATTTAAAATTATTACGCTAGATGCTTTTGATTCCTTATCTAACATTGAAATCATCTCTTCTAGAAATTCTTGGAGTTCGTTTAGTTTTCCGTTAACAAAGAAAACTTCTTCTACAAACTCGATGTGCTCTAAACATTTTGTTAAAAAGTTCTTCTTATAGAGCTGTGTCCGAAACATGTATACTATTTGCTTGTATAAGCTTTTGCTGTTTGAATAATTGACATTTCTTTTATCAGTTTTATCGAACATCACATGCAGTAGGTTGTTGAATTCTTTTAATTCGGTGTTTGAATTTTTTAACAGCAAATGTAGCGTTTCTTGAACAAGGGAATGGACAATAATACTGTGGTCTTTGATATTACCAGATATTCTTGATAAGGCAACAATTGAGTAATTTTCAAGCTTTTGGAAAATGTCCTCGATCTCAATGATTGTTTTCAATTCACTTGTTTCTTTTGTAAATGGGAGATTTAAAAAAAATCCTTTGGTGTTATGTTTCCCATCCAAGAACCTCATTGCATACAAAACTGACTTAACCAGGTCGCCTTCACCATCGATACATTTGAGTATTGATGCTGCTATTGTATTCAAAACATTTGACTTCGAAAGCAGTAGTGCTGGTTCTTTTCTGAGTAATTCAATGAAGAGATGAATTGGTGTTCTGTTTTGGTGTATGTACGTTACGCAGTGTTGCAAACCAAGTGGGTGACAGTCATAAAAGTCAATAATACTTTGAACTTCACTAGATGTTTTCGACAAACCTAACTCATTTGCAACAAATTCTTTTGCTATTTCTGGTGAAAATGACCGAAGAGGTACTTTCTTGTACTGTTGTGACCAGTCGTTGTTTTGAGATGTAATCAAAGAATATACATTTGGGGATTTCGGTAAGTACTTCTCAATATCTTTCTGAATATTTGTGTTATTCAATGTTGTTCCCTTAACTAAATCTGCATTGTCAAAAATAAATAATATTTTCTCATTTCCATCAAAGTACTCATGAACGTCCTTGATAACTTCATTGATTAACTTAATGTTTCCATGTTTGTCTCTCGAACTTATACCTAAATAGTCACTTAAGTCTCTGAATGAGGTTTGAAGAGAAGATGCATCAATCCACACAACATTGTTTTCAAAGTACTGCTCATATAGTTCAAAATACTTTTTCACAACTTGAGTCTTTCCTATACCAGCCATTCCGTGCAGAACTACACCAAGATATCCTTGAGCGTTCTTAGATGTCATCAATTCTTGATGAATTTGGTTCATCTCTGCGATTCTACCGATAAAGTTTGGATTGGCTGCAATGTACTCAAATCTTATTGATGATGGTAACAGACATTGAAGATCTTTTTTAGAACAACCAAGCTCCAATAGTGGTCTCTCTAGATACAGAAAAATGTTTCTGTATTTTTGTCTCCTGGCAGTAGCCATGGACAAATGGTTTACTTCATTACGGCCAATCTTTAGGCGGATAAGATTGGCAATGTCTGTTCGATCTCTTGCATCAGGTTCTTCATTCCATCCAGTTGCTGGTTTTCTGTAACCACAAATTGTGCGCAAAAGAACATGCAGCAGAGTAGGATCGAATTCGTCAGAATTAGTTTCCTGGTGTACCGGGTAAAGAATATCATATTGCTTTGGACTTATTACACGCTTTTTCAGCAACTTATCAATGGTTGATCTGTGCTGTTGAAGTTCTTTATAGAGTGTTTTTGGATCTTTAGAGAACTTCACGTGCAATTTTTCCCGTTCTTTACTTTCAATCTTTTCCAAGAGTTTCGTATGTGTACGAGTTGCCATTTTAATGACAAGATGATAACATCACCTATATATATACATAAAAAATAATTGTTAATTGTTTTTTAATCTTTACAAATTGCAGTAGACCCACATAAAGACTGAACGAGATCAAGGATATAAGTCTAAAAGAAGTTGTATGCACTCCAACCCTTGTTGTTTGGCACAAAATGAGTGTCAGCGTTTTAAAATCAAAAGTTGAAACGAGATGTTTTGACACTAAAATACATTATTTTTTTATAAGCATAAAGCCTTAAGCATAGAACCCTCAGAATTGCCCAAAAATTAAGCATATGCTAAGCATAATAGTGAGCCTCGTTTTTCATAACAAAGAGGATAATGGGTTTAGTGTTTTCAAGACTTATGGACCATGAGAGCAATAGTTAACTGTTATATATGTTAGATCATTAAGAATTTCTTAAGTCAGGGGCGGATCCAAGGGTGGTCAGATTGGTCGACCGACCTGGTAAAATCAAATCAAATTAAAAATTTTAAACGAGCTGTTGCACGCGCTGTGTGCCGATCAAATCTTCACGGGAATTAGCCTTGAGAAGTGATATGTCATGAAACACACTACTACTACTATAAGGACTTCAGCTTGTAGCCATATGATTTCTCCTTTGGGCGTTGGGGTGCGAAGCGCCATCGTATATGAGGCCTCGAAAAAATCATACAACTACTTGCTTTGTCCGGGATTCGAAAATGTTAATTACAAAATACAGAAATGACTATGATAGCGTGTAAAATGTTCAAGCCTGGTGGTACCAGAAGAGTCGTAGTTGTTCTGATGTCCTTCTTGGTGAGACATAAGAATCAACATCATGTTAAGCTTGAGCATGATATGCTATTTTCGTATAATATTCAAGAAATGTTAAGAAAAAGAAACAACAAAAAAAAACGACCAAGGATGTATGCCAGCTCAAAAAGTTAGTTTTGTTGGTTTTCATTTCAATCAGAGAAACACAGTCATGAAACACAGTCCATACTTTTTGATCACTCTCATTCGATAGTCTCAGATCAATAAACGATTTTTCCGGCTGAATTAAACTTTGGAAATCGTACCATAAGCGAGTAGGCTAAGGACCATGTTGCCCACTTTGAGTTTTCCAAGCCACTGCATTTTAACGCATTCCATTGGTTTAAAATCTTGAAAACAATAGATTGCTGAACAATTGACCTATCAAGCCTCGGTTAAAATTTCACTTGTAGTTTTGGATAAGTGACTTTTGACCGTGTGTTTTTGGAGCGATTGGTGCTTTGTCTTCCAGACTATAGTTTTTACAAATAGGTCAAGCTTATCGACCTCGTGAAGTGAATTCTTAATCGAAGTAGGTTTGAAAAGGTGAAAGCTGTGTTTGACAGCAATGATTGTTATATATTAGCGATTTACGAAGATCATTTGATAACAAAGTTGTCGGCACAGATGAGTCACAATGTTTTGATTATGTAGGATTGTGGAAATCTGTCGAACTTTGTCAGTTTAGACAAGGTCTTTTTTTTATGTACATGTGCATCGAAATCTTTACCAGTTAGTTGAGCAGAGGTTGATGGCTAAGGTAAAGCATTTGTTTAATTTGAATAGAATAATTTGATTTTGTGTATGATATATTTGATTTTTAATCTGTTTTGATAAGGAATTTGTGGTTTCTTTTCATTTCTAAAATTAAAGATGGTTGGTTGTTTATTTCAGTTCAGATACAACAGGATGAAAATTGACTTTTCAGATGCTCTTGTTGGTGATGTGAGAATTTTATTGTGCTTGGAGTTACTTCTTAATTCATCACACTATGCGTTACATACCGTCTTCGTGTCTAATTAATTACGGACAGCCTTTGTAATTACGGACATCAAAATGTAAACAAACATTCTTGTCACGAAAATAGACATACGTTCTTGCCAAGTTCACCACATATAACTGAATAAAATGTTTTATGAAACAGAGCAATCCAATAGACAGCAATTAGCACTAACACTTGAAGAATAATAATAGACCGTGAAAATCATAATGGCCTATATTTCAATACTCAGTAAAAAGTGTCCTCCCCCACTGTGATTGATGTACAAAACTTTATGTATTTGACGTGTTTTATGATAATTAACTTTCTAAAAGCATGATCTAAAAACATTTTCATTCCTCAATTCATTTTTAAACATGAATTTTCGACCTGTCGATATTTCATGACGGAGGTGGCCATTATTATTTTTTATCCGTAAATGTGGCTACCATAGTACACACGGAGCTCATAAAAATACGCATGATTCTCAAGAGGGCGCAGTCTATTTTAAATCTTTAAAGTTTAGAAAAATAAATTCTAAATGGCATATTGGTAATTTTCTCTAGCGTTCAAATAAATTTAATTATCTCTCTCTGAAGTTTGTTTTATTACAGTTTGGTTGACAGTACGTGATGTGCCGTGTTTTTAATTTACAGACGGTTGGAATTATGTTTTGATCATGTCCGTAATTACCAAGGCTGTCCGTAATTAGACACGAAGACGGTATCCTGTTTCGAGTAAACGTTTTTTCTGAGAAAAGCAACAACATCAAGGTGAGATGGTAGAAGTTTTCGAACTGTTCTTTAGCTGTTAACGATCATAACTATTCCTTTTCATGAATGTATATATGTAAAGTTGTTGCATGTAAAAAGCTGTTTGTTATGCATGTTGTATTGATATTGGGTTGGTTTAATGTTAGATTGGAGACTTTCTTCAATTATTAACTGAAATAATACAGGGTGTTGTACCTGACCGTGGCTCTCTTCTGCTCTTTCCTGCAGATGTCTATGGGAGAGTTGTTTTACTCCCAGAAATTAAACTACATCAACAGGGAAAATTAGACTGCTAATGGTATTTCACTTAAGAGTACAACCTGTTCTGTTTAATTCTATTTGTTATTATGTGTTTGTATCCCTAAAAATTTATGTAATGGGATAAAATTCAAAATTCAGGTAGACAATGAAACATGTAAACATATCGTTTACGACAGTAAAATGCTAGGTAAAGCTTAAATATTTTTTCTGAGATCGAAAAGGTATGTTATTTCATTTCATTATTTCCAGAGGTCATCATCAGAGTAATTTTTGATCTCGGTTAGAAAAAACGTTTAAGGTTCTGGTAACATTATTCATTAAAAACTTGTAATCCTGTTAAATTACCTTGATGTTCCAGTTTTTGTAGTAGTTCTGCTGAAAAATTTGAAGTTACTCTTTTTCATATTTCAAACCAAATATGGTTATTATTATTTCTTCAACTGACATAACTGTTTCTATAATAATTGCTACTTCAATCTCTAAACCTGATGATATTGCCTTCTTGCTTGTTACTGCTTCAACAAATACAAAAACACAAGTTTTACCTATAATGTCATCGGTTACCTATAATGTCATCGGTTACAGAGAAGAGATTGGGCTGTTAATTTAAGCAATATTGACATAAAAAGTAATGCTTTCAAACCAAAAAATTACATAATTTTCCCAAAACATATATATTTAATATGCATGGTTTGATTTGTTTTCTTAGTTTATATAATATTCTCTATCCTTGGGTGTACCTTTTTGTCCCCTTTGTGTATTGTTTGTTCTGGAAGGTTAAATTTTGTTGTTCACGGATAACTTTCATCATTAATCATAACCATTACAATTATTAATTTTTGTTAAGAGTAACTCAGGTAAATAAGTAAGCATTCAATGGAGGTATCGGTATTGGTTATGGAGCATAGACTTTGAGTTACTAACCTTAATGCTATATATAAGTTTATTTTATTTATTTTATTTATTTGGTATTGTTTTACGTTGCTAGCCTCACTCAGTTGCTACTGCGCATCTGCTTTCCAGGAGGGGCCACGGCTTAGGTTAGAGGCTCCGAAGTATTTGACACTCTCATGAGTGACACAAACCCAATCAAGGGCTTGTGCTCTTCAGGATGACCTCCTGCAACACCCGATGTATCATCTACCCAATTTCCCTCACATGGCATGGGTCGACCCGGCGCTATGGTACATTCACTCACGCATGGTGAATCGCCGCCAAGGGGAATTGAACCCCGATCTCCCGCATGAAATACGAGAGCGATAACCTTTATACTACGACGCCACAATTTGTTTTTAGAAGATCGATTCACCATTTTACCATTACCCTAGCCTTAAGATACATATTGGATTATGCATCATATAAATTGATCTCATATTTACACATCATAAATTTTTTGCAAGGTTCCGTGGATATTTTACTTTTTTTAATTCTTATTACAAACTATCAACTTAATTCTGGCTAGAAAAGACAAGTTATGGTGTATTCATAAACTGTACATTGAAACAAATTGTACTTGATAATAGAAGAATGAGAATTAGATTTACAATGTCTAACAGTGTACCCCATTTTGGAGTTCATCTGTATGAATTGATCATGATTTTCCTTTTCATTTTATGTGGAAATATTGAAAAGAAAGTATTGAAAACTGACATTTAAACGTGGGAGGCCAAATATGATTACCATCTCTGATTACATGACTTGTTTATTTGTAAAGTGTGGCTATGTGTAATGTCAATGTTGTGTTAATATTATAAATCTTAATATTGTGCTGTTCACAACTGGTTATTACACTATTGTATTAACCTAGTTGTGCTGATGACGCTTGATATTGGCAGAAACGGTACTGTTTTCCATGCCATTGTTCGTTATTTCTACGAAAATACTTCCTTTTATAGGTTTGGTGGTGGAGATATCTAATGTTCTGCTATCTTCATTTGCATAAAGAGGAAAATATGAAAATGAAAATAAGACAACATCGAACCATCTACTTTAGGGGAAGAAACTTTCGCGAAAAGAAACTTTCGCGATTTTCGCGAATTTTGGGCAAATTCGCGAAAGTTATTTCCGCGAAAAATTCTGTAAAGGCTGATTCGCGAAAGTTTTTTCTCGCGAAAAAAAATATGAAAAACAGCAATTCGCGAAATTTTACGAAGTTTTGGGTTAAAACGATATCTTTGATGATGAGTAGAACAGTTTAACGTGTGATTTAAATCACTAAACTTTTATGTTTCTTTTGTTTATTTTTTGGTTTCAAAACTATGATAGTATTAGCACAGAAAAGATTTCACTTTACTTTTAAACACGAAAACAAAAGTTCTCCGTTTACTGTATTTATATTTAACCCTTCCAATTTTTGATGTCATATAAATAAGACGAAGTTTCTCCTGGAAATCTCCTCCTTAGTATTCGAAATTTTTCTCATGTCTAGACAGACGCAGGCTTTTATTTATACACAACTTTGGCTACAAAGGTTTATTGTAAGAGACGTCAGTAAGAGAAAAAAACTTTGAAAATGAACGACTCACTTGTTTAGTTATGACGTCATTACTATATATATTGATTGTTATCTAAGGAATGCAAAAATTATTTTCCCACGGTGTGGTTGTAAATATACAAAAGAGAACTAAATTTTTGAAACTCGCCAAAAATTTTTTTCGTGATCTGAAAACAAAGGTTAGATCAAAGAAAACAAATTATAGCAGGTAGCCTGATTCGCGAAAGTTTATTCCCGCGAAATATTTTAGAGAGCTCCATTCGCGAAAGTTAATTCTCGCGAAATGCAAAAATTTCGCGAATTTGCCCATTCGCGAAAGTTTCTTCCCCTAAAGTATATTCAAGTTATTACGATTTGTAGTTTGTTTTTATTCAAAAGAAATTGAAGTTTCCACTTCGTTTTTTTACCCCTGAAATAGCACGAAATAGCGTTTTTAGACGATTCAGACTCGAAAATTTTCTTTGCCCCCCAACCATATCATAATCATATTTAAGGCCCAATTTACGAGACTTAGCTAAGCATATCGAGGCTCACTCAAAAAAACACAATGCTTATTAAAAAAAGGTGTATGGTTCTTCTGAATAAACAAATATAAAAATAAATAATATAGTTATAATAATATATCAAGTAGTCCACCGGTTCATGCCAATGTTTCACATACATTTTTGCCTCGCGCTTCGCAAGAGTGGCTCAATCGCTTGCCGCCTGCTTTGCTGCAGGCCATAATCGACAGGATTAGGAACAGTGGGTTTGTGATATTTTACTTCCGTCATCGGTCTCTGTTGTTAAAGAATTTGCTTTGCAGATTTCTGTGGGTTCTTTACCGTCTTTGGCCAGTCTGGTCGATCTAGGGTGGCAGATTTTTCTTCGTGGATGGTGGCTTGGAATAACTTTATTTGATGTTATTATTATCACCGAGCTACTCCAATACCAGGCAATTATATCGGATTTTGTATCTCAATTTCAATCTCAGGCTTGAGGCACCTACGACCCATCCTTGTCGTGGGATCGTGTATTAACGATGGACTCTATAATCGGCACCTTAGAGTAGAGGAGCTTCTCCTCTCATTGTTTGCTATTCTTGTAGAGGCATTGCTCATGTGGCTTCATCTTGTCCAGGTCTATGCAAGGGGCAATAAGTGGTTCGGGTCCATCTATCTCTAATCCTCAGGTCGGGAGTGGGCAGCCCTTTCGTGGTGGAACATCCTAATGGGTTTACGTTAGGTTTTGCTATTGGTTTTTCAGGTGAAGTTTTGCCCACGCTTCCTCTTAATTTGTTGTCGGCACGTAGTAACCCTTTACCTGTTTGGAAAGTTATAGCTAGAGAGGTCAACAAACCATACGCCTGGCCCCTTCTTGTCTCCACCTGTCACGCCGCTTTATTGCTCACCTTAGGTGCAGTCGTCCCTAAAAGACGGTACATATAGGATTATTTTGGATTTGTCAGCCCAAGGGCATACCAGTGAATGAAGGAATAAACAAGGATGAGTTTTCTGTTAGTTACACTAGTTTCAATGACGCTATCCATATGATTAAAGGCTTAGGTCCCCAATGTTTTTTTGGCTAAGTTAGACCTCAAACATGCTTATCGGTTGTGTCAAATTGAAGATGTTTATCGGATGTGCATCAACACACATTCATTTCGCATTAGCGGTGCTTCGTCTGCTGTTTTTGCTGGTGTACCGGATAGTACAATTCAGATCTTAGTACGTTGGTCTAGTGATGCTTATCATCGTCATCTACGTTTGAAAGATGACACCATTCAGTCCTTGTCGTTGCACTTATGTCATGCTAGCGCTCTCCGGCGTGTTTGGGATTCTGAGCTGGTTACTTCTGTTGCCAGACGTTAGCGATTGGGGGAATTTGGGGGTACAGTAGTCAGCTGTCCTTGTTGACAGTTAGTTTAGTCGTATATTAGAAACTGTGCTGGTTGTTAGTCAACACAGTCCAAATTTTTCTAGCTGCCCTTGTTGACAGTCAGATGCAAGTTTTTTATTAGATGCTGTCCTGGTTGACAGCCTAGCCAGGCTAAGTTTATAGCTGTCCTTGTTGACAATAGGTTCAGGCTTAGTTGAGATGCACTCCTGATATCCCTCAAACGCCCAAAAATGTTTCTTGTGCTTTCCCTCTCCCGGTTAACGGTAAAATAAGTCAGCAAAAACTAAAAAGTTACTTTCACATAATATAGTCACTTTTTGCAGAACAAATTCCAGATCAATAATGACCGAAAAATTTTGAAAGTTTTTCCGAAAGATCTGATATTGAATTTGGATCAAAACAATAACATTATCATATTTTCCCCTGGGACAAACACGTTTAATCCAAAGAGAGCGAAGACTGTCCCAATAAAAAGTGCAGATGACAGGAGACAGATCATGGCAACGTTTTCTATTGGTATTACTGGCGCATTTCTACCAATACAACTCTATCATGAAGGAACGAAAATGTCTTGGCAACTATGATCCTTAAGCTTTGCAAGATGCATTTTTGCCAGGTTGTTATCGTCCCTCACAAACTTCAACTAATTACATTAAAACCACTACACGTAAAATGGTTGACGGTGTTACACAATCGTATTACCACAAGCGAGAGGAAGCAAGTGGAAGATCACTTTTTGCTGCAAGCGATTGACCAAGGCGATGACAACTTACCCAAATTGTATCCGTTTGAAGATATCGATCCTTTAATATCGTCCGTCAAACCTGAAATCAACATCACGTCTCATTTGGAATTTTCAGAAGAAAAAAGTAAATCGAATGTCTAATTTAAAGCGTGGCACTAGTTGACGCTGTGAGATGTCACGACAGTCTTTGAAATTGACATCACAATTAAAGAATGAATGAGATTCAAAATATGAATGTTAAAAAAAACCAAAAAAACAATTGCACATGATCTCTGTGTCCCGCTCTATTTTAAGATTCTTTTTCCAATTTGTCTATAGTGATTCAAAGCATGGGATCGTAAAGCACAACATAAAACATCACACATACTTTAAAGGAACAAAGTGTTTGCGGAAGAAAGTTTTGCGGTTCGGCTGTTAACATTCTTTTTTATTGCCGGAAAAACATTTGCGCTTGTCAAACGAGAGTACCTTAGAGGGGAACATTTCGTCGGGAAAGTTGTTTCTTTATAGACATGAAGCATCGAGAGGCAATGATTCCATTGAAATAGTAGATTGACCGCATTTTCCGGTTGTTCTTTTGATAGTTACCACACTTTGTAAACAAACTCACTGACATTCGTTCTATTGTAATGTTTATATCTCTCATTTTTTGTCAGTGTCATTCATACTAGACAAAGAAAAATTTATACGTTTTAAGATTTTAAGACAGAAAAACTTCACTAGACAAACGTCGTTTAATTTTTAGTCGGGAAACTTTGCCGAAAACCTAAAAAATTTTACGAAATAAAGTAGATCAAATCACTTATTGAAGTTGGAGTCAATGAAACTTCTACAAACAGGATTTAGGTCGGAGGAATTTCTCTTGTAATAATTAACGAAAATTGGGATTGTTTTGAAAATTTTGCAGGAAAAAACTTTTGTGGTTTACCAATATTGCAATATTTTGCGGGAATAAACTTTTGCGATTTGAGCCAAAACCGCAAAAACCGCAAAACTTTCTTCCGCAAACGCTTTCTTCCTTTAAAGTAATTATGACATGACACATAATTATGAATAAACTCAAGAATGTTCCTTGTGCGATCCGAAGTTTTAATTAAGCCTGAGATCCGAAAATTTAATTACTATCATCAAAACGTGTTCTCAGCAAAATGGTCGAACTTACCGACATCAAAAAGATATTGCGTGCAACAAAATTCGTGATTATACTTGAGGGATTGTAGAGGTATCAACAAACCAGTAATGTCGTTCTCGACTTGTTCAAGGTAGCCCAGAAATCACCTGCAAATTATAAATTTGCAGCGTTTAAAGCCAAGTTGGTGAAATATGTTGGTCTGAATTAGCATTACCTATGTAAAAAACAATGTTAAATAAATAAATAAATGAATAAATAAATAAACAAACAAATAAATATAAAACAGTCAGGCCCCAAAACAGAAAAGGAAACTTGAAAAGGTAAACGAAAAGATAAGGAAAACATAAAACATAGAAGTTGCAACAGCACTGACATAACAACTTTTTCAAGGCCTTGCCAAAGAAGAAAAAATAAAGAGGAACGGGCTAAAAAAGGGGAAAAAATCTCAAAATGTTATTGTGATCGAATAGTTTGCAGTTTAATTCATTAGAATTTAAAATATATAAAATGTATCAAAAATATTATAAAATATATAAAATATATATAGGTGAAAACGGGATAGGATAGTGCGGCAAAATATTGATGCTTGAAAAAATTCCTAAATGGTCTATTTGCACCAGACAAAACGCATTTCCAACCAAAGCCACGGTGACAACCACATATGTCGTTTCAGTCTTTCGAGAAATGTAATTATAGTTATTTGTTATGGATTCATTCATGGTTTATGGGGAGTTAAAATCGTTGTTGATTCGTAATCCTTCGCAGGACCTTTAACACGATAGGTCATTATGATTTCAGAAGCAGACAATCCGTCCAATTTGACTTGAAAGGTGGCGGAATACAAATCTTTAATACACAAATGATCTGAGGTAGCCATCCAATATCCATCGTCGTTTTGTTTGGTAAATTGAAGGCTCGAAAACAAATGCGCACGTTGTTTCCCTTCCACAAAGTAGATATCCAACGTATTATTGGAATTCACCACATATTCATACTCCCGAAAGACTGGCAGGGCTTTGGTCGGACTCAATTCGTAAAACCCGTCTTCTCGATACAAGACATAGTCCAAAGTCTTAGAACGAGAAAACTTCACTTGTCCATAGACACGCTCTTGATGATTATTCGCGAGATGGACGATGCGTCGATCATAGTTCCAATGACCAACCATAGCGCTGAGCACCAAGGGAGCCATGTATCCCCCCCTCACTTCCTGTTGATATTCGTCTTGACCTGCTCTTGCCAATTCTTCATCGGATTGATAAAAACATGGCGCTACAAAGTTTCCCTTCCGGATGTTGAGTTTTGGAAATCCGTCTTCATATGAACTCTCCACCTTCGTTGTTTTATCTTTTGGTTGTTGTATCATGGCCAAGCTATCCATAAATCCAATGTAGTCAAAATGAGGAGCATGGGCCCTGGGTGTATGAGAGCGAATGATTTGGGAGCGTTTCAACGCTGCTTTTTGGACTTGTGATTCGTCCAATCGTAGTTCTCCACTCAAGACCTTGGCGGCCAATCGTCCCTGCAATTCCATGATTCCCATATACGGGCCCCGATACATTCCACAAAACGCCAAATTAGGTAGAGACAGATGTATTGTATCCCAACATACTGTCATGGGGCAAAAGCACTTTTCACGATGCTTATCATCATCTCCATCACTATTACTGTTATAATTGATCGTTTGCAATATCGACTCATCGAGATACTCCTCCAAATCGGGTTCGTATCCTGTGCAACATATAATCTTCGTATTGTGTTTCGGAAAGGTCCAACATTGCTGTTGTTCCTCTTTGTCATTATTTGTATTGGTAGAGGATGACCGAGATGGAGTCGTTTTTATTTGCAATACCCCATCCGTTGACGTCGTTTTATGATCAATTTCGATTTCTTGCACTGATCCATGAATCACTTCAATAGTGCCATCCATGACCAAATCCAAATAATAATCACTGATGACAAAATACGGTGGTTCATCCCAGTTGGTGGGAATTCCCAAGAGTGATAAGGCCTGTCTTGGGCCTACAATCGTTTGCAAACCTGCATGTTTTTTTCGTGCCATTTCGGGGGTCACAGTAATGACTTCTTCCGACGATGAGTGGACATCCTTAGGACGATGGTAAAAGGCCAAATCAACGCGTACAATGACTGTTGTAGCAGCATCAGTACTGTCGGGAATATACCGCGGTATCACCCACGGAATCCGTGAGACAATGTTGACCACTCGTTTGGCTAATTTAGAAACATCGACAGCAATTTCCGTGGCACTAAATGATGATCCAATAACCACTACCGTATCATTGGCAAATTCTTGATGCGATATGTAGTCTTGGGAATGAAGTAAAATGTTATTGTTGTGATTTTTGAATGCCTCCACAAATAACTTTGGAATATACGGTTTGGAAAAGAATCCTGTTGCTACAACAACATCTCCAAACGTTTTTGAGTGTTTGGTATCGTCCTTCAAATCAGTCCATTTCACTCGATATCCTCCATGTTGTTGTTGATGATGTTGTTGTTGTTGCTGAAGAGTGGAAATATGTGTCACTTGACAACAAAATTTAAAACATGTTGGATCTGCAATAAAACGATCGAATAGCTTTGAAGATAGGCTTCCATATCAGCAACCGTTGGAAAGGTGGGAGTTGATTCCGGCCATGGATGTTCAGAAAATCGACATGTATGCTTTGATAAATTGGTTGTCATTCCATTCCACATGTTTTGGTTCTTAGGTCGTGATTGTGGTCGTGATTTTTTCATACCATTGTCATCATTCGGTAAAAAGGTAGACCAAGCACCTCCCAAGTTTTGGGCAGCTTCAAAGATAGAGGGGCGCAATCCTTGTCGGATCAAATGTCGACTGGCGACCAGTCCAGAAGTACCCGCACCAATCACGGCAATTTCTAACATTTTGGAAAATCTAGGATAGTGATAATTAATGAATGAATGCGGTTTGTTCTGTATGGCCACATCACTGAATTTGAGATAACCTCTTTAGAAGCATAGAGAAATCTGCTAAATCAGACAGAACAGAAGGAACAAGATACCCTTCCATGCAAAACGATTTCTAGAAAATCAGCTGAAGTATGAAAAGCGAACGACTATATGACATTCTTTAAATGTGCATAATTGAATCGTTAAATGTTTTCTACAATACAATATTGTTGGTTCGTTAAGATTTTTATTCTTTTTTTTTTATTGCTTTTTTTTCGTCCAGTATTGTACAACTTATATTTGACATAAAGATACAATAAATATATAAAACTTTTATAAAATTTATAAAACCCATGAAAAAAAAAGCATAACATTCTATTCTCTAATAATACTGACTGTGTTTGAGAGATCCATGTCATTCATATCTTGTCCGGTGACAGTATGGTATGATCTGGACAGTATGGTATGATCTTAGACACAGTAACGTAGACCTTAACAAGGCAAAAGACAATTTTGTTTTGTTATAAGTGGTTGTAGCTGCAAACGAGGTGCTTCTCTTTTCGCATATCATCTTCTATAAAATGTTGCGCATTCTCTCGCCATTCCACCGTTTGTAGAGAATACCAAGGGCGTAAATGTCCCATTCTCAACTTGCAACACCCTTTCACCGTATACTGCTTTCTTCTCTTTTTCGTTTCTCTCGATTTTTATTCTCGCGTCCGAGCTAATTGCAAATCGGAGAAAATCGGAAGAATCGGAGTCACTCATACGCATGCGCTAGTTGCTGCAGTGAAAACAAACCGATTCACTACAGTGAATTTCCTAGAAAACGAGCGCTGTAGTAGTGAAGGGTTGAACTTATGAAAAAGTTCTTTAAGAATTCTTTAAGAATCTTCGGTACTTCATCTTGGAAAACTCAAAAAAATATTGAAATGGATACCAATTCAAAAATATACTCTCCTTCTTCTTTAAACAACTTGATGAAACATCATAATAAAAGCACGTGAAACACCGAAACTGCCCTGCCATTTTTGGTTAGCGAACGAAAACATACTCCAGATTGAGCCGATTTCGCCGGAAAAACTTTCGGACAGATGTTTCGAAAGTTCGGACAAAATACTAGCTAGCTGGAACCTTTTCCTTGTTAAAAATCGAAAATGTCATTCGAAGACATATGAAATAGTTACTAGAAAAGAAAACAACTGGTTGGGTTAATGTGTGAGTGCAAGTAATGTTTTTGGTGTCAGCGAAATGGGTCTTCCGGAAGGCAGTTCTATTCCCAAGGCATCTTTTGTATTTCTGTCATTTCGAAGCCTTTAAACATTTCTCCTCAGACCTATTTCCTAGGTGATCGTAAAGATCCAGCAGCCATTGACCACGAATCGGTTTGATAATCATCATCTCCCTAACAAAAAGGTTTCCTCCTTGTTGTACCTTTTTTCTTTAAAACCAATAGATCTTTGACAATCATTGTTTAATCATTGTTCACATCAATAATTAAAAGAAAATTTTCGAAAATGCTTGAAACGGAGAGAACGAGCAACAAGATCTGGTGCTGGTAAAACAACATTGCCCACGTGTCAATATTTTAAAGAGATGCTTTTTATAACTGACAGCGTCACAACAAAGCCAACAATCAGCAACATTCCTCAGAAACCTGATAATTTTACACCAGCAAACTCTCCTGTCTTCGTTGTGTTGCTCATTATTCTCCTACTCCGATGGCTAGTGAAAGCTATGATGCAGCAAACAGTGCTGCATTCGGGACACTGTCTGCAACCAAAACAAATGCGATGCAAGTAAACAAGAAAAGAGAAAAATGAAATGTCTGACTTGGATAGGTTATTAAAGGCATCAATGCAGCGTGATTTGAATACATCTACTTCAGTCAGACAATAAAGATACGTTGTTTTGTTTGAGTTTGTTTGAGGATTTTAAAAGCCTCCCAACAAGAAACGACTAGCACGTTTGAAAGTCATGCACAAGTCCTTAGTGAAATCAGGGATATCCTATCCCTGGTGAAATGCATGAAGATGCCAATGAGTGACATTTTGTTCATATATTTTTAACTTAGATGTACACATGTTTTATCTAGATCTTAAAACTTAAGCTATCAATTGTTTTGTCCACTTGTCCACTAATTCTACTTGACAGGGAATCTGTCCATCACCAACAGAGAAAAATTCTTTGTAATTTTGGACAATATTGATATGCAGTGTCAAA
Organism: Turritopsis dohrnii; assembly: GCA_027922465.2. Taxonomy (NCBI): domain Eukaryota; kingdom Metazoa; phylum Cnidaria; class Hydrozoa; order Anthoathecata; family Oceaniidae; genus Turritopsis; species Turritopsis dohrnii. The sequence continues at coordinate 681,646 of BQMF02000026.1, forward strand.
TTCTTTTCCATTCATCAAATAATTATGACGCAAGGACAGCAAATGTCTTCTCCATAATTCGTCTGCAAGTCTATAGTTGAAAATGCGTAAATGCTGTAAATTTTTTAATAATACTTGAAAAATGTACATTTCAATGAAAAGAAAGTTATACCGGCCTGAAAATTTAAGGCAGAAACTGTGGAATTCTATCATGTATCAAATTACTATAGTCACTGTGCAATACTCGGGCAAGATACCACTGACACGACAGATAAGTACCAAATTTCGGAAATTTTGATCAACTTTGTAGTAGGTTCCGATTTTCAATTAATCAAAAAACCTAAAGACAAATTAAGTTTCTACCCGGTAACTTTTTATACTTACCCTCAAACTTTATGATTTTGTTTTTGTTATAAACGCTCCCAATAAATAGAAAAAAAAGAAGCCAGCTAACAGAGGATGATCCTCCACCACAGTCAATGTTTGTTTCTATACCCATTGAAGTGGTGTGTAATGTCGTAAGATGATCAACGATAGAGAGTATTATCTTGTATATATTTTCTTTGTTATATCAGAAGAGTTAGTTGTGTAGATAGATGGAAAGCGTGTGGTTCTTTGAATATTAAGGTGGATGGTGACTATCCCTGTAAATTGTGGAAGTACCTTTGTATATGGTTCATCGCAGAGAACTATTCAGAAATAAAGGTATGGTACGAAATGGAAAAGACTTGGTAACAAATACAAAATTTTATTTTATGCATTTAAGCTCAAGTCATCAGCTAATTGAAATATATATACAGTACCAAATCATCAGAACAAAGTTGTGGTCAGTGATACAAGATCAGCGACGTCTGTATGTCGTACGTCTGTATGTCGTGCATGTTACTACAGATCATGACCATCTCTGTTGTGATGTAATCCCAGGAACCGACTGGTCATAGAACAACGTGTTATAAATATTTTCAATAGTCTAATTTTTCTCACATATCATGTCCACCACCTAAAAAATGACAGTGAAGGTTTGTCAAGAAAACAAAGGAAGATCAGTGACGATGAGAATAGCATGTGAATACCACTTACGCTGGGTTCCATCAACTGAGCTTCTACGCATCTATGGATAGCACTGTTGACAGATTCATCAAGAAGGAAATGCACCACACTGAAGTAAACAAACGAAATGATGATGTCAAACGAAAAATGTAAGATTTCAAAGTTGAAAAAACAACAACAACAAAAGAACGAGATAACATACTTTTCATCATCAACAAATCGCCACAAGTAGAGAGAAAGGTAGTGTGTGTCTACTTGAATTTGTTGCAACCCGAATTTACTAAATGTGCGAAGACGAATGCATTCTAACAATGTCTGAAACAAAAGAGAAAACGTTTCTTTATGAAATGTACGATAAAGAACAAACACCACAACCAAAAACCGTTACATGATGAATAGAGAGGAAGCACTTACCTTCAAAGCAATTTTGATAATACCAGTAAGAACGGAAACCTTTGAAAAATCCACACTTGTAAACACTTCAATTCTTTCAGAGAATAATTTCTGGATATTGCTCATTAAACTTGTGTCAATATTGGGACTAGAGTTTAGGAAGAGAAAAGATAAACAAACGAGTTCAGGATGATCTGCACACGAATCATTGGTCACACTTAACTATCCGCATTCATGAAAGGTGAAACCAGCAAAAATACTAAAGCATCTCCTTCGCAATTATCAGAAACTTAACTAAATACAAAACTTTGGTAGAAGCTTTGACATAAATTTTGAACGAAGAATAAACTTCAGTTAGGGTAATGAACGAACTAAATCCATCAAATAAAAGTGGTTACTTCTTTCCATACGAGAATTGGCCAGTTCTCTGATTGGGTGCTCGCGATATACTGTAACTATGTGTCCATTTACTGGAATCGGAACTGTTGGCTTTACGACTTCCTTCTTCAAATAACAAGCCAACCTAAACAAAGAAGTTGACCAATTACACACCTAGAGTAGATTGCTAGCTAGTATGAAGAAGAAGATCATGAACCTGGGTATCCATGGATGTTACATCTTCCACGACTCGCTTCATAACTGCACGGACCGTACGTGGCTCGATCGTGTTTAACCAATCACGAGTCTCTACACTTTTACGCATCATCTATGAAATAACACATTCTTCATTTTTTCACGTGATCAACTTCCTAACACTTAATTATTGAAACGCCTGAGATAAGTCCTCAAGAAACACACACCTGCGAGATTGATAAACCCTGGGTGCTCACATAACGATTGAGAAGTTGCTGAAACAATATGATTTTTTACATGAAAAATTAGTTTGCTTGGTGGTAATAAAACAGAAAATTCGAAGTGATAAAAACAAACTGTCACCACCTGTGAAACATTTTTAAATTCTACTTGTAGTTCCTCGGATTTCGTTACTAAGCAACCCTGTTTAATTTCATCGTCAACTGGAAACCAACCTTCTGTCAATTTGATCTAAGAGCAAGACAAGTGAATTGAAGAATGGCGACGTAAAGAAAGAAGATTCACACACACAAACAGAAAACAAACATCTCACTAAATGTCCAACTACATTATGACTGAAATCGAAACACAGACGACACGTGAGGAGCAGTAATGAAGGAGGGATGTTGTTTTCTTGACTGCTGTCGTAAGAGAAATCCTAAAGTATACAAAAAAAGAAAGTGAACTTTGATTGAGTTGTTCTTCACATTTTTTAAAAGTCGGAAATTTCAAGGCAACATTGTCGTGTGAATTATTCATATCACCATGGTATTAAGCGGCAGTGAAATTCAAAGTAACAGGAAATGGAGTTTACATACGTTACACCGTTCAATCAAGTGCTTCAAGAAGGCGACGGTTAAACCTTCACGTATATCATCTATACAAAATGGACCACGAAAATATGGTTTCATGGAAAACGCTACATCAGGATTAATGAACTCCTAAAAATAAAACAACTACACTGCAAACAGTATAAGATACCAAAGCGAAGTTTAAAGGACATCTCCATCTTCACGTGTGATCGTCAACAATGCGCTACATAACACTGACCAAAGACAACCTTACCTTTAAGTTGGTTAACACAAGTTTCATCTGCTCTTGAACAGCTTCTGACGTCTGGTGAAGTATATCAGCAGCAGATTGAGCGTCAGTCGTACGAGAAGTGACAAGCGCTTGTCTAGTGTCTGTGATTATACCTTCAAATGATAAAAGAAAACAATATATAGCAGCCGCCATCTTGTCATTAGAACTACAAGCGAGACGGCTGTCACCTGACAGTTGATCTTTCAAGTAGATGGAATATCTGGAAACTCGACTATGTGCAGAGAAGGCGACGATATTGGCTGCAGTCCGATCCATTCCTGATTCAGGCATCAGTTGATGAACAGAGATGACTTTACGGTAAAATCGATCCAGTGCTCTCACAAGTATCGTGTTGTTATCAGTTTTATCCTAAACCCAGAACACACTATGTAAATAAGACCATCCCAAACCGCATGTATACATTCTAACCAATAGAATGTTTTCATTCTAACCTCGTGTTCCAAACGCTTTCGAACAAACTTGAAATAGTCAGCCATATGATCCATAATAAAACTGTTCAACATCTCGTTGGCGACCTCCTTCAGCTTGTCCGAGTCACCTGAACTAAAAAGGAGAATGGCGCTACAAGTTGAATTCAGTTACAGCAGCAGAAATGAGTATGAAAATTTACAATTGTCTCGTCATGAACAATTCGTTGTAGGATGCAATCACGAGGGAGATATCGCCAAGGAAACCGTTACATCCACAGTCCATAAACTCCAAGATATCCTATCGAAAAGATGACAATATATCTTGAAAACAACGTCTCGTTTAACTAGGGCATTTAATAAAACAGTTGATTTTGTTATGGTACTGTGCACACGTACAAAACTGACATTTCAATATTTCAACATATTCTGAATGACATCCTATCAAGTAGTAGGTTTCGTTACCTGCAAAAACGACTGCCGATCAATGAAACTGGAAAGCTTTTTGGAAAGTTAGTTTGGCCTTTGGATTACCAGAAACGAAAAAAAAAAACCTGTCCAAAACATAACTTGTATGGTGAATAGAAGTGGAAATTTGAAAAAAATTCAAAACAAATTAGTCTGATTATCTCTTAGGTGACTCTGCAGTTTTGAAGCATTTTTTTTTTCGTTCACAAGGTGAACGTTTTGTAATTTCAAACTCTCGTGTATGAAGCGATTAAAAATTAGACATAAAAGTTATCTTATTCTAGGAAATGAGCGTCGCAGAAATTAACCCGATTGAAATTAGCGTGAATGGACCAAAATATTTTAACCTTCAAACAAATTTAACGCAATATGGGGAAAGATTTTCATTTATGGCATAAAATTAAGGCGGTTTTTTAAAGTCTTTCTGAACGTTCAAGGTAAAAAACATAACATCAACATTACGCATGAAGTTTTCTACGGATTAAGATTGTCATCAGTTGCCATGGAAACTCTGGAGCAGCTGCAGTGACCCCATTACCTCTTTTCCCTTGAAAACACAGTCTTCGATTTCCAAAGTGGACTATATCAGTGTGGGTCAAAAATAAAAGTTAAAATGTAAAGTTACGATTTTTTCCTTGAAAAATAACGTATTTCAAATTACCGTCTGATGAAATTAATGTACATAAAATTAACGCCACATAAAATTAGAGTTTATAAAATGAACGCAGATTAAATTTCGCTTTAATTTTCTGGGGTGTTAATTTCCTAGAATAAGGTAAAAAATCTAGACCGTTTCGTTCCTTACATTTGTTTATTGAACTAAAAGTAAAATTAGTTAATGAAGAAGAAAGAATAAAATTATGAATTTTCAATAAGCAACGTTAAATGTTCGCAAACGAAACCAGCTAGTTATTGAAGATGGTTGCGTAAAGGCAACACAGACGTTTAGACGAAAATCGACAGATGACTTTGTTGTGAAAATACTATGTCGGTGTGAAGGCAATAAATTGAACATAGCGATAACAACAGGTCTTAGATAGAGTAATAATTACCGTCGATTTTCTGTTCTCCAAGTTTTCATTAATACCTACAAACATGAAGGAATAACTGAAAAGAAATATCATGGATGATTTACCATGCTACATGATACTACCCTCGTCACCTATGCTACATGATACTACCCTCGTCACCTATGCTACATGATACTACCCTCGTCACCTATGCTACATGATACTACCCTCGTCACCTATGCTACATGATACTACCCTCGTCACCTATGCTACATGATACTACCCTCGTCACGTATGCAGTAGAAGAAGAAAGGAGCAGTAGTCATACCCATCTGTTCACCTTCTATATTAAGTTCCACCTGGAAAGAATAAAGCAAAAAATTGCTGAAGGTTGAAATTTCTGAAACAACCACTTTACGTCGTCAGTAATTCTCGTCACGTGTTTAAAGAACTAACATGGCGGCATTGTTATGTCAAACGTTTTGAGAACTTTAATTTTGTAATACAACTTCAAACCTGGGACCGAAGTTCTTCAAGACTTTTATCAACTTTGTCTCGAGCACTGAAAAGGAAATTTTGGAAATTGATTGAGGAGAAAACAAAATATCATTCCGATCAAGACAAACAAACAAACAAAAACAAAGACATACAGAGAAAGAAATTCTTCGCAAAGCGCACCAGCTGGTTCATCGAGTTTCAATAACAAATCAACGCACTCTGTTAGTTGCCTCGTGGAGGACTAAAGGAATTGCATGAAGGGGAAAGAAGACTTATAAGTGATGTGGGTTAAAGTTATGGCTGCCCAGAGTTGAAGATACGAGAAACTCTTTTGTAACTTACTGTTGGATTGCGTAACTGTTCTCGTAAATTTTCCATCAAATCGACCACAATAGCTTCGCAGTCTGAATGAAGTCCTTGAAAGGATGGCATATGCTTGTACTTATTCAGAACATCGCGAGCTTTTATGTAATATCTAAAAAACATAACTTCGTGTTGTCAGGAAGAATTTTATCTGCTGTCTGCATCAACATGTTTATCATGAAAGTATGAGATAAACTAGCATTTTTTCTTTTTCCTTTAAGAAATAAATAAAAAGCAAAAGATCAGAGAAAAATATGTTGAGTGCTACTACTTGATAGTTCATGATGGCACACTTCAAATGGCAGCCTTACCTAACCGCAATACCAAACTGTTGCAGTTCTATGCATTTTTTCAATCTGTTGGGTAATTCGAACAAAAATTGAAGCTAATAAAATCAAAATAATCAAGTCAACGATTCTGAAGATAAAAACAAAACACAAAAACGGTAACAGATTGAGTTACTTTGTGTAATAGTGTATGTACACCAGATAGCTGAGCAATATGGCTTCTCTTATCATGCAAAGCATAGTTAACTTTATCGCTAAACTCTGTGACAGCTGAGAGGGTTGTGTCAAGCTTCTGCATCTCATCCTCCATTTTACGGAAATCATTCTTCATCTGAAAATCAAAAAATTCATGAATCCAGGGAGTGGACTATATGACGTCATTTCCAGACAAGAATGATAACAAAACTTATATACTTCAATGAAATTTTGCACAGTAATTGCACTGGAAAGACAATTTTCACGAAGGTCAGTGTTAAAAAAACCAAAGGTATTAGCAAATGATTTTATAAATAGCATATGAATACACATATCGAAGCTAGAAAGTAAAGGTGACCTTCTTAATGGTGTCGGTAGCACTGATGAATTTATTGTAATTTTCGTAGACTAATGTCTGCATGTCACTGTCAAGACTTCGAATTTCTACAAGTATAAAAAAACACAGCAATGGTTATAAGCCACCCTTAATGAGAATTTATCTGTTTGGAGAATCAGCACAACTTATGCAGATGAACTTTTCAGATGTCTTAAGTAGTAGCACATATCGCGGTGGTAGAGAAAAGACAACTTACGTTTTATAATTTCACTTTCTTTATCCATAAGTTCATGCAGTGTTTTTTCTTTGAATAACTTTTCAAGATAGGCATCATGTTGAAAGTGTGCTTCATTAATGTCGTATGGGTTTTTCTGTTCTGTATCCGTCATCGTACCATAAAATGTTTTCAATAAACCACGCTTCCTTCTACGAGCGATATCATCATCATCCACTTCTTCAGCCATTATATTATTTTTTTAACTTAGTAATTGAGGAGAAGTAAAAAATTTAACAAAAAATTCAAGTATTATCATTCTTGTGCTTATAAAGTTTAAATAACTTTTTACCAAGAACGTTATTACAAAAAAACAAACTATAGACGTTTCGATATTGCTTCATATCATGTTCACTTTAACATTTTTTTTAAAAAAAAGATGAACATGCCAACTGTAGATCCAGAAGCAACCGTTCAGAAGTTAGTTTTGATGGTACTACCTTTTCATAGAGATGTTTTGTCTAGAAAACTTTAAAAAGGTTTGGAATCTCTCATTAAAGAGGCGTTCCCGATGGTCAAATTGAAAATGGTTTTTTGAACAACATTCAGAATTAGTAACCTGTTCGATTTCTTGGACACCATACCTAAATGGTTTAGATCTCACATAGTTTATGGAGTATACTGTACATAGTTTATGGAGTATACTGTACAGGATACTCTTCTCACAGTGGTAGGTAATATTTATACGCAAAGTAACGAGACTTGTTTTTTTCAACACTAATAGTTTCATGCTCATGCAATTATCAGTTTTGCGTCATTACTTTCGCGTAATCCGCTCTATCACATGTATTGAGAGATATCAAAATGAAGACATACAACACACTGTACAATAGTTAGTAATATTTTTAAGATTACTCTTTTTGTCACATTTGAGCTATCATATAAACAGTTCAATTTTGTTACATATGCCATAGCGAACATGATATGAAGCAATATCGAAACATCTATAAATAGAGAATAGAATAGAGTTTGTTTTTTCGTTATAATCTTTTTGATAAAATTTATTCGGTCCAAGAAGAAATTTTGTAATTAAATCAGGAAAGACTTAATGCTCAGAAATGTATGCACGAAATGAAGGACTAAATATTTTATCCACAATGTTACTATTGTTTTCTATTGGCAGCACACAGATTACATAAATAGAAACATTATTCTCCTTAAAAAAGTTCTTCCAATTCAGACTCAAACATCAAAAAGTGGTAATTTCAAAAATAACTAATTCATATGACATTATCACAAGGCTAGGACAATACCCTGATGCAAGTAATACCAGCTATTATGTTTCAATAAAATAAATATTAAAATTTCAACAGTACAAAAAAAGATCTTCAAGTTTGATCTTCCACATTAGGTCGTCGGCTATACACACTTGGCAACAGTCGAAGAATATAGTTAGTTTTCTTTTTGTTCAGTATTTGGTCAATTATGTAAATCTTTTGTGTTCCCTTCAACAACTCCATCACTTCACAGATCTGAGCATTGTCCAAATGGAGATCCTCGGAGGCAACAAGTGCAATAGCCTACCATGAAAGATTACATTGAAATTAAAACGTTCTGAACAGAAACTAGTGCAACTATTGATACATTTGTTAATGCCATAGAAACCACCCATACTGCTTACCTCAAACAGTTGTGGCGAAGGAGGCAAATTTGATGTTTGGTTCACAAAGAAAGGCAAAGTTCATTGAAAAGCAACTTCACTCATTTTGATAATGAACCATTGCAAAAAATATGCTCAAGTACAGAAAATCCCACTGAAAGAATTTTAGGCATACATGTACGAAAATTGATAAAAGGATACAAGTAAATTTCAAAATAATTTAAAACAGACCTTCCGTAATTCTTCCAAACTAATTTCACCATCTTTATCATCATCGAGAACTTCGAGCAGACGTTGTGTTTTGTATTCACTTGGTGCATTCCGTAATTTTTGAATCGCATCAAATAGTTCGGTAGTTGATACAATTCCATCTCTATTATGAGTAAACAAAATATACAGATTTGCTTGAGTAGTAAGCAGATGGCATGTAAATAACTTTCAGTTAAAAATTAATATAAAAATGGAATGTTACTGGTCTTGATCAATTTTTCCATAAGGGAGATTCGAAACTTCTTCCTCTAACTGTTTAAGGTTGTAATCTATCTTTTGCAACATACTATCAATACGTTTTCCAAGTCGACTACTAGCGACGTTCTCCTGCACCTTATGTTCAGCGTGTTGCAGTTCAGCTAGGTCCTAAATGACAGGAAACATGCAATACAGTGGATGATATTGTAACCTGCAGATTTTAATATCTTTGCAACATTAAGTACCTCCATATATTCTTCACGATCTCCTTTGATCTTGTGAAGTTCTTCACGTTCAGTGGAGAGTGTTTCTTTGACTTTGAGTATTTCTTCTTTAGACAGATCTTCATCTTTCAACTAGAACAAAAATTAGTCCATTGCATACCATTGCAGATTTTTGTTTCAAAAAGGAACTTTGAAATGTTGAAGAAAATCTACTTTAAACTTCAGGATTTAATGCTTTATGAGCATGAGTACGTTATTGCTACCCAAATGTCAAAAATGACAAAAAATAAACTTTTAATTATAAAGGAATCTTCTGCACAATCTTTAAGTATATATCTTTAAATTTTTGAAACCATAAATATCAAAGCTTAATTGTAACAATGTGTCCCTCGAAATGCTATTAGAACATAAGAAATTGAGAAAATTAAGAAAAAATATTGGTATTCTAGTGGTACACATGAGGCTCATAAAAAATGTTCCCCAATCAATTTATTTGTTTAAAGCAACCCACACCATGTTATTCTTTTAGAAAAAAAAAACAATTTTGCGTGCTTACAGTTTCTAGTTTTGAAAATTTTAACTTTGTTCTAATTTTTTCTATCAAAACAGGAAAATTTATTTAATAAAGTTTGTGTTTGTGAAAAGAAATCTTCTTGGATCTCTAATTCCCCCCCTCCAGTTAAAGGTATTGACCAGATCTTAAAAATAACCCAAGGTTTATTTATTTGATACATCCTTTCTCAAAATAAAAAAAACAGGCTATGCATGTTGCAGACATAACTTAATGCTTTTTTATTAAAACTACACATTGAACCAAAACTTGGGTGTCCAATTTACTTTTTCTACCTTGGTCAAAGTGATAATATACTTTTATTAAAATTGTAGAACAAAGATAAAGTCTGTGAAGTTTTTGTGAAGGTTTTTAATTCCCACCTCTCCCGCCCTCAGGGGTTGGGGTGCTGGTCTTTGGTTCTTAGTCTGTTCCGCTTTTTGTGGTACATAGTCTTTTTGTTTTTCAGTTGTTTTTTATTCACTCCTGTGTTTGGAGTTGTTAGTTGTTAATAGTTTATTTGTTGTATTTATGATGTAGTTATGATCAGCCTGTTATGATGTACATACTTTTTGTTATTTAATAAATGGATTGACGGGGGTGCATTGTTCTGCTGTCCTTGTTGACAGTTCAGTATTTATACTTAAGAAACCGTCCTTGTAGATGGTTTGTGTATAGATCTAGATTTTGTCAATTTGCCTTTGTTGGCAAGAACTGTCTTTGTTGACAGCCATATCAGATTAGGCACTGTCCTTGACAGCTAATTGTTCTCAATAATTGTTCTTGTTGACAGCCAATCAATTAAGAGTTTGTCCTTGTTGACAGCCGATAACATTAATATGCTGTTCTTGTTGACAGCCAATCAGATTAAGAAACTGTCCTTGTTGACGGTTTGTATCAGGTTCAATCACGCACCCTCGGATATCCCTCAACCGCCAATACATGTCTTTTGATTACCAGCTGACGCCCCTGACCGGTTAACTAACATCAACTCATAAAATATATTTAAAAAAAATCAGAAAAACTATCTATACACCTGATTTTTGTAAACCCAACCAAAACTTAATGAAAAGTTTTTGCTTGATTAATGTAGCAGTTGAACCAATTAAACTTTGGTTTTTACCAAAACAATTTTTGTGTAAATACATCAAGTAAAACTCTGATAAGATGTCAGGTTGCGGACATAACTCCATTTTTTTTAAATGATGATTTTTAAAATTGATGAACTTTGGTGATTTGTAAATGGATTTTACCGAACTTAAAACATTGTAAAATTATCTTTTAAACCAATTAAAACTAATTTTGTCATGCAATATGTCCGCAACTGAAAATAGAACATAACAGATCAGATTCAAAGAAGAACATGCCAACACTGACATTTTTGTGCTTCTACCAACTCAAATTGACATTGTGACCAACATTTGATCAGAAGTATCTGAAATATTGTCAGTACCTTTGGAAAAAGTCCTTCGACAAATTTTTCTAAGAACGATAACAGGTATTAATTTGTTACCAGACTTAGTTCCCTAATGAATTGGAAGGCCTAAATTCAATTGCCAAAAAGATAGAGAATTTTACCATCTCAGTAAATCATTTGTGTGTGGACATAACTTTGTAAACGCAAAAAGTTATGGCTGTAATATTTGTCAATTATTTTGTAGAAAAAAATTTTTTGAAGAAATTTATTGCAGATTTTATTTTCTATATGTTGTTACTATTTGAGAAAAGAAAATACAGGTTTAAATGATGTGTTAATTTTTACAAACTTAAGAATAAAATAAGGTTTAAGAAAAAGTACTATTTCCGTTCACTTTTTGAAGGAAAAAACTGTAAAAAAATCCTGTGCATATATGTTGAAATACAAAAATTAGCTGTTTGAGCTTGCCACCATTAAGTTCCATCAGAAAGAGCAACTTAAAACAGTACTACATGCATCATCAGATTTTCCCAGAGCCTCAAAGTTGGAAATCTCAGAAAACCAAATTTGGGTAGCAATAGCGTACTCACGCTCTTATACTGTATATATGGTGCAAAATAATTTAACCAAACCTACCATTTTTTCCTGTTTTTCTTTATCTTTTTGCTTCTTTTCTGCAGCAATTTGCTCTTCTTCATGCTTGATAATGTCGATGATGGTTTGACGATCAACAACTTCACCTTCAACTGCACCAATTTTAACTTCCATTTCATCAATCTAGGAATATTGCAACTTCAGTGTTTAGAAAATTTACACAAGGTTCACAGCATGATAATATTAAAATTTTTCTACAAACCCACAACCCACCCAATTAGACACAACCTACAACAATTACACTTTGGCCTGCCATTGTTATAATACAATACATTGCAAGTATGTGTTGGTAGAAGTATTGACAAATACTACATATATACATATACTACATACCAATCTTTCAGGGAATTGACTGATGGTAACTTGTAACTGCTGATCAACACCCATAGTTGGTCCCATATAAAGTGTCCGGGACAATAACAAAAGTGATGCAGGGATATCTTCATCCAAACTTAATTCCAGCCACTAAAAAGGAAGCAGTAAAATCTCTGCAACAAGAACAAAACGAAAACAAATTCAGGGTTGCACCATGTTTGAAATTTTGAAATTTTTTTCCGCTGAAAACAGAAACTTATTTCAGCCAACATATAAGCATAACATATTTTTTCAACCTTCATCACAAATTTCTTATCAAATTTCAACTGAAAAGTTGGAGACTTTCTGTCAATTAGTCTTGTGACTCAAATCTATTTCTAAGCTAATTGGCAATTAAAACTTTATTTATAATGTAGTCATGATCAGAGTGGTGTTAATTCCTTAGAACATCTTACCTTAAACACTCAAAAAGTCGACGTTTTTCTGTTTTAGGACTCGCAACATTTTTCTTTTTTAGGATTAGTGACTTTTTGTGCTCGCAACTTTAAAATATTTTCAAAAAGAATGTTTTGCTTACTTTCCAGCTCTGAAGAATTGCCAGCCATCTTTTAGTTGTATTACAACATCTTGTTTTAACCCGTAAATGATTGGCAGAAGTCAGTGAATGCAAAAAGTGGGTGCATTTTTATTGACAATTGGTGTCCTTCAATTTATGTATTTTACATGATTTTACCTGTCTTAAGTTAGATTTCATTCTTTCAATTGGAACACCAAGAGCTCTCATTCCACGGGCTATGCATGCCTGCTGTAGTTCTTCTGTTGTCAAATTGTCAATCCCTTCCCTTCGAATGATCTGCAGGAATGATAAAATTCCATTTTTAAATAAACCTCCCTCCAAAAAACTATACTTACTTCCAGCAAAGTCATGAAAATATATTTGACAGAAACGCAAATTAATTTTGCTATCTCAAGACATGAAAAATCCTACCTGGTCATCAGCTTTGAGTTCTTGTAACTTTAACTTAATCTTGAAGCGTAGAAAATTACTAGTACCAATCGGTGAGATCATGATAATTCGACATAACGCTTTAAGTTGATCATGTGGGATATTTTCTAAAGTTATTTCATCCTCAAACAATTTTGAATACTGCATTATCTCTGTATTTGAAGGTCGTTCTCCTTCCGATCGAACCTACATTTAATAGTAACCCAGAATATTAACGAATAGGTAGTTATTGTAGACCATATTAGATTATTTTGGTGTTGTTATGGTGTGTTGCAATTCAATCCATAAATACTTGCTGTGAATTTTTAAATTATTTTTCATGCCTTACAAAATTAATTTTTCTAATGAACAGAACATCTATCTGACATTTAAGTCAGACATAATGCAAGATAACTCTCTAAAGCTGTGTTCACATTCATTTACGTTTCCTGAAGGCGATGAATTCAGTCATTCATTAGGTTTTGTTTACGTAAAAAACTTAATCAAATGAGGCCACTTACATGTTACCTTCCTTCCTTGAACACAAAACCTTATGTACGATTGCTTTATGTACAAAACATTTGAAAATAGAATAAAATTAGAATAAGAAATATTGTGCAATGGTGAAAAGAAACTTTGCTTTTAGATAAAAGCCACAAATATTTCCAAAACACCAAAAGAAATGCTTGGAAAACGGTTGGGTCTGGAAGATGGTAATTATTATAATTATCAACATCCTAGAATGTAGAAGAAAAGATAAGAGTAGTGTGGCATTTTCAAGTGAAATTTTGAGTAGGTTAACTAATGTCATTTCAGAAGTATTCATAAATTCAACAATGAAAGATGGCAGAATACTTTCACGGCTGAATATGATGAAAGATCAGCAAAACAATGCACCTTTAATACAAAGTCAGCAAAATCTTTTAGTTTGTCGCTTTGTTTACTTTGCTTAGAGCTAACTGCAATTTCTTCAATGGTATCCTGTAGAAACTCTGCCATTTGTAATTTCATCTTCAATGATGCTCGTTTCTTAGATTCTTTGGATTTCTTGTCTTCAAATGTACTTGGCAGCATGTTTGGAAATAACTTTATCGCAACAGGTAGAAGAAACTCCATGAAAGGAATGATTAAAAACACCATGAATGGAACAAGTCGAAATAAATCAGCCACAGTTCTCAAGAACTAAAGAGAAACAAATTAAGTTACATAAAGAAACTAACAAAAAATGTTGCAAGCTGCAGAATTTCACTTACTTGTTTCCGTTCCCTTCTAGTTAAAGCTTTTCCATTCATAACTCGCCAAAGCAATCTTGCAGCAATTCTAATGTCTAGGTACAGCAACCTAAATCCATTGTAATAATGTTTCAATTCGACCATAATTCGTTCTGTCAGAGGTTTCTTTGCAGGCAAATTTGTTCCTGTTTCCTTCTTGATTTCTGTTTCTTCAAGACTTCTATCTACTTGAAATATAAAGGCTTCTTGAAATTTCTGACTCGCAATTTCCAGCTTTTGTGCACGCTCAAGTTTTTTCTGTTGATGTTCAATGTATTCTTCAACTTTACTTTTCTCATCAAGCAACTTCAAATCTTCTTTTAAGTCCTGCATATACCATGCTGAGAAGTGAAATGGGCGAGTAAAACAACTATCTAGTATTCTAGATGTCATGCATTTTAACTTGTTTGAATTGGAAAGATGGTGTGCAAGTAATGGAATATGTTGATAAATAGATGAATCTTTCTGTTTTTTTATATATTGAACGGTAAATGAGGAGTATCTAGAACACAAAAGAAAGAACTTTGAATGGAATACCAAACAGAACAGACAAATATCTTTCTCCGTGATTACTTACTCATTATTCTGAAATCTGTACAAATTTGAATGTGTTGAAGCTGAAAAAAAAGAAACCAAACCATTGCATATTTGAAACTTGATATTGTTACATTAGTGAAAACTTTATTGCAGATTCTTCAATGAAGAACATAAACATACCAAATGCTTGAAAATATGCTTTCTTAGTGTATCTGCGAATAAATTCATAATGATATTTATTATATATGAAAGACTTGTTGAATGTTCTTAATGTTCTGTGATGTATAATGCCAGCATTTGCTTGCACAAGATAATACATTATTGACTTATTAACGCAGCAGAAAAGATGCTTCTTCACTTATGTTCCTAAAAACAAGAAATATGACAAATATAATAGTTTCAAACTCATGCATAACAATGACAAAAATGTTGTTGTATTCATAATAAAGGTTGTTGAAAATGAACAACGTATCATACTAAGTACTATTTGCTGTTGTTCCTGACAAAAATATTTTTATCTTATTACAAAATGATGTTGAAAATATTTTTTTCCACAAATTTCATGATTTATCATACCTGGTGATTCTAATGTAACCATAGTCTTGTGAGTTGAACTATGTTGAACTATATTGGTCTTATCTGTTAAAAAACAAAAATAAAATAACATCAAGATCCAAATATATAAAATTTTCTGAATCATGGAGCGAATTAACAGGAAAATATTAAGCCCATCGCAGGGGAAATTTTTCTCGCTTTTTGCGATCTGTTTTGCTCTAATCGCAATCTATTTATCATTACTTCACTATCCAGTAAATGTAGATATCGCTATCACTACAAAATTTATATTTCTTCTTTCTCTCTTTAAGTGATTGCTTGTTCTCTTGACGTTGTGATTTATTTTGATAGCATGTTTCCTCAGTCCTTGGAATTCAGGTTGGCACTTCAGCCATTCTAATTCAGATTCGTTTACCTTACCAAAAATTGCCGACACAAAACACGTAAAATCCATTATACGTCGGCAAAAGTAGAATTTACATCGGCAATTTGAAATCCTTTCAATTCACGAAAAGTAGCAAACTCAATTCTTTCATTGTCAATTAAATATTTTTTAGCTCTTTAATGCGTAGTATTTAAAAACATGTTCTGAGAGAGTAATTAGGCCATTAATCACCAAATTTCCTGTTGCTAAGGAGAACGACTACCGTTGCTAAGGTGATTTTGAAATTTCCTTTGTTATACGCATTCATTTCTTCACCTTACGAAAGAAAATGAAAACGAAAATGGTACCAGTAGGACTCGTTTTCATGTTATTCATATAATTAAAAAACAGCTTAGTTTCCAACTCCCTACACATGCCTATCATGACAAGGCCTGTTTGTGGAGATTGAAATCTCTAAAACTTTGGAGCTTCCTGGACTGTAAAACTCAATCTTCTCTACGAAAGACGGTAGTAACCAAAAGTGCTTGGAAAAATCCCTGACTATTAAGTAAATTTCCATTGAAAATCTATCAAAGAAATAATCTCAAAGTTTCTTCCTTTCTTTCCCGCATAATTTTTCCTGATTTCTAAACGGACGATAAGTTCGTCTGTCTATAGAGTAGACACAAGTTTCCGTATGTGTAAATCAGGCTTTATACCCTTCCGTATAGTCATACTTAAAACGGCCTCAAGTAAGATGGTTGACAAGTTGTGGAACGCGAACTCGGAATTGGTTGAGACAAGCGAACATCAAGATGAAAAAATATTGCCGACGTAGCTTTACAATTTCACCATATACGTCGGCATTTAGAATTAAAAGGCTGCACTTGGCATTTGCTGATGTAAATGCTGACCAACTACTTTGTAAGGTTAGCATCACTTTGCTCTTTGTCTTTTACGAGTCTTAACGGTGCACTTTTTATGACGCTCCACATATAAAAAAGTCTATTAAATGCTAGAAATTGGTATCTGACTATTTTTGAGTGAGGAATCAAAAAATTTTGTTTCCAAAGATGTGATAGAAATGAGATGAAAAAGAGATCACATACCGTAAAGCGGATGGACTTGAAACAGCGTCAAAAAACGTTATTTTTCATGAAATAATGAATGAAACTCCGAATTTTTTTCAGATTCCGTTTGGAGACTATCTAGCGCAACATTCAATAGAAAAATTTTATTAATCAAGGAAGTTCTTCAGAAGCTGAAGATGAACAAAGCGCCGAAAATCAGTACCCCTGTAAAATAGCACGTCACGGCGATACAGCATATCGCCAAATATAATTTTTTTTATATTTGTAAAATAGAAAGGTCAAAGGGAGTAATTACAGAATTTTATTGAAAAATATTTAAAATTGACAGAAATATATGCCATTAAAATGTTTCGTTTTTTCACTCGATACACTTCGTCTCTTCGATTATTGCATAAATATTCTTATCAATTATGATGCAATCGAATCATTGATGTATGATAAAGTTCAGCCGATGGAGTTTCAAAGGTGGTATAAGTCATTTGGTAATTACTATAAGTTCAATTAATAGAAAGAGTTAATATCTAAGAATTGAACCTCAATGGACTCGTTTTACTAAGTACCATAACTGAATACTAATCAGAATCTGAACAAATCGGTGCTGCGATTATATCCTCCGTTCAAGGCTATGAGCACACCATACTGATTGTGAAATTGGCAATAGATGGGCTGCATGTCGTTACTTTTACAATTTCCAGGGCTTCTGCTTGCCTCTTTGATATATGGACACCGTTCCATGCTCCATATACATGTCATATGCAATGGTGCAATAAGTTCGCGTAATCTGGATGAAATGATGAAGCGCTTGTGTGGAAAAAACTAAAACGATGGATCAATTTGTGACATCTCTATCGAAATGGTAAAGGAAATTATATCTTAAACTAAGTAGTAGTAAGTTGGATACTCTGAAACAGGAATTTTATTGTATTATATTCAATTTACAATTTTTAAGTAAGTACAGTCGTGTAAACTAGCTGTAAATTCAAATTCATCTTTCCTTTCCATATTGTTTCTGAAACAATTACGTTATCACACGCTTAATGATTTTAATGGCTTCAGAACTTATTTTTTACAATCTTTTACCTTCTGAAATTTTCTTTACTAACACTCTCCATCACTTAATAAAAATGAAATTGCCATTAACAAATTATTTTAATTATGTTTTATACGCAAGTGATCGTAGATCACACGTTTTCTGTCTTGGCACTCTATACAACAACATTTTTGTGCAAACAGCACTGTTTCAAGTCACTCCTGCACGATAAATTTCAGTACGTGTACTTTGTGAAGCAATAACTTGAGATGACATGCATCGATTAGTTTGAAAACTTCGTTATCTGAAAGACAAAAGATGAATGGACCTTTTTTCAAAATTTCATAGTAATTACTTTCTTAGATTAAAAGTTATGGGCAAATCTTTTCACCCCGTTTTACGGTATTTGATCTCTTTTTCATCTCATTTCTATCACATCTTTGGAAACTTTTTGATTCCAAACAAATGAGATGGAAACATAGATAGAACCTTTGAAGTTCTGAAGAAGGTTTTTACATTTCCATATGCTTCTTTTTCAAATCACATTGTTCATCAATTCTAACTATGACTTTTTGTGCATTGTGTGGGAAGTACAAAAAAAGATGAACTTTTTGCGTTGTTGGTTTGTTTCCTTGTTTCCTTGTCTTTATGAAAAATCAGACAAGGGATGTATATAATGAAATTCTCCATGTTTTCCTTGGCTATGAAATATTTCACGAACTGAAAAATTGTCTGTGTTCTCGATCTTTTTGTTTTAAGCGTTTCCTTCTTTGCATTCGTCATAAAAATAAGTGAAAGTTTTGTTCTCAATCATACATAGCACTAACCGCAATGTGATGTCCATATTTTCCTTTTTCACTTGTACAGCTTGTCTGGTGATTTTGAGATCAATTTGAGATTTAGTGTGAATGATCGATAGGTCATCTCAAATCTGATCTCATTTCGTTCGTTCTCATTTTCGCAATTTCATCATTTGTCTTATTCATTTCTATCTAATGCTCTGTGGGAACCAGCTTTACTATTTTGGTAGGAATTCTACTTGGGCACTTCCCATTCCCTCAGTTACTGATTGGAAAAGGTGTGATATGTGGGATGGATCATCACAATAAAAAGATTTCATAAATCGAAAATTACCTGTGTATCCTGACTATAGTGTACTATGTCGTGGGTAGCGTGTCGTGTCGGACATGAAAATCCGTTGATAGGATGACATAACAGACTGTAACATTAATCGGTGAACATTAATCGGTGAACATTGTTTCTAGACATTGCTTTGAGACGAAAGTAGCATCAAATTTACAGAATGTCCATTTTGTGAAAACATTAATGTGATTTCAGATGTTCCGCGAATTGGTTAATCATCATTATGCTGAATGAACATGTCATAAATGTGAACAACGACCATCTGGACTGGAGTGATGAACGGGACTACTCTTTACTGCTGTTCAAGCCTTCCTATTTTGTAGAAAATTCCCTAATTTCAGGTGCAATTCTATAGCTGCTACTACACATATCAACCTCACAGCCTCCGTGTTGGAAAGAGGGTCCGAAATTTGGTGCTATAATTTCCTTTTCGCACCCCCACTCTCCGTCCAGGATGCTTTTAGGGTTTAGGGTAAGGATTAGGGTTATCTCCGTGATGAAGAGCCAACTAGCAAAAAAATATGGCAGATAATATCTGTATATCTGTCACACGTTTTATTTTCCACTTGAAAAATTGCCGTCGTATGTCCGAAACGTTGTTAAAATACATAGCTAACATACCATCCAGGGTGACTTCGATCAATTTTGCCACTATTTTAAAAATAACTTCCGATACACTAAACCATTACTTCTGAAACTTTGGAATCATTACATTACATTAATTCTTTTATTTCAGTGCAAAATTTCACATAATTCCAGAGAAATAACCTGATCTTTCCAAGAAAACGACTTGCGTCAGCTTTATGAGAAGCCCCAAATTACTTATAATTATATTTGGCAATGTTTTTGAAGCGCCATTATTACAATATTAACAGACCGCCATTTCTCATCTGCGCTAAATGTTCCACCGTAAAAGATCAGCAAATGTTAGTAAAACAAAAGATATTTACAACGTTCAAACTTGTGTGACTCTCATTAATACGAAACGAAATTAATATTGAAATTTCATTGTATCTCAAACAAAATTTTTGAGATATATCATTATGGGGATAGAGCACGCTTATTAAATTTTCTTCGGTAAGTCATTAAATCTCCCATGAGATCTGACGACTTTTCACGAAGTTCTTGCGAACATGTAACTTATAGCGATACAAAACATTAGTTGTTTTTTTTCCGTGTTTTTATAAACATGATATTATCGATAAAACAACAGTGAGAACCAACCAGGATAACTTGTAAAAAAAGGAGAAACAAAACAAAAAACGACAAGTTTCATCAACACATCCAAAGTTTATTAAGACATTTCGAGCATTCAACGCCCATTATCAAATAAAGAGTTTTACAAGGTATATATAGCTCTTTTATACAAAAACATAAGTGTTGTGAAGTGATAAATGTTTTCCATAAAAGGAACTAATACATAAAAAATAATCTCAAAGGGGTATAAATTAAATGACAAGCGTGATGGAAAAAAGAAAGAAAAATAAAGAAGTTAATAAAAAGAAAAAAGAAAAACGAAACTAATTATAAAGATATAGTGGAGCAGAATGTATAGTCCGATTTAAAACCGGATTTTCACGTAAAATAAAAAGAGACTCTTTAAGTTCTAATAAGTACGAACTGTTGGCGTGAGCAAGAATGCTAAATTCATCACAACCAGCTGTGTGTCCAGAACTAGACACGTGTTGGCGGATAGCTGTGAGGATTCCACTAAAAGTAGCTTTGGCAGTAAGTGCAGAAACGCCCATGTGTTCACAAGAAAAGCAGATTATAGCTGTGAAGAACAGAATTTCTTCCAGACATATTATAGTTATCTTTACCCTCTATACTTCACATATGTACCAAAAATTTGAGTTTCTAATCTAATAGAAGATTTTTTTTTTTTTTTTAATTAGTCGCTCAATAGGTTTAAAACCACTAATGTGTATTGAGGTACAAGGAGGAAAGGTGACGATGGAAATTACATTTAAAGTGTTGAAGATTATAATGAGAAGGAAAAACAGACTGGGGTAAAGAATTCCAGAGAGTGGAGGAGCGAGGGATGAAACTTTGTTGGTAAAAATTTTTTGATGATTTTGGGATGCTGACAGTGTGATCATGGCAATTAGATGAATATCTTGTGTTTCGCTTGAAAGTTTTTAATGCAGGGATGAGAGAAGAGAGCTCAGTTGAACATTTTCCGTAAAAGTATTTATAAAAGAGGCAAAGAGACACCACAGATCTGCGATGGGAGAGTGTGCCAAGTTTAATTGCAAGTTCATCAACTACAGCATTACAGATTCT
Source organism: Turritopsis dohrnii (assembly GCA_027922465.2). NCBI lineage: Eukaryota > Metazoa > Cnidaria > Hydrozoa > Anthoathecata > Oceaniidae > Turritopsis > Turritopsis dohrnii. The sequence continues at coordinate 703,071 of BQMF02000026.1, forward strand.
TTTCTGGATATGATCTAAAAGATTTAGAGAATCAGAGGGTGCACCACCCCAGATATGGCAACAATACTCAATACAAGGTCGAATAGTAGATTTATATTAGGTAAAGAATGGCATCAGGGCTGAGGTATGCTCTTGCACGAAGAAGGGAGCCCACCTTCATTGAGGCTGACTTAGCGATTGCCTCAATGTAGGAGCGCCAGGAGAAGTCCTGTGAAAAAGTGATGCCGAGGAGACGAAAGGAATTGTTTTCCTCCAACTGGGTGCCATTCATGGAAACTGATGGTAAAAAGGGATCTTTAGTATGATTTACAGATCAGGCCTTGTCAGGAGAGGCGTGCGATCGCACTCGCACGCCCCCACACACGCCTGAATTCTTCGAGGCGTGCGGTTGTTCGCACGCCTGTTTTAACGTTTTTTATATGTGGCGTGCGATCGACTGCACGCCTGAAATTTTGTATGTCTGCCTAATCTTTTACAGACAAGTGGGGGACGTTTAAACTTGTGAACCCCAAACACAAGGACTGGCGTCAATACATTAAAGGTTGACTCTCGCAGTCTTAACTTTTCTTGTCTGATAATGTTTAAACCTGAAGTCCTCTGTGGCTAGAGAATAAATCTTTCAATAAGAGAACTAGTGGGGTCGTCAAAGTATAAGAAACGCAGACAAGCAATCTGTTCACGAACGCATTTGATCGTACATGTAATTAACAATTATGAAGGAAAATCGCGCTTTCATAAACTTTGATCTTTTGAGAAAAGAAATGAAAATTCATTCATTATCAAACATTGATCGACTGCACAACATAAAAATGTTTCTTCGATAACTTTTGAAAAAAATGATCATTCATTTTAAGACGTCACGATAGTATTCCCAAAAGCTGTCAGCTGTCTTTGAAAATATTTAAGCAGGAGAAGAAAAAAATTTTACGTGCTTCATTCAAAAAAATATCTATAAGCAAAGACAGGTGACAATTTCTGTTTCAATATTGCGAAACATGCTGCAACGTGATGTGATATAAATTGGTAAACACGTTTTCGAATGTAAATTTCATATTCGACTTTTTCAATAACACATGAAAGAAATTATGTATCTCTTTTCCTCGTGGTCGATAACGTCATCGAAAACTTCTTTTCAAGAAGATTAATAAATAGAAAACCTTTTTTCATGAACAAGATTAATAAAAGCCTTTTTGATATACAACTGGTACTTTAAAGTAAACAAATATTTAAATAAATTCCGCTGCGTCTAGACAGTGCCAGCTGTTTTTTTACGTTACAAGAACAAATGTATATAATCTTTTTAAGCTTCGCACTCCATCACACGCCTAAAAATTAGATGGCGTGCGATCATCGCACGCCATATTTTTGAAGTTTTAAATTCAGGTGTGCGGTAGTCGCACGCAGCCCTTTTTCTTCCTGACAAGGCCTGCAGATAGAAGTTTGGTTTTTGTGGAATTGAATGTGACCAGCCATTTCTCTCCTCACTCAACTATAGATTGCAGATCAAACTCAATTACTCAAACTCAAACTCAATTACTTTGGACATTAATATTTTTAGAAAAAGTTAGAGGCCCATACAAGTAATATTTCCATTAAATGTTTTTTTAAATTTTGTAGTGTACGAAATGTTTATTTTGAGTCTATCCTAAGGTTCAAAAATCCTACTAATTATTTTTCATCCTAGGACTCAAAGGCCAGAGAAGCAAGCGTGACGTGACGTAATTTTATGTGACCTGACGTAACATTGTGCACTTCGGACATAGATTATAGGGAGAATATGATTGTTGGACACTGCTACAGACTAGATATGGGTTTTACTTGACTTATACTACTATTTGATGATGTTTTGGATAAGTTTTATTTCTTCCAAAAAATTGGTGGTATTTGAAGGCTAAAAATTATGCTTGTCATCCCATAATTATATCTACAGCCGCGAAGAGGAAAAATAAACATAAAAAAATTAAGATTTAAATGCAACATATTTTATGAAAATAATATGAATACATGAGAAAGAACTAAGACATGAAAAAATGTCACATGACCTGCAGAATTATAGAAAAATAGTTGTTTGATTGTCAATAACGCCAAAACCATTTACGTCCCTTTTTACCGTTTGGAGCAATTTGAGATAAAATTGGCACAACATCTGTATGAAACACCTGGTCAACAAAAATTGCATCCTCCTCTCGAGACAACGAACTAGCACTTGGTTTCCCCTTTTATCAACGACATTTGCCAACCACTAGTGAAACTCAATAAAATGTTTATATTTAAGCGTAATTACAGTAACTATTTGTTGCTAGCTGCAAAATTAATATTCAATTTTTTTATATTTGTAAGGGAACCAGTGTAATTTCTTTCCTTAAAACAATAAAAATAAAAAATGAGAAATAATGGCTTTCCAGATTTCAAGAAAAGTTTTGAAAGTTGGTTAAAAAGAGTGAAATGGCTTTAAAAAGTGTGACGTGACGTAGCAATATTTAATATGAACAAAAAAAAATTCAAAATAGTTTTGAATAAAAACTCTTTTATTGACTTGTAGGTAGCTACTTTTCAGCTTTGAATATGAATTTTCAGTTAGAAACTCCTTTCCCTTACTTAGTTATACAAATTATTAGCCAAAAACGTGATGTGACGTAACAATAAAACGTCCCGTTTGCCTGGTAATGTAATAAACAACTAGCTGTTATGTTGGGAAATTTTAATACTGGAGTCTTTTTATTTGACCTCTGCCTTGATGAAAATAGGTTCAAGGAGTAAAATACTGACTAGTCTTCCTTTCATACAGCTAATGTTGTAAATGCTTGACTTTTTAGCCTCCGTGGGTATGAAAAGTGCTATGATATCACATACCCTGAGCACCATGTTATAGGTTGCTATCAGGAAAAACTTATCAAGATTTTGGAACTAGAGGGGTGTGTAAACATAAAAATAACAAAGATTTGAACCCTAAATAAAATTTAGAAATCAGCATTTTGGTTGACATTAACAAATTTTCGCCGTGCAGGGCTTGACAAATCGTTTTTACAAGATAGTTTGTGAACGTACATAATCATTTTTTGTGATGTACATGGTTTTGAAGGCGTTGAACAAAGTCTAATGATGTAGACGTATGTGTATACACAAGGCATCAGGGTTGTATTATTATATATATAAATTGTTAGGATGTATGCAGTGGTATACACTATTGACCATCTTCGGTTGCCATCTTACTATCTTCTGCCTCATTTCAATACAGCCTCGATTTACAAGTAACATAAATGGTGGGGAAGACGTGGTGCTCTATTCGCTAGAACAGAGTGTAACAAAATTTGATCCGGTTAACCGGGCCAGCTCACCTCCATATGAACAGCCCCTAACAGTCTCTCTTGAAATATCGTCTTTTCAGGTGGTTGGTAATAAAATGTTCTTCATTTCAGTCAAGATACCAAATTCAAATTTGCGAATAATAGTCTATAACAATTTCATAAATTTGAATGAGAAGTTGGAGGAATGGCTTCTTCGAAAGTGTGTGTTATTGATTATATATCTGAACCAATATCATATAAACAGTTTTTCAATACATATCTAATGCAAAATAAGCCCTGTATCCTTTCACCATGGTTTACTGAAAATTGGGCATGTCGTAAACATTTTGTTTGCAAAAATGAGCCCAATATAGACTACATAGAAAAGGTTTATGGTGATTTAGTTGCACCAGTTGTTGATTGTGACAAAAAGTACTTTTCTGCTCATGAAAAGATTGATATGAAAGTCAGTGACTATTGTGACTACTGGAGAAACAGAAGCCAAAGACTTTTATACCTTAAAGACTGGCATTTACAACGAAACACTAAAGACAAGTTCTATTCAGTCCCTGAGTACTTTACCTCTGATTGGCTGAATGAGTATTGGGACAGTGATCAGACTCTCAATGACGATTATCGTTTTATTTACATTGGAACCAAAGGTACTTGGACACCTTTTCATGCTGATGTTTTTCATTCATTTAGTTGGTCTGCCAATGTTTGTGGATTGAAAAAATGGCTTTTATATCCACCCGGACAAGAAGAGTATTTAAAAGATTCATTTGGTAATTTACCTTTTGACCTGGCTGTTGATGTTGATCAAAAAGCCTATCCGAAATGGTCTAATGCATTAAAACCTATTGAAATATGGCAAGCAGAAGGAGAAACTATCTTTATCCCGAGCTGTTGGCACCATCAAGTTTTCAATGTAGAAGATACCATATCTGTCAATCACAACTGGATAAATGCAGCATCTATCGATAAAATGTACACATTTCTGATGAAGGAGTTGTGTAAAGTCAAAATTGAAATTTCTGATTGTAAAGAAATGGACGGATTTCATGAACAATGTCAAAAAGTGTTGCAGGCCTGTGTAGGAATCAACATACCAAGTTTCTTTGACATGCTAGAATATTTAACGCGAAAAAGATTGAATATTGCAAAAAAGTATGTTGACAGTGATGTAGAACAAGATGTTTTTGCTGCACTACTAAAGACATTACACATCTCGTCGATTCCATATTCAAGTAGCTCTTCAAAGATTTTACATATTGATGAGGAAGTTGAATTCATTAAGTTTGACTTGATCAAGTTGAAAGCCGTTTGGGTAACCATGATTTCTGACAACGATGTGAAGTTAAGTGTTGAAAAAATGAGGATAGATGTTGGAAATATCCTGATATCTGAAATAGAGGATATTTTACAGAAAATATAGAATATATGTATGTGTTTGTTAAAATAGAATTTTAAGAGGCCATTCAATTTTCCACGAATAGTCTCACCAATAAAACCCTTCTTTGAAATTCAGAATTGTCATCAATAAGAACTTTCTCAGAAAAGCAAACTGAAATTGTTTGACTGGCCTTTCAGTTTTTTTTCCAAAAATCAGACATAGATACCATGTAACATAAGTGTTATTCATGTATATCTACTTGATTGACAAAAAGTGAGGGGATTTCTGTTTGGCTAGGGAAAAGTCAAGGATGATTTAGGGAATATAGAGGTACTGGCATTGTGTGTCATTTCTATTTTTATCATTTAGACTTCTAATGTCTTCGACAAGTAAAGTAACATTAGTTTTATCAGGAATTGCTTCAGTTGGTATAATAATATTTGTTCATTGGGCACAAAATGATGACCGTAAAAGGTTGAGACTAGGTGTCATAAGAGATCAAGAGCGTCAGGAAAGGAAACGACAAAACCTCGAAGACTTGAAAAAACAGCAAAGACTTCAGAGATATTTTCAGGAAAAAGAAGAGAATTGAAAGTAAAATGTCATAACTACTTTATTCCATCCATTATTTGTGCTAATTTTCATGAATTCATATTTTAAAACATTTTAGAAGTTGGGATCATGTCTTGGAATTCATCTCTTCCAGTTTTAGCTACAACAGGTGCTGTGGTGATACTTGGAGGATGCCTGGCATGGAAAGTAAAGACAGAGGGCAGTAAACTTGAAAAGAGCAAGGAAAAAGATTTAGTGGAAGTTGTGCATCTAATCAAAGTTGAAGATATAGCACCATTAATCAATTCTGAAGATGATAAGGTCAAGAAAGCTGCGGAGCTATTCCTAATTCAACGAGCATCAAGACAAGATCATATAGCTTTTATATTGCATTGTCTGTCAAGTGAGGATGTAAAGGATATTGTGAAAGCAGCAACAACTGTTTACCTTTTAGCCAAATCCTCAGATGAAAATAAGATGAAACTATTAAATGCAAAAATCATCACACTTTTGCCACAAACTATTGGGAAAATATCAAATGATTTTGATTATAAAGATCTCATTTCAAATTGCAGAAGAGACTCTGATGTTGAAAAAATTTTGCTTCGTTGTATTGGCTCCATATTTCAGTTGACGTTGCATGATAATCATTCTACGCTAATGTTTTCAAACGAAAGTTCGTGTATACGTAACATCTTCCTCAACATATTAGGTGATCATAATTTTCATGTTTCAGTGGATGTAAAAAGATGGGTGACATTTGTCGTACATCAATTGTCCCAGTGTGACCTGCATCCAATCAAAAAATCATTACGAAATTGGGGAGTTATTAGGAAATCCACATTTTGTGTGATGAAAACGTGTGGAGATACTTTGCAGACTCAGCTATGTTTGCAAATTCTCGTTCAGTATTTGAACGACTCAGTTGAAGAGATTGTGCAAGTATGCCAGGAAATGGCTACATTAAATCTGTTGCCACACCTTGTTGGTTTATTGCGATGTGACGAGGAAGAAAACATTATCCATCTGTCTGCTGTAATCATGCATCATTTTTGTTGTTTTGATATGGAAATTATACGTCTTGGTGCCATTCCTGGTATTGTTAAAACTTTATTCACTGTCTTAAACAACACAGATGCAAGTATCCAAAAGACAATACTTCGAATATGCAATTACCTAGTTGTTGGAAGTACCAAATTTCGTAAACAAATGCTTAGTCATGGCCCAATCATAAAAAAGTTATCTATTTGCTTGGCTTCTGGAAACTCTGATGTTGTGTATGGGAGTTTAATGTTGTTTCATGATCTAGCGATGCCTGGTAAGTTTTCAGAATGTATGTGTTAACATTACTAACAAAATTTGGTATAACATGGAAAGTCATTAGAGGGTTTGCACATGACCTGGAAACCCAGGAAAATTGGCTAGTTCTGGCCAAAGTCATAGAAAAGCTGAAATAGCATTTTTTTAATTACTAGAAAATCAGGGGAAAATTTCTCTATGTCAAGATTTTTTTTTACCACACAGATTAACACCTGAAGCCTGTGTCTCTTGAAGTTCAGTCTTCAGTTATAATTGGATTTCATTCAATTAATGTTACAAAGAACTAAGTATGAATTGTTAAGTGGCAAATCCAGAGGGTTTTTGACAATGTTGAGCCGTTATGGGCGCCCAAAAAATGTGCCCAAAAAAATTTGCCCAAAAAATTTAAGTTAAAGGGCTTTTAAGGGGTTTGTTTGCTGATTTAAGGTTATTTAAGGGAATTGATATCGAACATTATCTCTCTCCTTCGCAGTTCTAAAATATTGATACAATGACAAGAAGAAAAGGAAGTAAAAATAGAGAGTCGAGCACTTTGTTTATTTTTCTTGATGAAATTCGTAAATTTCACCTGTTTGACACTAAACCATGCATTCAGTATATATAAGAAAACGTTATGCCCAAAAAACTTCTGGATTCGGCACTGATTAATACTTTAATATTAGTTCATTATTACTGTACACGATACTAAATTTCCAGTTAAAGCCTTAATTTAACATTAGATCACAGAAAATGTTTTAATAATTGTTTTTTTTATGTTTTTAGCAGTATTTATTATCTTTGCAGTACACTGTATATTATCACCATTTGAACTGATTTGATTCAGGTAAACAAGCTGTTTTAAAATTAATTCAAGCAAATCCTGAGATCGTAAAGTCATTGGTTACATTGTCGTTATCAAGCAGAGGAGAGATAGTGCAGTTAATTGCCGAAACACTTGGTTTTATATGTTCTTGTGGTGAGTGAAAATTCATTCATTTATTCCAATAGGTACTATTATCAATGAGAATTGCAAATTGATGATATTTTGCCTGACCCTTCTATTCAAGAACAATTCCAACCAACAATTCCGAGCGGTTTCCAATCTCTCCAATAGTTATTCTCTATTGTGTCCTTTAGAGTCATTGCATTCTCTGATCTTACGGCATAATGTAGTGGCTGCTATTTTGCATTTCGCCAAAAGTGGTGATGTAGCTGTACAGTTTTGGGCATCAGCCTTGCTACTAAATCTTTCAATGATATCCGAAGAAGTGAAGGAGACTATCATTCGAAGTGGAGGTGTAAACATATTGCTGGAGATGGCTGTAAGTGGTGATGAGGTGGAATTGCCTGATATTGCCACCAATGCAACTAAAACACTTGTTATACTGGGTTTCATAGGTATGTTGTTCTTTCTTTTGAAAAAACACTTTTCAAAAGGTTCTGTTAAAGAGTTGAAGCAAGATTTATGTAAAATAAAAAAAGATTGCTAAAAAGGCCACCTATAAAATGAATCTTTAAATGAGTTGTTTTGTTATGCATTGGTATAAAAAATATAAAAATAATTCAAACAAACCACCATTTAGTTTTCTTTTGAATTATCTAGAGGCAGTGATAGAAGTGCAGTTGGTATCAGGAGATGATGGCAGCATAATAATTGATGGGACAGAACACTGCCCAGGAAAGGCTGGTATTAATTATGTCTCTCTGGATTTCATTAACTACAAGTATTCTAAAGGATATGTGATACAGCCGAAGGATTTCCAAAGCTTTATTAGTCACCATTTTGAATCAATGAAATCTGATCCCATCTTTGCAATAACACAAGGTCCATGCACTGTCTTTAGTTCAGGTATGTCACTTTTCACACATAACTGTTTGGTATCCTCAACAAAATATTTTAAGTTCTAAACGTTTTCATCTTAGAATTGTTTGATTTTTAAAATACTGCAGGCATTTTGAAAAATCAACTCAAGTAGAAAAATACACAAATCTTTAAAATTCAATGTTTAGAAGAAGAAATTCCCAATACTCTACGAAAATACCACAAAGATGATGATGCCCGTTATTTGGTTTCTCCATCGTGGTCCTTAATCTCAATTCATAGCATGGTGAAGGAAGTCAAGTTTGGTGTGGGAAATCTTAAAATGATATCCGAAATTCCTATTAGAGATTTCATCAGCAATGTCTTGAAGGAAAACTTTACGGACCCTTTGATTGATGTTCTGTTAAGTACTCCACCTTCAAGCACACACAGCAAAGCAGAGGAGTTGGAGTTAATTGAAATATTGGCACGACACTCATATCAAAGGAGAAGTATGTTCTATTGCTTATTGAAATAACAAATAAAATTATTTCCCAGTTCTTCCTTAAAATTATACAAACTTTCCATTCATTTTAGGCATTGTTAGAACAGCTGGTTTTCTTGAATATCTCCATGAGCTGATTTGGATTGTGTCTTCTCTGAAACCAAATAAACTTTCTGACCCTGATAATTTCACTAATGTTTCCCACTGTATTGTTGCATTGAAAATATTGCACGCTTGTAGTATTGACAAATCTTTAACAAAAGAATTGGCTAGTCGTGGTCTGATTACAGCTCTGCAAGTGTTGTTATTATCTATTGCACCTACTATAATAAGCAAAGAAACTGACAATATACTGAAAGGCAACATGAAAGTCTTACACAAAGAACAGAAACCTGCTTGGTTTGATTTTACAGAACCACTAAAAGAAGATCAGAATCTTGAGAAGGATTTAGCAGATGAATTCAATACTGCAGCATCAAACTGTGATATTGATATGTCATATCTTGGTCAGTTAGATATAAACATAACTGATTCTAATGATGATTTATTCCATGTCGAGCAAGAAGAAAATGATGCTTTTCCTGAACCTTCTCCTAGTGAATCTCGACCTAGAACAGTTACTTATGCAGAAAATGTGGAATATATTAACGAGGATAGATTCAACAGATCAGAAGATTCCTCCAACACTCCACAAAGTCAATTTCGTATGAGAACTGACTCATTTATTCTAAGATCTGATTCTCGAAATGTTCATTTAGAAAATTATCGTAGCCAGTCTGCTCTTGATCAGTCAGTTAATGTGGAAGTAAGTTTGTCACGTGACTCATCTCCAACGAGAATGGCTGCTGGTCGTCAAATTTCTGCAGACCATCAGCAAATGCGGCGTATCTCAAGAAGTATGAGCATTTCTTTGCAGCAGGCCAAATCTGAAGAAACTGTTTCAGAATTGGTGAATCTCAGTGATGTTATAAAGCAACTTGTTAAACATTCAGCTGTTATTATATATCATATGGTTCATAATAGTGATGAAAGGACACTATGTCAGATCTTTTCATCCAGTATTCTTCAACTCTTGCACAATATTCTTGGGTGTTTGACTGGCTCTTTCAGAACTAGGATTGGCTTGGCTATATCTGCATCCATTTCCTATGCTTTTGCTGCTCTACAAGCTTCTACACCACTAGTTGGTGAGTATTTTCTGTTTCATTCCATTTTTGATGACAGGTTCAATAAATAGAAGAAGGTTTGTTACCTTGTCATCTATTTTCTTAAGTGGAGGACTCGCCCGATGTGTATTTGCAACTTTGTGCCTCACCAAGAAGCTGCATAATGAGTGCAAATAAGTTAGAGGTATCCAATGAGAATTGGTTTTTCGAAACTGTTTGTGGAAGTCAACCTGTTGGTCAGAGTTTATATGAGGAAACGCAAAGTAGTCCTGCTGGCTGGTATTATGAAGTTGTTGTTTTGACTGATGGGATTTTGCAAGTTGGTATGTTTATAACTCATTTTTGCATTATGCTTGCTTATACTATGATTTTGCTAAGATTATGATTATGATTGAGTAACCAAGTCAAAAAGAATGCCTCACAATCTTTGATTTTGAATATACACACTATCACATTTGCATTCTGTCACATTTAATATTGCTATTGCTACATTCATCTGATCAAATAGTTTAAATTGTTTTCGTAGGATGGGCAAATGAAAAGTGTACGTTTAATCCTGAAAAAGGTATAGGAGTTGGTGACAACTACGATTCATATGGATATGATGGTGCACGTTGTAAAATATGGAATGGACCTTCACGAGATATTATTCAAAACAATGATTATGGAATGTATGTGGAAATTCGTCTCATTTCATTTTAGATTCATTTTTCCTACTTTTTAGTCTGATTTGGAGCTTTACATTCCTTATGTTTGGCTTAAAACTTACTTTCTATAGTGAATGGCAAGCCGGAGATGTTATCAGTGTTTTGTTATCATGGGATGGTATGTTATCGTTTTGGTTAAATGGGAAAGATCTGGGTGAAGCTAAAGTAACAATTGACACAGAAAAGTTATGGTATCCTGCTGTATCATTATCAATTGATCAACATTGCATGTTTCTTTTCAAAGAATCTTCCCTTAGGTGATTTTATGTTAATTTTTTCTATTGCTGATCATTTTGTTCAGCCATAAATTTGAAATTTATTTTGAAGGCACTCACGTCCAATTGGCTACGTCACATTGAATGAAGTATACTCTCGCCAATTTCACAATATTGAAAATCCAAAATCAAATCTCAAGAACACTTTTGTTGATAAACTGGAAACTGAATGTAAGTCTTGATTATTATGCCGATCAGTGAGTTTGCGATTATCTTTTCTTGCTATAATACACAGGTTTCAAAATAAAACGTTCCGTAAATTATATATATAGAATTCACCGAATGAATTTTTTTCAAGTAAAAATCAAAAGTGAAATCGGTGCCAGAAACAAAACTATGAGTATAAGCGAGCATTCCATCAAGTATTTTAAGTTATTCAGTAAACAAGCTTTAAATCAATACCTTACCTTGAGAAAGAAATCAACAAGTGGGTCGTTCGAAACAGGATTATCAAACAAGATTCGCAAAAATGCCACTATGTATTATTTCCCCAAAGTTGCGATAATTTTATCAATAGAAAGTAATATAAAATTGATATAAAGCGACTGAGAAGTTACTATGGACATAGTTGAAAATTAAAAGACCTAAATTCAACTAATATTTCCCCTTAAGCAACTGAATGTCAACAACCGCATCAATGTGCAAAGCAATTGCATCATAATAAAAACATATGATCTTTATTCCTGCAGAAGACAAGTTAAAGGATAGGCCTTTAAACCATAAAATCACAGGAAAAAATGTAATTCAAGAGAACATTTGCTTTTTGTAACTTGGATAAAATAATTATACATCATACAATCAAATTTGTATACAGGTTTACAAAAGAAAATTGTCAAACCTAATTTTAATACTAATATATTAGTATTAAAAATACTTTGGAGTTCAAATTAGGACAGAAAATTTATTTTCAAAAAAGAGATGTCCTTAAAGTGATAATTTTTAGAATTAAATTCAAATGTTCAGAATAAGACAGCTCTATTCAAAAAAAATATGTTCATACTCAATATTTATTAAAAAGAGAATAAGTTTCATTTTTGATTTTTAACTCAATATTTTGTCCTGCATCCGCAGAACATTGTCAGCTTTAGGCCCTGAAGAATATCTTCAATATTTATTATGTGATAAAAATGACCTTCGTGGAAAAAACAACAACAGAATTTGGTAGTGAAAATACACATCTTTACCTAAATCACTAAAAGCTGAAAGCAGAAGTTTGTGTTCTGGTTTTGGATTGTGTTTTGATTTATGTTTGATGTTTGTATAAGAAAAATTGACAGTATTATTAATTTTTACAAAATATATCATAATATTATACAGTATATCAAAACAGTATCGTGATCATGAAATTAATCCATAGTATATTATGTTTCTGTTGTCAGAGTAAATGACTATCCAGGGAAGCACACTCGACCAGATTCTTTCAAGTTATGTATCACAATCCTGTGTTTTAAAATATTATATGTAATTGGTACTCTGAACATCTTATTGCATATAATACGACATCATGTTTTTACTTCTAGTTTTTGTAATGTACTCTTTGAATTAACAAAACTGGTTAAACTGGTTGTTCTCCATGCCACATAAAAAGGTTTCTTTTATGGCTGTACTACAACATCATTTGCTTTCAGTTCAGTTGTGTTGGGCTACATCAATAAAAATAAATCTTCAGCTTGGCAATTAAATTTTTTTTTAATGTTGAATTGTAATAATTGTAACAAATTGTTAATAAATTGTTTTTTTTATTTACTTATTTCAATATTTAAACAGGATTACCTATTCAGTTATATACAATAAAACTGCTATCAATTAGGGTCCTGTGTATATAAAAAAGTAAATTTATGTATTAAAATTTAGTTCAAAAGTAAAATGTTATTTAAAAATCCTATTCAGCAAAAAATGAAAAGTCAGAAAGTTAAGCACCTGAGCAAAGATCTGAAAGAAAAATATCAAAACAGGTGTTATAGCTAAAAACGTAAGAGGGAGTCGAAGCCATATGTATGAACGTTCAGCAAAGCACAAACAATGAATTTCAAAAAGTCATATAAAACACATGAACAAAATAAATAAAATAAACGAATAAACAAAAGCAATGGAGTACATCATAACAGAGAAGTATGATAGAAAATTAAAGTACATTGGCCATTCAAAACATATCAAATGATCAGAAAAATATGCAAATAGGATAGAGATCAGTGATAAAGTTACAAACAGAAAAGGATTACAGAATCTAATTTCTAATGAAAATGCTTATTCAGCATTTTAGAAAAATCTTAAAATTTTTCCGTTTTTCTATTTCTCTATATTCATATGTTATCAACAAAGACAAAACATCATTGATATCAACTTTCTTCTGTATTTTACACGTGTTCATTCAAAAGTTTTTACAAAACAAGACAACACTGAACTAACGATTTATTTCCTTCATTTATCCTTTTTCGTATTTGATCATTTATGTTCCAAGTCTGTAAGAACCATTACTACATCCTTTCACCACACAAATGATAAGTCATTTTGATTTTACATTGAAGGTTTACTTGAAATTTTTGTGCTAATACCGCATGGAGCTGTTTCTATGGAGACGCGCTTATTTTGAAACCCGTGTATTATGGTTATGGTTTATTAATTCATATCACATGAGTGATCTATTAAAATCATGTCTTTAAAATTAGCCATCAAGAATTCAGACTAAGTTAATTTATAAAGGATGATGAAAATAGAAGGAGAAGAATTTTCTTTCCTTCCAACAATTGAGATGGATTTATGTAAATCTGAAAATGACCCATTGCTACCGATTTATGCATCCTGATTTGGAATTATTATTTTTCCAGGTACCTCTGATTTCATCGCATTTTACTATGAAGTAAAAATGAATGGATGTCACCTTGGTGAATCCGTTGAAATTGGATATGTAAAAATTAAGGATTCTGATCCTGTAGAATCTAATGAAAGAACTGAGGCAATAATGACAAATGATTCCAATGTTTTCATCACTCAATGTGTTTCTAATACACTTATGAAAGGAAAGAGTGAAAAAAAAGTTCACATTATTGGATGTGGTGTATCACTTCCTGCAAATGAATATTTCATCACCAAAGACGGTGTTTTAGTGTTTAAATGGAAATTTCCAGATGACCTTGTTGAAGCGAGTGATGATTATCTTGTTAATTTGATTCCATATGTATCCCTCAAATATTGCGACATAAATTTTGGTCAACAGGATTTTGTGTTTGAAGATGCAAATTCCAGCTTTCGTAAGCAAAGTAACCTGGCACATTTTTGCAGCTTACTCACCAAGAAAGATGGTGAAAGTTAGATTGATATTATATATTCATGTAAATTGTATCATTTACTTACAAATTTACTATATCATATTATGTTTGAATGAGATAACTAGCTTTTTAAAGTTTAAGTGTTTGCTTTATCATCTATGTTATTTTTAAATATGATTGAATGTGAGAATGTATGTTGAATGCTGAAAATATTTTGATATATTGAATTTTGTATCTACAGGCATTCAAAAGGTTTATCTTACTTTTCAGTGCCATGAATGTAAACGTTTTTAACCTTTGGCAACCCCTTTTTGAATTGTCCATATTGTTATTGAGATATGCACAACGAGAAGAAACTCTTAAGCTTAAATTTCCTTTTCTTGACCAAAATGTTAAAAAATGAAATGCAAATTCAAACTCAGTATGATCAATTTGATGAGTATGGCAATTTTCAAAAGAAATGAAACGCTTCTGAAATTTGGTGGAAATTAGGCCCAAATTTCTTTTTCTTGACCAAATTATTAAAAATGGACATCCAATTAATGTACAACTTCGCTTTGTGTTTCAATCACTTGTGTATAACAGAATTGAAAAACCATGTTAAATTCTGTTTTTCCTTTTTCATTCACTCCACTATTTCCCTTTTGGCTGTCTAAGCGTTCTAGTTTTTCAGTTTACAAACACCCAATGGAACTCACTTGAAACTCATTCCGACTTCTGTTTAGAAATTTAAAAAGATGATTTGTTGAGTGAAAATAATGACATCTCCAACAAGAAAAAATTTTAAAGAAAAAAATGCTATATTTTATGATGCTATTTTCCAAGTAAGTCTTTTTTCGCATAAAGGAAACGCCTTTGTTTTATAACTGGAAAAGGTGTGTGATAAAGTATGATTGTGATGATGTTTTAGGGGGAAGATGTCACTGCCGATTATCCAAATATTTGGAATGAGATTTTCCTGTTAAAGGTATTTTTATTAGTTCAAATCTTAATTAATGGAAATCCTTCGAAACTGTTGTTGATGGTATCTGCTTTTAAACCAATAAAAAGAATTCCATTTTAATTATTTCAAGGTTAATGTCACCTATCTTGAGGAATCATTAAATTCGTTGGAAGTCGAAGATTTGTTACGAATAAAAGTAAAAACATTATTATCATGATCATTTCAGTAACATTGTAATTTCTAAGTCCAAGATAGTTCAATAAGTCACGATTAAATGATTTGAAGAAGGCGTTAAATAATGACTTTTTTCTAAAATGTTTATTTTTAGGACAATATTAACAGATTATTTGACAAGTGTTGTTTAACCTTAAAAGAGGATCATCAAATTAAAGTGGTCAATGCTCTTCAGGTTTTATTTATTATTGTATTCTATCAGTTTGCATTAGTCACTTCAACACATCGTGAGCCTAAATTCAGATGCATTCAATTAATATTTTAAAACACTCAAGATATATTTGACATCGTATTTAATTGCATGAATGTCTTACTAAAACATATTGAGGAGAGTGTTGCAATTCATGACATGATGAATGTGGCAGGCATAAAGTTATAAAAGGAATTCATGTGATCTAGTTGCTCAGATGGATTATAAATTGAAAACTGCAATTTTAAAAAGGCTTAACTGAAGACCTATTGGAAAAACTAAATCCTGTTCATTATTCAGTCTTTGAAGTATTTAATCTTTCTGTTTAGACCCTTTGCACACTGATGAAATGTGTCTTCAACAAGAATTTCTCTGATTTTGGATATGACATTATCAATATATTAGTAGGCTTTGATCAAGCAGAGACTGTAATGCAGGTATTGAAGAGGTTGAAAACATTTGGGATTCTGTTGTATGACCATAGAATCCTGAAGGAAATGAATTGAATAGGGTCTGGTCACACTGTCCTTTATTTTGCTACCTTGCGTTTCTGTATGACATTATGATTTCTTCCATGTTTTTCAGAGGTTGATAGAATGTTTGTGTGGTTTTTTAGTTGGAGATTACTCAGGCAAGTTTAGTTTTTCCTGGTTACTAAGTTATGTTTGTATGTTTCAAATAGATTTTAAATATTTTCTCATGAAAGTTTCCTTACGTTTATTCAGTGAGTTTAAAAAATCTTGTGTTGAAGTTGCTGCTGATAATTGTGACTGCAAGTATCTTGTTGTTGTTGTTGTTGTTGTTGTTGTTGTTGTTTTAATCATTACATTATATAACTTTGTACTTGTATACAGGCTGTGGATAATGTCAGCAGTAATACTTTACTGGAGTATTTGATGATGAATAGTGTGTTTGAAACAATTGTCCAGGTATGAATTAGTCTATTTGATATATTATTTGCATTTCATTGGTCAGTAATTGAAAATAATTTCTAAATTGCACATCAAGAGAATTTGACGTACACCATGTTATATGATTAAAATGTTGTTTTAGTGTCACAAGTAACTTTATAAGCACAATGAGGAGTACGGGAATATTGAGTATTTTGCATTTCTGAGAACTGTTTTAAATGCTCAGCAATTTGAAAGATGCATGTGTACCCAAGAGCACAAAACCGTTAAAATGTCATTGAAAGCCAGTGTATTTGTCATTGTAAATGTTGTTTTTGCAGATACTTGGTGATCCTAGCTTACGAGCAGAACATGGTCATGAAGCTATTTTGCTGTTATGTATATTAACCAATTACCGCAAAAACGAAGTAGGCAAACATGAACAATCATATTTACTTGCACTGATTTTGTAAATTCCTTTCCAAGTGATTTTTTTCTAACTGATCAGTTGTCCAAAACAGTTCTTTTTTTTCGTGACTTTATTAACAACTTGAATGTCTTTCATCTAAAATGTTTATTTATACAGATCCAGAATCCATACATTATCAAGTTATCTATATTGGATGACGAGCTTGCATTAAATGTATGTCCATAATGTTAACATAAGGATTTCATTTTGTATTTAGCAATCTTCTAAATATCAGATTTTTCATTCGTTTGTTTGTTTGTTTGTTTGTTTGTAGGGTCTTGGACTTGTAATATCAGACATACTATCAAATTGCAACAAGTAAATATTTGTGGTTATTTGACACAAATCCATTAAGTCCGTCCTGGAAAGAAATGATTGAGAATTGAATTAAGTCAGTCCTGGCAAGAAATGATTGAGAATTGAATGCTGTCTCTATTTCTTAGGAAGTTCGCTGTCAAAAAAGCTAAAGAAGAGCCATCTGGAGGTTTCTTTACCAGCATCACCAGTTTTGTATGTTATTATTCTCTGTCACACTGATACCTCCTGACCTGGAAATTCTGAAACCTTGAATATCTTGACGAGAACTCATATCAATCAATTGAACATAACGCATTCATGCCATGAAAATTAACTACTCTCTGCCTAGAGAATAATGACTAGGTTAAGTGGAATTGCTGCAACTTAAATGGAGCATACAAGTGGAGCATCCTTGCTGGTAACAATACCTCAATCAGTGATTGTCTTTTGTCCCTGTGATTATAATTAGTGGAAGTGCAAACGAAAGTGTGTTTCTAGTAGCTCTCCATCATTAAGATTATTGTCTTCGGTTGTGGCCTCAGAAAGTCTGCCACATGTATGTAGTTGTGTTTCGATTGAATTGCAAGCTCATCGCTACTTAGGTTGGGAATATGTTTGTCGCTACTGAAATAGAAGCTCGGAAATCAGTCAGGTATACGCTCATTCCAGTTATTACAAAACTGCTCAGAGGTGGAGAAAGTAAAACGAACATAAGACGTGATAGAGAATAAAACTTCTCCTTGCATTTCCTTCATTCTACTTGGTTTGTTTATTTTGTTTAGTTCCGAAAACGATGCATATCTACTAGCACTTTACGAGGCTGTTCTCTCCAATCGCAGCTTCTTTACTGTTCTCAGTCACGTGATGGTAAGTGGACACTAGGTGTTGTTGTGGGTAACCTAGTGTTTTTAATCGCTTACTTCAATGATAGGAAGATTATGTTTAGAGTCAGGATAAGGAATGTTCGGAAAACTCCAGTAAGCATTTGGTCATCGAAAGAACTGTTTCCGGTGAGCCCATCATTTTTATCGGATTTTTGTTATCATTTTGCTATCGAGGGAAAACCGATGTTAACTCAGAAATTCCCATTGAAAATAATCACACCTCTTACTTCTTGTAATGAAAAAATACTGATGTTCCAGCGCCTACTGAATCTATTGATGAAGAAAATATTGACGAAATTCAATCGGGCAATCTTATGGCAACGTTTCTAAGATTTTCATCGATATCTATTCAAGACACTAAAAGTGAGTTGGACTATGATCTCGTGATATCGAGTGTGACCACGTGTCATGAATACATGGTTATACTTACCATCATGTTACCATCATATTTTTATTTTAATTTTAGCTGAACACGGAGCGAACACTGCACGCTTGTGTTTGATTATATTAAATTGTATTGTCGAGGTAACTTTGACGTCATAACTTAAGCTGCATCGTTTTGAGGTATTCGATAATTGAGTATTCTTCTTCTTTGTTGTAGGATCAATACGCAAATGCATTTCTTCATGATTCGAATCTCACGTTCAGTGTCCCAATTTATAAACTAGTATGTATGAAATTTTTCAAGTATACCCCACCTGCCTGCGCTAAAAACAGCAGGAGTTTGCACAGAATGAAAATTTTTCTTATAAGTTGTTGTTATCCAGTGTTCATTACGAGATCTCATCGTTTTATTAACGGTCGAAATGATTGATTTGATTATTGCCCATGACAACATGTTTTCGAACAAACAAATATTGCATCGTCGATGATGTTCGTCAAAATAACGCCGTTGTTATATGTTGTTCCAAAACGACTGAGTCACATTTTGTGGAGATGTATAATGACTTGCTTAGTTTGTAAGCAGAGAAAAAGAGCTCAATTTTATTGTAGAGTTTGTACCATCGTAAAGTTGGTTTGGAAGTGCCAAGTTCAAGACCATTAGCCTGCGTGTTGCTAGGTAACCTGTTCTTTCTTATGTTAATTTATGTTAATTTATGTTAATTTATGTTAACTAAATATGTCACTCTCTAAAATAAAAGTGGGATGTACGATTGCGGATTAGTTTATATAGATTGTATTACAAGATTGTAAAAGAGATTAAAGCAGACTTTAAACAACAATGTTTTCTTTTCCTTAAAAACTTCACGAAATAATGTGGGAAAATATTTTAAACAAAAGAATATATTCCCATTACACAGAAATGTTTTGCACAGTTACTTGCACATCAATTAAAACTCATCCAAACGTGGAAGAATTGTTGATAGAAGGCAAATAAAGCTATTAAACATTTAAAATATTCCTGTTTCTAATGAACGCCGCTTTTCAAGATGCGGCGTGTATTAGAAGGCGGCGTTTACAAACATTTGGTTATAAGTGAGGCGTTTAATAGAGGGCAGAGTTTATTAGAGGAAATACGGTATTGATTTAGACTGATGCCATAATTATCCTAATTTAGTGCGCACCGAAAAATAATAATTTAAGGGTGCTTACCATTTAGGATTAAAACAATTATTTTCGAAAAAATGTGCGCACCAAATTTGGGTACATCAAAATTATTTTCGTGGAAGGTGCGCACTATCAGTTAGGGATACTTTCTTTTAAGGAATCCTCTCATTGAAGAGTACCAACGAATCAACGATAAACCAAAGTAGATTTTTTAGAGTATTGATTATCTTGTATATTGCAAACCTAATGAAACAAGAAAAATAAAACCTCACGCAATTCGAGTAATTTTTTATTTAAGTTTGCTGAAAAGTATGAAGTGCGCACTAAATGAAGTGCCTTAAATTATCTCTCAAATTGGATGCGCACTAAATTAGGACAATTACTAATACTTGTGTTGTCGAAAAAAAATACGTGAAAGAACATACAAAATTTTTTTTTCTTCAATTTAACTTTCGTGAATCGGCTGCCTAGGCCATTTCGCGTGGGATAAACTTTCGCGAATCCGCATGTCAGTCCTTTTCGCGGCAATTTACTTTCGCGAAAAAGACCAAAAAACACGTGAAACTTTCTCCCTGCAAAACTTTCTCCCCGTAAAGTATGTATTTCTTCCGTTTGTTATACATAAAAAAACAACTCGTGAAAATTCGCAAGGATTTACTCTTCAGCACGTTGTTTTGTTTCAGACTTAATGGCTGAATTTTGTATCACACATATGATGAAGACCTTCCCGATTGATCTTTACAAGTATGTTCATGTCAGAAAGTCAATGTATTTCTTTGTTTGTGTGTTATTCAGGGTTTTTTTGTGACTTTTCTTTCATGTAGTCGATGCATCGGGATTATTCATCGATGTTTATGTTATCAGAAAAGATGTCGGATACGATTGCAGTATGATTGGAAGAATTTGTGTACCGCTTTCATGAATCTACTCAAATTCATCATTTCCAACGAATCTATCTTCATACCGAAATACAATGTTTTCGATTTGTGTATACAGGTAGTTTCAGTTACTTGTTTTACAAACATATCTTTTGAGAATGTGAACAAATTATGAAGTTAACGCTCTTTTCTCCGTCAATTTTATGACGCGTCAAATTTATATACGCTATTATCAAGCGTTAGCGTTTAATCAGCGGAGATGAATTCTGTAAAAACCAACTATACTTGTAGAGTCAATCATCTTCTATCGTTAATATCTTGAAATGATATTGTGATAATTTGATGTTTTTGATTTTTGCTGGTACTTACCATCCCAGATACTTTAACGTGTTATTGACATGTTACTCGATGTTACTTTCCTGTAGTAAGGTGATTTGCAGTGAACAGTCTCTATTGTGCAATTGATTCTTTTCTCTAGCTCATATTAAGTATAGTTGTAACACCTTCATGGAATGGTTCCTTTTGTTAGATCGTCAGTATCTTCAACTTGTTCATCACGTATGGCGATACTTTCTTACCAAGTCCAAACTCCTACGATGATTTATATTATGAGATTATACGTGTCCATCACATCTTCGACAACCTGTACTCGTTAGGTATACTGTCACATCTTTGACAACCTCTTGTCCTTGCGTATACTATGGTAATGGTCCGTTCCTCTTGGAATATTTGCTAGTTTGATAGGCTTGTTTGTAAGAACCGCTGTTATTGTATGAACTTACATGAATGTATGAACTGAACATGAATTGATTTTAATGAAGGTGAGTGTGTCATGGTTCTTATTTAGCATTACGATATATATCATCTGAAAGCTCTCTGAAAGCATCTGCGACAAAGTTAAGCAGCTCTCTGGTGAACGTCAGGTAAGCTGGTTCGAACATCACACATACAGCTAAGAATTGCCGCCTGATTTCTATCAGGTATCTCTTGAGTAAACGCCCCCTTTCTTTTGTAAGCGCCCCTTATTCGCAGAAACATATATCGTGCAACGGTTACGCTTCTGAAAATCATAATTTTGCCGATTTGTGATTTCAAATTTATTTAGAGCCATCATTCATCATTTCACGCCCAAGATAGATTCATACACTCAGAAACATAACAAAAGTTCTCTCAGTGAAGAAGAGGTAAACGGGAGTGTTTCTTCTTTAATCCTGTCAATCGTTTTACGAAGAACTAATTTTGGTGTTAAAAGATAGATAGATTGGCATTTTATGTTTACCGATGTCCTTTATGTTTTCTTGCAGGTTCTTGACGTCATCCGAAGCAACTACGACACTTTAACTTTGAAGCTAATGGAAGCGTTAGATACGTACTCCAGATATTCGGAACAATCACAGGAAGGCTCGTTTTTTACTCAATTGGTAAGTTCAATTTTCCTGTTTTAATAGTACGAAGCAGTTAGGCTATCGAGCACGTATGTTGACTTTTTATATCTTGTTCTCCAAACATGCTAAATCATTCAAAATTTATTTCTCATGAATCAAGGTTGTACTTACATACGTTTTCATTTTGTTTAGTTGCGTGGTATCACAAATCGTGTTCGAAATAACATTCATGTTTCCAACTTAAAACAATTAAGCGTGCTCCAAGAATTTTCCACCATCACGTGATGTTCCAATTTCGATGCACTCCTTCGCTGGTTTCCAGCTTCGAGGATGTCATTCATTAATCTTCAATCACGCTCGGTGGTTAGACTTAAATTATATAGGGTTTCATTCTCCTGCACAGATACTATTTAAAACATTTTGCTAGCACTTGCTCCTGTTTAGATGTAATAAGTACGACGGAGGTGTGCATCTACGTGATATCAGTGAAACTCATTTTCCGAAGATTAAAGGAAACGATATGGAAACAATATGGATGTATTATTTACATTTAACACTTTACATTGATGAAAACTTAGACTGCCTTGTATTTCTTGTTGTCTTATGACGTCAAAAATATCTCGTGCTTGACGACGTAGATTAATTTCGTTTGAACGTTCACATAAACGATCACATGATCAGTCTACGCTGAAACGAACCTCCAGACTTCATGTATCGATGTAGTTCCTATAAAACGTGACCACATTATGAAATTCCGTGGAGTTCTCGTAGATATGAACACAACATGGATATCGATGATAAAGTCTCCAAAAGTATTGAAAGTCTTTATAAAAGTAAATCGTTGATCACTTTACTTTTATCGGATTAATCTTTGCGAGATTAATTTTCGCGATTTAAAATCGTCGGGTTGCGAAAATTAATCCACGCGAAATTTTTCATAGTACCAGTTCGCGAAAATATATCCAGTTCTTTTTTTTCTTTCCTATTTTTTTCTTTTTCTTTTTTTTTTTTTTTTTTTTTTTTTTTTTTCGTTGTTTAATTTCTTTTTAATAGTTAATCCAAACAAGAAATGACAAAATGAACACAAGCTAATTGAATATTTTCCCTTAAAAAAAGTGCTACATCACTAATTAAATCTAATCTAAAGTGATGACATTTTCTTCTTGTTTTTTCTTTTGTGAAGGCACTGTTTTACATCCTTATGTCCATGGGTTTTAGCTCCATTTTTTTCTTGGTTGCTATGACATTCTTAGGGCATTTCCTCTATTCTTTCTGCTCATACTCCATTTTCAAATTGTCGCTAAGTATGGAGCCAAGAGGTATTATTCCCGTCAAATTTCCCAGCAATTGGAGAGTGGAGCTTTGGAAAGATGTAGATGTCAATTTATGTTTGTCAACTCTCAAACCCCTTCACATAGGATGGATTGTTGATTTCTATTATTACATCACTTCTGCTGATATGGTAAGGAAGTTATCAACAATGAATAAGGGTGCAGCAGGGATTGTTGACGCTGATCGAACTGTCAAACTGAGACCAAATGATGGGTGACAATTTAACGTTCGAGGTGAGGGACTGTTCACAAATGACGTCAACTGTTAGGGGGGGAGGGGGGGTTATACCAAAGTTGACGGTAGTTGACAGGGGGGGGAGGGGGGGAGGTGATACTAGTTGACGTCAACCTTCACAATTTTCAGAACCTTGATTTTTCCAATTAAGTAAAAGTTTTTTATGAAAATGTGAATGAATGTTTACTTTGATGTGGTCCGTAGTGGCGTGGGAAAGTCCTTCCATATTGCTTTTGTTGGCTTCGTTCCGTTCCACCGTTTTTCGCTCACGTGGAGATTGATCAGAGAATTACACGAAGATCATTGCAAATATTTTTATGTCTTATTAAAAATGCGTAAGAAACTAAGATACAAAAGGACCAGTGAGGTGAAGGCTGTTTTGTTTTTTTTTTTGGAGGGGGAGGGGGGGGGGGGGTCTCTTCTCAACCGATGACGTCAACTGAGGGGGAGGGGGGCAACGCAAAGTTGACGCAGGTTGACAGAGGGGGGAGGGGGGGGTCAAAAAGTTTGAAAAATTGGTTGACGTCATTTGTGAACAATCCCTGAGCAGAAATGTCAATGAAAAAAATGTCCGTCTTAAGGATGTGTCCGCTTTAGAGGATCCGCATTAAAGAAAGTTTCCACTTTCTTTCTTTGACCGCGAAAATAAATTTCGCGTTTTCATAATTTTTCAAAGTGCTTATTCGCGAAAATAAATCCTAAAAATTTCGCGAGTTTTTGAAGTCGCGAAAATTAATCTCGCAAAAATTAATCCGATTAAAGTTTTACTTCTTTGTTCATAACTCAATTACCACAATATAATTTAGGATAGCACACATAAATCTAAATTAGAAAAACTTGTTATATGGCGTCTGTGATATTCACATCCAACCCGTTGGGAGTCCGATGCTTGTGTTTTCCTTTTTATTGTATCATGTGAACTGCTGTGTTAAAAAAACGATGTGTGTAGCTGTTACTTTACTAGCTTTTCTCTATATATTCACACGGAAATGGTGGCAGGTAGAAAGAAAACAAAAAACTATTTGTAAGAAACTTGTAATAGACATTTCCCGAGTTTATTTTTTATCAAGCTCCGCCTCGTTTTCGCAATGGTTAATATGGTAACGAAATGTCACGGGACTCATTTCAGTAATGTGCAATAAGTGTAATAATTGCGATAGTGTTAATGATTGAGCACAAGAGATTCGGTTGTCATAGTAACGCAATTGAAAACGAGGCGGAGTGTGATAAAAAGTAAACTCGGGAAAAGTCTATTCGCTTGATTGGCAAATAAATAAGAAGGAGTAAAAA
Organism: Turritopsis dohrnii; assembly: GCA_027922465.2. NCBI lineage: Eukaryota > Metazoa > Cnidaria > Hydrozoa > Anthoathecata > Oceaniidae > Turritopsis > Turritopsis dohrnii. Next base: position 727,899 of record BQMF02000026.1, read on the forward strand.
CGACACGGTTCTCGATGATAAGATTAACTGATCTTTTACAAATATCTGTGTCATATAACTTATCTCAAAATTTATATTAATACTGTAAACTTTTAATTTTATGCTTTATTACCAATCTGTCTGTTGATCCGTGGTTCTGTATTAAGTGTCTTAACAATGCTCTTCCTTTTGGTATTCAAGCTTCCCCTCTTGTTTTTGATAAAACCTTGTCTTCAACTGAGATTAAGGAATTTCTTTCTAGGTTAAATAATGTGGATTTTGACTCCGATCAACAGGAGCAGGTTAATAGGGTCAGTTGCAAATATTATAGTACTGAAGAATTTAGATCCCTTTTCAATAAGCCCAGCTTTTCCTTCTTTCATATGAATATTGCCTCTCTTAGCAAGCATTTTGATGAGCTCAAGTCACATCTTGTTCAACTTGGGGGTGAGTTCAGCGTTATTGGTATCACAGAAACAGGATTTAAAGATGACTTACCTATAATAAACTGCAGTATTCCAGGTTATTCTTTTAGACATACTCCCACAAAAGGTGTGAAAGGGGGAGCTCTTATTTATGTTAATGAGTGCTTAGATTATGTGGAACGTTTGGATCTTGATCACATTGCTTGCAAGGATAACTGCCTTGAATCCAAGTTCATTGAAATTATTCAGGCCAAAGGTAAAAATATTATTGTTGGATGCATCTACAGACACCCATCCATGTGTCTTGATGAATTTAATCAAGACTTTTTGTCAACCGTTTTGAGTAAAGCTTGCTCTGAAAACAAACTTATTTGTCTCATTGGTGATTTCAATGCTGATCTTTTAAAGATCAGCACTGACAAAAGTGTGAATGATTATTTGGATATTCTTTCCTCCTTTAATTTTTCCCCTCATATAATATTGCCCTCTAGAGTTACCGATATTACTAGCACTGTTATAGATAATATATTTTTTAACTCTCTTGCATTCAACACTTTGTCTGGTAATATAACTAGCATGATATCTGACCATTTTTCACAATTCCTACTATTAGAATCACCCTCAGGTGATAATTTTGCTCCTTCACAATCTAATATGTATGTCCGTGATTGGCACTCCTTCAATGAAGAAAGATTTTTAAAGGATTTTGATAACATTAATTGGAACTCAATCTTATTGTTGGAAAATAATGATCCCAGTTTGTCATGTGAAAGTTTCCTCAACAGTATCAATAGCCTTATCGATAAGCATGTTCCCTCCAAAAAAGTATCGCAGAAAAAGAGACGTTTACCTTCTAATCCCTGGATTACAAGGGGTATACTCAAATCTATTTCTGTCAGGGATCGTTTGCATAGATTATTTCTGAAAGAAAAAGACATATCTCAAAAAGCTTTTTATTTAGAGAGGTTCAAGAAATATCGTAACAAAATTTCCACTCTTTGTAGATTGAGCAAAAGTAATCACTTTCATAACTTATTTTATGATAATCAGAGGAACACAAGGAAAGTGTGGCAACATGTTAGGTCACTCATATCATCAAGACCTAACAAATCGTCTTGTCCCAAAACCATGGATATAAATGGAGTACATGTTTCTGATTTTGCCTTAATTGCAGAATCATTTAATGAGTATTTTGTATCCATTGCTGATAACATTAGGGGGAAAATACCTTTTTCCTCTAAGTCTTACTTTTCCTTCTTGAAAAATCCTGTTGCTAATACTTTATTTCTTTCTCCCACTGATAATGTTGAAGTATCTGATTGTATCTCATGTTTAAAGGCTAATAAGGCTTCTGGACCTGCCAGTATCCCTGTGAAAATACTCACTCTTCTAAAAGATGCTATCTCAGTCCCTCTTGCTGAATTAATAAACCTCTCTTTTTTAAATGGTGTTTTCCCATCCTGTTTAAAAACTGCTATGGTAATACCTGTGTTTAAAAAAGGTTCTCAATTGGAACTTAATAACTATCGTCCAATCTCTCTTTTATCTAGTATTGATAAGATTTTTGAGAAAATTATATACAAACGCATTTATAATTTTCTTAATGCTAATAATGTTCTATTTAAGCAACAGTTTGGATTCAGGAAAAACTACTCCACAGCTCATGCTCTTTTGAACATCTCTCAAAAGATCATGGATGCTCTTGATAAAGGAAACTATGCTTGTGGGGTTTTTATTGACTTACAGAAGGCATTCGATACTGTTGACCATGAAATACTTCTGAAAAAGCTTTCTCATTATGGAATTCGAGGAAAACCCCTTGCTCTTTTTACATCGTACCTGGATAGCCGTCAACAGTTTGTCTCAATAAATGGTATCAGATCATCTACTAGATTTATCAAACATGGTGTTCCTCAAGGTTCTGTGCTGGGACCTCTTTTATTTTTATTATATATAAATGACTTATTTTCAGCTATTAAATTTTCTGATATTCATCATTTTGCAGACGATACTAATTTGATTAATATCTGTAGCTCTCCCAAACAACTGGCTAAACGAATGAACTTGGATCTCAAATGTCTTTCTCATTGGTTAAGTGCTAATAAGATTTCTCTTAATGCTAATAAGACGGAATATATTTTGTTTAAGCATGCAACAAAACTTCTTAATTATGATATTAGATTGTTTATTAATGGTAAAAGAATCTTTCCAAGCACATGCATTAGGTATCTTGGGGTTTTGATTGATTCGGACTTAAGTTGGAAATCACATATCAACAACACTGCGCTCAAACTCAAGAGAGCTAATGGGGCTTTAGCTAAAGTTCGTCACTTTGTTCCCAGAAATGTTTTAAAGATGATCTATTATGCTATATTTCACTCTCACCTACAATATTGCATGCAAATTTGGGGTCAACCAAATTCCCTAATATTAAATCGCATCTCTGTGCTTCAAAATAATGCAATGAGACTCATGTGTTTTAAGAACTTCAGGGAATCAGCTACTCCTCTATATGCAGAGCTAAAGATTTTAAAATTTGCTGATATGATCCATAAAGAGAATATTGTTTTCATTGACAGACTAGTGCGTAACAAAATGCCCGATGTCCTACAGAACACGTATGCAGCTGACCTTATTCGCCACTCTCTAATGCCTCGCGCTAATAACACTGGCCTAATTAATCTCTTCCTCACTAGGACTAATGCCTTTGGTCAAAATTCCATTCGTTACAGAGCGATTCAATCCTGGAACACTATTCAATCTTTGTTGCCAACTAAACTTAGTGACTTTGAGAATTTGATGAATGGGCTTACTGAAGTCTTTTTAGCCTCATATAACCTCATCCTATAGCTCCTCTCTTTTGCCACAATGATCTCTCGTGTCTCACATTAGCTGTTTGTGCCGTCCTGTGCGTCCTGTGTTTCTATTGTTGTTTTGTCCTTTTTAATCGGTGGCCATCAACTAGTACTAGCTATATGCTAAATTGGTGGTCTCCTATCAATAGTATATTATATTTTTGTAGCTGCTTTTTTCTTACAATCAATTGTATAATACTATTGATAAATAAATTTTTCTTCTTCTTCTTCTTCTTCTTCTTCAACTGGGCCATATCTTATTTTCCACACCGCACACTCTCCTCCCTCCTCTTTGGCACCCAATGCAATGACGTCATCAATATTATAGTGCTGATTGTTGCAATAAAATATCATAAGAAATTTCATGATGGCGTCGATGACACGAGAAAATTCTGTCATGTTTTGACACATTTCCTTTAAAAATTGATTTTAATTAAAATGCGATAGGCTAAGTTCGAAATAAGTCCAATAACATTATCGTTTTCTTATCTGATGATATTTGATTATATTTCGATTGTGACTGTTTCAAGCCATCCGAAAGGCGCATGGGCAGGTGGAAATCAATAAATGAGGAGATTAAATGTAGATTTATATCAAAACATTATAATATATAAATCACATCATCTCTCTACTACCCATATCAGAATAATGTGTTTTCCTTGATATGGTTTATACCCTCTTTAAGTGTTGGTGAATAATATGTAGATATTTCATTATATGTAGATTATTTCATAAAGTTTTTCATTTTATTCAAGCTTTTTTGTTTTTTACAATTTATATATATGAATCAGTTCTCGTTATTTACATATAATCAGTTAGGAGGGACAACTTCTCATGAAGCTACAGATTTGGCTATCAATTCAAGTATTGCAAAGCTTTTTTGCTTTTTTGCGTTTTTGCTTGGTGGTGTGTTATTAGAGTGCCTGCTCCCCTTACCGCTATGTGCCTCTTGCCGCTAACTTTGAGTTTGATGGTTTATTTACTTCATTTAAAGACAACAAATCAAACCAAACTAATTATTATCTAAAAGTATATTCATTCAGCCATCGTTATGGAAAGTTTCAAAGTGAATTGCCAAATACTTACTGATTAATAGAGTAAAATCTAACACCGGGTCGCGATCATTGTGAAAATAATATTAAAAATGGCTTCCTCGAAAAATAAATGCTTCAAAATTCAGTGTCATAAATAACAGAGCATAACAGAGCGATTCCTTGTTATTCCTCTGTTGTCTTGAATGCTACCAACATCTGAGATTTTATCCACACAAACAGTTTTCTTGTATAAACTTGTTTCGTAGACCTTTTCACCCAAAGGACCAACTGTCATTAAAATTTTTTTATTGCGTTAACGCTTTTTAGCAATTGCAACTGCGTTGAATTCTATAGGATCATTCTAACGTGTATCCTCCGCATGTTGAAAATCTCCACCACAAGTGTAAAAAATTCAATACATGTTGATAATTACATTCGCCGTTCATGCTTTTAACAAAATTAACGATGTCTGTGTTTACTGTATAATTACTCTAGGCTCACAATAGGGCAATTCCCATCACGTGTCTAGATTTTTGCGATCAAAAGTTGACTTGTCGAGACGGCACTATTGTTTTCTAAAAAAACTTCGCTCATAAAAATAAAAAATTGTTTACGTCACGTCATTAATTTATAAAATGTGAATAAGACCAACATATTTTCCTTTCGAAAATCTTTCAATGATACTCACATAATGCCAAATAGGAAGCCTTTATGCAGGAAGTGTATTATAAAGTGTTATACAATACACATCCGTTAATTCGAACACTGAAGGGACTGAAAAATTTGTTCAAATTAGCGAATGTTCGAATTATCGGATAGTTGGGAAAAATAAGAATTTGGATAGAGTTTCTTACATCTTTCTTGCACGTGGACAGCAAACGAAAAGAAGTGACAAAAAGAATGAAGGAAAAAAACATTTAAATTTTCAAAATCGAATGTCTTAAAAAATCAAGCGTTTCCAGAATCAAACAATTTCAGAATAGAACGTTTTGCAACACTCTGCAAAGCCATGGATTTTGGGGTAGAGAAGTTCTAGAAAGTCGAGTAAATTAAGAAAGTGAATTTGACAAAAATTCGCTGCTGCAGTAACAACATTGTGGTTGTAAATTTGGCAAAAGGAAAGACAGGCCGTTTTGCAAAAACAATCTCACTTTTTCTTCAAGCAAGCGATGACAATAGCTGCAGAGTAGTTAATCTCCAAATACCTTGTAAACTTGATTTTACTGGGAATGTATAATTCATTGAAAAGTTGAAAGAAATTTTACCACCATCAGAAAAATGTCTTCATTTTCACATGGTCATAAGAAAGACTATGGTTTTCACTATATACAGTTTTAGATTTATAGTGCTCAAAAGTTCGAATTAACGAGTGGTTTTTTGACTGTTCGAATTAACGAAATGTTCGAATTAAGGGAGTTCGAATTAAGCGGCACAAAATATAAGACTTTATTAGACCAAACTCAAGGGACCGAAGAATTTGTTCGAAATAAAAAATGTTCAAATTAAGCGGCATTCAAATTAAAGGATGTGTACTGTATATATAAAGTGAGTTTAGGATTTGTTTTTGGATGGATTTTTTTCTCGATAAGTTCATATTCCATTCAAGTCAGTTTTGGTTTTGTTTTCAATACAGATTGTTTTGTGATTTTTCTTTTCGCTTGCCGTGAAATTAGTAAAGAAACGTTAACATGTAGGTTTGTTGTTTTTAAACTACATCTTCACACGACGGCATTTTTTCGCTGTTAGTCTTTTTTACTAATTTAGAGGGCTGCATATATAATCGTAATAAATGGTCTCACCTCTACATGATTTGACGCACAACTAAGAAGTCCTAAAGTCATAAATTTATACTAAATCTATCACTCTCTAAAATGGGATGCATACTCACTATTATACACAAATGTTGTCTTCTTTGGTGCTCAATATTTGTTTAAATTACAAAGAGAGCTAGATACCATAGGTCAAGAAAAGACGATTTGTTTTATTGACTCAGTACTCAGAGTTTCATGTCTGTATAGGCAAACAACCTTTAGCTAAGTCTTGATTACAGTAGATGCTATCATACTTTCTTCAACTGCAAAATCCAAAGCATCCAGTAATTTCAATCATTTTGTAAACTGGAGTTGCTCTTCATCTATTATTGTAATATCACATATTTAAATGCACCTGATATCACATCACCATCTGATACCAAGGTTGCCTTTTGTAATCAGAGCATGAAAAATAATGAAAAATGTAAATGCCACTTATGCAGAGTTGGTTTTCAAAATTCTGTTAAAGAACTCAAGCTGGTTAATCCAAAATCACTCTCACAAACATGCAGTCACAACTTCTTTAAAAATTAAAGTTGCATTGTATCTCCAGTATATAATCAATATTTTTGTTCTATAAGAGATTGTATTAGTACCTTGAAGTGCAATTGTCTATGTGACTGATTTTTCTTTTTAGGAATACATGATAATAATATCAAAATGGTGAAACTATTTGCTATACAGCTGTATTACAAAACAAATCAGGTGAAGCCACTGAAATCAGCTCAGGATGTTTCATCATTTTCGTATTTTCAACGATCCAGGTAATGTTTTGCATTATATAATTTTTAACATCTTATATGAAAATTTTAAGCGTAGCATGTTGACTAGTTATGAACTACTGCTTGTTATCTTGACATTCTTCTCTGTGTTATAGTGTTGTGGAATTTATGAATTTTACTGGAAAAATAATTGTTGAGAGAACTGCTGCTGGACAAAGAGCTTCTGTAAAGGAAAAAGGTAATACTAAACGTATAGTTACATTAATGTAAATCAGCTGTAGTGGCGGAGTATAAACATGTCAAATGTCTTGTTCTAGTAATGTAGATTTAGTTAAGTATCTTTACCTTGAGATTATAATATTCCAAAGTGATAGTTTTTCAACATTAAAGGGGTTCCTGCATCCAAAAAGTTGTTTAACAAGTCTCTTTTCAGTATTTCATAAGTGTTCATAGTTTTTGAGATATTTTGTTTTTAAAATTTTGTATTTAATTTATGCAATGCATATTATTTATGATGTAATAAGATAGTACCTAACACTTCTCATTGCAATAACTTTAGATATGATTAATGTTACATCTTTGTAAGTTAGTATGAAGTAAAGGCTTCCACTCCTGAGTTGATTGATGGAAGAATGAAGTGAATAATATTTACTAATATTTACTAACAAAATACTTTCTTATTACATCATAAATATGTGTTGCATAATTTGATGATTTTTTTAATGAAATATCTGCCAAGGGAAACAGAATTTCCAAAAACTGTAAAATGAGTTCTTAAACAACTTTGTGAGTTCTATCATCCCTTGAAACATGATTTTGAATGCAGGAATCCCTTTAACAGAACTTAAAATGTAGGAAGAGGTTTTCAGACCTCAAGGAAATTTGGGAAGGAGTGTTTTTAAAGCAACTTCAGCAACTTTATCATTGGGTTGTTATTTATATTTTATCTAATGCTTACAGATTATATGTGCCACGTGTATATCAGCCCAGATGGGTTGAGTTGTGTTGCTATAACAGATCTTGAATATCCACAAAGAGTTGTTTTCAACATGCTCAATAAAGTAAGAAGCAATTCTTAAATGTCCGAGGAGAATATTACTAAGCAATGTAATTGTTGTTCATCTTCCTGTCTTAAGATCATAGAAGAGTTTTCTTCACAAGTCTCGGCTTCACAGTATTCAACTGCAGATCCAAAGTAAGTATCCTGTTCTCTCTTGTACCAAGCAATATATGAAGTGCCTCTAATAAACATCTTCTTTTGTTTGTACTGATGATGATTTCTTCCATTCTATAGCACATACACTTCTACACTTTGTGATACCTACCTGGAAAAATATCAGGTAAGATAATTTTGATATAATGTGTGAAAAGTTTACAGAACAGATGTTTCAATGTTTCTATGTTTATTACAGAACCCAAGTGAGGCTGACCCCATGACAAGAGTTCAAAATGAATTAGATGAAACGAAAATTATCGTGGTATGTGCTACTAATAAGTGAGATCTATTGTATGTAACAGGTCATTGAATTAACCGAGTTCCCTTTTTGTTTTTAGTACAACACCATTGAGCAAGTGTTAGAGCGCGGTGAAAAACTCGATGACTTAGTGGCGAAATCTGATAACCTCAGTGCCTCCTCAAGAACGTTTTACAAAACTGTGAGTGTGAAGCTTGTTGTTGTTTTACTGTTTACATTAAAATATGTTGAAAAGTTACTGGCAAGGAGTATACATGTAGAAAGAAGAACTCGCACATATACACACCATTTCAATAAAAATACATGTTTGTGAATTTTTATTTTGAAAGAGAAACTAGGGTAGTTTATTGCTTTTGTGGAGGAATTGAGTTTTCCAAGAATTCTGAAAAATTGCGCATGTCGGTTGTCAATATTTGGTCTTTTAAGTTTTTGTTTTTTACTATTGTAGGCAAAAAAGACAAACTCGTGCTGTGGATGGTGAAGTAACCAAAAAGATTTATTTATTGGGCGTAGATTATTTTTTAATGGAAACAGGTGCCTTGAACATCTTTCTGTTAATAAGAAGATAGCGCCGAAATAGTGATCAGCATTTGGGAAGTAATTCCATTATTTCACGACAGAAGTACATCACCATTCCTCCATATCATCAAAATCAGCGTATCTTTTATCAATGACGTCATATACTCGTTTCTTTTGTTTTGTTACCCCGCATTCAAAGCGATAAACCTTTTTCATTTTGGCGAATAGGTGTAAAAGGTAGTTTTCTTTAGATAATATGTTCTCTTTTTCCACACCCGGCCTTTCATTTATTAGTCATTTCAGAAAGATGTTACCATCTGACCTATTATCTCTTTTCGTTTCATCACAAGAAATGCACATATGATCGGGGTAATAGGAAGTCGATTAACTGCGATTTTGGAAAAGCGAGATCTTTAAGTGGTTTGAGTGTTGATTGCTTAAACACGAATGCTTTATTTTTTTTATGTTATCTTCTTGTAAAAAAATGAAATAAATATTCATCTAGACTCAGCATTTGTTTATCAATTGTTTTTCATGGTAAGTATCCTAACCTTCCTCGAATCATCGAAAATCAATTTAGTGACGTGTCATTCTGGAAAGCTGGAAACTAGATTGTGTCACGCACTCACTCAGTTTCATGCAAATACACGGGTGACACAAGAAATGTGTGTTCGCTTATCAAAGCAGGGGTGGTTATTTTAGAAAGATACTCCTACCCGCAGGCGTTTAACCATACAGTACAACCCCGTTAAGTCGGACATATGTTTAAGTCAGACTAAGCAGAGTCATACTTAAGATGAAGTTCCGATTTTTTCGGACCTTTGAGAATCTGACTTAACCGGGATTGTACGGTATTGCAAATGTGTGGCGGCGTAGTGTAGTGGTTATCGGGGGTTCAATTCCCCTCGGCGGTGATTCACCATGCACGAGTGAATGTACCATAGCGCCGGGTCGACCTATGCCATGTGAGGGAAATTGGGTAGATGATACATCGGGTGTTGCAGGAGTTCATCCAGAAGAGCGCAGGCCCTTGATTGAGCCTCCAACCTAAGCCCCTCCTGAAAAGCAGATGCAATAGCTGAGTGAGGGTAGCCACGTAAAGCAACACCAAATAAATAAATAAATAAAACGTTCGATAAACCACTACAAACATTCGAAATCATTCACGCTTTCTTTAAAGATATGATAACACCTGAACGTTGCCCGTGAATTTATCGGCACATTTCGAAAAATGTATAATAAAATTATTACTGCTCCTCGGCCTTCACCATTGGTGCATGGAAAGTTATTGACAAGAGTAAATGGTGGAAGTGGCTGTGGGTTGGAAATTCCACTGCACTACAATACCGAAATCTTCACAACAAATCCAAAAGTCCACTATAGTCGAAAAGAATCAAAAAGTAAAGAATGAAAACTACTTTAGATAGCGAACATCACTAACAGGTAATGTTAGATTTAAGTTTGGCAATGTTTTGAGAGAACTTACTTTCAACATGGCGGAACATTTGACTAAGATGAGGTTTGAAAACTTTAATATCTGCTTAATATCGGGGTAACGTCATATAAGATGCCATATAAGATTCCTTTATTTTACATGAATTTTGACTCTGATATACCTCTGCTAAATGATTTCCCTGCTGAAGTCGAACCAATGACTATGGTAGAATTCGAATTTCTTATTAGTAAATGCATGGAAGACATACAAAGTAAGTTGTCATGTTTAGATTTCATCTTTACGTTTTCAGATTTTACCTCCAGCTACAGAAAACATCATGGCGGATAAAAACTTTCTTTCACACAATTAAAATTTTAATAAGAGTATTGGTTCACATGTTCACAGGTGTCCTTTGCAAAAAACTAAAGAGCACTTCCTTTAAGTTCCTTGTATAGAATGCCCTGAACCTTTCCTGTGTTTATCCAGAAGAAGGATGGCAGTCTAAAGCGCATGAAATCGAGGTCCGTCTGAACCCAGAAAAACATTGCAAAGTTTGAGAAAGTTTCTTTATTAATTGTAATGATCTCCTGGGGCGAAGCACACTCAGCACAAGGTTGCCAAAAGACACACACGCAGCACAAGTGCTCTCGAGTTTTTTGCGCTACGACTGCAGCAAACGACTATAAGTACTTCACATAATATTACTCTGCACTGACGCTTAAAGAAGCAGCGTACGCTAATAGTAACTGAGCTGTTTGTTTTGTTTCCAATAACAATCGAACTTCATTCAGCCAATCACTACTCATTTTTCTCGCAGCTCCTTTTAATTGGCTCATAAATTTAGCTGCTTGTTCCAAGTCTCCTTCATTAACAAAGTATTCAGCTTTCGCTAGCATTTCATAAACTCCTATATTTTCCAAATCAATTTCGTCGTGGACACTTCGTTGATACCAGCCAGAATAAACAAATAACGACTTGATATAAGATAACAGGTAAGTACCCATTCCCCCACCACGTTCATCTACCAAAGCGACCTGTTTGCAAACTTTCTTCACGTGTTTGAACCGCTGCAACAAATCTTTTTCTGGTACGACACCAAACATGGCAGAAGCAGCGGGAACAGTTTCTATCATTTCTTGAAGTGTCTTGTTATTCCCTAGCAACGAATAAACGAACAAATCTACAGAGCAACAAAGTAAAAGCTCATCAAGTAGCAGTTGTTGTAACATGATGATCCGTACAAAAATTACAAGGTTTAAATCGCAAAATTTTGACACGAAGCCTGATGAAATGTAATCAAGACACATAAGCATAAAGAGACAGTGTTTAATGTGCTGGATGCACTTACCACCTAATTGCATTATAGACATCATTTCAGGCATCAATGTTCTAGTGCGACCATGGAACACACTTTCTTCTAAAGCGTCATTCAAAGCTTGAACAGCGATCCACAACTCCTGAAAACGACGCTGGCGTAATTCCAAATCCGAAATCTCGCTGATCTGAAAAGAAATCGAAATAACGCCATTCACAGGTAACATCGACTATGATTTTAACTTCAGAAACGAAACCGATCTCACTTTAAGGCTTTGACCATGAGGAAGAAATAGCATTATCTGACTAACGTGACTAAATAAATAAATAAATACATGAAAAGATAAGTCCTGACCTTGGATTGCACTGCTCGTATTTGCGAGACTTTTTTCGCCAATTCATACTCGTAAATACTTTTACACTCGGCTAATTTCGTTTTCATCTCTTCCTGATGTTTTGCAGCAAGTGCTTGCGATAAATTGTCTAGTTCTTCAGTCAAATGAGCGTTGTGCGCGCTAGCCTGACGTTTCAACTGAGACAGGATGTCTTGATTATATTTTTCTTCTAATTCCTTCATCTAAACAAAAGAGCGCGCGGAGAATATATCAGATTTTCTAGTGCTGAAGAAAGACGAGAAAAAAACTGAAGGTTTAAGAAAGGAAATGAGTTCTCACCATATGATCGTGTTCAAGTTGTTTTTCTTGGGCTAACTTTTTCAACTCCAGCGATAATTTTTCTTCCGCATCTCTCATGATTTTCTCCTTCTCTGAAGGATCTGTTTCTTTCTCTAGTCGTGGTCCGCCTTGCAGTACAATCGATAATATTGCGTCTTTAGTTGGGAGTTCTTCCAAGTCAGTAGTAGTGGGCAAAAGTTTCACTAAGTCCGGAATAAACTTTATCAAACGTTCTTTCAAGGTTTCTGAGGAATTTTCAACAACCTGCTGAAAGTTTAACAGGAATTCCAACTCGCCTTCCGCTTTTTTAACATCGCCATCAGCGATATTGATGTTAGTGTTACAAGACTCCATGAGCTCTTCACTTTTGTCAGCGACTTCACTCGCACCAGACTTTCGAACTGATTCGATTAGCTCTTTCACGCTGATCAATTCAGCCTGTATTTCGGATGCTTTAATTTTAGCTTTATCAATAATCTCCTGTGACTTTTTCTCAAGCTCAGAAATACTTTGCCAGAAATGTTCGTATTTTTCATCATCCTTTGTAAGAACCAATGTCTCAGCTAATTTGTTATAATACTCGCGAATTGAAGCAGCAGCTTGTTTTTGCAGTGTCAGCGCATTTTGGGAGAAAGTCAATAAATTTTCCGCTGATGCTTCCAGAATAACTTCTAATGCAGTTTGATTCAAAACTTCCGATAGCGTTTTGATTTCTTCAAACGTCAGCGGCGTTTCGGTTGACGGTTCTATTGACGATTCTATTGACGGGGTCTCATGTTCGACATTTCCTTCATTAAGAGCGAGCGGATCGGCAGACATCAAACTTAATGCTTTATCATCATTGGTTGCTTCATCCTTTTCCACATTAAACATTTCAGAAACTGTTTCGTCAGCCACTTCGTCTTTTCCGTAGTGTGGTGGAGCCACTTCGTCTTTTCCGTAGTGCGGTGGTGGTGGTGGAGCCAACTCTTCAGCAACCGAACCTAAGATTTAAAATATGGAAATGAATAGCACATGGAGATAACTAGGAAACATACCTAGCGTGGTCATACCTGTTCCTGCATTCGGATTGGGTGTTTTGCTCAGTTCAAGGTCGATAGCAGACACGGCAGGTGTGTCCAGTGTATTTAACACAAGCATGCTGTTCTCCGCTTCTTCATTTTTTTCTGATTTCAATTCATCGCTATAAAGTGCCGGCAACGTTTTTTCTGAATAACAGGAGATTTTGAAAAAGTATAGTGAAATGCAATGCGATAAAAAGGAACCAAATTTAGTCAATGATACCTTCTAAAGCCGGTAACGGTTCCTCCTGAAAGCAACAAATAGTCCAATTTTCAACTCCTTTCAAATGATGGCAAGAAAATAATGAAAGAACGAGAAACATACCGTCACTTGAAATGGAATTGAAAGATCTTTTTCAATAGGTTGCAACGACTTTTTTGTTGGTAGTTCTCCATAAAGAGCTGTAAAGAGTGATTTCGTGAACGGGATTGCAGTTTCAATGCTTTTTCGAGCCTCGTCATCATATTTGACATATAGAGCTGTACCAACACCAAGTGAGCCGACCACTGCTGCTGACGCTCCAAGATAAACGTTCGTACTGCTTGAAGGTTTTGCACTAACAAAAGAAACCCAACATGACAACATTGGACGGTGTTGAGAAGATTATAATGGAACACTGAAGTCCATTACAAAGGTTTAAATGCTTCTGGAGTTTCAGAAAATCAAAACATCTATTCATCCTTCAAGTTAGTTTGTTGTTGTCAAAATGTTTCATATATTTGAGTGATTCATAAAAGACAAACCTTGATGATGCATTGCGACATTGTGTTTTGCTGAGTAGTGGAGCTTTCTGAAACACAAAGAATAGTATCTTCACTGATGTTGAAGATGAAACAAACATCAAACAATAATGACTCATCTCTACTTACTTTGAATAGTGGTTTACCCGAGGTCTTTGTAGTCCATCTTAAAGCCAGCAACTTATTGCTATGTTTGGACCAGTTATTGGTTCGATACATATCTATCATGAAATTTAAAAATCAAAAGGAAACAACCAACCATATGTTTGAAGAATGGTATGCGTGTGTCCTTTTAATAACATAGAAGTTCTTTAAGTATCTTACAAGTTCTTGTCACAAAGAGAATGCAAACATGGTGATAACCAAAATAGAATTTTTCCCAAATCTCAACTTAACTGCAAAACCAAAGGAAAGGTTACAGATTATTGCATAACTTGTTTGCATGACAGGGACTGCAGAGCAGGGTGGCTAAGGGTGCTATAACCCCACCCCTTCAAATAATTTTGTCGGTTTAGGGTTTTTAATACAGTTATAGCCGTTCTAGTCCCATAAAATTTGCAAAATTTTCTTGACCCTAATTAATCACAAACCTCCCCCCCACCCCCCCCCAAACGAAATCATGCTCCGCAGTCCCTGCATGACCGCGTGAAAACAAAACAATTTCAAATTTCCTGTTGTAAAGCAGACACTTAAAAGATCAAAATAACTAAATACTACAAATAATAAAGCTATTATAGAATAAAAAGTGTTGGCATTTATTTATTTATTTATATATCTATATAACATGAACATGGTTTTAAATCATCATTATTTCCAGTGAGTATTTCCATTACACCTTCATTTCAGGCGATTAATATTCAAGTATCATGCAATATCATTGGTAAATTCTTTCTTTATTGTTTCTTGTTGACATCACTGGTATTGTTGCTCTTTGTAAAATTCATGAGGGAAGAAACCAAGCAACAGTGAGCATACGAACTCTAGATAATTATGTGTTTTTTGATATTGTAATAACATCTTCAGGCAGCTCTCCATAGAGCAAATCGAGAAATCTCCTACAGAAAGGGAAAGAATCCTGAAAAGCAGCACGATGTTGTTTGTTGTTTTTAGCTAAGTAAACATTTCCACCAATGAATATCCCAAGAGATGCTAATGAGCCACTCAAATAATAGAACAATATTCGATAGCGTGATGGCCTAAAAAAATGAAAAACTATACAGAGTTTCTGTTGTTTAAATAGAGATCAATGATACAAAATATTTGGCAACCAAAAATTAAACAATTCATGATTTGTGGGAAGATTGCTGAGCACTCGACAAGAGAATAGGAATGATGTCTAGTTGAGCAGTTCCTGTCATTACAGCTTCCGTAGCCCAGGGGCTTTAAATGCTCTAGGACCTCCTTCGCAGGACCCTCATTGATAATAGTACCTTAAGGAACGGAAGAGGCTATCCTGGGTAAATGATTGAAATACAGGGGTCGAAATAACGTCCGGCTTCCGGCGAAAGCCGGACGAATTCTAATTTAGCCGGACAGTTTATTGGTAGAAAAATCCTTTTTAGCCAGCTAAGTGATGAGAAAAGCCTTTAGAATTGCGTTTAAGCTGTTCTACAGGCTTTAAAATCTAAAAATTTTCTTCGTCGCCCAACCATGGTCCCACATTTGTCCCACTGCCTTATTTCCATACTTAATTCAAAACAGCCGGCTACACAAAGTTTTCTTATTTCGACCCCTGAAATAAATAAAAAAATTGATATTAGAATTAACTCTCAGATTTATTTTATCTTTTTATTGTAAAAACAAACTGTAAAGGTAATGCACATTTCAATTTATGTTTTGTTATCTGGAGCAAAGAGAAATTATAAAGGATCAGAACAAAACGACAAGAAGTCCAGGCTAGACAACAAAATCATGAAATACAGAAATTAAAGGAAACTAAATTAAAAAAATCACAAGTTCAACAACAAAACAAAGATTCTTGCAATAAACACCTCGCCCTCACTTATATAAATTCGCTATCTAATAAGCTCCCCTTAAAATACCACAATAAAATTATTTTCACTGCCATGTAAACAATCACAAAATTGTAACTGCAGGACAACAAGGGGCAAAGCTGTATATATTATACATGGCCAGCTAGTTTTCATTAAAACATTATGTTGTAACATAAGTGATTATTTGATTTAAAAGATCATTCATGATATTTAAGACTTTACAGCTGCCATTTCATGTTTTACAGTTTCAGTTGCATGAAAATTTATTCCATAAAAATGTTAACAAGATGAAACTTGAAGTTCTATTCTAACAGCAATTTTTCCTTTTGCACTCATTATTTGATAATATCAGGCCATCCAGTTTGTGTGACTTACACCCAAGAACAGCATGCATTGTTCCACATTGAAAGTCAAAACTAAATTTTGTAATAGTGAGTGGAAAAACCTAATGTTCTATAACTCAAAAAAACTGAACAAAAGCCTGCATGAGATTTTTCCATTAAGATCAACCGTTTGACGACAAATATTGTAGAATAAATACTTCAATGATGTCAAGGGACCTATCTCCAAACTTTTTACCAAAATAATTTCAATATTAACGTTCTTTTACTTCACATTATATACCTACTCTTTATAACTTTTAGACCAATGATAACAAGGAAGTGCTTAAAAAAAGATAAAAAGGAAATGGCACTCCTTATATTCAAAAGTTATATGGGAAGGGTAATTTTTGTAAAGGCTCAGGCAAATGAATAGCTGCAAGTTCATAAATTTTTTTGGTGTTATGAAAAAAATGTCTTGAAAAAAAAAATCATGCCATGTAAATAGGCAATACTACATCGCTTTTAGATTCTCGGCTGCCATGAAACAATAGCTGGAAACTGAAAACATGTTTTTACAAAAAGAACAATGTGCTTTGTCAGGCACCCCTTTCACCTTTCGAATCCATGAAAATTCATCTTCCCATTTCATGTTGTATGAAGTTCTTTCCCATCTTTAAATAATTTAAAATGTCTATATCTATAATTATTTCATTCTAAAAGAAAAATCTAGAATCTGTTGAGTGGTCAGAAAGATAGAGTTCAACTGAGATAGTACAATATAGTGAAGAAATGAGTACATACACAAAGTAATTCTGTAAATGAACATACAATAAGTAAAATAACAGCACTTTTCTCCCTATGTACAAAATAAAAGTCTAATATTTATAAGATTTTACATTATAATATAAAATATCATCACTATTAAAATTATATTGAATGTACTAATAAGTTGCTAAGTTGCTTTGTGAGGACAAAGGGCATGTTTCAGATTTCAAACTTTTATTTATTTTTTTTTGCCAAGAAAGCCTATTTTTTCCTATTTTTTTCCTTTTTTATGGAAAAATTCAAATTTTTTGCTTTGTTTACAAATATCCATAGAAGTTACACTTTGGCCATTTCAGATAACTTCAAACGAAACTTGGACGTACAATCTTCAAATGAAACTTGGATGTACAATCTTCTGTCACACAGTGTTAATCTGACTTGTCAAACCCTGGGTTTTACACATGTTTTGATAAAAGATTTTGCTGCAGCAGTACCAACATGGTACTATGGTGGTAAAGGTATACATAAAATCTGTCTTGCTGTTAAAATCTTTTCGACTTATTTTGATTGAAATCAATAATGGTTTTCCTATTCCTTGCCAATTTGCAACTTACTGCCAATGTGCCTTATTATGGACTGACTGACTGTAAGTTAAAAACACGGCACCCATACTGTCAACCAAACTATAATAACACAAACTTCTAAATCAGGGATAAGTAAATCTATTTCGACGCTAGAAAATTAGTTATAAATTTTATAAGTTTTGAAGATTTCTTTTAAAATAGTTTCTTCTAAAATTGACTGCTCTCTTGAGAGCCATGCGTATTTTTGTTAGCTCTGTGTACATATTTACAGATGAAAAATAATAATGGCCACATACGTCATGAAATATCGGTAATAGAGCTTTGAATTTATGTTTAAAAAATAATCTTTATCATCATTGCAGGATGAAAATGAATGTAGAACATACTTTTAGAAAGTTAATTTTATCACAAAACAATTAAATAAAAAAAATTTTGTACATCAATCACAGTGAAGGAAGACACTTCTTAACGAGCATTGAAATAAATAGGCTATATGATTCTTCACTAGGCCTCGAAATTTCAAACTTTCACGTAAACTATACTTCGTTTCTGTATTATTAACGGAAACGATCGTTACCGATGTAGTTCATTAATGACATGGTACCGCCATTTTGGTTCTGGGAAGCGATCGTTTCCCTATATTGTTACCAAAAAGCGCCACCTAAGTGACGAATGAAAATTCGTCTCCCTAGATGATCACGGTAACGAAGCCGTAACGAAACGATCGTTACTGTGAAATTTCCAGGCCTGTTCACGGTCCATTCTTCATGTGTTGCTGCTAATTTCTCTCTATGCTCTGTTTCATAAAACATTTTATTCAGCTATACACGATGGACTTGGTAAGAATGAATGGATATTTTTGTGATGAGAATCTTTGTTGCTTTTTGAGTCCAGAATAAGGAAGGCTCTCTGGAATAAGGCACATAGACAATATTTCTAAAAAATGAATTTTCCTTACATTATATATATAATATAAAATACTAAAACCTCATTTCTATGTTCTGTAGAAGTAAGTAAGTAGAACTAGGAGTTTTAAAATCCTTTGGCTTCCATCTATAATTTTAATCCTTTTGCCTGCCAAAACTTGACATTAGTAGTTAACTTACCGCCGGAGATACTTGTATAGCATTCCTCTAACTTGCATGAAGGCTAGTGTGTGTGGTGGCTAGTTCCTAATGGACTGATATGCTGCTTTTAATACACATTGGAATGGAGTATTGAGTAAATTGAGTTATTGAGTAAATTTGTTTGCAGCTAGTAGTAAGCAGAACTAGTAAGCAAAATTAGTAAGCCAATTCAGTCAAAAGCATTATTGCCAGCAATCACACACAAGCATGCAAAATAAAAGACACAATGTATTTAAAAAAAATCATATATACACACCTTATTGGAAAATTTTCAGGTACATTATGCTTGTTCTAAAAATATAAATTACAGTGATAAGTGTATATTAAACATATGAAGTGGATATTCGTCTGCACTTTTATTATTAATATAATAAAAGTGCGGACGAATAATTTGAAGTTATTTGTCCGCACTAATTTTACGGACAATGTGTTAGACGTTCTTTCGTAACTTTTAACAGATTCTTCTAATTCCGCAATTGTAAAAAACTGAATCCCTGTCGCAATCTCTTTCACCATAGTGCAATCTTATTCACAAGAGCTATACCACTTTAAGCACTTTAAATATATTTAAATTATCTTCTAACGGATTTTATGGCACTCACTAAAGGTGCGGACGAATAACTTCAAAATTATTTGTCCACTCTTTATAAAAGTGCGGACGAATATCCACAGCATTAAACATATAGCTACGTACATTTTATCAAATTATTATTTTTAGGCTCCACACTATTTTCATTCTCAGACAGAAAAAAAACACAGAAACAAGAATATCCCTATTCACACAAATACAAAATAACAGTCAAACCACAAAACACAACAAACACAAAATTCAGATGTGGCAATTAAAAGTAAAAATCAGAAACATAAAACATCCATACAATCATCCTCATCCCTTTCGCATGAACTTCCTAACAATCCATGTAAAATGAACACTAAAACGCGTGCGGCTAACCTTTCATTTTGGAAAAGTACGCGCCACAAGCAATTAATCCATGCGCGACGCTAAGTCAAAACGCGTTGCTAAGACCCTTAAGACCGTACTTACTAGGATCATTTCTATAGTACGCGTCCCGTCTTTGTTTCCCAACAAAGACACACTCAACAACCACGATGATGAGCTGTTGTGCGTTTTCCTGAGCGTGAAGCTTGGATCTTCGATGACATTTTAGTCATATGTTGATTCATTGATGAACGTTCTGTGCAATCTTCAGGTTGCACGGAGGGAAAGCGTACTATCCGAGTGGTGAATATTCGGCATCTAATGTAGAAGAGGACTAGATTTATATAGTTCCAAAGTGCATCAATTGCTTCAATACTTCAATTACAGTTTCTTCTGAAGGCTGCTCGTGTATAATTTTTTGTATTTTCGAAATTTATGCCATCGAAGCTTTTCTGATGTTACTCTCCTAAACAAATTCAGAAGAGAAAGGTAAGACTGCAGTGATACCTCAAAATCTTTAAAACATATGTCTCTACTTTTTGTTTCAGGTACCCTGAAATGTTAGGTAAACCTTTGAAGTGAACACTCCTCTAAGCGCTTTTGTAATCATGATTTTGCATTCATCAAAGTACTAGAAAAACTTACTTATGATGAAATCATCGCCTTTAAATGACGTTATTGATCCCCTCACTCCGCCACAACGATGTACGCGACCTGTGTGCCTCTCTATTATCAGAGGTATGCAAAGATGTAGCAATCGAACCTTCACTTGCACCGCTGAATGGAGATCATATTGAAGCGAGAACTGCAAAAACTGGCGATGATGCAAGACTGGATGTCAGCGCAAGAGACTTTTGGGTGAGAGGCCAAAAGGCATTTTTTGACGTAAGGGTGTTTGACCCAAGCGCCTCTAGGTACTCAGCCCGAAGTCTGGAGAAGTGTTACCAGCAAAACGAGAGAGAAAAGAAAAACGCATATTGTGAGCGTATCCTCAACATCGAACATGGTAGTTTTACACCCCTCGTATTTACAATTCAAGGAGGAATGGGACGTGAATGCACCTCATTTATCACTCGATTATGCAAAATGATTGCCGAAAAGAAAACTGAACAACTCTCGGTTACCATATCGTGGGTGCGGATAAAGCTATCGTTTGCGCTGATGAGATCATGTTTATTGTGCTTGCGTGGTTCAAGAACGATCAAAAGCAACCCTAACGGGACGTCGCTATCTGGTGATAGCATCGCACTAGATATGACCTTAGCCAATGGGGTCTGAAAGAATGAATAGACAATAACAAAAAAATAATAATTAAAAAAAAAATAAAAATTATTTATACAATTGTAAATAGAGAGAAAATACTTTTAATTTTATATAACGGTCAATCAATGTATTCTGTGTTAGTTTAAAAAAAATTTGTATTGGTCCCCTCACTTCTGGTCATTCAGTGACAAAGACCGGTTAACTTCAACGTTCTTCCAAAAGAAAAGTTACCCTGTTTTCTTAAACGTTCATCCAAACGACCGTTTCAATGGACATTTGATTTCACATGAAGTGAGACTTTGCGATATACGACACCTAACCAAGATGAAGCATTAGGAACATGTACTCAGAAGTACAAGGATGGATCTGATGAGCGACATCAATTGAAATTGTACAAACTGGTTCCTAAAGATGTGGAGAAAAATGATGTGAAAGAAGTTGTGATGCAATGTTGTTGCTGGAATCGAATTGGCTTCTTGTTGTACCGAAGCAACTGGAGGAATAGATTACGATATTCATGCTCTGTAGCACGAAACGATTCATTTGGAAAAGTACCCGCCACAAGCAATTAATCCATGCGCGACGCTAAGTCAAAACGCGTTGCTAAGACCCTTAAGACCGTACTTACTAGGATCATTTCTATAGTACGCGTCCCGTCTTTGTTTCCCAACAAAGACACACTCAACAACCACGATGATGAGCTGTTGTGCGTTTTCCTGAGCGTGAAGCTTGGATCTTCGATGACATTTTAGTCATATGTTGATTCATTGATGAACGTTCTGTGCAATCTTCAGGTTGCACGGAGGGAAAGCGTACTATCCGAGTGGTGAATATTCGGCATCTAATGTAGAAGAGGACTAGATTTATATAGTTCCAAAGTGCATCAATTGCTTCAATACTTCAATTACAGTTTCTTCTGAAGGCTGCTCGTGTATAATTTTTTGTATTTTCGAAATTTATGCCATCGAAGCTTTTCTGATGTTACTCTCCTAAACAAATTCAGAAGAGAAAGGTAAGACTGCAGTGATACCTCAAAATCTTTAAAACATATGTCTCTACTTTTTGTTTCAGGTACCCTGAAATGTTAGGTAAACCTTTGAAGTGAACACTCCTCTAAGCGCTTTTGTAATCATGATTTTGCATTCATCAAAGTACTAGAAAAACTTACTTATGATGAAATCATCGCCTTTAAATGACGTTATTGATCCCCTCACTCCGCCACAACGATGTACGCGAACCTGTGTGCCTCTCTATTATCAGAGGTATGCAAAGATGTAGCAATCGAACCTTCACTTGCACCGCTGAATGGAGATCATATTGAAGCGAGAACTGCAAAAACTGGCGATGATGCAAGACTGGATGTCAGCGCAAGAGACTTTTGGGTGAGAGGCCAAAAGGCATTTTTTGACGTAAGGGTGTTTGACCCAAGCGCCTCTAGGTACTCAGCCCGAAGTCTGGAGAAGTGTTACCAGCAAAACGAGAGAGAAAAGAAAAACGCATATTGTGAGCGTATCCTCAACATCGAACATGGTAGTTTTACACCCCTCGTATTTACAATTCAAGGAGGAATGGGACGTGAATGCACCTCATTTATCACTCGATTATGCAAAATGATTGCCGAAAAGAAAACTGAACAACTCTCGGTTACCATATCGTGGGTGCGGATAAAGCTATCGTTTGCGCTGATGAGATCATGTTTATTGTGCTTGCGTGATTCAAGAACGATCAAAAGCAACCCTAACGGGACGTCGCTATCTGGTGATAGCATCGCACTAGATATGACCTTAGCCAATGGGGTCTGAAAGAATGAATAGACAATAACAAAAAAATAATAATTAAAAAAAAAAAAAAATTATTTATACAATTGTAAATAGAGAGAAAATACTTTTAATTTTATATAACGGTC
This sequence comes from Turritopsis dohrnii, assembly GCA_027922465.2. Lineage (NCBI taxonomy): Eukaryota > Metazoa > Cnidaria > Hydrozoa > Anthoathecata > Oceaniidae > Turritopsis > Turritopsis dohrnii. The sequence goes on from BQMF02000026.1 coordinate 750,846, forward strand.
AATCAATGTATTCTGTGTTAGTTTAAAAAAAATTTGTATTGATCCCCTCACTTCTGGTCATTCAGTGACAAAGACCGGTTAACTTCAACGTTCTTCCAAAAGAAAAGTTACCCTGTTTTCTTAAACGTTCATCCAAACGACCGTTTCAATGGACATTTGATTTCACATGAAGTGAGACTTTGCGATATACGACACCTAACCAAGATGAAGCATTAGGAACATGTACTCAGAAGTACAAGGATGGATCTGATGAGCGACATCAATTGAAATTGTACAAACTGGTTCCTAAAGATGTGGAGAAAAATGATGTGAAAGAAGTTGTGATGCAATGTTGTTGCTGGAATCGAATTGGCTTCTTGTTGTACCGAAGCAACTGGAGGAATAGATTACGATATTCATGCTCTGTAGCACGAAACGATTCATTTGGAAAAGTACCCGCCACAAGCAATTAATCCATGCGCGACGCTAAGTCAAAACGCGTTGCTAAGACCCTTAAGACCGTACTTACTAGGATCATTTCTATAGTACGCGTCCCGTCTTTGTTTCCCAACAAAGACACACTCAGCAACCACGATGATGAGCTGTTGTGCGTTTTCCTGAGCGTGAAGCTTGGATCTTCGATGACATTTTAGTCATATGTTGATTCATTGATGAACGTTCTGTGCAATCTTCAGGTTGCACGGAGGGAAAGCGTACTATCCGAGTGGTGAATATTCGGCATCTAATGTAGAAGAGGACTAGATTTATATAGTTCCAAAGTGCATCAATTGCTTCAATACTTCAATTACAGTTTCTTCTGAAGGCTGCTCGTGTGTAATTTTTTGTAGTTTCGAAATTTATGCCATCGAAGCTTTTCTGATGTTACTCTCCTAAACAAATTCAGAAGAGAAAGGTAAGACTGCAGTGATACCTCAAAATCTTTAAAACATATGTCTCTACTTTTTGTTTCAGGTACCCTGAAATGTTAGGTAAACCGTTGAAGTGAACACTCCTCTAAGCGCTTTTGTAATCATGATTTTGCATTCATCAAAGTACTAGAAAAACTTACTTATGATGAAATCATCGCCTTTAAATGACGTTATTGATCCCCTCACTCCGCCACAACGATGTACGCGACCTGTGTGCCTCTCTATTATCAGAGGTATGCAAAGATGTAGCAATCGAACCTTCACTTGCACCGCTGAATGGAGATCATATTGAAGCGAGAACTGCAAAAACTGGCGATGATGCAAGACTGGATGTCAGCGCAAGAGACTTTTGGGTGAGAGGCCAAAAGGCATTTTTTGACGTAAGGGTGTTTGACCCAAGCGCCTCTAGGTACTCAGCCCGAAGTCTGGAGAAGTGTTACCAGCAAAACGAGAGAGAAAAGAAAAACGCATATTGTGAGCGTATCCTCAACATCGAACATGGTAGTTTTACACCCCTCGTATTTACAATTCAAGGAGGAATGGGACGTGAATGCACCTCATTTATCACTCGATTATGCAAAATGATTGCCGAAAAGAAAACTGAACAACTCTCGGTTACCATATCGTGGGTGCGGATAAAGCTATCGTTTGCGCTGATGAGATCATGTTTATTGTGCTTGCGTGATTCAAGAACGATCAAAAGCAACCCTAACGGGACGTCGCTATCTGGTGATAGCATCGCACTAGATATGACCTTAGCCAATGGGGTCTGAAAGAATGAATAGACAATAACAAAAAAATAATAATTAAAAAAAAAAAAAAAATTATTTATACAATTGTAAATAGAGAGAAAATACTTTTAATTTTATATAACGGTCAATCAATGTATTCTGTGTTAGTTTAAAAAAAATTTGTATTGATCCCCTCACTTCTGGTCATTCAGTGACAAAGACCGGTTAACTTCAACGTTCTTCCAAAAGAAAAGTTACCCTGTTTTCTTAAACGTTCATCCAAACGACCGTTTCAATGGACATTTGATTTCACATGAAGTGAGACTTTGCGATATACGACACCTAACCAAGATGAAGCATTAGGAACATGTACTCAGAAGTACAAGGATGGATCTGATGAGCGACATCAATTGAAATTGTACAAACTGGTTCCTAAAGATGTGGAGAAAAATGATGTGAAAGAAGTTGTGATGCAATGTTGTTGCTGGAATCGAATTGGCTTCTTGTTGTACCGAAGCAACTGGAGGAATAGATTACGATATTCATGCTCTGTAGCACGAAACGATTCATTTGGAAAAGTACCCGCCACAAGCAATTAATCCATGCGCGACGCTAAGTCAAAACGCGTTGCTAAGACCCTTAAGACCGTACTTACTAGGATCATTTCTATAGTACGCGTCCCGTCTTTGTTTCCCAACAAAGACACACTCAGCAACCACGATGATGAGCTGTTGTGCGTTTTCCTGAGCGTGAAGCTTGGATCTTCGATGACATTTTAGTCATATGTTGATTCATTGATGAACGTTCTGTGCAATCTTCAGGTTGCACGGAGGGAAAGCGTACTATCCGAGTGGTGAATATTCGGCATCTAATGTAGAAGAGGACTAGATTTATATAGTTCCAAAGTGCATCAATTGCTTCAATACTTCAATTACAGTTTCTTCTGAAGGCTGCTCGTGTGTAATTTTTTGTAGTTTCGAAATTTATGCCATCGAAGCTTTTCTGATGTTACTCTCCTAAACAAATTAAGAAGAGAAAGGTAAGACTGCAGTGATACCTCAAAATCTTTAAAACATATGTCTCTACTTTTTGTTTCAGGTACCCTGAAATGTTAGGTAAACCGTTGAAGTGAACACTCCTCTAAGCGCTTTTGTAATCATGATTTTGCATTCATCAAAGTACTAGAAAAACTTACTTATGATGAAATCATCGCCTTTAAATGACGTTATTGATCCCCTCACTTCTGGTCATTCAGTGACAAAGACCGGTTAACTTCAACGTTCTTCCAAAAGAAAAGTTACCCTGTTTTCTTAAACGTTCATCCAAACGACCGTTTCAATGGACATTTGATTTCACATGAAGTGAGACTTTGCGATATACGACACCTAACCAAGATGAAGCATTAGGAACATGTACTCAGAAGTACAAGGATGGATCTGATGAGCGACATCAATTGAAATTGTACAAACTGGTTCCTAAAGATGTGGAGAAAAATGATGTGAAAGAAGTTGTGATGCAATGTTGTTGCTGGAATCGAATTGGCTTCTTGTTGTACCGAAGCAACTGGAGGAATAGATTACGATATTCATGCTCTGTAGCACGAAACGATTCATTTGGAAAAGTACCCGCCACAAGCAATTAATCCATGCGCGACGCTAAGTCAAAACGCGTTGCTAAGACCCTTAAGACCGTACTTACTAGGATCATTTCTATAGTACGCGTCCCGTCTTTGTTTCCCAACAAAGACACACTCAGCAACCACGATGATGAGCTGTTGTGCGTTTTCCTGAGCGTGAAGCTTGGATCTTCGATGACATTTTAGTCATATGTTGATTCATTGATGAACGTTCTGTGCAATCTTCAGGTTGCACGGAGGGAAAGCGTACTATCCGAGTGGTGAATATTCGGCATCTAATGTAGAAGAGGACTAGATTTATATAGTTCCAAAGTGCATCAATTGCTTCAATACTTCAATTACAGTTTCTTCTGAAGGCTGCTCGTGTGTAATTTTTTGTAGTTTCGAAATTTATGCCATCGAAGCTTTTCTGATGTTACTCTCCTAAACAAATTCAGAAGAGAAAGGTAAGACTGCAGTGATACCTCAAAATCTTTAAAACATATGTCTCTACTTTTTGTTTCAGGTACCCTGAAATGTTAGGTAAACCTTTGAAGTGAACACTCCTCTAAGCGCTTTTGTAATCATGATTTTGCATTCATCAAAGTACTAGAAAAACTTACTTATGATGAAATCATCGCCTTTAAATGACGTTATTGATCCCCTCACTTCTGGTCATTCAGTGACAAAGACCGGTTAACTTCAACGTTCTTCCAAAAGAAAAGTTACCCTGTTTTCTTAAACGTTCATCCAAACGACCGTTTCAATGGACATTTGATTTCACATGAAGTGAGACTTTGCGATATACGACACCTAACCAAGATGAAGCATTAGGAACATGTACTCAGAAGTACAAGGATGGATCTGATGAGCGACATCAATTGAAATTGTACAAACTGGTTCCTAAAGATGTGGAGAAAAATGATGTGAAAGAAGTTGTGATGCAATGTTGTTGCTGGAATCGAATTGGCTTCTTGTTGTACCGAAGCAACTGGAGGAATAGATTACGATATTCATGCTCTGTAGCACGAAACCATTCATTTGGAAAAGTACCCGCCACAAGCAATTAATCCATTAAGTCAAAACGCGTTTCTATGACCGTTAAGACCGTACTTACTAGGATCATTTCTATAGTCTTGGCGTTCATAGTTTCTGACCTGTCTCTCCTATCCTGAATATGCCATAAAGTCGTTGAGGCTAAAGTTTTGCCAAATATAAACTTTCTATCGTGCCAAATGAATGTATTTTTTAACATCTCGTCTTTTTTGGCTATTAATAAGTTTTGGAGCGTTTCAGTCTGTATTGTTGAAAATTTTGCTGTATTTAAAGATGCTTTCATATGTTATGCTTTGCTTGTTGACTATTTGCTTGTATGTAGTGAATGGAATTTCAACTATCCGGAGGAAACAGTAAAAAGTCTATCAATTTTGTATGACCAAACGAAGATACTGGAGTTTATCTATTTCGGAGGTTGCTTTTAAGGCTGGAGAAGTATATAAGGGTTATTGAATAAAGTATAATTTTCATGTATGAGCTGTTGTCATTTTAGTTTTGATCAAGTTGAACCCTTGTGAGTTTTCTCAAATTTGAAGTATGAACAGAGAAAGGTCCCTCGGAAGAAAATATATGATTCATGTTTGCGGACGTGCATATTTTTACTATGTGTTCGCTAATAAATTTGGAATAAATTTACCAATGGAAATTTATTGAAGTTCTGGTTATACTGTAAGATTCACATAGGAGTGCATGAGAAGGGAGTTACCGGTCACAATTAGATTGGGTATGCATTTGTGACATGCCTTGCAAGAACTATCATGTCAATGTCATAGGTCATTTATTTATTGTGTACATATTAGTTAATTAAGTTGCCATGAACAAGGAAGCCAAATTTGATAACTACGGAAAAGTAATAATGAGCATGCGTGGGACGATATTCAATGGAAATAATGACAAGCAATTATAAAATATAATGAAACATTTTTTGTAAGCATTAAAAGCGAAATAACACAAAGTATCCATAATCTTAGAATCGATGTCGAATACACGAGCGAAACTAATACAAAAACAGTGACGATGAACATGTCAGATTCGGTCATCTTGGAAATGTGTTGCTATGTAATGTTTCATGAAGACATCGATCGGCAGTTGCAAAGCAAAGAAGATATCATCCATCTGCATAATTTGACTGAGCTGTGTACGGAACTTGAATTGGAAAAACACTACTGCAGAACAGAAAGTTTGAGTCAGCTGTTTAAAGAATATTTCGGGCAGATCTTCTTAGCATTTGTGGCGCTTGTGTTAAATATTGGCGTTATATTTTATTTATATGTTAGAAAAAGAAAGCCTTTGCCATCTGAACGGGTTTTGGGAAGTTTATCCGTTTCGGATACCATTTTCAGTTTGGTAATCATCGTCACCCTGGTTTTAATGATGGCAGATGACCGTCATCATTTTCTTAAAAATGAAACTTTAAAAATCATATCTGATCAACTCATCCAATTTTCAATATATGCTTCTATTTTTCACGTGTTATCAATTTCAATGGAACGCCTTTGCGCGGTCACATTCCCTATAAAATACAAAGTTTTCATGGGAAAACACCGCCTAACACATTGTATTATTTTCGTGTGGTTGACCACGTTCATTTTACAAGTTTCCCTTGCACTCTACGAACATGTGAATCTTGGAGAAGATGTCGATCGTGAAAAAGAAAAAAGAAGAATAGGTGTTCATCGAATTGCAGGCGGTATCATGTATGTAGCTGGAACACTGTTGTGTGTTATTTACATTATCATGGTGTACAAAATCAGATGTCAAACTAAGTTTTTGCGAAATATTCAAAAAACACAAGATAGTTGCCACCATGACAAACCTAAAAGCTCTCGAGTTAAATCAGAAACAATTGCTTTCATCACAGCACTGATTGTATCGCTTGGTTTTCTTGTTTTGACTGCTCCCATGGCAACGATACTTTTGTTCAATATCGGCGTTTCAACTGATTGGTTAGTTACAGCAGAATGTTTGTTGATTTTTAATTCGATTTTCAACCCGGTGGTGTATTTTTGGAGGGGTCATTATTTGAAGGTACAGAGAAAACGCAATCGTTCCCAAAAATCTTCGATGGAATCGCAACACAGTATTGCAGTTAGTTTGGCCAATTTAACGACACCAAGAGTTAGAAAAAAATATGAATTAACAAGTGGTGACGTCACAGGGTTAGAACAAACGACGACTGCGACGGCTGTAACCCAGTCCCCAAGTAATGTTGGTATTTACAGATGTTACACTGATAAATGGGATGGTCATTTAAAGCATGATAAATAAATATGTTTGTCGGAAGAACAAAAGACGTGTTATCTATTTTCGATTCATGATTCACTCGTTTGATATCGATCACTTGTATGCGCGCTATAAATTTCATATATCCCTATAGAACACTACATGAAAATAGAAGCGATCAATGGCGCTAACCAAAGCTTAATATCTGGTCTTCCAGTTACACAAATTTAGTGAGAGCAACACAGGAAAACATGTATGTCGGCAACCTAGCTACGACAAATAACCGACTGTAGTGAAAGAACATAATCAGAGAAAAGATGGAAGTGGATTTATTAACAAACCAACAAAGGCTTATGTGTGATCCTACTGTTGTATTTTTCTCCCCATTCCCGACATTGATTTTTTGCATTCGTACCTGTTTTTTATAAAGGTATTTCATGTGTTCGTGAATCCTCTGAGGAGCACCCCATAAGTTCCAATTGATCTTTTATTGAAGTCCTGCACAACTACGCCTACTACGGCTACACGTCGAAAACGACTTTTGGTTAAAGAAAACCGCAAAGTGTATTTAACGGGTATGTTTGTTTACCAAACACTAAATACAAATTGAAGACGAAACAAGAGCCAGATGGCGCAAAACTGTAGCTGCAAATTTGCTTCTGAAGCAGTACTAAAAAGCCCTTGTTAGTGTAAATGTTAAAATGATTAGTTAGTGTAAGTAGGGTCTAATCATAAAACACCATAAGTTAATTTATGAAAGACAAAAAGAATTATGAGATCCGGAAAACCCGAGTTATAAAATCGAGATATAAAGTCGAGTTATGGGTTATGACGTCATAATTCGAGTTATTAACTGAAAATTTTTAATTTTCCATATCCTTTCGAGTTACTAACTCGAAAATATACTGTCATTTTTACAATTACAATTTAAAAAGGTAATATTTGACTTCGAGTTAATAACTCGAAATTACTTTTTCAAATGAATTAAATCGAGTTACTAACTCGATAGTCTGCAAGTTATTAAAGTTTTCAAAAATTTCTCAGAATTTATCGGGTGCGCTTGATTTTCAGGCGGAGTTAACAGGCGGACTATTTAACGCGCCATAAATTAGCGGGGTCACAAATTAACGCGGATGGCCGAAGAGACTTTAATTAACACGGTTCAAGGACTGTAATTTTTAAAAATACGGAAAAAATACGGCGTTGGAAATACGTTCTCCTCATATAAGATTTGTTATATTTCGCAAAATTACTTTTCCAAAAAAAGAGATTTTCTGGTTCCAATCATTTTGAGACGCACTGTATTGCACGATACATTAATTAATGGGCGGTTAAATTATGAGGGGGCACAAAAAAGTTTTAATCAACGCGGGTTTTTAAAATCCTCGTCAATTAATTCAACTTAATTTTAAAATGATAAATGACAAATGATAAGTTTTCTTAATCCTTAAAAAATGGTAAGAACATATTTACACAATCATTTATAACTACAACATAATATTTAGTTCTATGTGCTATGGTAAAACAGTTCTTTTCAACCATTTCAACTCTAACGAAGAATACGCAGCAGCAATCGTTATTGTTGCTTTTATGCTCAAACGAGGAAAGGGGAGAATTGGAAAGGCAGAAACGAAGACGTTGGGTGAAAGCTTGGCTTCAAAAACGAAACTACTTAGGAATTTATAATACTCTTGTGAGGGAATTTCAAGCAGAAGATCATTATGAGTATTCAAAGTTGTTAAGAATATCACTGGACAATTTTGCACAAATATTAAGTTTAAGTCCATCCATCGAGAAAGAGTGAAAAGTAATGTGTGACCCAATTCCAGCATAAGTCTCATCTCGTCCAGTTCTTAAGCAACGAAAATATTTATTTACTATGCAGACATTTATTTATTACGCATCACTTTGTTTTAATCTTCATAACTGCAAAAAATCGTCGCATGATCATACCTTGTGAGTAGAACAGTAGAACTGACGTAATTCGAATTCCATAATTTTTTAAATGAAAACTCAAACATGTTTGAATAAAATGACGGATACTTTTCGTCATTTTTTGAGCGTTTACACGGTCAGTTTAGAATGATCATTTAAAAAAAGCCATTTTAACATGATCGTGTATTTTGAGCCTTTATACGCGAGGTGTTTGAGAAATGCAAAGCGTTCGTGTGGAAATTTTTTTAGCCTGGAAGTTCCATGATGAAAATCACAGGCAAGCGTTAGGTGTATGGTGTAGCTGCTCCTCATCATTATTCATATTCTTATTCATATCAGGGATGTGTGAATGGAGATGGATAGTGAATGACTTGAATATCTAAAAAATCTATTGTTGTTTCTTTTGTGTCGCTATTGTGTTGAATTCCGTTTGATGTTCGAACTCTGTTACCAGCGGGAAGTTTAAATAGCGAATGATAAATCGTATGTCACACGGGAACTGAAAAATCACTGTAACGGCTGATTGTAGGAAAACGATCACATACATTTTTTTCGAGGTCTACAACATGGGCACACTTATTATTGCCAATTCCTTAATTATTATTATTCCCGTGAACTCAACGCAGGCTGAAGATGGGCGGCGAGCGACTCCGCCTTAGCGGCCAGTTTAAAAAAACAGTGTGAATGTCAACACGTATGGGCTGTTCTTCGAACATTTGACATCATGGATGAGGTTGGGAATAACGCCACTTCACATGAAGGACCAAAATAAAATCCTATACAATGTCCTTTAAACAAACAATCGCGAAAGTCATATGCGGCCTCATTGATTAAGAGCCCATCCAAAAGATCCAAAAATTTGATAAGAAAGGAAGATTTTCTATTCTTCCATTAAGATTGGGAGAGCGTTTTGAATGTTTATACACAACGATGGAGGGCTATTGAAAAGGACGCACGCACTTCATTTTATTTTCTGCGATAATGAATCGTGCACTTGAATGTACAGTGTGTTTCGTAATGTTGGAAATGGAAATTTTGAAGTTGTTTTTCTAAGTGAATATACCGAATTTCAAAATAATTTTTACATCAATGGAAAGCCATTTTCAAGCTCTTTCGGCTAGTATATTTTTGTGAAAAATGAGAAAGTGGGTTTTGAAAAAATAAGGAAAATGTCATCGAAAAATGTAATTAAATTTTTAATGACATGTAGTTTAATTACATCGTGCTTATTGTTTGAAAACACTGAATCCATTCAAATTTTTTATTAATTTTATGTTTGTGCTGAGACCCCCAAATTGATATTTTAAAACATAAAAGTTTAACGTTTTCCGTGAACACACAGCTTAAATTTGTTTCTTGTTTTCCAAATTTCTGTCATTGTTTCAAAAAATCTTTTCTTTTCATTCATATCTTAATCGACCATTAAAAATTTAATTACATTTTTCCAAGACATTTTCCTTATTTTTTCAAAAACCACTTTTTCATTTTTCACAAACACATACTATCCGAAAGAACTTCAAAATGGCTTTCCAACGGTGTAAAAATTGTTTTGAATTTCGGTATATTCATTTAAAAAAACAACTTTAAAATTTCCATTTCCAACATTACGAAACACACTGTACACTTATCAATATTATTTCTGTTTCTTTTATGTCATATACAGTGTGTTTCGTAATGTTGGAAATGGAAATTTTAAAGTTGTTTTTTTAAATGAATATACCGAATTTCAAAATAATTTTTACATCAATGGAAAGCCATTTTCAAGCTCTTTCGGCTAGTATATTTTTGTGAAAAATGAAAAAGTGGTTTTTGAAAAAATAAGGAAAATGTCTTGGAAAAATGTAATTAAATTTTTAATGGTCAATTAAGATGTGAGTGAAGAGAAAAGATTTTTTGAAACCATGACAGTAATTTGGAAAACAAAAAACAAATTTAAGCTGTGTGTTCACGAAATACGTTTAACATTTATGTTTTTAAATATCAATTTGGGAATCTCAGCGCAAAGATAAAATTAATAAAACTTTATATGGATTTAACGCTTTGAAACAATAAGCACGATGTAATTAAACTACGTGTTAATCGACCATTAAAAACTTAATGACATTTTTCCAAGACATTTCCCTTATTTATACAAAAACCACTCTTTCATTTTTCACAAAAATATACTAGCCGAAAGAGCTTGAAAATGGCGTTCCATTGATCGTCGCACGCCGCCAACGATCAACATACATTTCAGCCCATGTTCAGCTTGCGTTATGTCGCACGCCGCCCGCAATACATTTTTGGCAAAACATTTCTTACCGGTTTTTATTTCAAAAATGATCCCTTTATTCAAATCCCGTGTAAGCGTATAAAAGTTTTTGTATGTACTGGCAAAAAAAACTGACGTCAAATCAATGATACAGTAGAATCTGACGTCATTATATAGAAAAAAACGTTCTCACCGCTGTGTGGTTTTACGCGGACAATGTAGGAAATCCTACGTAAAATTTAGTTAAATATATCACTCTCTAAAATAAGTGTGACACACAATTGCGAATTAGTACAATAGGATTTGATGACGTTATAGCCGCAGTACCAAATAAAATTTAGGCCTACAATTTTCGTCACCCCATCACCCGCATCGCGTACCCTAAAAAACGTCCATATCCCTATTGGTTATCGGGATATTTCCCCACAAACGTCGCATTCGATTGGTTCCCCGTGATCATAAAAGTAATTGACGTCAAATGCCACGTCTATATATTAATAGCCGATTCTCCGTCAGTTTGTTTGTTTGTTTGTTTGTTTGTTCGTTTGTTTGTAAGTCACGCAAAATGGTAGATTAAGTTGTGAGTGAAATTATTTCTTTTTTTTGTGTGCGACGTGAGTTCAAAGCAAATACATTGCAACCCCAATCGAACGTGACTTTTTTTGGCTGATGAACTAATAGGAATAACGTTTTGTTTTTATCATTATTGTTAGTTTTATATTCCACGTTGACTTGGCTTTGAAAACAGTACATCAACTAAATACAAAGAAACTAACTGATTAAACATTTTGGACAAAAAGCAGCAGTGGCAGAACGTGGCAGGATATGTTCGGTTTGCCACTGACTCTTGCCTGACTGTCTGAGATGGGTGAACTTTTTTTTTGAGCAATTAAAATGTTTAAAAACCGATAGGTAAAAAAAGAGTATCATATCAAAACAAAATGTTTTTTTTATTTTTTTGCTTTTCTTTTAATAAATTAATTTCTTCTTTTAATTGTTAAGCGTTCTGATCGAACGTTTTTTTACTCTATTTATTCATTTAGCACGTGCCTTTTTTCTCTCCTCCTTTTGAACTTTTTAAGAAGAGAAACCATTTCCCCCTTACGTTTGATAGCACCCATGTTAGAGCGCGTAACTTTTTTTAAAACAAAAGTTAATAAAAAGTTGAAATTTTCTCTATATACGTTTTGAGTGTATTGTTACATTGATAAAAGATTGGTTTTACCAGAGGTTGTGACTTCGAATCTGCTTCTGGTTGAACACAAGTTGTACGAGCCGTTTATAAGGAAATTTGACGTTTATTGATACAGCGATACAGAGCAGGTGGACATGGGCGGCGAGCGACGCCGCCTTGGCGGCTAGTCTATATATTAATAGCCGATTCTCTGTCTGTTTGTCTGTAAGTCACGCAAAATGGTAGATTAAGTTGTGAGAGTAATTACTTTATTTTATTTTGTGCGACGTCAGTGTGAAACCATTGTATTGAGACCCTAATCGAATGCGACGTTTAGGGAAAAGTATCTCCCTGACGAGTAGGGATAACTGACGTTTTTTGGGGTTCGCGATACAGGCGAAAGGGTGACGAGAAATTTGGGTCTAATTTTTTGGGGGGACGGGTCTATGATATCATCAAATTTTTTGATCAACAATATCTCCGTAATGGTTGGTCGTAGCAAAACGATCCCATACATTTTTTGATCAGTTTTTCGAGCTCTACAACATGGACACACTTATTATTTCCAATTCCTTAATTTTATTTTTCGTGAACTCAACGCAGGCTGAACATGGGCGGTGAGCGACGCCGCCTTGGCGGCTAGTGTTTTTATATTAATCGTGAATGTGTCTTGCGTGGTCTAACCGCCGCTATATGACCACGATTAAGAAGATTTTAACCCAGGTAAATTTTTTTGCCTAGTTTAACTTCAAAAAGGATGTGTCAAATTCGCCTTTCCCGGGTGGGAAACGCGTGACGAAAGTTTTAATTAGGGAATTGGAAACAGAAAGTATACGCATGTTGTAGCGCTAGAAAAAGTGATCGAAGAAAACGACCAACCGTTGAAGAGATATCGTGGATCAAAGATTTTGATGACGTCATAGCCTCAGTACCAAATAAAATTCAGGCCCAAATGTTGCATCACCCCATCGCTTGTATCGCCGACCTCAAAAAAACGTCATTGGTTATCGAGATGTTTCCCCAAAAACGTGGGGATGCAATGCAATGGTTCCCTCGTGATCATAAAAAAACTGACAGATGGCTTTTGTATGGTGGCTGAGAAGGGCCATGGAGAAAAAAGTTTCAGTATCAAGAAAAAGATTTTCAAAATCGAGAAAAAAATTTCAAAATCAAAATCAAGAAATTAAAATTGAAAATTCTTTCGGAGCCGTAATTTTGCAAGGTTAATAAATAAATACTAACATGTAGCTTTAGCTAAAAATGCGCCCGCGCTCAAGCATTCCAATTTGTACACACAGCAAGCTATACATTGCAAGTCTATACAACGGAAACAAAAACAAACAAAAATTTGTTACTTTTTGTTATCTCTTAGGCCTATGTCACACTGATGCTAATATACCTTTCAAAAAGTGTAAATGAGGCTTAACAAGTAATATCAGAAAGTATTTGCGACAAACAAAAGAAATGTGTGAACTGGAACATGGATACGTATTTTATAATCAAAGTAAGATTTGTTAAAGAAACTATGCAAGAACCAAAAGAAAAAAAAAACTTTGAAATTTGCGTTTCAAACTTTAACTCAAAACAAAAAATAGCCAACGTTTACATGAAATAGCAAGAAAAAAAAAATATGAAAAGGTTTCATTGATCATGATCACTAGTGGAGGACAGTTAAAGAAGAAAAACAAGAATTTGTAATATTTCTTGCATACTCAGAAATCCAATAAAAATGGCAAGATTCACCAAAAATCAGTGAATTGAATAAAATTTATTGAATGAAAGATTTAGAGCCAAAACATATACAAACATAAAATGTATGGTTGGCAAAATTTCAGATTTCAAGCTGTGCTTCAAAATCCTTGTTGTTCACTTCACTAAAACAACACAAAAGTAATATAAAAAATGTTTAATTAATTTTAGCATACGATTTTTTTAAATAACATAATATAATATAATAATAAATCAGGAAAGAGATACATAAAAAACATTCTGTCTCCCACTTAAAGTACCATGCTTTGAAACGAGAAAAAAGCAAAGTCAGCTAATAATTGTATTCCACCGTGTAACGTCAACACGAAAGTTGGAGGATGAAGATGAGGATGAGGATGAGGATGAAGAACAAAATCGGAAACTGACATTCGCCTATCTCGTGAAACTACACTCAAAACGTAGAGAGAGAAAACTTCAACTTTTTATTAGCTTTTGTTTTAAAAAAGTTACGCGCTCTAACATGGGTGCTATCAAACGTAAGGGGGAAATGGTTTCTCTTGTTAAAAAGATCACACAGGAGGAGAGAAAAAAGGCACGTGCTAAATGAATAAAGAGAATAAAAAAACGTTCGATCAGAAGCGCTTAACAATTAAAAAAAGAAATTAAATTAAAAGACAAGCAAAAAAATATTTTGTTTCATGATACTCTTTTTTTACCTATCGCTTTTTAAACATTGTGATTGCTCGAAAAAAAGTTTACCCGTCTCAGACAGTCAGGCAAGAATACGTTAGGATACACTGGCAAACATGCTGCCACATTCTGCCACTGCTGGTTTTGGTCCAAACTGTTTAATCAGTTAGTTTCTTTGTATTTAGTTGATGAATTGTTTTCAAAGCCAACGTAGTCAACGTAGTCCTTGGAATATAAAACTAACAATAATTGCCCCCGCAGCGAGCGTAAGCGAGCGAGGAGGCATAGTAGTTTCACGAGATAGGCGAATGTCAGTTCCGATTTTGTTCTTCATCATCATCATCATCATCTTCCAACTTTCGTGTTGACGTTACACGGTGGAATACAATTAATTAGCTGACTTTGCTTTTTTTTCCCGTTTCAAAGCATGGTACTGTAAGTGGAATGTTTTTTCGCATCTCTTTCCTAATTTATTATTATATTATGCTATGTTATTTAGGAAGTTCGTATGCTAAAATTGCTTAGACATTTTTCATATTACTTTTGTGTTGTTTTAGTGAAGTGAACGACCAGGATTTTGAAGCACAGCTTGAAATCTGAAATTTTGCCAACAACATTTTATTTTTGTATATTATGTTTTAGCTCTAAATAATCTTTCGTTCGATAAATTTTATTCAATGCACTGATTTTTGGCAGATCTTGCCTTAAAAAGATTTTAATTGGATTTCTGTGTATGCAAAAAAGCCTACAAATTGTCGTTCTTCGTGTTTTCCTTCTTTGTCCTCAAAACCTGGTGTGATCATGATCAATAAAACCTTCTTATATTCCTTTCTTGTTTTTTTATGTAAACTTTGGCTATTTCTTGTTTCGAATCAAATTTTTTAATTCAATTTCCGCGCGCTCGTAGGAAATTGTTTGGTTTAGACATTCTATCTATCTATCTATCTAACTATCTGACTGTCTATGTAACAGTTTTTTGCCGTTTTCGGAAAGTCCGTTCGGATTTCGAATTGTTTGTTTATTCAGAATAGTTAATGAAAGACCCAAAACTCTATGGAAAATTTAATACTAAAAGGCCACTTTCAATATCAATTCATAAAAATGTTAACTTTTTAATACTTTTGGAATACTTTTAGAAGTTATTTTAGCCGTTTTATAATGAAAACTTCCCAATTCAATTATCCTTTAAAACTTCTTTAAAAAGTCAGTAAAATATGCACACCGAGCACGTGAAACGTTCTCGAACCGATTTAGTTTATGTTTTGAGGAAGTTATATATATAGATTATTTAGAAGAAGCTTTGAAGAAGAATTTTAAGACTTTATCTACTATTGCAATCGAAATATAATCATGAGAACGTTCCTTACGGAGGAAATATTGATATTTAGCTGACTCTGGAAAAAAATTCTTGAAAACGAAGGTGAATGTTTGTTTTGAACTTCGTTCGGAACGCCATTCCAATACTTTCGGTTCCGTTAAATATTACAAAGCAGAAGCCAAAAGTAAACAGACGCAGTGGAAAACTGGAGTGACGAAGTGGCTGAAAAGTATGGACGTCTCTGCTAACTCTTAAGTTTTATTATATTTGTAGTTATTTGACACTTAGTTATCATCTTTGTAGGTTATCGAACCCATCTTATTTAAAAGAAAAAGAGATTCGTTTGATACAAGGCTACTCACTCTGTGTCTTCCTGTATATATTCAAAACATTCGATAACTTAGCTACACATTTCAATCGACACTAGCAGGTCTTCATTGAAAGTGTTATTCGATTATTCGATCGATAAACAAAAGATTTGATGTATAAAAGGGAAAAACATCAAGTTTTTAGTGAATTCATAAACATAAGCAAAAGTCAAAGCAGAAACTTCAAAATAATAGCTACTTCGTAGCTTCAGATAGCAAATATTCCAACGCCGTAACCTCAATTATCTAAATCTGCTACTTCATACCTTCCATTAGCTACATAAAGAGAGAATCGCGGGAAAATGGTGGATTCCGATTTGGAACAAGGCGCGGAACTGGGTGCTGCTGCTGCAATCGAAAGTGAACACAGAAAAAAAGAGAGGACGCAAGCAAAAAGAACATTTACAAGGCACGCTAACAATTTGAGAAGATCTCTTGAAAACAAAGTATTACAAGATACGGTTAAAAACAGATTCCAGGATCTAAAATCAGCCTGGACCGATTTGCAAATGAAACATGACCAATTTATATCGGGATTACCAATAGAACATCAGGATACCGAAGAAAACTGGATCTTTGAACCGAATGAAGTGTATAGTGACCTTGAAGAGAAAACTGATCAGTATGTGAAAAACCTAGAAGTCGAAAACGTTGCGGTTAAAGAAAATGAACGCACCAGAGAAAAGAAAACTATTCTCGCATCACAAAGGAACACGGAACATTCCAGATTAACAGACATCATGAAGACGCTTTCTTCGCTTCTAGGAGAAGCAAATCTCAGCAACTGTACGGAAGAAAAAACAACAGAAGTAGAAGAAATGATGAATACTATGGAATACAGTATGAAGGCGTATGATACCGCCCACCGAGAATATAATCTGATTTTGAAAAAGAAATTGCCCGAGAGTCACGACAACTTGTTACACTATGGGAACGTTACACTAAGGTGCGCACAGAATCTCAAGTTTTTGTCAAAACGAGAAAATTGAAGTCGCCCCCTTCATCAGGCGTCAGATTGGAGCCCTTGAAATTTCAATCATTTAGAGGTGACCTAAGAAAATACCCAAAGTTTAAAAGCGATTTCATTAAATTCATCCTACCAGCATATAGACACGATCAAGCAGCCTTTGTTCTGAAATCCTACCTAGAAGAGAACGTCAGAGAAGAGGTCGAAGCGTTAGATGTGCTAGAAGATGTTTGGAGGCGCCTTGATAGAAAATATGGAGACGAAGGAAAGCATGTTGACGCTATAATGGCAGATATAAAAGCAACAACACAATGCGATGACTCCGAAACAGAAGGGATACTGAGCCTTATTAACACAGTCGAGAGGGCTCATAGAGAGTTGCGAGACCTTGGGAGAGAGCAGGAAATAAAAAACGCAACCATTGTAGCGATGATCGAGGAAAGATTGCCAAACGAACTTCAAAGAGAATGGATTGCGATAGCAACCGGTGAGGAGAGAGAGTCGATCTCTCGAGATAAGTTTCCGGTGCTATTGAAGTTGCTCCTACAATTCCGGGAAAGGATCGAATACAAGTATGCAAACATCAGATCAAACGACGCCATAAGAGAGAACGTCAACTTAGCGGTCAATGCACAACGCACTCATCTCAAGCAGCGATGCTGGATACATCAAGTCAATGGTGACCACCCCATTTGGCGCTGTAGAGTCTTCCAAGGAAAATCCCCGCAAGAAAAAGTTGATTTAGTTAGAAAACACAATGCTTGTTTCGCGTGCCTCGAAGTAGGTCATTCTGCCAACAGCTGTAAAAGAGGATTCAAGTGTCGACATGAAGGATGTGAGTTACCGCATCACAACTTATTGCACGAAACGCATGCGTCCGGAGTCGTGTTCCATAATCAGGGAGTGTCAGCAACTGCAGATACAATCCTCCAAGTTCAAAGTGTAAAATGCTACAGCAAACAACATGGAATTCGAAGTCTGAGCGTTTTATGGGATGGAGGCAGCACTATCTCTTTAATTACATTTGAAGCAGCCAAGCGTCTAAATCTAAGTGGGAAGAAGGTACGTCTGGAAATAACGAAGATTGGAGAAAGCACGTCAATAACTGAATCGTACAAATATACTGTCAACCTAATTGACGAACAGCAGAAGGGCGTAGCCATTGAAGTTTTTGGTATCGACTCAATATCAAACGACGTTGTAGGAATCACGCAAATTAATATCTCCGAGTATTTTGGTAACGTTTCGAAGCCGTTCCATAGACCTAAAGCGGGTAGTCGAATTGACTGTCTAATTGGCTTAAACTATGCAGCGCTCCACCCAGTAAGGATAAAATCTGCTGGCCACCTTTTAATGCTTCAAAATCGATTTGGATTGGTCTTAGGAGGTTCGTGTGCAAAATCAGAGGAGAGACCAGCTGGTGGTATTGAGAGTGCGCGGATTTTCAATATGCAAGGACAATTCAGTGACTTTTTTTCCATCGAAGGGTTAGGGGTCCAATGTTCACCACGATGTGGCGCTTGTAAATGTGGTAAATGTCATCCAGGAGGTAAAGATATGACACTACAGAAAGAAAGGGAGTACAGGCTCCTTGACGAAAATTTAACGTATTCAGTTGAAGAGAAAAGGTGGGAAGCATCGTACCCTTGGATCAGGAATCCACGGGAACTGCCAAACAATAAATCAGCAGTCTATTCAAAACTTCAGTCAACCGAGAAGCGATTGTTGAGAAATAACGAGCACGCCGAACAATACAACAAACAGATACATGATATGGTACACCGAGGTGCGTCACGAAGAGTCAGTGAGAAGGAATTAAAGGAATATCAAGGCCCAGTACATTATATTTCCCATCATGCTGTTTTAAAGCCAGATTCAAAAAGTACACCCTGCAGAATTGTGTTCAACAGTAGTGCTAACTTCCAAGGTCATGTTCTTAATGAGTACTATGCTAAAGGACCAGACATGCTGAACACCCTAATAGGGGTACTTATGGCTTCCGAGAAGATAGAATAGCCATCATGGGAGATATGTTTACAAGACCAGATGACCCATCTGTATCTTTGGCGAGATCTTCAAGTTGAACGGGAGCCCGAGACATATGCAATGACTGCTGTCAACATGGGCGATAAGCCATCTGCCACTATTGCTATTGCAGCGTTAAGAAAGACAGCACAGATGCAGGAACAAAAGTATCCGGAAGCATGCAAGAATATTGTCGAAAGCAGCTATATGGACGACATTGTAAGTAGTGTACCCAGCATGGAAGAAGCGATCAAAAGAACAAATGAGATCGACAAGGCTCTTGCAGAAGGAGGATTCAAAGTAAAAGGTTGGATGGTTTCGGGTATTCCAGGAACAGATTGTCAGGTAAATGCTGATCCTTCGACATTGAAACCCAATATGAAATCTATCGAAGCAGAAAAGGTGCTTGGGATGCGATGGGCAAACGAAAGAGACCTCTTGCTTTTTGACACAAATAAGCAAAACCAAAGATTGAAACAGCTACTTACTTTCGGAAAACGCCTGTGCTGACAAAGAGAGAAATCCTTTCAATAATCAATGGATTTTATGACCCTTTAGGGCTTATTTCACCTTGCACGGTACAAGCGAAAATTATGATGAGGAAGTTATGGGCTGGTGATAAATTAGTTTCTTGGGATGATCCTCTTCCAAAGGAGATCGAAAAGAGATGGCTACAATTCTTCCAGGTCATGCCCGAATTGCAGAAGATTGCTTTTCCAAGATCAATAAAACCAGAAAACTCGACAAACGATGCAGTATTGGTTATTTTCTCAGACGCTTCCGGAGATGCATACGGAGCAGTAGCATATGCCAGATGGAAGCTGAATGACGGATCTTATGACAGTAGAATCATTATAGCAAAGAATCGTGTTGCCCCAGTGAAAACGATAGATATTGTCCGGCTAGAGCTAATCGGAGCTGTATTAAGCAAACGCATCAGGTGCCTTATCGAAAAGGAGATAAAACTGAAGTTTCAAAAAGTGTATCACATCGTCGATAGCGAAATAGTTAAAGCAATGATCTCAAAGGAAAGTTACGGATTCAACACTTTCGCAGCAAACAGGATTGGTGAAATCCAGCAGGCAACATGTCCTTCGGAATGGTATTGGATCCGAGGTTCTTTAAATATAGCAGATTGGATCACCAGAGGAAGAGAACCACATCACCTTGATAAAGAAAGTGCTTGGCAGTCAGGACCCTCCTTTTTAGCTTTACCAGAAGAAGAATGGCCAATTCAAAATTGTACAAACATTGAAGAAGTGCCGGAGCAATCAAAGCTCGCATTCGTTGCTGCAACAGAGGGAGAAGCCGCTGACAGTCTTGTTGATAGGATCAACATTGATCGTTTCAGTAACATTAACCTTCTTAGAAACACGACAGCAAGGATCTTGAGGCTTTATAGTCGATTTCGCTCAGCAAACACAGACAAAAATGTTGGAAAAGGTCCGCTGACGGTAGAGGAATGCAAACGTGCAGAAGTGTTTTGGATTCGCGAGGCGCAAAGTCACGTCAGAGACAAATTCCAAAGCAACCACTTTAAGAACCTTTG
The DNA here is from genome assembly GCA_027922465.2 of Turritopsis dohrnii. Classification (NCBI taxonomy): domain Eukaryota; kingdom Metazoa; phylum Cnidaria; class Hydrozoa; order Anthoathecata; family Oceaniidae; genus Turritopsis; species Turritopsis dohrnii. The sequence continues at coordinate 771,366 of BQMF02000026.1, forward strand.
CCCTAGGTACAAAGATGGCTTGATCGTGGTTGGTGGTCGAACGGAATATTGGTTGGAAGCGACATGGAACAAGAAACATTTTATTCTACTTCCTGGTGAAAGTCGACTATCCTATTTAATTGCCCTGTCCGAACATAAATTGAGTGGACACTACGGAGTCGCAGCAACAATAGCAAGAATCAGATCGAAGTACTGGATCACTGGTGGCCGAGTATTAGTGAAACGAATAATCTCACAATGTGTCGTCTGCAAAAGAAGTCGAAGAGAATTGAGTCAGCAGGTAATGGGAAATCTCCCTCCCGAAAGGTTGAAACCATCTCCACCATTCTACCACACAAGTCTTGATTTTTTCGGTCCATTCATGATCCGTGGAGAAGTACAAAAACGAGTAAAAGGAAAATGCTACGGAGTGATCTTCACATGTATGGTAGCCAGGGCAGTTTACATTGATGTTAGCCAGGATTATTCGACGGATGGATTCCTACAAGTTCTTCGCCGCTTCGCATGTAGCAGAGGATGGCCAAAAACTATCTACAGTGACCCCGGATCTCAGCTTGTTTGCGCGTCAAGAGAGTTAAAGGACGCCATTAAAGGATTTGATCGCGACGCACTTCAGCAATACAGCATACAGCACGACACAGAGTGGAAGTTCTCCCCAGCAGACGGGCCGTGGTTCAACGGAGTAACTGAATCACTTGTGAGATCAACGAAGAAAGTGTTGTGCAGTTCTGTTGGGGAACAAATCATGACATTTAGTGAATTACAAACCATCATGTTCGAAGTCGCCCAAATTTTGAATCAGCGACCGATTGGATCACACCCTACAACACCTGAAGACGGCTCGTATCTCTGTCCTAATGACCTTCTCCTTGGCCGAGCTTCGAATAAGGTGCCGCAAGGGCCGTTCAAAGAGAGAAGTGGCAACAGAAACAGACTCGATTTCATTCAAACCGTCGTCAATGCGTTTTGGAGAAAATGGTCATCAATGGTTTTTCCCAATCTCGTCATGCGCCCAAAATGGCATGTTGCTAGGCGAAACGTGAGAGAAGGTGACGTAGTTCTTATACAAGACAGTAACGCAATTAGAGGCGAATGGAAGATGGGGCTTGTGACAAAGGCGGTCCAGGGAGATGATGGTAGGGTGAGACGCGTATTGGTATGTTACAAGAATTTTGCTAATCGAGATCGTTTTGGAGAGTACGGCCACGTTGTACCAACAACAGTAGAGAGACCTGTGCAAAGGTTAATCGTCATTGTGCCTGCCGGTGATGAATAATTGCTCCCTGTGGCATGTGCTATTCGGTTGGGGGAGTGTTTTGAACTTCGTTCGGAACGCCATTCCAATACTTTCGGTTCCGTTAAGTTTAACAAAGCAGAAGCCAGAAGAAAACAGACGCAGTGGAAAACTGGAGTGACGAAGTGGCTGAAAAGTATGGACATCTCTGCTAACTCTTAAGTTTTATTATATTTGTAGTTATTTGACACTTAGTTATCATCTTTGTAGGTTATCGAACCCATCTTATTCAAAAGAAAAAGAGATTCGTTTGATACAAGGCCACTCACTCTGTGTGTCTTCCTGTATATATTCAAAACAATCTTGCATACGGACACTTTTGTATCCGGATGTATGCGTACTTTGCATATACTCCGCATATACTTGTTATATCTCCGCATATTCTTTGGATACCTTCAGCATAACTCCGCATATCGATTTGAGAGAATCCGCATATCAACTTCGCATATTAAATCCGGAATTCCGCATATCAACTCCTCATATCAGTTTTTTTCCCGTTTTTTCCGTTTATTAATGATAAGTCACTTACAGTACTTCATGTTTTTTCCAATATGAAAAATGACTTTAAATTAGTTTACATTTATCTATTCTTAACCAAACATAAAACAAGTACAAGCTGTCTACAATCGAACCCGTGCAAATCAAGCTGCTTAACAAGACGGATTAACGGATTGGCGGAGCTTGTGATACACACGAGTTCTCTCCTATCAAAATATTTTTTCTGGAACTTTCGCAGATGGTTTGCGGTTTGATGGTTGTCCATATCGGACAGGTCCTCCTCTCCTTTCGTCTTCCTTTCTTACGCAGTCGCTAAGATCTTGTGTCCTCCACGGAATGGTTCGATGAGACTTGTAACCATCGTCATCACTCTCCACATCGCTCATCAACTATGTAGTTACATCCTCCCATTCTTCTCCTTTAAAAAGCTAAAAAAGTAGCCAAAAAATAACTGGATTGTTCGAGAATATACTGTTCATAATTTAAGGTCACATTGAAAAAAATCACTTACTCGATGTCGCCGTTGGACGCCTCTTTTGTTCTTCTTTTTCTTAAAGTGAAATAATAAGATAGTTATTATTATAACAAATATAAATAAGATTATCATCAGTTGAATAATTTATTTAAAAAGTTTAAGCAACCAACTATGAAAGCAACTTACAGAAAGTTCAGTTGGGATGACAGTCCTACATGCAACAGCTTCATTTTTTTAAGCCTTTTTCATGACACTAATTTCCATTTCCAAAGGTGATCTTGAAGATCGTTAATTGCTCTAAATTGGGTAAGAAAAAATTGAACTTCATCATTTCAGTTATTATAACTTTTCTTCAAATAAGACTTATTATAATAACCTGATAACATCATTGTTTTTTGGCAATTTTTTTATTATTTGTGGCGTCGATTTCCGCGACGACGGGTAACATCTTGATGCACTAAAATGTTGAAAAGCTAAGTTATTTCCTTCTTAAACGTTGTCTGTTACAACCTTCTATTTACTATTAAGAGAAAAAATTACCCCGCCAGTAGTAAGATTGACTCTGACATTATTTCATTTGGTGGTGAACTAAATTGTTCATTTACTAAAGAAAATTCTTCCTCCTCTTCATGTTCACGTCGTCGAGTCAGCTGTTGTAGCCTATAAATGAAAATTTTAAAATTAAAGTATGTTTTTACGAATAGCTAAAACGGAAGAAAGCTATAACATATTTCAAGAAGTGGTTAAAGCGAGTAAACTCGAATAAATGAACTCGATTTTCTTACCAAGAATGCAATGCGACGACAAGCAAGTTGCACCTGCACGTGTGCAGTGTTCTTTTCTTTTCAAGCAATGTGAAGGTCGGTAGCGTGTATGTGTGTTCGTATGTATTTTTAATAAATAGTATCAAATAGTATATGGTGCATTATTCAGGTAAGAACAACTTGTAGTATTTTTTGATTTTCAATGATTGTGTTTTTTAAAAAAAGTCATTTGAGCTTTTCATTTTTAGAAATTAACAGCAACAAAGAACAACTAAGAAATTGGAGTCTGTATGATGCAATAAATGATCAGAAGAAATCAACATATTTCTCAACTCGATTCTCAAAAGATGATGGTTCTCAAGACACATCCTAGAAAAATTAGACAAAGTGAAAATTTCGAAAGGAGATGATAATGGTAAATATTCAAGTTGTTCTTGGTGAACTGTCAATTCAAAAATGCAAAAACAGAAATACAGGTAAATAACTTATCTGCATCTGGAAAATGAAAAGGTCGAAAATTTTAAGATCAATTTAATTTAACTGATTAATTTCCTTAAAACATTTTATTCCAGCCAGGAAAATGGTATATGTGATTTAAAGATCTGGAATTTTTTTCAAACACTTTTGTTTTCATTTCCCATTGTTATGTTTTTTTTTGTGAAAATCAGTGAACAGTTCTTTAAATCTTGAGTTTCGAGAATATTACATTTCTGTCAGGTGCTTTGTGTTAGGTGTTTTATGCTCTTCTCCTTGCACGTTTTCTTTTTATAAGAAATCCGTTTACATGTAGAATCTCAAAAAAATTAAAGTTTTACTACAACTGACTATTTCTTAAATAAGAAAGTTTTTTCCATGTTTGACTTCATATTTGAGGAAATTGTTTTGAAAGGTAAACTTCTGTTTAAATTGTGTTGTTACTAAGTTTCTTGTAGAAAAAAAAACAAAAAAAACGTTTACTCTTTTCTCGCATGTTTCTCGTCATAATTTTCGAATGTTCAAGTGTTCTTTTCTATGTGCTCTGGGCAACTGGGATTTCGAAATTCTAAAAATAATTTTTCAAAGAATCAACGCTTTAATTTGTTAAGTTTTTGTTATACGTTGATAAAAAAATTCCAGATCTTTATGAAAATTCTCTTATCCGAAAACTCAATGATATATTCAATCAATTTCAGGGGCGGATCCAGGGTTAGGCAACTTAGGCAAATGCCTATAACCCAAAATCAGTTAAATAATGTTTTTCATAAAATTGTATGAAAAAGGTATTGTATTACAATAATCAGACAATAATCGAAAATATCAAGAGATTTCCGCATCCAATCCGCCCGATCCTTTCTTTTCCCAAATAGGATTATTATTCTCCCGGCGAGGCGCGGCGCGCGCCATGATGTTAAAAATTAATGTTTTTTACAGCTTGAGTTTATAGGTAGTGATCTCTGCCCCGAGAACGCCTTCTCATAGTCACATTGACAACACAGACTAGTGCCTAACGCTCACCTTAGGCGAAGAAAATTTGCCTAAGGAGCCCCGGGTTTACACACTTTAATGAATGAACTGGAAGAAAATTTGCCTAAGGAGCCATGGGTTTACACACCTTAAATGAATGAACCAGAAGAAAATTTGCCTAAGGTACAACCATGGGTTTACACACTTTATTGAATGAATGGTCACCAAACCTGCACAAAACGACCGTGGGGGACCTTCGAATTAGACCCAGTTCAACATGGATTCGCTAGAAAACATCGTTGCAGCTTTTGATAGCAATTATGAAGTATTAATTAGGAAATTTTGAATTCACTTAATACATCTGTTGAAAACTGACTTCAAAATCTAGGAAAAGCATTTTTTTTCGAGTTGTGTCTCTTCTTTTGTTTTTGCGAAATGAAAACATTGTGGCTGCTTTAAAGCAAGTGTTTTATTATTTTATGTAATATAAATTTTAAATGATTAGCATGGATTATTAGCACCATAATTCGTTGACAGTTAATTATTAGCTCAGCTATGTATAATAAGTTTGTTTGTGTCAACTGAACCGAAGCCTATTCTTTATTGATTAATGATGTATATAAATATTTTTGGTATCTGTTTCTGTTAACCAAAAATGCATCTTGTAAATGTTATGGAGTTACGTTTGAATGACTGAGTTTATAATACACAAAGTCATTGTTATTTTTCTGAGTTGTTTTGCGTAGGCAGCTGCATGGTTTTTTTAGCACCAGTATCTCTACCTGGTAACTTATTTGTACAGTTCAGTATAATTTTTCTTGGTTCGAGATGACTGTCTGGTTTTGAATTAAAGAACTTTAAAAGGATCCTGTGTCCAAAATGATATGAACCAATATGATAGAGATCAAAAAGCCTCTTGTTAGAATAACTTACTTCCAGTTTCTGAGATATATATGTATTTAATTTTCGAAATCTCACATTCACTTTATGCAATGCATATTTTATGATGTATATAACAGTGGTGGATCTAGAGGTATGTCGAAATTTGTGTAGGAGAGCATTAACATAATTTGTGAATTCAATTTATATTACCAATGGGATTATTTGGACGCTTTTCTTTTATGGTTAGATTGCTAACACTCTCCTACACAAATTTTGACATACCTCTAGATCCGCCACTGTATAATAAGATAGTGTATAGGTTAAACTTCTCATCACAAGTTATCATTAATACTATATCTCTTTAATTTACTATAGAGAGAAAGGGCGTGAGTGATAAGAAAATGAAGTTATAATATATTTATAACTATAGAGTTTATACACATAAACAAAGAATGAAAATCTTATTCTTATACATAATTATACATCATAATTATGTATTGTATGATTTTATGATTTTTAAATCAAAATATCTGCCCAAAAAAACAGAATTTCCAAATACTAAGACTTCTGAAACAACTTTGTGCATTCTATCATCCCTCGAAATATCATTTTGGATGCAGGAACACTTTAACATCTTTGGAGTTATTCTTTCACTTTACAAAAACCTATGTTATGTCTTCTTTTGAAAAGGTAATTACTTAATGTTTTAGTTCGACTTCTTGTTTCCTATGCTACATTAAATTCTGGAAAAAATGTTGTAGCTCTTATTTAAGAGGAAGCAGTACATAATTTATCTGTTGTTGTGTAGTTTTATATATAGGTTCTTGGACTTGTCTCAGGGATTTCTGGAAACACCATCTTTTACTATATTGTGGTTGACATTAATTATTTAACCATGGATCATTTTTAGGTTAGGGTATACTATTTGATTTGATGAACGCCTAGTGCAAAAATCTGTTTTTATTTTGCTGCCGGATAATGATCAAGGAGCTTGTCTGTAACTTTGATTTTGGTCATTTTACTCTATTTCTTAACATAATTTCTTTTCTTTTCTTTCTATCTGACCATCTTGACCAGTACATAGATGAAATATCATGTATTTATCTGAGTGCTCCAATCTATCATGGTATAGGTGATAGAAAATTTATTTATTTGATTCATTACAAGTATGTTTTCATTTGATGGATTCTTCCTGTTCATGTACAAGCAATCAAGAAAATGAAGAAGATAACAGATAAATTTATTGGTTATTTACTTAACCTCCAATCTGGCAGAAAATATTATTTTGGCCTACATAAAGTAGTTCAATACATTCCATTCATACTCAATTAGTTTTCTTTTGTTTATTTCCCTTATTCCATTAGTGCAACAATACAGGCTTGCATTATAACACTCCTTACGTTAGGACGAATGAATTCGAGTTTATATTTTTTACATTTCGAAAAGTATGTATTAGATTGGGCGTAAACTGGCGTAAATTTCATCGATTGCGCCCTTATGTGTGTTTGGCAAAAAAAATTTGCCTAACCCTTAAAAAATCCTAGATCCGCCCCTGGTCATAGAGTTACAAAAGGAACTGTTCTATTGAATTACATTGTTTCCCATAATTTTATGGTACACAGTGGTGGATCTAGAGGTATGTCGAAATTTGTGTAGGACAGCATTAACATAATTTGTGAATTCAATTTATATTACCAATGGGATTATTTGAACGCTTTTCTTTTATGGGTAGATTGCTAACACTCTCCTACACAAATTTCGACATACCTCTAGCTCCGCCCCTGGTACAATAGGGTCAGGGATTGAAAACTTGTCAAGCTTTTGCAAGAATAAAGATTATACATTTATTATGATGAAATTATCTTACATATTGATGCAGTTGTTGATGTGTTGTTTCTTTCTCCTTGGCAAGAATTATAAGAGAAACCTTATCATTTTGACCATGAACACCTTCATTCAATAATAAATTCAAAATAAGTTCTTTTGTTTTATTAAATTCAATTCCATCCTGATAAGTAAGGACAATATTTTTATCTGAATATCGGGTGACTTGGTTCATTTTTGCTGAATTATACTATGATAATTATTTAGCGAAATGATGCATTTTTCTTATGGTTTAAAAAATGCTGCTGATTTGCTGCGGCTTCATTTTTTGTTTTTTATATCGATACATAATATTCTCTTCCTATAAATAGTTTTTTTGTATACCTACTGATAAGATTTATTAGACTTATCGTTTCTCACTTATTGATTATAGGAATCGGCCTAGTGTGGGGACCAAACTCTTTTAAAGCTCATGCATATACTATTACGTTTAAAACACCTATTCTCATGTCTGGCAGTATTTTATCTGAAGGAAAAAAATTGATCTGATTTCGTATAATCTGATATTATACGAAAGCTGCGTGTTTATTAATGAACCCAGTAGAATAAAATTAAGATCTTCTTGCGAAAACTGTAAAGCACAGATTCAAAATAAGTTAAATGTAGCTACCTATTGAACTAATAACGAGAAAGAAACTCTAAAAGAAAATGACCGCATGCGAATATCAGCAAATCATGCAAATTGTTTTGGAATAGTAAAAGGCAATCGTCAATAAAAATGGTCGTGTGGTTAAAGAAACATTTCTCTTATTTATTTGTTGCATCTGTAACCCTCCTATAATATGAAGTAAGGATGAAATGAAAGTTACCCGTCTTATTTACTGAGGATTATTTAGAAACGACTCAGAGATTTGAGCCGGCGTTTAAACAGGAGCTGCTTTGTCTAGTGCGCTGATCTTCACGCCCTCTGGCGTCTTGTTTATATATAAGAACAATTTTATAAGAACACAAGCCTCAGATTTGGCCAAAACAATAAGAACAAAATAAGAACAACCTGAGGTTCAAATCAATTATTCAAAAATTAAGAACAGCCTGAGCCTTTTAATTTTTTTATAAAATAAGAACAATTCATGAAGAACAACTCATGATGTGAATTGTCTTCAAGATGCAAGGACCAAGACTTTTTAATGCTCTTACCAACCCACTTAAGAAATCTCAAGGATGTAAGAAAGACAAATTCAAGAAGGAGCTCGACAAGTACCTGCTTAGAATTCCCGAAGAACCACTGATGCCTGGGCACACCATGATGTGGAGAGTAGAATCACAGCATAATTCATAAAAAATATTATATACATTGATTGGACCTACCAGGTTGGATGTGTAAAGTCTTTACAAGTATCACAAGTAAGTAACAACTCATTCAAATGCGAATTTTGCTTGATTTTTTTTTTTTTTTTACCTTGCATACATACTCGTAATCTATTTTAATTTTATAGGAAGTTCCATATAAGAACATAAGTAGCTACAAACAAATCAGGCTAAAAAAGGCTCAAAAAATAAGAACAGCCAGCCTCACCTCAGGTCAGATGTTCTCTGCTTGTAACCTTTATAAAAGGAAATTACAATAAAATGCTCAATTAAAATTAATTTCTTGTCATAAATATAACATATAACAGAAACAAACTGTAAGCATAATAGCTGACAGCAATTATAACAACACAACAAAACTTATACACATTTAGCCTAATTTAAACAAACAATCTTCACGGAAACAGTACCAGCATGTAAAACCAGGTAAACAGATTACACTTATATCACTGTGAAACAGAAACCCTTAAATTTCCATAACTAAAACTATGAGGCGCCATAGAGGACAAAAGTGTTTTGGTTTAATGTTGTATATAACTTGATTTGTAATGTATGATAACAATTTTTTTAGTATATCTTATAAAGTTTCAAAGGTCTAAATTCAAGCGTACTGAATTGTAAAGTATAATAATTTAAGTGCAAAGTGTATTTAGAATATATTATATTTTTTTACCGTGGCTAATTCGAACATGGTTTTCTTTTTACACCAATAAAAATGATGAAAACTAAAATGTGCGGCCGCACGTTTAAAATATGCGGCCGCACATTTAAATATGCGGCCGTACGTTTTAATCTGCGGCCGCACGTTTATAATATGCGGCCGCACCTTATAACATGCGTATTTTTATATATTTTAAACGTGCGGCCGCATATTTTAGTTTTCATCATTATTATTTGTTTAAAAAGAAAACCATGTTGTTCGAATCAGCCACGGTAATTTTTTTATAAAGTGTCATAATAGAATTAAAGTCACTTAACAACAAAAAAGTATAGATTATAATTTTTTTATAAAGTGTAATCTGATATATTGAGACAAATTAATCAAAATAATCTGAATAAAGAAGGCAAATAACAGAAAAAAAACATGACGAAGCGTTCGACCATGCTTGATGAAAATTCGTTACAGGAAATTGCAAACAGGATTGCTGCTCATCCTACCATCATCCGCATAATAGCACATATTGACTTGCGCGCCTATCCACAAGCTAACCAAACACGGTCCGTTCCTTGGAAAGATTAATATCATCACCGCAGAATGCGCATAGTCCTCAGTTTTCTACTCCACATGATGAATTAAGTTCTCTTTTTCGTTGGGGAAATCGAAGAAATTTGCCTTCCTGCCTGCCATCATCATCAACATCACCATTTGCCACCACAAACAATAACAGTGCTGCAACAATATCATCAGCAGCTACTGCTACCGAGATTAGAGGATATAGTGGATTCGGTAGATGGAGAAAGAGGTACAACTGTAGTCATAATGCCAGCAGGAGCAATGTTAGGAACAGTGGAAGTGGTGCAAGTAATGGATATTACTCTTTGAAGGAGGTGGTGTTATTAGATGATTCTTCCTCTCTTTTTTACTGTTAGAGGACCAAGGAAGATCGATTTGATTCAAAACGGTATTAAGTTAAATGTGCAAATATATTTTTAGGTAAGATTATTTTGAACACAAAAATTAAATTTATATATATATTTTATAAAATTTTGCTTACATACAGGTTGTGTCGTTACTGAGGTGCAAATAGGAAAAAGCTGGAGTAATGATAGGTTAATTAAGTTCTTTGAAGAATTATTCGCTGAGCCTTTGTCATCTGTTTCCTGGGAAGATGGAGAAACAAAGTAAGTTTATTTGGTGTGTGTTATTTTTGGTGTGTAATATTCTTGTCAGCCCTTTCATTGAGATGTTGTGCTATGATAGAGAAATATCATTTGTTGTATTCTAATTTATTCAATCATTTCGTATATATTTGTGTGTTGTTGACAGTTGTTTTTTCTTTTGTGACGAGCAATTGACTTTCTTTAGCCTTTTAATCTTAATATTAAGGAATGACAAAAATTCTTAAATAATACACCACTATCATTCAACATAAGGAGCTATAGATCATGCAAACTCTTAAATTTAAATTTATACTTTTTTCACAGATTTCATATCATGGTTGGAATTGGCACCACCCATACAAGCCACACAAGAATTGAATGCCTACATTCTCCATCGGGTATTCGCTCAAAAAATTATATGGCTGCTTCCAAACAAAGATCTTGGTGTAAGTTACTTTTTACTCTGTTCTTTGAGCTAAATGTTCAATTATGAATTATTTGGATCTGTTCATTTTTTATATACATTTGCTCAAATGAAATTCATGTATACTTCGCTTTTGAATGGAAAATCAATTTCTATACTAAGTTTATTTCATAATTCTATTTTATCTTCAGGATACTACAGATTCACAAAGTCATATTTGTGAAATGTGTAGCTCAGTATGCTATGGTGACTTTGGGTATCCATCGTACAGAATGTACGGAGAATATGGTATCTTTGAATACTCCAGAATCTCTAAATACTCCTGCAAATGTTGCTAGGATGCGTGAAGTGATCCCTGGTATTGATGATACCAATATAAGTAATGTAAGGTGAATCAGCACAGATCTCTGGCTTACCATCCTTTTCGAGTGCTGCTGAGCACGACTTGACAATGGTCGATGATATTGTTAAAGCATATCAAGCAGAAAACCTATCAACATCTCAGGAATGTATGTTGGTGGTGAAACGTGATAGTATCTGGAAAGATGCTCTGTTATTTTATAAGAAATCTGTTGGTGATCTCGATATTCTTAAAAGAAAGTGTTTCATTTGAAAATGAAAATGGAAAATGGAAAATGGATGAATGGATGAAATGAAAATGGAATTGATGCAGGTGCAGTAAAGGCTGAGTTCTTTACAAAAGTATTTTTCAATGCAAGAAAGGAACTGTTTGAACCAGTAAATAACAAAGAGTGGTTTTATGTTCCTAAAAGATCTGGAGGTAATCTGCAGATTTACAAAATATTTGGATTAGTAATTGTCCATAGTATTCTTCAAGATGGTCCGTTATTTTAATATCTAGCACCATGGGTTACTGAGTTGTTGCAAAATGAAAATGGCACATCCGGACAAATCACATTGGAAGACATTCCTTTATCTTCTTCAACAGGACAATTAGTAGGATTTATTCGAAGTTTGCAGAATTGTCAGAGTGATGGTGAAATTCAAGAATTATTTTATTCTGTCGATGGTCCAGCGTATGAACAAATTGTTAGTCTTTCAGACTGGAACAATGATGTAGCAATTACCATTGAAAATAGAAATGTATTAATTAACATTTTACTCACTGAAGAAACCATTATTCGAAGGGGCAAAAAAGTCAGTGCCTTGCGAGAAGGTCTGGCTCTACTAAATTTTTCCAAGTATTTACACAACCCTGTTGTACCGGAAATGTTTAATGGTATTCAACAACAAATCTCCAAAGATAAAATAATGGATTTATTAGAGTGGCCAGAACAAGCAAACAACGAAGAAGTAAATACCATGTTTTGTAATTACATCTCTGAGGCATCTGAAGAACTTGGTTAAACTGATCAAATTCACAACTGGATTAGATAACATCCATTCTTTAAATGGACAAAAGCTAAAAATCGAATAATACAGGAAAAAATGCCGTACGCTTCTGCCTGTTTCTTCCTTTACAGAATTCAAGTCAGATGGAATTCTTTCAAATGCTCAACATTGCACTGGATTTTGAATGTGAAGGCTTTGGTGATTATTAGATGGAGTGGTTCTTTCTGTTAGTTAATATTCTTTTACTTTTCGTATCTACAGGAGGACATCTTTGTTACTGTGTAAAAAACAACAACAATTTTGTTACTATTTGAATACTCATTGGATGTTCATTTGAATGAAGTTTGAATATGATGTTTTGTTTATATTTCTATTAGGCATGGTAAAGAATATTTTTTAAAGGATGTCAGTGCCGATAATATCGAGCTTTAGATTTTTTCCGCAGATTTTTTATCATAACAAGCTGGAAACTTCGTGTAATCGTTGCTATGTTATAAACTTAATGGTTATGTTCTATTTAAACTACGTAATGTATCGGAATACATATCCAAGTAGTTTTCTCTGTTTAAATGGTCCGATATGTTTCTTCTCAATCTAAGAACTTCGTCTAAGCCCAATTCAAAATCTGTCTGGAACAACAACTTCTCCTTCGTCTTCATATTCAAATAGTCCATCTTCATCAATTCCGAAATCCTGCCAATTGTTATTCATTAGAAAATCGAAACTGGAAGGGTCATTATCGAGAGCTTCTTGTAATCCCAAATGCCATAATTGATTTGGGGATAAATTCCTTGCAGAGCTTAACGGGTGATAATTCCAATCTTCCAACATTTCTGCCAAAGATTGATTTATCAGTGGTAGAAAGACCATATGTAGGGCGAATAGGTGATCTTCGCGTAATGGATCTAGCAAACCATCGTACTCCATCATGTAAAATATCCCGCTATAATGTTGAACAATCAAACGTTTCACATCCAACCAAAGCCTTTCTATTCTTTGGTTATGTACTGATGAACCAACAATCATACTGCTACGATTGAGGCCTCGGTAAACGAGCATGAATCGAGGAACTAGCACATTTTCAACTCCATATCGCTTCTAACACGAGAAGGTAAACCGTTTATTTGCACAGCATTTTCAAAAAGATGTAAAACCGTCTCAGACCGGTTATTGTTACTACATTGAAGGTAAACAATTTTCCGAGTGTACCCATCTATACCTCCATGAATCACTAGACGCCAACGGATCAATTTATGATGTCCATCAATGTGCCTAAAAAGACATTATATGAAATATTGAACAAAACATTCAAGGTGAAAAAAACCCTGGCAATATAAGGAATACTTTATACCATAAAGCATTTGGATGTTTCACATTATAAGTTCACCGCATTATTGTAATTCGTCTGCGAAGCATCTTGTTTACTGGATCAACTTCCATTATTGATTTTCTCCTCGTCTCCTTTGAACATGTATACCTCTTCCTCGAAGAGCTCCAATTATAACAGTTTCTCCTGCGTCAGAAATTTGCGATAATATTGTTCTAACGACATCATTTAAACTCACTGGATCGATAAAAGTATAGGTACTTCGAGGTCCAGACGAGTTGGGGATGTCCATTCCAAACTCTATCCGCCTTCTCCATAAGGTCCTCTCAGAGATTTTCAAAATTCTAGCTACAAGCTTCCAGTTCCTGTATAAGTTGAATAAATGTGATATATCTTCTGGAGAAATTGATTTTCGTGGTCTTCCACCCGTTGAACTTGCTGGTTCTTCATCAACTTCAACTAACTGTTCATGCACCACCTCGTTATTGAAGAAATTTTCAGGATGACCACTCATTAACGTGAATTCCAATTGCCTCAATGCACTCACAGCAGATTCTTTCAAGTGATTCAGATCTGTAGAAAGATCATCGTTTTCCCGAAATCTTTCTATCAAAATCCCAAGAAATGACAAAATGTTTTCCAAAATGTTTTGTGTTTGCTGAAAAAAGACTTCTTTGCGCTTGAACAATCTCTCTGTGAATAGTCGCCAAGATATCTGCGATGTTATTGTTCATTTTTCTCAGCTTCAAACGAACTACCATTTTAAAATTAATGCGCATGCGTTATTGCCAAGGAAATAATTTAAATATGTTTCACACTGTATATAATACATGTTTTGCTATAACATATATAAAATGTACACTATAATATATCATAAAAATGTTTATGTTTTTTGACTTTATAAAACTTTAACTTTCTAAAAAGTTGGCCATAAGTCATTATTTGATATTCTCAAAATTATTAAATGATATTATATAGTGCTATATATATTATTTATATTATATCATAATCTTATGTCACATAATAATTCTGACAAATACACTTTAAAAAATTAAAGATAATGTGCGATGATAGAGTCGCATGAAAAGATGACTCAGCAGTTTTTGTGCGGGAATCCCCACTCAAGAAACCATGCTTTTAGTAAGATGATAGCCATAACTGCGGTTCTATGTCCTGTACTCGCTGAGCTGTGAAGTCCTACTATAAGTATTCCAAGTAGCCTTTGGCTATATGTATGATCTCTAGCCGTTAATATTATTATACTTTTATGCTGATTTGTAATGTACTTATTTAAAATGGCAAATAAACAATTACTACTACTTAGAGACGATTGAAAAAAGCAATTCAAAATGGTGATTTGCTTTTTCAGCAACGAAACAGTATTAACCTTAGTGAAATACCATCTCATTCAAAGAGAAAGACGAATAAGAGATAGAAAAAAAGATAACGTTATCGTTTTTTATTGTTTTTTTTCGTTTCGTTTTCCCAACTGAGGAAGCTAGGTAATTTTTACCTGACTATACAGACAAAAACCATGAGCATGTTTATATATTATATGTTCAAAAAATTAAAATATATACAACTTTTTAAAAAATCAATATTTCAATAAATCTATCTATGAAGACTTATCGATAAATCTTGATAAACATAATGAATTTATCGAAATATCAAATCCTTTAAAAAAACAGACTCTTTCCGTTAAAAAATATATACGAAAGTCTACCATAAATCATGAAAAATTATGTTTGATAAACAAAGTACTGATGGCCCATTTGAAAATGGATTCTACATATGTTAACAATTTAGTTCACTTTGCTAAAACAAGTGCAGCAGGTTCGACTCCTGTGCCAGGCTTTATTTTGAGGTAAGTATATTACCGGTGATAAAGTGACAGATCGTCTGGTAGTCACACACTTGTTTTACTGAAGTGATTGAAAATTGTTCATATCATATTTATAACTGCTTCTAAATCAAACATAAAACAAAGAATAAAAACAAAAGCTTTATTTTAAAAATTTTTAAATATCTCCCTGATTTGAAGGTAGCAATCAACTTGTCATTGTACAATGTTTCTGGAGTTGAAGTTGATAAATGTTGAAGAAGAAAGAGAAAACGATGAGGATAACATTTTCCAAGTATAGCAATTAATTATATTTCTTTCTAACGTGTTCAACTGAACAAGGTAAACTTGATATGGTTTTGGTCAATACTATGTGACAAATTAACAGGCTGTGAAGTCATGTATGTCATAAAAAATGACAAAAATTTTGAACAAAATGACAAAAAATGAAAATTTGGCAAAATGACACGATTTGAATATTTTTCTTAACAACATAATATTGAAACGATTTTATGCGGAATAAACAAAAGCAATGAATGATAGCATGAAGATAAGATAGCATTAATGTATAATTCCAAACACAATGAAACCAGGTGAATCAGAAAAATCTGAAGGGCACTACTTGATAAAGTTATTATAATTCAGGTAATAAGGAATGAAAAAAAAACATTCAGAAATCAAAATCAAAAATCAATTTTCGCGTCATTTCTACAAATTATCTGAATTCACGATTCAAGATTTTGTATTTAAAATTGTATTTTAGTTGTATTTGAAATTGTATATTAGTGAAAATGTTCCAAAGAAGGCAAAGATATTCGAGCAACTAAACTGTTTCTGTACAACTTGTCTATTTTCAGAATCTTTTAATGAACTGAAAATAAAAAATAAAAAATGTTTTCTGATAAAAAATGTTTTCTAATAAAAAAAGTGGAAACAAATAATAATTTTGGTGAAAAAAATAAAAATGATATATAGCTCGAAAAAATTTAAAAAATGATGCACTTGACAACCTGAATTTATCCTATAAATGAACTGTGTATAATCTATGCTTTCGTGTACTAAGCCTACGAAGAAACAAATTCCACCTTCAGATCTTTGTCAATTGCAAAAAGAGCAAATAAATAATGCCAAAGCTGAGTGTGAGTATCAAATTCTATATACATGAAAAAAT
Source organism: Turritopsis dohrnii (assembly GCA_027922465.2). Lineage (NCBI taxonomy): Eukaryota > Metazoa > Cnidaria > Hydrozoa > Anthoathecata > Oceaniidae > Turritopsis > Turritopsis dohrnii. Next base: position 787,850 of record BQMF02000026.1, read on the forward strand.
TTAAAACAAAAGTTCTTGCAAAGAAAATGCACACCTTTTTTATAACAAACATGCACATAAGAAACACGAGGCTCAAATTCTTAAAAACTTAAGAACCTTGTAAGAAACAAAACATGATTTGGGGTAGGAATTTTCTCCCTGTGAAGCCCTTATAATATGAGATAAAAGGTCAAAATCTACTACTTGTTCTGAACTCATTGACCGCAACTAGGATCATGTTGAGATGCACAAGACAAAAGCCACTCAAAACAACTGGAGTTTGTGTCAAAATTACATCTTAAAACTTCGAACTTTTGAAGTAAATCCAACGCTTGTTTGCGATACCCGATTGCGAACTTTATTTGTTTACCACGCTTATTCGCCATTTTGATTTGAATTGAAACTCTGTCGCTCGTTCCAGATCTATTTTCTATTGTTCTAATGAGAGATTCCCACTGCTGACATCAGCACAGTGCATCCTGCAGCTCTACTTATAACAGTTCATTATCTTTAATTTGTTTGTACAAAGTAATGAAATCGCTTTACATTTTGAACACATTGCTTTTGTCCTCTATGGCGCCTCATATAAAACGATCACTTTTGATATGATACCAACCTTGTGCAATCGTGACCAAACATGTACGACAGCAGCCATATTTCCATTTGAAAAAAAAGGACCCATCTTCGTACACGAAATATCATCGTACGGAACAACACTGTGCATTGAAGCAGCTCACATTGGAGATAGAGGAGCTCAATATGATGCTTAATGATATACTTTAGGAATAAAGTTGTGACCTCAAGAATAGTCATATTGGCACTATTGCACAAAAAATAAAACAAAACATGAAATCATAGTCACAAGAAAACTTCATTTCAGAAAAGCTGTTCAACCTCAAAACACGCGTACGAAAAAAAGATGGTAGCCATTTTATGAATCTTGAGTAACAAGAACATGAATGTTGCACTTCTGCAGAAGAGAGAAGAACTGCTCGCAAATGCGACGAAAGAGAGACCATTATAAACCTCCTTAAAGTTCGTGCTATAAGACGTTGATGACGTTAACACATTTGGAAATAGCACCAATGAAAAGAGTCGGAAGAAAAGGAAAAGACTAGGCAGAAAATGCTCTTGCAAGAAGCAACTATAAACCGACTACCAGGAGCAGGTAAGGCGATGAAGAAAGGCGACAAACACTCGTTTTCAAAGAAGAGGCAAGAAGCCCTGGGGACGAGGTTGACGGATGACACCAAAGAATGAAAGTGCTAAACTAAGTCCAAGAAGAACACCCAGGTGAGAACAAGGACAAGATTTTTAAGTAAGGCAAATCACACAGATAAATCTAATGGTATCCGGACATTTCCCCGACCGGATATTTACTGGGCTATTTAATGTCCGATCTAGTTCTAAAACCACATCTAATATACCAGCAATGGTGTCGCTGGAAAAACAAGATCCATTAAAACCTTCTACAGCACTTGACGAGGTATGGCGAAATCTGATCAAACCGCTGAGACTTGCTTACTGGTTGCCATAGAAAACTGTCATGATGCCCAGTCATATCGGTAGTTCATTGTATGACTTTTGAACAATTTGAATATTTGCAGCTGACTTGAAGTGCTTGCCCTCCGATGGCCTGGCCAACAAGAACTGTCTATCTGTAGCTGGTAATCCATAAATAAACACAGTGTTTGATTATAACATTTGATATAATTTTAGGAGCTTGACATTTTTGAAATAAGTTTAATTAAAAAAGTGTTTTTTTTAAAAAAAAACACGTTTACTGAAGCATGTTTCGTTGGTGTGAATGGGGCATTAGAAAAAATAAAATGAGAAATATCTTGTGGCTTTAACTAGACAAAAGATTTCTTAGAATTCTAACGACACATGCTTGGCCATCATATTTCAGTATATTAAAATCATTTTGCTTGTATGTTCCTTCCCTGTAGTTTTATTTCTCTCGTGTATATTATGATACATTCTGATTGTCCTAAATCACAAAAACGAATGGATTTAAACAAATTTACATTCTTTGATCTGCAAAATACTGAATTTTTGCTGAAAATAAAATTTCTTGTTATGTTAACGGGGGTATACACGTAAAGATTTTTGTTTTAACCAGGTGTTTTCAGGCTTTAGAAATGCTTTGTAAATCAACTCATTAATTATTCATGACCAAAAAATTGGCGGAAAATCAAATCGATTTGATTTTTTCGACAACTTTTCTATTCAAACAAAAGCTTAAAAAAAATTTTTCAAGAATCTTTACGTGTATACCCCCCTTTACTACTTTTCATATATTTTCACGAAGCAATGCGGAGGAGAGAACGAGTTGAATAAATCTTTTTGCTTTGAGAAATAGAAAATAGAAGTGTAGTGTTCTAGTCACAAGACTATGGTTCTTGATAAATGATTTTGTTGCTAAACAAAAATGGCACTTAGTGATATACAAGACGAACTCATGGATTTGTTTATTACCAAAGATCAAAAAATATATTTGATCAACAACGAAAGGGATTTTGAAGTTCCAGTAAGTGCTACTGCAGCTCGCCATCTATCTAGAGTTTTTAAAGAAGCACTTCGAGAAGCCAAAACTGGTGGATGGAATGAAAACACTGCTAATGTTACAGTTGAAAAACAAAATGGTGGTGAAATACTTACAGCAGTTAATTCACTTCAATTTAATGTTGATGAGTTCGAGAAAAGCACGGTTGATGATTTTGCTTGGTTGATACACGGACATGGGAAAATAAAAGAAAAAATGACTTGGGAACGGTTAGTCCCTCTATTGAAAATCTCTCAAAAGTTTCAAGTTGAAAAGTTTATTCAAGCTTTCTCATCTATGGGTGTTCAATACATAAGCCCCCAAAATATCAAAGAAGTGATTACAATAATGGATATGTTTGGTGTTGACGAATGGTTTGAGAAATGCTGCGATGTTGTTGTAATCACTAACGATGAGATCATCAACATGGATTGGTGGAATCATATGATTGAGGAATGTCCAAAAACCACTGCAAAATTGATGCATTTATGTGCGAAAAAGTCGATAGATCGATACAAGGCTTCACAGAAGGTTAACTTTGATAAATCTTTAAAAATGTTTAGTTTTAAAATCGATGATAAGCCCGAAACAAGTGGAAGCGTTAAGTTGCCGGATGAAGAAGGCGAAGAAATGAAGAAAGAAGCTGCCAAAGACACAAAAACAGAAAAATTTCTAATATCCGAAAATGACCAGTTTTGGGGCGCAACATCGGAATTTAAGCCACGGTTTGGGGCAAACCGGAACAGTGAAACCCGGGACCCTATAAATGAGTGGGACAAGTGGGACAAAAGACGTTCCACCTCTTCGCTTATCGGGGGAAAACATTGAACATTTATACTTCAAGCAAAGAAAGTTATTTTATATTATGATAGTGTTGATGCTGCGAATTGAAATCTTGCGTGATGCATATGAAAACAAAAGAAATATAATTATTGTCACGCGTGCTCGAGGAATCTCGCCACGGACGAGGAGCTCTATTGCAATACTTGATTTCTCCTAATACCATGACGTTTTTTCTCGAACAACCTGAGCCTGTATGTGATCCTTAATACATTATTCTTAAATTTTGGTAATTCCAGGTCTTTACAGATAATGCTTATTAAGATCAATATTTAACAACAGGTTATTCTTTTCAAGAGGGATTGCCTACTTAAGCTTAAGAAAATATTCTAAAGGGGTCGTTATATTCTACTACAGGTCGCCAGAACATGTCTAGCGTAAAATCTAAATACAAACATGCCCATTGAATTTTCAAATATCAAGTATAGAGAATCATATCAGAAATGGATTGTGAAAAAGAAGATGTTCTTGATGTATTATTAGGGAACTTACGAAACTACGACGGTATCGTGGACGACGACATGAGGCAAACAAAAGGTTCACTTTACTCCATAGATTTGCTTTAGAATGGAAGTCTATTTCCCTCTATACTATTGGGAAATATTTATATTTTTACTAATATCATTTAGATTTGCACGTTCTACACACAACGCGAAAAGTAATATTTTGAAGTCGTACTGAAAACGAAGACGTGAGAAAAGCAGTACTTCCGATAAATTTTCCTTGGCTCCTTCATGATTCTTGTTACACCGTCAAATGTAGTAACTCCGACAAATGTAGTAAACTTTCAACGCTAAATGTAGTAACTCCGTCATATGTAGTAAAATTCAACGACAATGTAGTAACGCTATATGTAGTAAAGGTCAACGACAAATGTAGTAACTCCGACAAATGTAGTAAGCCTCCGCTATATGTAGTAAACCTTTACAGCCGCAGTTGTAGTTGTGGCTGAGGCTTAAAACTTGGCAGGTGAGATATTGTTAAAATTCTTAGGCCATATTTGGTACTGATGACGTCATTATGACGTCACAGGTACTTTCTAGAAAAGCAATTTCCTACTACAGTTGAAGCTCAAAACTTGGCACAGGGGATTGTTACATTACAAGAATTAAAATGCTTGGACCAAATTTGGTACTGGTGACGTCATTATGACGTCACAAGGATTTTCTTAAAACGCAATTTTTCGCGACAGTTGAAGTATAAAACTTGGCACAAGGTATTGTTACATTCCAAGAACAAATTATTTGGACCAAATTTGGTACTGATGACGTCATTATGACGTCACAAGACTTTTTAGGAAAGCTACTTCCACATGTAATTGGAGCTTAGAATTTAGCACGGAGAATTCTCACATTGAAAAAATTAAAATGCTTGGACCAAATTTGGTACTTATGACGTCACTATGACGTCACAGTAATTTTCTAGAAAAGCTACTTCCACATGTAATTGGAGCTTAAAACTTGGCACGGGGATTTGCTGCATTGCGAGAATTAAAATGCTTGGCACAAATTTGGTAATGGTGACGTCATTGTAGCGTCACAGGATATTTAAAGAAAAGCTACTTCTGGATGTATCTGGGCATTAAAACAAGGCAAATAACCTTAATATTTTATAATGATCTTGGAACATCGCCAGTAACATTGCTGTTTGTCAATTCATTCCCAATGGTCTGATATTATTTGATGTTAAAGGTAAGAATGCAGTATAAAACAAAATGAACAATAAAACGTATAATACTTAAAATATAGTAAACTTCCCCAAAGATCCTGCATCTCTTTCCTTTCTTCAATTCATCTTTCTTCGGTTTCTTCATCGACATTATCAACCTCGTCCCTAAAATCATACAATTCTTCATTTGAACAGTGTACGTCAATTTCTTTTCAACGGCATTACTTTGGCGTTAAAAATTTGCGCACACTTTCAATTTTTTCCGTTGTTTGTTTGTGTTAAGGTGTCAATCTAAGCGCGAATATTTTTTTTGCGTGGATCAATTGCGTTGGTAGACACTAAGATTTAGAGAATTAATGCCTATATATTTTTATGTACATTTTCGCCAGCTTCAAGAAGGAATTTAGGGTACTGGTTACCGTGTCCCAATTTTCCGGTATGCCCCGATGCTTGCTCTTTTTCGTCGGTGCATTTAACTCATTCGTGGGGCACTTCTTCACTGCTTTATGCGGTAAATTGTACATTCATCTTGTTATCAAAGGCTTGAATAATTTGGAGGGCTTCGACATGAGCTCTTTGTAGCTCATCAGAAGATGCTTCAAAGTGCTTTGCATTTTTGTTGCCTCTCGTGACCTCACGAAAGAATCAAGCCAAGACAAAAACACGTACGATTTTAAATATTTCTCAGCTACTTTGGCATCCCGTGTAAACGCAGCTCCAAATTCTGATCTCTTTTGTTATTCCAGTCTTTTCTTGCTGTTTCTTTTTTCAAGATTCTCAAATTTTGTGCTACATTTTGGAACTTTAGATGAATAAAAATTGCATCAGGGATATCCCTGATTGCATTAGACACTCGTCATGGTGCATTTGTGTGTAAAAAAAATTACGAAATTGATAGTGAGAAGATCAAAAGACTACCAAGCAAGACTACCAGCAAGAGCCGACAAAATTAAAATTCAAACCACGATTTCGGTGTTGAATAATGAACTTATGATACACGTCTTTTTGTTTTTTGTTTGTTTTTTGAATAAGAACATTTCAGATTTTTAAGAATTCCAGACTTGGATTGTTCATACATAACTGCATGAATCACTTTTCTTGTAACAGTATGCAGACATCACGTGACTACCACTCTCCACTTTATCCACTATGTTATCTCTGTGAAATCATGCAGAAACAGATATCTTTTCTCTCTGTGAAATCATGCAGAAACAGATATCTTCTATCTCTGTGAAATCATGCAGAAACAGATATCTTTTCTCTCTGTGAAATCATGCAGAAACAGATATCTTTTCTCTCTGTGAAATCATGCAGAAACAGATATCTTTTCTCTCTTTGAAATCATGCAGAAACAGATATCTTTTCTCTCTGTGAAATCATGCAGAAACAGATATCTTTTCTCTCTTTGAAATCATGCAGAAACAGATATCTTTTCTCTCTGTGAAATCATGCAGAAACAGATATCTTCTATCTCTGTGAAATCATGCAGAAACAGATATCTTTTCTCTCTGTGAAATCATGCAGAAACAGATATCTTTTCTCTCTGTGAAATCATGCAGAAACAGATATCTTTTCTCTCTTTGAAATCATGCAGAAACAGATATCTTTTCTCTCTGTGAAATCATGCAGAAACAGATATCTTTTCTCTCTGTGAAATCATGCAGAAACAGATATCTTTTCTCTCTGTGAAATCATGCAGAAACAGATATCTTTTCTCTCTGTGAAATCATGCAGAAACAGATATCTTTTCTCTCTGTGAAATCATGCAGAAACAGATATCTTTTCTCCACCAACACCGACAGATACTTTTACGTTGTTCGACTTTGAGTTTTGACGTCATATAGTGTCATTAGCCAATACAAATTTTTTCAAGTGATCTTAAGAATGTCCAATTACCAATTTCAAAGAAAGACTTTCAAGCTTAAATTCCGTCTGATAAATGCAAGTTTTTTTCTTTACGAGGTCGAACGTTGTAAAACGAGCATTTCATAAGTACTCACGCTTCAACCAGGGCTGTAATTTCTTCAAAAAATATTGAGTGGGCTAAACAAATGCAGCGAGCGAAGCGAGCGAGAAAATATTTTGAGTAGAGGCTCAGGGGGCACTCTAAGCCCACCAGCAGGGGTTTTAGGGGTCGGAGCCTCCTCATGAAAAGTTTTCCCTAATACTTTACTTCAATTTTTTTTTAAGCATTCCAAATTCTACCTTTTTAGTGTTTTAAAAACTTTTTTATTCAACCAAAAAATATTAGAGGGGCTTGTAAATGTGTAGTTTGGAAATAGAGTTGACACAAACACAGTGTCGTTGGCCTCTTATTCATGTATGCACAAACAACTATGGGTTTGGATTAGTTAGAAGTTGATGTTAAAAAAGGCTAAAAAAAATAACTTTTAAAGGTACTAACCACTACGATCAATTCCCCTAACTCTAGACACAAATCAAATCCAACTGTCTAGAAATTAAAAACACTGCACATCCCATACTGTCAATCAAATTTCTGCTGCAGTAGTTATTCATTTCAGTGAGTCCTTTTTTGCATTGCAATTATATTTAATTTTGTACAAACGGGGAATTCGTCTCGCAAAAAATAAATGTCGTGATTTAAACTTTCTGAGTTTGATCTGAAAAATTGAAAGTAATCAATACGGGCGTTAAAGCGAGCGTAAAGAACTGTGGCCTTACACACGAACGGACTGACAGACACGGGTAAATGAAAGATCAGTCACCTTGCCAAGCATAAATGTTACAAAGTATCAAAAAGGTATCAAAATATGTTCTCTGATTCATTATCAGAAATGAAATCCCTCATTTTCATCAGCTACTTAGACTTCTAAAAAATTTTGAACTGTTATAAGGTCTGAGAAAATTGAGTCATCAGGTTTCTATTTCGAAATCTGCACAGTAGAGACAATCATTGTTTATCTCGTTTGTTCACCATTTTGTTATTGTTCCAAATCCATTTTTTATTATTTTAATGAAGGATTGATAACATAAGCACTTTTCGACCTTTTTTATAACACCATTAACGAGAAAACTGATAAAACTATATGTACAATAAAAGTGGTCTTCTGTATCGGACTTTCCAAATTATTAGTTTCAAAACCTAAACATTTTGTTTTGCGAGAGACCACTTTAAAAACTCAGCGAATTTTGTACAATGTTGTTTTCTGAAAGTTTACCTGAAAACTTTTATGAATTGTTGAAAATTTTCTAAGAAATCGAAATGTGCAATGCGTAACATATCAATTTGTGAAATTATGTTTTTTACTATATATATCATTATATCGGAAGAAAACTTCATTAGGGAGATTCGTAAACTCGACGAGCCCGTTACACGAAAAAAATCAATTACTTGTGAGAATTCTTTTAAAACTGTTCTACTAAAACGGTACTTCAGAGATTTAAAGCCTTTTGTGGTATCAAAAGAAACATCATTACTTTACACGCTTATTTCAAGTGTTGATGTGAAGTTTCTAATGACTTTGTAGGGAAAAATTCACGAACAACTCTACTAAGCTGTATACAATTCCCTACAAATCTATAGAAAAATAGTTTTGTGTAAACGAAACATGATTTTTCCGAATCCCGCTAATATAAATCAAACATCATTCTTCGATTTCGCACATCGAAGGCTATAAGATATCCTTAATGAACTTTAGTACTTTTGGAAGCGTTCCATAGGATTGTATGCACAAACGTCGGATTTTTTAGCTTAAGTGCATTTCGTTGAAAAAACTGGTAAATTCATTTCTTGAGTTTCCATTAATGTCTTGTTGCAGTTGTGGCACTCCAAAACTTTCATAGTTCAAATGAGTTAAAGGGATGTTTAAATGACCATTGTTTGACAGCACAACAGCTCGTAGTTCTTGTAGTTGGTATTGGTGACTCTTTAATTTTTTACGCATTCTAAAAGGACACAGATTCACGAAATATATAAACTTTGAAGTCATTATAAAACTAAAGCTTCAAGAGCTAACACCTATAAAACATTGACAAGCCCACCCTGAAAACCCCAAATTGAAATGACAAGATACAAAATAAAGGTATCGCAAACTAACATTTACTGTTTGTTTCGTAAATGCACTAAAAATGCTATAAGATTGTAGTACTTCATGAAAAACGTTAAGACAGTAAAGAAACCTTACCTTTCACGTTGGCAGGTTAAGTATACAGCTAATATAATTACCAAGATGACGGCAACTGAAGCAACTGCTAACAATATGTAATGGAGTTTGTATTTCTTGTCGCGTGTATCGATTGTTGGTAGCAACACGTATGTTGAAGACATTTCTGAAAAGGACCGGAATGGTAAAAGATAAGTGGTTCTACCAGTTGTGGTTTTGTTTTGTGCATTGTATGTTGTCATGATTCCAGTATGGGAGGTTGTCATTGATGATGAAACCTTTTGTAAATCAATGGAGGTTGGAAAAGACGCAGGTGGTGCGGATATAGTAAACAAACGATGAAGCCTTGACATCGACGTAGCAAAGACGTTGGTCGTTGCTGTTGATAAATATCTGGTTGCATACTTTGACGACATTTTATTGTTGAAGGATAAAGATGCTTGTGTTCTTCCATAACTTGAAGCTGCTGATGAAGATTGGTATTTTTTTGTAGACAAGCTCAAAGTGCTCACTCGGACTTCAGTGCAAGGTGTGACATCATCTGTGAGTGTATTACTGATAGAAGAACTAACTAGCCTATCTGAAAAAGAGGAGAAAACTATAGTCATTTTGGATATAACCGATTCGTAATGACGGCTCAACGATGGTGACACTGTTGTATATATTGACGATATTGGACTTCGATGCATTGATGATAGTAGATGCACATTTGTTTTTAACGAATGCTTTGTTTTGTTTGCCAGCAACAACATAGTAGTTTTGTTGACTGCATTTGAAATGTTTGGTATGAAAAGATGTGATAACGACTCTGACGAATAGTGCTGTGACGATGCCGTTGAAGTGAATGTTGTTTGACGTTGTGACATGACGGGTTTCCTAGTACTAGTGGCCGCATAATGCTGTGACGTTAACGCTGAAGGAAACGTCGAGCTTGAGAAATCGTGTAACGTGACGGATGAGCTGACTTTCAATATTGTCTGACGTAGTGGTGTGACGGATGAACTGCGCTTCCATGCTTTCATGTTCCATGTATGATATTGTGACGTCATTATATTAGAAAAACGTGAAGAAATCGTCGTAAACGATGTCATCGAAAGTGAACTTCGCAGTAACATCTTAAAAGTTGAATTTGATGTCGTTGCATTGCCTAAAATGTTAGCAATATTTTAAGAAGACAAGGCTAAGCAATAGACCTGTCTCGAAACATACAACTAAGCCAACAAGTATCGCCTGTTTTAAAAACTATCCCAAATTACAAATTATTCCACTGTGAAATGGAAATAATAAGTATTACTAAGTAATAAGAAATGTAATAAGTGAAACAATGGAATGTATAGAATCGAGGCTCTATTGTAAAGATATCTGCTTCAAAAGAACAACCCTTAAAATCCTATGCTATACACAACGCATGATTTGGACAATTTTATCTAAGCCTTGCAGTTAAACACGGGCCCGCAGTCCTGTAATCTGCTTCTTGTTCTGATTCTGGTTTTATCGGCATGGAACCGGTATTCTTTCTCTTATAATGTAAAGACATGCGCCACGTCAGCTAATAACCGAATATTTCAAATTTCATATTTCTTTCTTTCTTTTTTTTTTTTTTTTTTTTTTCTGCACCCGACCAAAAATTTTTAGCTCAAAATTATGAACAGAGTAGTTTACAGATCTGCTGGAACGCATAAAATGCAGAACAGAAGTTTGGCGAGTGAAAATTGAGAGAAATTACCTTTAATTTGCTAATTATCCTGGTACCAACTTATTAAACAAACGGACGGAAATCATATTAAAATGCCGTCACCGACGTAAGTTTGAACTTTTGCGACATATAGGAGATGAGATCACGTGACGTCAAATGAATCCAAACAAGTGTATTTTTATAACGAATTTTGTAACGTTTTTTTACTTAGCTGAAGATTGTTCACCCTTATCCAAAATCCTTGCATAAGTTTAATGGAGTGTGTATGGAAAAGAAAACAGAAATTCACAAATCGGATTTACATTCAGTAAAGTTCACAGCGTGATAAAACTCACTGTAAAGCAACTGCTTGTAAAGATGGGTGGCTACCTGTCTTTACCCCTTCTTATATATGGCATGGTTAAGACTTAAAACTGGCACCAACTTAAATGTGTTTTGCCGTGAGTCTAAGAGTAGCCTTTCTAGCTACGGTAGTTGTCCAAATCACTCACGGTAATTACAAGGATAATTAGACAATATTAAAGTTTTATAAATGTAATCAATTATAGTTCTAATGATTTTATTTCTTACCAAAGTGTATACAGAACAACGTTGATATATGATTACAAAACTCATAAATAAAACACCTTCCTTACGTTCAGTACAATTTGATGTTACATTTTTCCATCCGTCAAGACATATCTTCTCTCCGTCATCGCTACACTTATAATGACCGGTGATATCGTCCCTTCCTACACAGGCTAGTTCTGAACAATCAGGTGGACTGAAGCCAGGGCTACATTGTGCACTGAAAAGGTAATAACGTTTCGTAATGAAAAGGTAATAATGTTTTGCACTGAAAAGGTAGTAATGTTTTGAAATGAGTGCATGGGGGATTACTGATCGAAAGTGTGGCATCGACAAGAAAAATTGTCCTTAAATATTCTCTTTTTTAAGTATGATCTACTTCAACTTTTTACTTGATTGAAGATTATATCAATAATTTCACTGGTTATTCGTCAGTATAATTTCAAGACCAAAAGTACTGAAGGATGTAAGTAGCTATATTATGGTTACCTGACAGCATATTTGAATACCCGCTTTTCTTGATATCTTGATCGTATTGATGCTCTCTCGATTTGTAGGTTTTGCAGCTTTTCCTCACTGCCATTTTTTGTTGCCATGGAAACGCTAAAACTGGTCTGCATTTTATCAAATAAACTGCCTTTACTATTAATGGTAACATCAAGCAGATACTCGCCCTATAACGGTAAATATTGTGACATATTTTATGATAATTGGTTTATACATTTCCCGAAATTAAAGCTTTTCTGATACGTACCAGAACTTCTTCTGCAGTTATATGTAACGGGTTGAAAGATTCATCGTGAAAAGATGCTTTGGTGCTGGAATACGTTAGGATATTATTTGTGTCAATACATGTCACATTTGCAGTTTTTCGGTGAGTGATGCATATGTGAAATTGAAAAATGCACTTGCAACGGCTACCTTCGCAGCAAAATTTGCGATTATATGCTCTATCTACACCACTGTCAAATTCCTTGAAGTCGATTTTCAAAATTCCTGTACAAGATACCTAGATGAAGCAAAATCTAAAGCAATAATTTATGTTATTAATGGAAACAGTATTTCTTTCTTTTGAACGGAAGATGTTTTGTAGGATTTAGAAAAAAATTTTTAGAACCTTACATTTTGGATGGAAATTTTTTAGCCATAATATGGCATTTAATTGCTATAGAAATAACATTTCTTCTGTTCTTTTGTAGTTTTTTACTAGAAGGGTTGCACACTTGTTTTGGTTGCGAGAGGTTTGATATTATGTGGTCATCAGTTTCTACTTTCGTTTTGTTGTTTTTTTATTTTGTTTTTGGATTTTTGTAGAAAAATGTGTTCTGTTTGTTTACATCTTTGCAAAACTTTAAATAAACATATTTTTTACAAAAACCCGAAATAAATGATTTGGTTTTTGGTTCTTTTGGAAAATTTAGTTTCGATTTTACCTCTTCATTGTTGATACCCCATCTGATTGAGTTATATCTAATGTCTATTTACTTTTTCACTTAGTACCTGCAACCCTGTGCCGTATAGCACTACTTTAATTGTTGTGTACACTAATTGTGATTTAGGTTTGAATTACAGGGAATTGCTTTTTTCAATATCTTAAAGCTCATTTTGATGGTGCGACATCAATTTATATCCTCATGAATGATCGTTATTTTATCTTATTAACATGTAGATGTGAAGAGCTTCTTCAGTATTGCTGGCTCACTTATTTCATCTTCTCTTACTAAAATCTTACCAAACCTCTCCCAAAAATCACTACAGCCGTGTTTGATAATCGGCAAAAATTCGTCCAGCTCTTCTTGCCAACTTGTTACAAGTTATTTTACACATTGAACACATGCTTAATTAAAATATCGGCTCGAAACCCACTCTAACCCACATCTCAATGTTATGGCAGTGGCGGATCAAGAAGTAAGTTGTGTAGGAGAGTGTTAGCAATTTAACCATAAAAGAAAAATGCTCAAATAATCCCATTGGCAATATAAATTCTCCACAAGCTGCGACTTCCTCTAGATCCACCACTGTTCTGGTTTACGAAACAGTACCTGACGTAATTCAAAGTACTGATTCTTTGGTTGTTCGGAGATGTTGAGTGATGATCTATCAACCCCATTGTCATAGTATAGTGTGCGCAGGTAAAAATGTATTTGTTCATGCTCAGTTTCATTATCAGTTTTTATGACTAGAGATATGCCACAGCGACACCGTTTGTCCCTCTTTGATGCACCTATATGCGTTAAACACAAAAGGCTTCGAATTGTCTTGTCTATCCATAATTCGGATCATCTGTGTAAGATTTATAGTGACGTAATCTTCTGTATATCTGCCACAGTAGCCTACTGTGTTTGCTGTTATTTTAATGGAAGCACGGTCCATAAATAACTCCTACTTCTGTACTCCTAAAAAACTTATCCTTTATTCTAACCAGCTCTAGCTACTTACCGTGTGCTTTTGATATGGACTTTATTAAAAAAAAACCCAGTTCAAACTGTTGGGGAGGTCTTCAAAACCTAAGGAACCTATCTTTATAATAAACACCTCAGCAATACAAATACAAATAAAAGACTGCTAAAATCTGATTTGTTGCAAAATGACCTGTTTATCTTAATGCTCGGAGTAATTTGAAGTGCCTTAACAAGTCTGTACACTTCAGAACTCGAATATCAAATTTCAAGCTGAGAGCATCTGACCTGTTTCAAAAATAGATTTGCATTTTTTGTGGTATTTCTGTGCAATGTGATATAAATTCTTTATCAAGAGCTAATGACAGCGGAAAGTAGCCATTTTGAAATATTTATGGTCAAAAAGAACAAATGAGCATTATGAAGTCAAAAACAAAATATGGTGAATTGAATTAATTATATTTCTTTAAATTATATTAAAGCAGCGACTTGAACACCATCAAAGTTCTTTTTCAGATGTGTCATATAGTATGCTGCCTTTATACTCTATGTGCAGCGATGGTGTAGTGGTTAGTACCTTTGAGTGCGAACGCTGCGACCCGTGTTCGAGTCCAGTCATGTCGTATCTCAATACACCACTCCGATGCGCTTTGAAAGCAGCGTATCAGCCCAGTAGGAGCTATCGACTGACTGCATACTGGCCTTCGGGCAAGTTAGAGCAATGCTATACGTATCTCTGGCGGTAAGTCAACTAACAGTTGCAAGTCGGCGGGCGGAAGAACCAACCATTACGGATGGAAGCCCAAGGACTAAAAACTCCCGTTACTTACTTACTTACTTACTTAAAAATAGTGAAGTATTTCAGAATGAAAACCTTCAAAAAATAAGAAAATTGAACCCTCAACGAAATTTTACTGAGTCTTATATGAAAGTGTATATTATTATACTGAATCACAACATACGAGGCTAAAACTTGCATGCTGACCATTGATTATTCAGGGTACTGACCATAGAGACAACTTAAGGTCTAGGTATATAGATATCAAAATGCTAACCTACCGTGTAAAATGTCTTGGAAATTATGAGCACGTGTAACAGGAACACAAACATCTTGATAAGAAAGCTAACCAACAACAACAGTCTTTTCACGTCTGACTCTATACACGTACTGCTTGACGGACATATGATTTCGAACAGATTTAACAGGAACACAAACAATCTTGACAGAGGAAGCTGGTAACTATTTAAACATGTAGTACAACGTGAAATGAACGAAGTCCATAGAATAAATAACTGGTGAGTTCTTTTGCTGTTGATCTTTTAGTTCACATTGAGGTACCCTTCAGTCAGCTTTATAATTCAGTTTATTCATTGGCAATACAAAGCCGTTTTAAGTGTTCTCAGAAGCATTGAAGTATAAAGGTTTTATACTCGCATTACAATAACTAATCATAGTCACGTGACAACGGCGCCCATAGCTGAGAAAAAGAAAAATATTTCCTATTCGTTAGGTGAGAATAATTTTGTTCTATCTCCATTTTTGGAAAAAAATGAGCTACGATTGTTTTCAAGCTTTTCAGGATCATTTCGTTCTTTTTCCGTGAGCTTTTTCCAAAAACAAGTGCAAAATCTCATTCAAACGACAGTCTGATCTTGTTTTATGTCCTTATTCGTGATAACGCCTTACAATTATTATGTTCTATCTCCAAAAGTCAAGCAAATACGGCTTATTCTATGTACAGGTTGATACGAGGTTATTGATTTACCCTGAAACCGCTGTTAGATAATCTTGTAAATAGTGGAGATTAGTGTTTATTTTTATTTTGTTTTAAAAATGGCGAACGTGGAAGCGATTTATCAATCATAAGATGCTGATAAAGCCTTAAAAGTGCATGTCATGCAAATATAAAAAGTCACATGAGAACATACAAAGGACGTTAATCAATTGACAAAATAGCCAATCTTCACCTTAAACAATTTTACGCCATCTTTAAATACGCAGTTTTAAAATATAAATTGCATAGATTGGTGCCAAACCTATCTTTTTTCACTTTAATGTAATCTTACAAAAAGGAACATTAATAGGAGACATATAGGCAAACATCCTCTCAAGATCATCATTTTTGGCGTTTGAAGTCAATCTGCTAGCTTTCAAAACTTATGTAAAACTTATGGGATTTATGGAAATTTTTGATTAGACTTTCTGGTTTGTTGACTCTTGGTCAGTTGAGCCTGTTTAAATTTTTCTTTATAAAAGACATGATTTGGAGTGTTTTTGTGATGAACAACTGTTTTGATTGAAAAATACGGACCAGATTTACAATTAAGCAATGCAGCAACTTGAATGAAGTTCTTAATGCTGTCTGATTGCACTTGTATTACCATGAACGGATGTTTTTGATTCACATTTGGTAGCATTTGCACCAACCCAAGTGGAGAGAAAGCCCTGTCAATTTGACTATGAATATTATCAACTTCTTGAGTGCTGGAACGACAAGGTTCACAAAACCTCTGTTCGATTATAACTATCTCTGTGGAAAAATAATGATTTTTTTGTGCTACGCACGAGTAAAACCAAAGTATAACTTTTGTAATGGCATGATCATCCTTAGGAATTCTTTCCAACATTAACATTGTAGTACTGGCAATGTCATTCCCTCCCTCTTCCAGTAAAGGTCCAAAGCACACAATACCCTCTCTTGTATGAACAATATATATATGTATGGTGATAGCTTTCTTTTGTATTAAAAGTTTCCTACTTTAGATTTTGGCAAGCTTATAACATTTTCTAAGCCAATACAAACAACAGCTACCTTTTTATCTTTAATTTCACGAGCGATTTTTCGTTCAGCCCTGCTGTCAATTTTAGATGTAACGTGTCTGTTCTATTTTACTGTCAGCTGATACCAAAGACTTTTAAGGAAAATTTGTAATCTTTTTAAATTCCAAATTAAGATTTTGGAGTGGCCAAGCAAAAGGAAAATTGATGTTTTTCGTACTGCATAAAACATTTTTTGTCAGTTAAAGGTGAATATGCAACAGCATGGAGTTAAAACAAAATAATTTTAAATCAGTTGTTTCGTTCCTATTTTGTTCTATCTCCAATTGCAAACTTTTCCTGGAGGAGAGTGGGTACTTGCAAATTTGAAATAATTTTTGGTCAAGGACTCCAAATACGATGTATTCAAAATATACCAAGTATCTTTCCATAAAAAGGTTTCTTAAAGATTTTGTGTGGTTATGAAATTTAAAACTTAATTTTCTCAGTTTAAAGAAATTGGAGATAGTACAAAATAATTCTCACCTAACGTATTGTTGTTGTTGTTAATTTCCTAGCATGTTATTTTGTTCTATGAACTTTGGTTGGCGGCAGCAATCGTAATTGTTGCTCTTACGTCCAAACGACGAAAGAGATAGAGTGTACAGTAGTGCAGCATAAGTTTAATCTCGTCCAGCTCCGCTTTTCGTCACACATTTCGATAAATTCTTTCGAGTAGTAACTTCGTAGAGTGTTCATTTTTCTTTTTACTTCAGTTTCTAAAAAACAGCGTTCTCAGTGAGTTATCTCTACAACTTTCATTACTTGTACTGTAACTCAACCGCTCATAGTCCTTTAAAGTAGTAGAACACGCAAGTCTTTCAACCCTTAAGACTGAAAACAACAACAATACTATACTCCACCACATTATTTGACTCACTCTGAATACGCCTGTATTTTCCACCAAACCTTGTCTTTTTGTTTGGCCTCATTATAAAGTAGGAGAGAATGGATCTTTTTGGAAATTACGCCACAACCTGGGCGGATATTGCAAATCTACAGAACATGAAGGGGCTCTTATTAAAACAGAGATAAGAGCGTTTATTCCTTTTAGTGGCACTATAAGGTTGTTTTTTGAGCAGCAACCTGGGCGCAACTTAGAGGAAATTGCATCTTTGAGACTTCTTTGTTCTCAAAACTTTTTTTCCATTGTGACGACTGTTTTTTGTTTCCACCGCGCAGTGGGGACAGACACAAACACCTTTTTTTGTCATTGTTCCACAATATTCAATAAAAATGTCAGGTTCATGTTTTCCGAGTTACATTAAGTAAAGTTCCTCAGAAAATCATACGGTGTATGGTTGAAAACATTTTTTACTGACGTCTGCGAACAAGTACAGAAAAAGAACTCACAAGCAGAAATCCTTGATTGTACATCTTTAGAAACTTTACACTCTGAAAGGGGATATTTTATTTCTGTTTTACCATTAGTTCATCTTTTTAAACTTGGTTTACTTCACAGTCATTAAAATATGAACATCTGCTGTTTTCGAAATGTTACTTAAGGTGATTTTTATCATCATCCTATTTTTAGTATCCTAATTCTATTAATCAGTTTAAAGGGCAACACTTTATTAAGAAGCAAGTATCAGTTTTTGGGTGGATCTTTTTAATTGGCAAGTTTAAAATTGTGCCACATTCATGTACTTATTCCAGTGGAGATGTATGTATTGCGGCGATGACGCGAACGTCTTTAAAATGTCTAAGACGCAATAGTCGACACGTGACATACATAAAGGCTTGTATTCACTTGAGCCCCTGCAATCTTGTAATTTCTAATCTGAAGGGAAGGTGAGACCCACTAAAGTTAATGAAATCGAAAATTTTAAAATCCCACGCAAAACGGTGATAAATCTTCGTCTGTATAAAAATTTGATTTAACTTCCTAATGAAAAGAAGAAGAAAAAGGAAGAATGTTTACAGGCAACAAAATCAAATCCAGTTGGTAAATATTTATCCAATCAGATTAGTTTGGTATTGCAACGCTAACTAAACTTTACAAGTACACAACCATAATATTTGTTTTTCGCATGTAAACTCCAAGTAAACCACTTGTTTTGACGTCTTTCAGGCTTTATTTGTGTGTTGTAATGTGATTGTCGCAAAGCCTTCAACAATAAAGTCGTTATGCTGGCCAGATAAAAATGGCGTGTTTCCTGAAAATCGTTGCATTGGTGTTCGTTGTTGGAACAACTTTCGGTACTTATTTTTTATCTAGAATAAATGTTGACTCGAAATTGATAAAACCCCAGGATTTTATCAATTTCCACACTTCGACCCAATCCTCTTTGGCTTCTTCAACGACAGCATTTTATTCGAAAAAATGTAGCTACTTATGTGCGTTATCAAATGAGAACAATTCCGATTTGAGTCTCAAGATTTTCATATGTTCACAGCATTTGCACACCAGAGGATAAAAGGGTGTTTCAAGTCCTTTATTTTATACTTTGAGGTTTAAATATTTGCGAAAGAAGATATAAAAGGATTAACTGCTACAAGGAGAAGCAAAACGACGTTCTTTTTAACAACAGAAGAAATATTAATTGGAAGAAATTCCCAGAATTTCTACATGAGTAAGCTAAACCCTTTCTTTTCATTATTATTTGAATTATTTGAATAAGAAACACAAAAAAACACAGAAATAAGAGGTGAGAGAGGATAACGACGTGAAGATAGTGCTTTAGAATCACGACATCATCTGATAACTTTCAGTACATCCACTGTTGATTTCGTATAGGTTTTACTTGAGAACACTGTGGATGGTAAGGATGTGTACATGCGAGATATTATATCTTCATGACATGTCAACATGGTGTCTTTACTATTCCTTTAAGACTGGCTTGTCTATGTCAAGAGGAAGCTCTAAAAAAAGGTTACAAATATTTTGCACTTCGTTACCATGGCATATGTGTTGGGTATAACGAGTTGCCTCCTCCGAAAGATTTGAAACCAGACGGATGCATTAACAATGTTTTTAAGTCGTGTCAAGAGAAGAACGATGAATGTGTTGGCGGAGGTTATGAAGACATGCTCTATGAAGTCGGTATGTCATATGCATCATTTGTTTTATATGTTGGGAAATTCAATTTCAAAGGAAAATCGGGATTATTGGCACTACTTCAGATTTTTCGTAATGTTTTTTATTTTTTATTCGGCCACAAAACAATATGATACTACTTGTGATTGAGGAAAGACGTTCTTGCACAGATGCACTGTGTCAATCGTCTGTGGCGAAACCTATAGTTGTCGAGTTGCATCAATAACTTTTCTACAAAACATGGCATTTATAACAAACTCTAACTTTTGGGAGTGGTGATAATTGCATGGTGTTTATTTTAAATGAGAATAATGAGATAAAAAACAAAAATTATTTAAAATAATGTCCAAAAGTGTATATTACAAAAGATGCATATTAACCAATATCTCAAGTTTTCGATGAGAAATATGATGATCTAAAAAGGGATTTCGCGAGGTTCAGCTAGTGTTTCTTGATGTAATGAATGGAAAGGAAATTCCACTTCCAAATTTCCTTCCAAATAAAGTCGGAAATAAAGGTCGGTCGCCATTCGAATATGTGGTCTGGACTTTATCATTATAGATGAACAGGTGGTTATAGTAAGACTTTTCCGTAAACTGTTGTTTTACATGAAGGTGAAGACGGTGGATTTGGTCCATGGAGTGGATTCAGCAAATGCAGTGCGACCTGTGATGTTGGCAGAAGGATACGAATAAGAAAATGCGATCGGCCGAAACCGAAAGGGAATGGTGTATGCAAGGGAGTGGCGACCCAGTCACGGTTTTGTTTTAACAAAAGATGTCCAGGTCGGCAATGTGAAACTCAGCCAACGATTTTTATTTCTTTTGTATCGAACAAATAATCCTCTACTTATTGGGTTTGATTCACAAAGCATAATGAGACTACTGCCCACTTGCCAGCAGCAGGACAGCAGAGAAACATATCCATCACACTAAAATATTCCATATGTATGTATGTATGGTGTATCTATTTATCATTCACTATTCATTTATTTCATAGGGAATGCATTTGGGGGTGGTGGACATACAGGTGGACTTACAGGTGAGGAAATTTTTGTGTTAATGTTTAATTCATTATGTAAACAGGATATTATAGTGCATTACATCGGTGATGTGTGTATTTGTGTGTCGTGCTCGACCAACCTTACGCAAACAGGATAAATACATGTATACTTTTATAATGTCTGTACGCATACGGCTTGTTTGCTCAATATAAATATAGGAAATAGATAGCATTAAATATAAAATACTCAATATTTTATTAGCTCTTTCAAACATTTTGAGCTGGTTCACAGATATTTGTTCAAGATCAAGACAACTTCTTGTTTATTTTTAATCGTTATTCATCAATCTTTATGTTGGCTAGCGTAATGATTGAGTTTTCAATACATGATTTGAAACATCATTATAACCTAATGGCCGTAAAAATATTGATCAAAAGAAAATTACTAGAATAGCTATAGAAGTCGACTGGAATTGAAATAATACGACAGTTTTTCAACGATTTTTTCACTTTATTTCTAACACAAATGATAAGTGACTATGTTGAGATTTCTTATCAGGTGTTCCTTGAAAGTCGTCTGCATCTGCCTCTTCAACCTTACAAGATCTTGAAGTAAAAAACGAATTGACAATACAAAAATTTATTCTGAAAATTAATTTCAGTCCAATTCGTGGATATACTTTCCCAAGCAACAATGTCAATTCCTTATGCAACGATGTCAATATCTTATGCAGGGCAACAGACAGTTTAGAACCATAAGTAACGTCTAGGTCAAACGAACTTCTTTTCTTGGTGTCCACTTTGAAGGACTTTATCGCAAAAATATAGACCATCGAGTGAAAACCTAGGCAATTACACCAACTTTGAGAATTACACTTGCTTTAAATATTCTTTAGGACCTGGAAAATTAAGTGAGTGGACAGACTTTGGTCCGTGTAGTGTAACTTGTGGTAAAGGCATACAAACTAGATATAGAGAATGCAATAAACGCAAATGTAGAGGTGATACTGAAGAAACAAGATCTTGTCTTTTAAAAGATTGCGGTAAGTTATCTTATACTTTTATCAACAACTTTTACATACCAAAGTCACATTCAAGCTGGTATTAGAGATTTGGGAGAAGATATAACTGAACATTATTTTTCTGAAAAATATAAGAATATTCTACTATCTAAACTTCAACAAACCTAATGTTGTAGATGTTGATGACCTTGGGAGTTGGTCTGAGTGCTCTGTCACCTGCGGAAAAGGGTTTCAATATCGCACTGAGTGCGTAGCGCGCAAACATGGAAAATGTTCTCTTGAGGAGCGAGTTGAAATGAGACGTTGTGAAGAAAAGAAATGTCCAGGTACCTTTTTCAATATTTATATTCTAAATTTTGCCATTGCATTTGCATTTAGCTATCTTTAGATTGAAAGAAGAACAGATATAGTATAGTATTTTGCGTTATTTACCTTCACAATGATCTTCACTTTTTCACATACTTATGATGATGATATCAACCCGTTACAACATCAACATTATGACGTCAATGGTTTTTTTATTTAGTGGATGGTAAGTATGGGGAATGGTCCAGTTACACTACCTGTGATAGAACATGTGGGGGAGGTTTACAGATTAGAACAAGAAAATGTGACTCTCCACCGCCGCAGTTTGGAGGGAAAAAATGTGCTGGTGAATCAGAAGAAGAGAAGTATTGTGGGAACGAGTTTTGTCCTGGTAAGAAAAGCCAAAACTACCATTAAATTTGAGAGCATTTTTATTTCAATAGCTTCCAAACATAATATGTTAAAATTGGAAAGGATATATCAAATTATTTCAGGAGCTGTTCAAGAAGCGACGAAAAATGTTTTAAAAAACGCCATGCTCACTTTTGGAAATCGCAGTGGAAACGAGACGAAAAAACACAGTACGTGCAGATATCTCCAACTAAAACAATTACTGCGTAACCTTTAAAAGCGATCACTTCGAGGGACCAACTCGAAATGGTCGTTGATTGGGGCGATCGCTGTGGGGAGCTTTTCTTATGAGAGTTTGACTGTAACGGGACCAAAGTTTAGTGGTCGTTGATGGGAGGTGGTCGATTTTGTTCATTTTTTAAGATTTATTAGATGGATAAAATCCAATCAGTTGTGATAGACCAGGAAAAATGTTTTTTATTGGATAATTGGCTTATTGCTTAGGTAAAAAGCTTCAAGCACTTCTCGATATCCAGGGAGTAGTTGGGAATGAATTCTCAATAAGTAGATATTCACAAAGTCGCAAATCTCCTCAAAAAAGACTAGATGACTTGGAAAAATACCTAAAGATTGCTGTTCAAGCAGGTAACATGCCGTTTGCTCGGAGTACATTTGGAAAGGCTTTATACACCGCCATACAGGTAAACAATGTTTGCACTATGTTTGGCTGATTTTTTTATAAGAAATCCAAAACCATTCAATTTTCTCTTTTTTCGTCTGTGTTAGTTGAATTTGGAGGCCGGAGTACCAATACACGAATTAGAAAAAAAGACTTCAGAATATATTACCAACGTCACATCAGAAATCGGCGAAAGCAAATGGCAGGATATCACTGCTAGTCAGGATGTCTCAACATTAGCGTTTGTTGTGGACACAACTGGCTCGATGCGTAATGAAATAACTGCCGCACGTAACATAGCAAAGTTTGTGGCCAACTCCAACAAAACAGGCAAACTTGACTATATACTATCTGCTTTCAACGATCCAGGTATGTTTCAGTCTAATTCAACACTGTCTCAACAGCTACATGTTAATGGGTGTGAAGCACTAAAACTATTCAGAATGTATTTAGAGACAGGAATGAGGTTTTATCTGTTTAATTATTTCCACTTATTTTTAAGTCATTGGACCAGTGACACATCGCAGCTCTGCAGAGGCCAAGACATTTTTAAAAGACTTAGGAAGTTTGAAGGCAAAAGGCGGTTTTGACTGTCCTGAGCCAGTCTTCAAAGGTATTATTAAAGCATTTGATCAAAAGCCAAAATTTGGAAGTCCTGTGTTTGTATTTACTGATGCTTCACCGAAAGACGACACACCCGAAAACATAGCTGCAGTCAAACTGGCGTCTAGGCGATATGACTCAAAAGTTATATTTTTCGCCAATAAGTATGGTTGTACCGGTGGTGACAAGAGGGGAATTGATAGCTTTCATGAAGTGGCCAAGTATACTGCTGGTGAGTTGTCCTTCCATAATGAAGTGTATTGAAAACTGGCAGATTAAATAAAGCCTTTGTTGGTTTCAGGTGAAGTTTACGACAACGTTGGTTCTAAAACATCTCCAGAGTTTCACAACATTGTGTTAGACGCATTAAGAAGCGATGCTCAAATCACATCAGGAGCTATCACAGTCAATCCGCACGTCAGAACACGAAGAGATCTTGTAGCAGAACCAACCTATTTTGCAATTGACGACGCACTAGAAAAGCTTATTCTGTTTGTGGAAACTGACGTCCCGCATGCACTGCATAGTATATATTTAAACGATCCTACTGGCAAGAAAGTATCGCACACCCAAGTTATTGGCCTTCAACTGCATTACGAAATTCACACTCCTGTTAGTGGCAGGTGGCACCTCTACTTCCCGGATATTGCGGGCACATACAAGTATAAGGTTTCGGCGATTTCATTTGCTTCTCTTGAATCAGCCAGCAATTTTCTCTTCAAAGATGAAGACGACTTTTCCGTGCAGTCACAATCACCAATGGCAGGTGAGAAACATGTTTTGCAACTAAGCTATACTAAAAAGTGATTATAAAAATATGTTAAAATGTTTCGTGTTAGGGGTTAGTCGTCATACATTATGAGGATATTGAGATTATCAGTTATCCTGACCTCAGGCGCATTGATCTCCAGGAACAATTTTACAACACGGATCAAAATAATAGGTTAAATTGTTAGGCTAGATTCATTATGTTCGATTTTGTGTTTCTCCAAACAGCTTGCATTCTCAAATAGCAAAACCTTTCTAGCAACAACAAGCCATACTTTCGGAAATTATTTTCAGATCAGGAAAATGAAATCATGGTACGTCTAGCTGGAGATTATCAAATACGTATGGAATCATTGAGGGTAGACGTGGTGAGAGAAGATGGGAGACTATCCAGGGAAGGTTTGGAAGTGACTGCAGACTCGAACTATATGTTTCGAACAAGATTCGTTCCTCCATATGGCGATTTCCGGTTGAAACTACGTGGTAAGTACTCATCTTACGTGACGTTTATGTTGCCAGGGAAACGATACATAATAGTTGCATTATATTTCGATGCGTCTTTGCTTCGCAACATCTTTGAAACATCGTTACGCAACAATATAAAAATGAAAGCAAATTATATCAGATAAAGGTTGGTCTGATTTCCGAGGCTAAACATTAACCAAATTTTGTCAACAATTTACACTAATGCTTGTCATGTGTGTTGAATGAATTTAACCCATTCATATTTCCGTTGACTTTTAAGGTGTAACGGTGAGCGGCGCTCCATTTGAACGCCTGTCTGGCGGAAGTTCACGCGCAACTAAACTGATCGTGAAAACTCTTGATTGCGGCGATGAATTCACCGTGGAAGCGGGACAAACTAACGTGGAGATCAAGTTGCAGGTCTTCATACAGGGAGAAAGTCACGGAATGTTGGTCATGGTCCGTGGTCAGGCTTACTTAGGTAATGCTCACGGTCAAGATCAGAAGACGATTGCAAATCAAGGTGTAATGACAATCCGTTACAATGCTCCAACTGGTCTTCAAAAGGGCGCGTCTGACCAGATTAGGATAAGAGCTTGTCCTGGCACATGCTTTGACGACGAAACAATCAACTCCGAGAACAACCACGTTCACACTTTCGCTATAATGATCGTGTAATTTTCCATTGAATAATATCTTAGTTTGTACGTGTTCTTATCATTGCTTTTCAAACCTGTTTTGAAAATGCAGAATCGAACTTCAAAAGAAGCATTAGCTATATCAAATTACTCCTTTAAAACAGTGTAAACCAACCAAGAGCATAAGTAGAAAACAACGAAACAAAACGACAAAGTTTCATCGACAAATTCAATTTATTACGATGTTTCGAGCGTTCAACTCCCATTATCAAGTAAAGATTCGTGAAGAGGTAAATCTTTTTTCCATAAAAGGAACTAATACGAAACGTCGTTATAAAATGGATTTCTACTCCTTTAAAACATTAATTTTAGGATACCAAAGATCTAAGTCCTAATCCATACTTTTATTTGTTCGATTCTGTTGTCGCTCCGATATCTATATTTCCGTGCTTGTTTATCGGCACATAATTGCAACGTATGGCAATTTTGCAATAGAAGTTAAACTTAGGGGGATATCTAACTTAAAGTCCGTATTTAAAGTGGACTACGTAATTGCTCTACTAAACAGGGAAAAATAAAAACAAATCAAAAAATGCGTTGTTTTCATTACAACTAAAAAAAAACTTACATGTATATAATATAAGGCAAAATGTTTGATTATATTATTTAAAATAACATAATGGCGAGCCTTGTCCTGCAACATCGAAATCCAGTTGCAAAAATGAGTTGAATTGAAGAAAGAACAAGGTTAGCACATCACACTAACAAAACATGAAATACAACGATCTTCTTTTCACCAAAAATTTTGTCGAACACAAAAACAGACAGCCGATCAATGCTTCCTGGTTTCAATCCAGATGGTGCGTTATATATCATTTTGATGATGCCATTCTGTTTGACATACTCAGTCACAGTAGAACTAAAGTCACCATGTTGAGCAGTACCACTGAATTCAAACATAGATTCGCGTCCAAAGTTCAAGAACTGCATTAAAAGAACGTTATCGTGTGAACCGAGTTTTACCGTGAAAGCATTTCCAATGTGCAGTGGTCTCAAGAACATATCTGTTGCCTTGGATATACCACGAGATATCCTTTCAAAACTTGAGCCATTTTTTGTTTTTCCTTGGAAGAAAATATGACAACATTGGTTACATTTGATTCGTTCAATAACAATAACGAAAAATTCATTAAGTTAAAACCAAGTTGTCATTCACACAAGAAACTCACCTGTAAGTTTCACCTGGAATGATATAGTTGGAGGAACTATATTTGCTTCATACACCAAGTTGGAATCCATCTTTGTCAAGTTGACATCCGATTTCAGCACTTTCCCACTGTTATCATGGAGGGATACGCGAAGGGTATCCACATCAATTCGGTCTACGTCACCGAGACGCACGACAAGCAGATTTTCTCGACCTAAAAAATAATTTAAACAACGAGAGAGTTTTTTAATTTGTTCATTTCAAAAGTGGAGAGCTGGAATTACTATATCAGGGAGAAAATGATAACCTTTGATCGGGTGGTACAAGGATATTGGTGGGCTTTTTCCTTTTGGATTTTCTTGGTACATGAAGTTATGTGTAAATTCGATAGCATCTTTAGACACGCCATCAACACTGTATTTGTGTTGTCCAACTGAACGAGGGACAATCAAACGCCAGTCACCAGCTGTCGGGTTATCGACTTCAAAAATGCGAGTTAAAGACAAGGTATTGCTTGCGCGTATGGTATTATTCAATGGATCAATCAATATCACATCAAATGCACCCTTCAACTTGCTTAAGGCGACAGGAATGCTAAGTGACTTGAGTCCATCGTCAACCGTGAATGAATAGCTGTCAGAACGTTCCTGTGACCTTTTTGTTCTTCTTCCACTTCCTGATCCCCCGGATGCTAGAGCCGTGTCTTTCATTAGACTCCTGGAAACATATTCTTTTACTCCAACGATTTCATTTTCGCCTTTCAACGGCAAAACTTGTCCTGTTCAAATTCAACAAAAACTTCTTAAGCACTTGATATTCAAGCATATAATTCTTACGATATCAATAACATATAAGTAAAATCAATCCGAT
Organism: Turritopsis dohrnii; assembly: GCA_027922465.2. Classification (NCBI taxonomy): domain Eukaryota; kingdom Metazoa; phylum Cnidaria; class Hydrozoa; order Anthoathecata; family Oceaniidae; genus Turritopsis; species Turritopsis dohrnii. The sequence goes on from BQMF02000026.1 coordinate 815,434, forward strand.
CTGAACGTTTACCTGCAGTATGTTCAGCGATTTCATGGTAGCTCTTGATTCCTTCCTTACCACGACAACCTCTAAAGTTCGTGAAAAATGTGATTGTGGCAGAATTCATATCCGCTTCTGCTTTTAAAGCAGCCATATTTTCTGTCGTATCATCTTTGGCTGATGCATCGGTAAATACGAACATTGGACTTCCGTACTTCGGCCCTTTTTCCAAAGCATCCAGCATTCCTTTAAACGCTAATTCCTCACAATCGCCTCCACCCGATGCTGTCAACTTCTCAATATCTGTGATAAAACCTGCCCTGTCTTTTTCACTTTTGTAAGTGACTGGACCGGTCTCTGAAGAGAGAACATTGCAGATATTTCACAAATTGGTATGCTACAGGAATGTATTTTTTCACAGGAAGCCGTTTAACGCCGGTGCACATTTTGGCTGCTTAGTTTTCGCTTTGATTTTAATATCCTTTGGAACCCCGTAGGTTTATATCATAATGGCAAATTCTAGAATCTCACCTGGATCGTTAAAAGGGGAAAGGATATAGTCTACTTCAAAATCACGTTTTTTCTCGATAATTGATCGTGCAATTTCTTTTGAAGCTCTGATTTCATCGGCCATCGAGCCAGTCGTATCCATGGTGAACATAAGAGTACTATCTCCTTGACTGACAAGAACTTGGCTCCAGACCTTTTCACCAACATCACGTTCAAGCTTGCCAAGATATCCAGACGCTGCTTTGTCAATGTCGTCGATTGGTAGACCGTCTTTAATCTTATTCTGAGAGAAAAAATCATTAAAGTTAATGGTTTACCTAATTCAAAGAAAGTTTGGAAGACAATAAAAAACTGGTTTCGAATATAAGATTTGCACTTGATTGTCAATTAAGTGCTTTCACTTAAAAAATGGCCCAACATTTTTGACTTGAAATTGGTCTAACTTCAGAAGCAGAGATATAAGACGTTCATATAGTTAGTCACAACAAAAGAACCTTTTTATAGTCCGAATTTCCAATCACCTTTGCATAACAACTTGTGTATGAATTTTTGATTATTGTGAAAAAACTTTTTGTTGCTATCTTTGAATATCAGAATTTCATTTTTCACACCAGTACTTTTATGTAAACCTTGTGCCAACATGAAAATAATTCCCCAGGGAAATAATAGTGGATTTAAACTGGTAAGCACTTCCCGTTATTGTATGAGCCTGTTATAGTGCGTTCACTCTAACTTGGATAATCGTTAATGATTTTTATCAGACACGTTAAAGTAATGAAACAGAACGCTTATTAAAAGTTTAAAAATTTTTTTTCTACCCTTATCAAGGCAAAAGATGATCAATGACTTTTAAGTGTTGTGGGAATTGACGCTCAATTTCCACCAGATCGTGCAAAAGGACATTATCCAAGTTAGAGTGAACGCACTATACGTTGTTGCATAAGCTTTTTCGAAGATCATTTAGTCTCCCTGCATCGAAAAATTTTGTTTGAAAAAGTGAGAACAACAATATCCATTGGAACTTTGGATGCTTTGCTGAAAGCCTCTTCGGTTGGATGCTTTGCTGAAAGCCTCTTCGGTTGGGTTAAGTAAATAGATTCTTGGTCACACAGAAAGCACACCTAATCATGGCATTTAACTGATTTGTCTTGTTATAAATCTCATCAAGAAATTTAATTTTGTGTATATGCATAATTAGAAGCATTAAGATATATGTTGCATGTATTTTTCCAACACATTGATTCAACGCACCTTCATAAATCTGAACAGATTTTTTCCAAGTGTCCTGCGCGCAAAGTTAATGTTACCACTTTTAGCTGCAACCACAAGCACGTCTTCGAAGTCAGTGTTTGGATCCACTGATATGAATTCCTCAGCAACTGCTTTCTGAATGTCGAAGATGGACTGGTAAAATTTCCCTATAAGAATTGCCAACGTGAAATTAAATGGAGAAATCTATGTAACCACCTCGTGTTATTCAATGCTCATGTCTCAATAGAGATTGTCACCACATCAGCGAAAGCTCGTGAAACTAGCTTTCGCTGATGTGGTGACAATCTCTAGGGCGAGGGCGTGTTTCACGGGACGAGGGCGTGTTTCACGGGTCGAGGGCGTGCAACGAATTCAAATCGAAACCTTGTTTAGTTTTAGTTTAATACATTCTCAAACTTTTCTATTTCAGCTATGGGACTGTTCACAAATGACGTCAACTGTTAGGGGGGGAGGGGGGGTTATACTAAAGTTGACGCTGGTTGACGGGGGAGGGGGGGGAGGGGATGTGATACTAGTTGACGTCAACCCACACAATTTTGCAGAACCTTGATTTTTCTAATTAAGTAAAAGTTTCTTATGAAAATGTTGACACTGAATGTGATCTTGATGTGGTCCGTGATGCACGAACGTAAAACAATAAACACAGATGGAGTTTGATCAGAGAAAAATTACACGAAGATCATTTCAAATATTTTCACGTCTTATTAAAAATGCGTAAGAAACTAACATACAAAAGGACAAGTGGGGTGGATGGAGGTTGTTTTGTTTTGGAGGGGGGGGGGGGGGGGGGGGGGGGGGGTCTTCTCAAACGATGACGTCAACTGAGGGGGAGGGGGCAACGCAAAGTTGACGCAGGTTGACAGAGGGGGGAGGGGGGGTCAAAAATCTTGAAAAAATGGTTGACGTCATTTGTGAACAATCCCTATGTGAGAGTCATAGCATAGCAACAGAAGTGTATCAAATTTCATCTGAATACAAGACATACCTGATGGCCTTTTGCTTGGATACTTAGCATCGTGAAAATTCTTCAAAATTCGTGCAACCAATTCTTGCGCCTTTGCGATACCTACCCGACCTAAATACAGAAAATTGGTTTCTTGTCAAAGTTAAAATGTAAAATACAAACAAATTTTATTTTTATTTTCATTTCATCAAAGCTTTTCGGCTTATGCCATCTTCAGGATGTAAAATGATCAATTTGTTGGCATAATGGATACAGAAAATCGAAATCTTGACATTTGCTTACTTTTACCTGAGGTTCTATCTCATTTGTCAACGTGCGAATACCTACTACAACTTATTGAAGTCCTAAAGATGTAATACAGGTGGGAAAGAACTTCCATGGTCAGTTTGAGATCGTCATCTCAAGTAAGCATAGAAGGGAAGCGTGCCTCTTACGATGTTTTTCAAACATGGCCGACCGATCATCACTTCCATATAAATACAGTAAACTCTCTCTAATTCAAACATCGAAGAAAACGTTTGATTTACGGAAAGTTCGAAAAAGTGGGTAAAGGGACCATGAAATTCGTTTGAATTAAGAGAGAGTTCGAATTATGGATGTTCGAATTATAGAGGTTCGACTGTATTACGATTTTTTTCCAACTCAAAGCTTGGTAATTAGAAAATTACTGAATGATGAATAATGAAAATCTCTAGAGCTCTGGAAATAAATTAAAATTCAGTTCATGAGATGTGATTATGGAAACATTAGACCTCATACGATACGATACGATACGATGATTGATAGAATGAGATGTTTTTGATGAAAATTAAATTAAGCAATCACTCTAAAAAGTTGTGAAAACGTTTGACTATTGCTTAGAGATTTCCTTGAGCGAATGAAAGTCATTCCTGCTCCGTGTTGAGTTGAAAGGCCTTCATAAAAAAGGAAGTATCATCATGGAGACAATCATGAACGTCCAAGCCTGATAAACACTTTGTCGAGCTACAGGATGTTTATCGCGTCCGCGTTCTCACAACAGACCTTTCCCGAATGTTTAAACATCATGTTAAAGCATATTACTAAGAAATGCAATTAGTGATATAATGGAATGTATAGAATCGAGGCGATACTTGTTGGCTTAGCCACTATATTTAAACAGATTCGGGAAAGATCTAATGTGAGAGAAAGCGGCTGCAATAAAAATCCCGTTGCTTCACCAAGTGTTTATTGTTCTATAAAAAAAACGAACTTTGTTATTTTGTTCATTGATTGATTATTTTGTCAACAGAACTGATCTATTCTGTCATACAACAGTTTGGATAAGAACTTTGTTATCGTTTGACGCGGAAGAAAGCTCAGGTTTTTTTTTTCTTTTACAGCTTTCTGTCAACAAATGATGACTCATAGGCATTAGATTTCAATTCTTAAATGTAGTTTGTATCTGCATGGAGATTTAACCGCCTCATTTGAAAACACTATATTTATCATTTCAAATTCTTTGTAAGTTCCGTTACTCATCTGGTGATCAAATATTGCTATTCAGAAACAGTTTGTTTTTTTTTTGGTATTTTTGATCAATTTTTGATGTTCAACGATTTTGACCACTTGAACTCCACGTCATACATCGAGGAGGTCAACATTTTTATGTTATTGGTTTTCGCTGACAATTAATGAGGTTGGCAGTGTTGGAATATTCGCACTAGCTTCATTTTAGTCACATACAACTTCAAAATCCCTAATAAGGTAATTTTGCCTCTTCTAACTCGCTATATTAAGCACATCACTCAAAAATATCGGAATTTTTAAACCAGTGTGGTCACTACTTATTCATTTATAAATGTCTGTCATGAAAGCATCAATGCTGAAAATCAGGAAAGCAGTATTGCTGAAAATATCGGTGAAATTGCCTGTCAGATAATTTGTAATAATATCAAAGATGATAATCAGCTTTATAACTTTGTGTACAAAAACTGGAAACATTTTGAGATAAAGGTTTACCTGAGCAGAAATCGTTCACGCAATTCGTGGTTTGGACTTCATCATCGCAATCTCTAACTCTTGGAAGGTTGCATAATCTCTTTCGTGATTTTGTACCACCGTTACATGTTTTTGAACAAGATCCCCATTCCCCAAATACACTATCACCTAAGATGAATAATGCTTTCTGTTATTTTTAACAGGAATTGGAAAATATAGAAAATACAGTAATTTCAGGAGTTAACTTGACAATGATCGATTAAGCAGCATTTCTAAGTTGTTGTTTTTTATCACAAGAAGCTAATCAAGTTATCACAAGGCAAAATCATATCTTTTCTTGCTGTGTATCAATATTTAAACTTTCACCACATCCACTCTACACTGAAAAAATTCAGATAAGCAACCATACCAAACGTCTGGCTGATTAACAGAAAACATAATGTCGCTGATATCATCAAATACATTTTGTCACCTGAACACTGTTCAAGAAATGCTCATTAATGTTCTGGAATGACCTATATTTATATTCAAGACGTGTTTGTTGATTGTCGGTTTGTCAACGTCAATGTAGGTTACAATTTTACAGAAAGGTCTTTGTTACATATTACGTCAGCGACCAAAACTGCTTGAATAAGCAAAAGTAAAAAGTTGAGAACAACAGATCTTTGGTGGTACACAAACAAATGTTGTTTAAGACCAATATTTGAATGGTCCAAAATTGAAATAGTTCAGACAATAAACACGTCATAAAATTGAGGCTTTGTTAAGTAAGATCATATTTTTGAACTACGACTATCATTTCGTCATTATCACTTGTAACATTTTTTCACTTAATCATTGATTTTTTCATGCACTTTTACAACAAATATGTGTATAAATTTGTGTATGGGGACTGTGGATTGTGTGAACATCACATCACTAATCAAGACGCCATTATCAGTTCTAACTGCCATCGTTATGCATCAATACTTTTCAGTACATTTAAAACAACAACAAATTCCGGTTCTCAATGTATAATACCGGGAACATCAGACTATCCTGAAAAACCTGTTGTCTATTGGATTATTAGACTGATGTGCTCCTTCCTTGTTTCGGAGGCCACCGCCTGCAACGAGAATTAATCCAACTCATACTCAACAATCAATTTTAATGTGGTTCTTTAGTTGAGTTGTTGCTGTTAGTAGAGCTTTCATAGTCCAAAATAGGGTTTTGAATACACTGGGATCTACGTTGCAGGATTTCCACTAATAACAGTATCTTCGAAAACTGAAGAGATCGTCATGCTGGGTAAATGATCAGATTTAGTGATAAATATATAAACAATTCGGGAATGGCCTTCGCTAGACAAATTTTCTTCCAGATGGCTTTTCTTATATCGTTCAAAATTACACAGGGCTGTCGACACCGTAGCCATGTCATCTTAAATGCTGACTGCTCAAAATGATAAGTCCCCAGTCATAATCAACTACTATATACCCAACTACGTCAATGTGGCGAACATATTATAAAATGATCTTTTTTACATATTACGTCAACAGCCCTAACTGTTTATGTAAACATAAGTAAACAGTAAAAGGACAGCAGGAGCATAAACAAATGTTTTTCAGATGTTTGGATTGTCGTTGTCAAAATAATGTCAAACGTCTGATGTATGGGAGAAAGTATTATTTTGTAGGACGCTTTCTTTTAAGCGATGTACTAAACTGCTGTAAAATGATGGAAAAAATCACACAATTTATTCCAACAGAAATTTAAAAACAAATCTAAAATTCTAGTGATCTTACTTAAGATCTCTGATTTATGACGATATGTCTTTACGTATCTTTCATCCTTCTTTTTACATAACTCTCTAAGCAAGAAATAGTTTAAAACATATTCGTCTTCGCCCATGACATCCGTGAAAGAAAATAAAGACTGAAGAAACTCACAAATTCAAGATCAACACGTTAGAGAAGCAAAATGGAAGCGTAATTTGAGAAACTTTCACTATTCGTACGAATTTTATAAAAGTATCAAAGATTAATATTTATTGATTTGATAAAGATGAAAACTGATGCAAAATCTCCGAAATTAGCACCAAAAGATATTCTGTGTATATTAAAAACTGACTTATCTAAATATGGTTGTAAGTGTGCGGGGTCTTGGTCTGCAAATTAGACAAAAGAAATCTCAAGAAATTAACCACAGCGAAGACCACCGCCGATTTGTATACTAAAAAATAAATTTCCTATTGGAAACCTATTGCTCCTTCGTGGGGATTATCTCATAAAAAACCACTGACATGTTTATCATTTGAACAGTTTGTTTTTGTTTTTTTGTTTTTTTACTTTTTTCTTTTAAAATGATTTTGATTGGATTATAATGGATGATGATTTTTCTTTATTAACATGATTGTAAGTATATCCAATATATCTCAAATAATACAATGAGTTCGTTCGCAATTGAAAAACACAGCAAAAAAAAAAACAGATTTGTGGCTCATTTTTGCTCTGAAGATACTAAAGTCTGTTCAAAAAATATGTGCACTAATTTCAGCTTTTATATAAAAACCAGGCTCAAGGGAATTGATGTAATTTGCTAAATCTGGTTTCCACATGGTAACTGAAATTAGTGCACATATTTTTTGAACAGACTATAAGAAAGGTTCACACTAACACTCAAATAACAAGTAAAGAAAACTGCTACACCAACAGCACATTGAAGTCCGCTATTGTCATTTCACCAGTGGCTTTGTTTACAGCTGAAACCAATAACCGATCAGTGCTTCCCGTTTTCAATCCGACTGGTGCATTGTATGACATTTTGACGAATCCACTTTGTCTGATAGTATCTGTTACGTTGGAATTAAATTTACCATGTTGAGCAGTTCCACTGAATGTAAACAGAGCTTCAGATCCAAAGTTCAGAAACTGCATTGATAGAATAGTGTTGTGTGTACCAAGCTTTACTGTGAATGCATTTCCAATGTACATTGGCCGCAAGAATATGTATGTTGCCTTGGATACGCCGCGAGATATCCTCTCAAAACCAACGCCAGTTTTCGTATTTCCTAAAACGCGCATAACAAAATCTTTACTTAAAGATAATAGACTATCATGTAAGGTCGAGAAAAAAGTGTGTCAGTAGTTTTCTTGTGAGATAATCCCCAGGAAAGAGCCAATCAATTTTTTACTTTGTTTGAGCGCATTGTTAATAATAAACAGCTGCTCTTCCCAGACCATTTCTCAATTGTTCTATTTCTACCGACATTGGATAGCCCTTCTCTTTCTCTTTATTTTGGTATAAAACCTTTCTTGTTTTAAGAATTATGTCAAAGTACAACCCTCAGATCTACATATAACAGTTCATTTATCTTTTAGCATTAATATATGTCGCCAAGTAGTCATTTAAAAGAAGCCCACCTGTGAGTTTCACCTGAAACACTGTATTAGGAGGAATGATATTTGCACTATACACCAGGTCAGAATCCATTTTTGCTAACATGACATCCGATTTTAGCACTTTTCCACTGTTGTCAAGGAGTGATATGCGAAGGGTATCCACATCGATTCTGTGTACGTCACCAAGACGTACAATGAGTATATTTTCTCGACCTGAACAATAAATGGAGAACAATAAAACAATAGAGCTTTACTGAATATCTGTTTGAGCACTGTGTTTATCAAGCTTCACGCCGTTTCGATGTAGACTACTTTTTTATTAATTACATGTCTTTTGTTATTAACACAAATTCTTTTCTTATCAAGAAAAAAAGGGTCTAAAGTGCTGCGTGGAAAGTGTAGAAAGTACCATATCCAAAAGAAACTCAACCTTTGATTGGGTCATAGAGAGATATTGCTGGAGTTTTTGTTCTGGAATTTTCTTGGTACATGAAGTTATGGGCAAACTCAATAGCATCTTTGGATACGCCATCGACGCTGAATTGGTGGTTTCCAACTATATGTGGGACAATCAAACGCCAGTCACCAGCCTGTGGATTATCAATTTCAAAAATTTTTGTCTTTGACAAGATATTCTTAGCTCTTTCCACTTTATTCGATGGACTAACCAAAAGCACGTTTGATGCAAAATTATACTTCTGCACTGTGACAGGAATACTAAGGAATTTTAGTCCATCGTCGACTTTGAAATAGAATGAAGGTCTTCCAAAATTTCCTAATATTCCCCGTCTTCTTCTTGCACTCAATGATCCTCCTGATGCAATTGTTGTGTCTCTCATCAAACTTCTGCTGATATAATCTTTTAATTTTTCAAATTCAGATTTATCTTTTATTGAAAAAACTTGACCTGTTAAAATATCAACAAGCAATTCGTCAATAATTTTGAAACTCACGTATTATATTAAACATTTCATAGAAGGCATTTATGGTAAGAGAGAAGAAGGCATGAGACATAAGAAAAAGACGTTGAACCAGTTTTTTTTACCTAAAGTATTTTTAGCGATTTCATGGTAGCTTTCGATTCCTTTTTCTTTGTCACATCCTTTCAATTCCGTGAAAAATGTGATTGTAACTCCGTTCTTTTCTGCTACTGCTTTTAAGGCATCCATATTTTCTGTCGTGTCATCTTTGGCTGATGCATCGGTAAACACGAACATCGGACTTCCGTACTTCGGCCCTTTATCCAAAGCATCCAGCATTCCTTTAAACGCTAATTCTGCACAATCGCCTCCACCCGTTGCTGTCAACTTCTCAATATCTGTGATAAAACCTGCCTTGTCTTTTTCACTTTTGTAAGTGACTGGACCGGTCTCTAAAGGCAAAAAGAAAGCAATCTACAGTCATTTCCAAGAATGGTTCCTTCGTTAAAGAGTTCAAATTTGTTTTTGACTAACAGAAGATCAACCCCATCAAGGGTTTTTATCGAAATGACGACAGAAACAATGTCACCTGGATCATTAAAAGGTGAGAGGATGTAATCTACTTCAAAATCACGTTTAGAATTTATAATGAATTGAGCAATCTCTTTTGAAGCGCTGATGTCATCAGACATCGAACCACTCGTATCAATGGCGAATATCAATGTACGGTCTCTTTCGCTTGCAATCACTTGTTTCCAGATTTTAACTTTACTTTTAAGCGTATCAAGATAATTTGTTGCTGCTTCATCGATGTCGGAAATAGGTAAGCCGTCTTTAATTTCTTTCTGAAGGAAATAAAGTTAAATCAAACTGATGATATTGATGCATAGCAAGGTGTGATGACAACACAAAGTGATGATGACAAGATGATACAAATTGTTTCACTGAGTAACCATTTAATGTCATGCTAATTGTTCAAATGGACGATAAGTAAAAAGGCTTCACTTTTCTTTCTTTTACTATTCTTATCTTTTCCAATGGTGTTTTGAAAATTTACCATAGTTTAAATAGTTGAAAAACAGTTTTTAAAATTAACAAACTTTGACGATCATTGTAGTTCTTTTGAAATTCACTGTGCACGTTTTTTATTGATGCATGTTTTAGATTCAACAACATGCCGTGTTAATTGATCAGTAAGTAAGTAACGGGAGTTTTCAGTCCTTGGGCTTCCATCCGTAATGGTTGGTTCTTCCGCCCGCCGACTTGCAACTATTAGTTGACTTACCGCCAGAGATACGTATAGCATTGCTCTAACTTGCCCGAAGGCCAGTGTGCAGTCAGTCGATGGCTCCTAATGGGCTGACACGCTGCTTTTAAAGCGCATCGGAGTGGTGTATTGAGATACGACATGACTGGACTCGAACATGAGTCGCAGCGGTCGCACTCAAAGGTACTAACCACTACACCATCGCTGCACAAATCATTAAAAATTATTAAAAATTGGAATAATAAATCGCCGGATATAATCCCATAAAACTTCTGAAATATTTAACATTTCAATGTGATTTTAATGTCATTGGATAGCCCTTCTCTTTCTCTTTATTTTGGTATAAAACCTTTCTTGTTTTAAGAATTATGTCAAACGCTACAGTGAATAATTTTTTGGGTAGTCTTTTTTTTGAATCCCACTGTTACTTGCAATGAAAGTTCTATTCAATATTTGTTGCTCCATCAAGGTGTCTCATCTAGAATTTTAGTTCATAGTTTTTTCAAAAACTATTGAGTCATATGATAATTTCATAAATGTTTCAACGTACCTTCATAAATATGTATAGAATTTTTCCAAGAGTTCTGCGAGCAAAATTAATTCCACCACCCTTTGCTGCAGTTACAAGAAATTCTTCGACCTCTTTTAATCTTTCTTCAGCGGTTTTTCCTTGTGCACTTGGATCCACTGAAATGAATTCCTCAGCAACTGCTTTCTGGATATCAAAGATGGACCGGTAAAACTTACCTATTAAATTAAATGATGTGAAGTCAATACGAAACTGCAAAAAGCTGCAACGAAAATCAACCACTATATGTTCATGTTTCATTCAGGTTCAAAAACTAATGTGTTTTTTGTGTTTTTGAAAATTACATATTATGATACTGCAGTAACGCACCTGACGGTTTCTTGTCTGGATAATTAGCGTCGTAGAACTTCTTCAAAGCCAATACAACTAATTCATGTGCTTTGGCTACACCTATTGGACCTATATGATAGAAAATCGATTGGCTTTTTTGAAGAAATATATATCAATGAAGTAAATAACGTTACAGAAAGTAAAAAACTGAATTTCGGAAATGCATCCCACATTTAGTTAGAGGATAACGTAAATATGATCACTAGAATGAGTTTCGAATGAAAAAAAAACATGTTTGTAGATCTTGTTATCAATCTTGTTATCACGGTTTAAAGGGAAGGTGAAGTACTATAAGAACTTAATATTCATATCATCAATTACAATTAGATTGTTAGATTATATTTATTGTAGTATGTAATAGAGATAGGCACATGAGAGCAGATTCCAATTTAAAAATTTCATATGCTGGACAGGATCAAGGAAATAATAATCAGCTGTGAATAAATAACTTTATGGAAAAAGAAGCATTTTGAAATATAGGTTTACCTAGACAGAAATCATTCACGCAATTCGTAGTTTGGACTTCACTACCACAATCTCTAAGGGTTGGAGGATTGCATAATCTCTTTCGTGATCTCGAACCACCATTACATGCTTTAGAACAAAATCCCCAATGCCCCCATTCACCAAATGCACTGCCACCTAAGATGGACAATACTTTGGAAAATATATCAAATATAGGAATTTCAGGAACTAACTTGACAATGATCGATTCAGCAGCATTTCAAAGTTGCTTTTTTAGAACAAGAATCTAATTTAGCTATCACAAGGCAAAATCTTGCTGTGTATCAATATTTAAACATTTATTACATCCATTCTACACTGAAAATATCAGATAAGCAACTTTACCAAGCGTCTGGCTGATTAACAGAAAACATAATGTCGCTGATATCATCAAATGCATTTTGTCACCTGAACGCTGCTCAAGAAGTGCTCATTAATGTTCTGGAATGACCTATATTTATATTCAAGACGTGTTTATTGATTGTTGACAGCAGGCAATCAACAACGTCAATGAGATTGACGTAAGGCCTGCACTTATTTTTTGTCACAATAACAACAACTGATCGAAAACCTCGAGTCTTAATTGTGAATTCACTTATAGCCTAAGTTGTTTTTGTAACTAGATATTATTTTCTTATGATTTCGCATGACTGGATCTCATCAAAACACTTTGTTTTACTCAAGGTATTTTGTTGTGTGAAGTCACGTTTACATTTTGAGTAAAATTTTGCCTCTTGTCGGAAATACACTTTTCTAATTCATTAAACCTTTCTTAATTGACTTACGTAGAAAGGGTGTCGACTAGTCAAAATTGCTTAGCAATCCCCAAAATCTTCACCCATGTACCGTCTTACTATGTAATCCCGTCGCACTTTTTGTAATCCCTTTTGTAATCCACCCTGCCACACTTTGTAATCCCTTTTGTCACACTTTGTAATCCTCCACACATCTTTTCAATTTCAATTCCAATTTCCAAACATTTCATATTTCTAATTACCGTAATCGCTTGAAAAAGGGTCCTTTTTAAATACGCGCCCGCTTTTTTGAGAAAATAATTTCATAAGAGCCCCTTTCGAATAAGCTGGTGCCTGTAAGTAGTTGTCCAGTGGTTCAGAAGTAATTCAATAGCCGCGATATTTCATTTGGTATATGCCCAACTAAACCACTGCTGCTGCCATCTGTGATTTTGTAAATACCAATAGCAAACTTGTCGAAAGTTAACGTTTCATCTCTTAGGTTTGGCTTGCAAGAAAGTTTTTCTCCAATCAATAGTGTCTAGCAATCTTTATAAACATGGTTTTTGCAAATAGGCCCTTTAAATTCTACCTTGTAAACAATATCAAAACTAAACTGTTGTCTTGTACGAGCAATTTTTTTATCTGAAATCCCAGAGCAATCAAACCAATTCAATCGAAGATAACATTGTATATCTATCAAATTCACAAATATTTGAAAGAACTGAAACAGCTACGCTAAAGAAACAGATCAAAAATGAGAAAAGTGAAAAGTATTCTACCACGCTGACGAAGATCAAAGCGAATACATCCTGTAAAATGAAACTGAAAGCTATGGAAGCTTCTACCAAACAAGGTTCATCAAATTGGTTGGCAGTTCTTCCCATTCGCGAGCAAGGTTTTGCCCTTAATAAGCAAGAATCCTGGGACTCTATTCTTCTTTGCTATGGTATACCACTTACATGATTACCATGTACATGTGCATTTGTGGCAAACACTATAATGTACAACATGCCCTCTCATGTCCACGGGGCGACTTTGTTTATGGACGTCACAATGAGATACGTGATCTATCAGCGGAAATCTTAACTGAAACTTGTAGTGACGTAACAATCGAACCATCACTTCAACCTTTAACAGAAGAGTCGTTTGCCGAAAAATCAGCAATTACATCTAATGAAGCGAGGGCTGATGTATCTGCGAGGGGTTTTTGGTTTAGGGGTCAAGTGGTGTATGTAGACGTAAGGGTTTTTAACCCACTTGCCAAATGTCACTTGAATCAAAAAACGTCAATATATTGAAAGGATAATCAACATCGAACATGGTTTGTTCACCCCACTTATATTTTCATGCTATCGTGGTATGAGTAGAGAATGCGCTACGTTTTTCTACCGATTAGCAGAACTCCTGGCAGACAAAAGAGAACAACCTAAAAGTTTGATATCCGGTAGCAAAATAAAAACAGATTTCTGCACTATGCGTTCCTCAAATTAAATAGTATACCCTACCCTAAAAATGATCGATGGTTAAATAATTAATGTTAATCACCATATAGTAAAAGATGGTGTTTCCAAAAATCCCTGAGACAAGTCCAAGAACCTTATATAAAACTACACAACAACAGATAAATTATGTACTGCTTCCTCTTTAATAAGAGCTACAACATTTTTTACAGAATTTAATGTAGCATAGGAAACAAGAAGTCAAACTAAAACATTATAAAGTTACCTTTTTCAAAAGAAGACATAATGTAGGTGGTTTTGTAAAGTGAAAGAATAACTCCAAAGATGTTAAAGTGTTTCTGCATACAAAATGATATTTCAAGGGATGATAGAATGCACAAAGTCGCTTCAGAAGTCTTATAGTTTTTGGAAATTCTGTTTCCTTGGGCAGATATTTTGACTTAAAAATCATAAAATGATACAATACATAACTATGATGTAATAAGATTTTTATTCTTTGTTTATGTGTATAAACTCTCAATATATTATAACTTCATTTTTTTATCACTCACTCAGAGTGAAAGCCTCTTCTCTCCATAGTAAATTAAAAAGATATAGTATTAATCAGAAATTGCGATGAGAAGTTTAACCAATATACTATCTTTTATTATATACATCATAAAATATGCATTGCATAAAGTGAATATAAGATTTCAAAAATTAAATACATATCTCAAAAACTGGAAGTAAGTTATACTAACAAGAGGCTTTTTGAGCTCTATCGTATTGGTTCATATTATTCTGGACACAGGATACTTTTAAAATCTTAAATTCAAAACCAGACAGTCATCTCGAACCAAGAAAAATTATGCTGAACTGTACAAATAAGTTACCAGGTAGAGATACTGGTGCTAAAAAAACCATGCAGCTGCATACGCAAAACAACTCAGAAAAATAACAACAACTTTGTGTATTATAAACTCAGTCATTCAAACGTAATTTCATAACATTTACAGATGCATTTTTGGTTAACAGAAACAGATACCAAAAATATTTATATGCATCATTAATCAATAAAAAATAGGCTTCGGTTCAGTTGACACAAACAAACTTATATATACAGTGTGTTTCGTAATGTTGGAAATGGAAATTTTAAAGTTGTTTTTTCAAATGAATATACCCAATTTCAAAATAATATTTACATCAGTGGAAAGCCATTTTCAAGCTCTTTTGGGTAGTATATTTTTGTGAAAAATGAAAAAGTGGATTTTGAAAAAATAAGGAAAATGTCATCGAAAAATGTAATTAACCTTTCAATGGTCGATTAACATGTAGTTTAATTACATCGTACTTATTGTTTCAAAACACTGAATACATTCAAATTTTTTATTAATTTTGTGTTTGCGCTGAGACCCTCAGATTGATATTTTAAAACATAAAAGTTTAACGTTTTTCGTGAACACACAACTTAAATTTGTTTATTGTTTTCCAAATTGCTGTCATTGTTTCAAGAAATCTTTTCTTTTCATTCACATCTTAATTGACCATTAAAAATTTAATTACAATTTTCCAAGACATTTTCCTTATTTTTTCAAAAACCACTTTTTCGTTTTTCACAAAAACATACTATCCGAAAGAACTTCAAAGTGGCTTTTCAACGGTGTAAAAATTGTATTGAAATTCGGTATATTCATTAAAAAAACAGCTTTAAAATTTCCATTTCCAACATTACGAAACACACTGTACATAGCTGAGCCAATAATTAACTGTCGTCATGGTGACCCAATTATGGTGCTAATAATCCATGCTAATCGTAATCATTTATATTACATAAAATAATAAAACACTTGCTTTAAAGCAGCCACAATGTTTTCATTTCGCAAAAGCAAAAGAAGAGACACAACTCGAAAAAAAATGCTTTTCATAGATTTTCAAGTCAGTTTTCAACAGATGTATTAAGTGAATTCAAAATTTCCTAAGTAATATTTCATTATTGCTATCAAAAGGATCGGGCAGATTGATGCGGAAATAATCTCTTGATATTTTCGATTATTTTCTGATTATTGTAATACAATACCTTTTTCATACAATTTCATGAAAAACATTATTTAACTGATTTCGGGTTAGGCTTTTGCCTAAGTTGCCTAACCCTGGATCCGCCTCTGAGTCTGTTTAACTGCTCAAGCAAATGGGAAAAACCTTCAGCCGTTTATCATATTTAAGGTAGTAAAGCGTAATATCAAAAAGCTTAAAAAGGAATTCTAAGGAAAATGTATCATCGCCTCGTCAGCTAATGGTGGGATGAACTCTGAGCTGACTAGTCGGTGGATAGATCAGGTACTTGGCCGCTTCTCATTTAAAAGGCGTTTACTGGCATAGGATACTTATTCTTGTCATATCTGAGTTTCCGCAATCAACTCGTTGAAACAGTTGACGAAGTTTTGATTCCGGGTGGCTGCACACGCTACATCCAGGCACCTGACATCCCGTGAAATAAGTCTTTTAAACAACACTGTGACAATGCTGTCCAAGGAAATGGTACAAAAGTCTTTCGTTTCGTGCGCACTATCATGTTCGACTGACGGGAGTCAGGATGATGAGCTCACCTGTTTCAAAGAAGGTCAGCCTTGTAGCAGAGGTCGCTCTATGATGGAACAGCAGTTAGAGTATATGAACACTCCTGAACTGAACCCGTTTGTTCCCGATGAAAGCGATGTGGTAGATGCCTGTACCAATGAACTAATCGTCAATGAGAATCACGAAAGTGACGAAAATATTGATATTATGTAATTATAGTACGTATTTTTCTTTTAAATGAAAGACGTAAAATGTGAAGAGGATAGAATGTATTGTTAACTTCGATCTTTAATTCTTTGGAAGTAATCGCCATAGAATCCTCTATTCCAAAATATAATTTATAAGTGCCCCTTTCGAATAAGCGCTCCTCTCGAAAGTCAAAAAATAAAATAAGCGCCTGGGCCCTTTTTCGAGCGATTACGGTAAGTAAATATTTCTTATAAAAATGTTTGACTGAATGTGTTGATCAGTAGCGTATAAAAATCCTTGCGTGTGGCTATTTTTGGATTTCTGCGAAAGCAAGAAATACTTTAAAACCGGCTTTGTTTTTCTTTTTTTTTTTTTTTTTTTTCTGATGTCCAAACCTAGCGGTTTTTTGAAATTTCGTGTGTGCGCTTACATGAAACTTACGCTTACCACGCATGTGAGGGTAGAAACCATTTTAAATTTTCTAAAGTTTCTTGAAAATGATAGATATGGGTATCTGAAGATAAAAAAAGAATTTTCATAGAAGAAACTTATAATTATCTTGAATTGTGATCATTCTTTTCTAATTAAAAAGAAGTTTTCAACGTTTTGTAAACAGAAGAGTCAAAAAGAAAAAGGTAGCTATTTGTTTGTTTTATAGAGAAATGTTTTGATATTCTTTAAGCCTAAATTCAAAACATCTTCGTTTGTTTTGTATATGAGCTGTTACGCTTTTAAGCTCTGGATACTTTGGCTCAGCTTAGTTTCCTCTTCAGCTCCAACATAGAAAATTTGTGTCTACCCTGCACCACTTACTTGTTTTATTGTTTGATCAGTTTTTAAGTTATACAGTCAATGTCCCTTATTACGAGTGACTAATCACAATAGCAAATTAAAACATCTGTAAAACAACTGTCTGTAAAAATTAAAAGTGTAAAATCTTTTTATTTTATTTTAGCATAAGCTTTTCGGTACAACCATCTTCAGTGCAAAATAATAACAACTGTCTGTAAATTCAAAAGATACATCATGTAACAATACAAAACTTTCCTTTCAGTTACATTATATAATTATGTTATGTGTGCTTTAGAACATATATAAGTATATATATAACTGTTAATGATCAAAATTATTGTTTACTTTTTGTGTTTGAAATATTGATAATTCCATTTGTAATTAAGAAGATTGACGGTACATATCAAATGCTTAAAGAACATGATTTACATACGTAATCACTGAATATCCGAAAAAATCAATATAAACTTAATATTATTTTGTACCCCCAAAATAAAGAATGTTTTATGTCATTCAGATGTAGTTAAGTTTATCAGTGGTGTATATACGTATACAATAAAGTTTCGCATAGTGTCAACTATATTTTCGCAATGCCCTTGGGTGCATATGAAATCAGAGATGCAATGTTATGTCGTAAAAATCATTCAACCTTTTTTTGAATTTCTTCAAGAATTTTTATAAACAGGTCATGAATGATAACTCAGATCAAGAATGTTTGTAAGTGCTTTCCGTATTGCTAATCAAAACAAACTACAACAGTTATAATGTTGGTTTTGGTCGATGTGGATGTATTTTGCATGGCCAAAATCTGCATGCATTTTTGTGCTTGTAATTTAGGAAGTCTGCTAGGAAGATTGACACCAAGTATCAAATTCAGAAATTCAGAACTTTTACAGTTTATGAGTTACGTGCATATACATTGTGATATCTGAAAGGATCAATATATCTTTGATATTATTTCTTATCAACAAAATAAAGAATATTTAATGTCATTCAGATGTAATCCAGTTTATTAGCAGTATACTATAAGTCTCACATAGTGTCACTTATCTTTTGACAATGTCCTAGGGATTATATACATTAGAAATGTGATTTTTTATTTTGGAAATCACATAACCTTTTTCAAATATGTCATATGCTTTTTCTTTCATATTTCAGCAGATTTTGGCAGAAATCCTTTTGCCTGTTAAGGCATCTTGTTGCTTTTCCGTTCGAAAGTTTTTCGTTCACGTGAAGTCAATTACAAGCACGTAAAAATTGCTATAAATGTTTTTACCACAAATTAAAATGTCTTAGTACCTAAGTTACGAAAGTTATATTCCCATTTCCCTCCCCCTCTAATGCCTGTTCAGTCAACCCCAGAGATGCTGGAAAGAAGGAAAATTTGCCAATAATTGTCTTGAACGTTATTCCCTCTACGTGCAAGCAACAGATCAAGCGGCAAAACCAAAATGGAGAAGTGAACTTGCTGAAAGTGTCAAAAATACCACAGCATCATTAAAGCAACGAATGTTCTCAACATTGTATGATGTTGATAGTGATGAAGAAAAAGATGAGAGCAGTAGTGAATTATTAGAAGTAGAGGTAATGATCGTAGAGGAAATATATTTGTTTGTATTCTTTTTGTTCTTATTTATTTTGTAGTATTTTGGAAAACGTTTGTGTTTTTTAATATCATGCGGATCGAAAAATTAATGACTGTTACTCTGTTTCTCAAGTTTGACTGACGTTCTTGAAAACAACTGCAAAGTGTAACGCTATCATGAATTGAGGAAGTTCAGATTTAATTGTTAGAGAGATTGTCGAAAATAAAGAGTAGAAATTAGAACCTAGGACTTGTGTAAATTAACAGTAAAAATGTAACATATGGGACATTTGTAAGTAAGCGACATTTTTTATTCCATATGCTAGAATTTTAAACAAGTCTTATTTTCAGTTTAAGCATTTGCCTCCTCAATACACCAAGCTCCTAATGCAGCGCGAACATAAATCGTGCTGATCATTAAAGTAGTGTATGTAGTTTTTGTTGTTGTTGTTGTTTTATATATATATATAATATATTCATTGGGAGAATAGCCATGTAAATGATGGATTACCCTGAAATACAATTATATAACGTATAACTTTTTTTGTTCCTTTGTGCGAGTAAATTTGAGAAGCAATGGAGTATGTAATCTTTATCATTTGCACGTGTTCCTATTTCAGAAGTTCCTTTTATAATCAAAGGAACATTTTCTGTGGCACTCTTGGGACCTCTAAAGTTTTTATCGGTTGCACGATGTTTTATAGAAGAGAAAAGTCCTTGCAAGACCGATGTGTAATATCGTAAACGGTCTACGTTGTTCTGTTTTCTAATGCATTTCAGCATAATTGAAAAGACAACTTTGTTCCGTAACGTACTAGCTGACGCGTTCCCTATTGTCCACTCATTATGAAGACCAAGTATTTGGTTAAAATACAGAATGTAGGTGGAGCTCCCTATAAAGACCAAATCACAGACTGGCTTAACGAGGTCCATGCATGACCGCACGCTTTTTATTGATATTCAAACACATGATTGGATAAGATTCACGTGACTAACTATCAAAATTTAGCATAAATAGGACTGCGTTGGTGTTACAAATCACTTGTCGGCAGAGATGCCGCACAGGCGTATCTTATCAAAAGTTGTATGGCAGAAGGCTGTTGGAAACCACAAGAAACCTAAACGATTAAACCTCAGACCAAACGGCGATGGTTTGTTCGTAAGCCCAGTTAAGTCATGTGAGACTGAAAGCTTCAAGACAATGAGAGGATGTAGAAAGCACGTTTTCAATAAACATGGTTGGTTTTATTTTTTTGAAGAAAAGCCTAATATTGACACGGTATTTCCTGAATGATGTACTCGCTCATCCTGGCAACAGACTAAGAAGAGAAGTTGCACCACTTCGATGCCCATGTTCGTCAAAACTTGCAGTATTGCAACCATATTCACAAGATGGCTACAAAGTCCAGGTTGGGCCAAACAAATAACAACGAAAGTAATGAAGTACGCGAAATTTTGTTGTACTGACGTTCCTGCATTGTGGAATTTATCAGAATGTGTTTTAGACTATTGTATTGGGTCGGTAGCCCTTCTATCGGACTTTGTGGACTAATTAAAAGACACTTGGAAAATTGTTCCATCCGGGATAATCGGTTATATGAACGCTATGTCACACATTGGATTTTCGAAGAAGTACTGCCATTAAGTCAGAAAACATACCTGTTTTTATTTCAACCGAGATTTATTTGGATAGAGTAAAAAAATGTTTAGCTAAGCAAATGAGGATGGAATGGAGTACGGTATTAGGTATGGAATATCTTATGAGCATAAATTGCTTGGCAACACTTGAAGACATGCAAAATGTGATTCCATTTCATGCTGAAAAGTTTTCACAGATTTTGCTTAATGCTAGTAACGGGACTGCAATCATCCCTGCTCACGATTTATCGTTCTGTACATCTTTTGTCGTGGCCGTCTTATTCTTGATGGTCAAAGGCAGTCGCCCTATGACTTATCAATATCTAACTGTTACGATCATACGAGAGGTTGGGCCCGAAATCTTAAATGGATACATAACTTGTGTCAGGACTCGTTAGAATCCAAAATGCGATTATCTATTAATATCGAAAAATGGAACACAACTTAAGCAGTTGACCGACGTGTTTGGCAGAATTGTTTTCCAAGCTATCAACAATATTCCTGATATGGACGATAACGCTTTCTCACTCTCCTGTTTCTCCTCTGTTTCTCTCCTGTTCTCCTCTCACTTTCCAAGCTATCAACAATATTCCTGATATGGACGATAACGCTTTCTCACTCTCCTGTACCACCTACCAAGATGTACGTAAGGCGTTAAATGGAATAAGAAGTGACTGTTCTACTGGACATGACCAAATCCCCATCAACCTAATGAAACCTGTTGCAGAATTCATCATTTCACCATTGACTTTTATCATCAATAATTTTATGGAAACAAATACTTTTCCCGATCTGTGGAAAATAGCAAGGATAAGTCCAATTCCAAAAATACAAAATCCAACATCGCCAAATGATTACCGTCCAATTTCCGTGTTACCGATCTTTTCAAAGATATATGAAAGAGTCGTCCTTCAACAGCTCGTCAATCACATCGACAACAAGACCCTGTACAAAACAACTCAACATGGGTTTCGAAAATCACACTCGACAGTAAGCTGTCTTCTCAAGTTCAAAGATGATATCTTGAAAGCTATGAAGAAAGGAGAAGTCACCATTTCTGTCTTCGCTGATTACTCAAAAGCATTCGACACAATTGCATTCAAGAAACTGATTGAGAAACTTAGCACTTTAAACATATCAAAATCCTTCCTATGGTGGATCACAAACTACCTTTCAGACAGACAGCACTTTGTTCAAATCGACGATAAAACGTCTGAGACGATGACAATTGGTTTCGGTGTTCCACAAGGTTCCATTCTCGGGCCAGTTATCTTTAACCTGTACGTTTCCGACCTGTCAACACAACTAACGCATTCAAAAACGTTACAATACGCAGATGACACAAAGATTTACATCCACGCTTGTCCAAACGAGTTAAAGGAGAGATCAGAAGCAATTAGTGAAGACGTTCAAAACCTTCGCAGCTGGTCGCACGATTCTAATCTTGTCTTCAACGAAAAAAAGACAAAAGCAATGACCTTCTGCACCAAACAGCTTTACCAACACCATAAAAATAAAATCGATTGTGTCAATGTAATATGTGGAAACAAACATCTAAACAAGACGAAAACGATGAAAGTACTGGGGGTTACTTTCAGTGAACATCTCGAATGGAACGACCACCTCAACTACGTTTCCAGTAATTGTTTCTCGATACTCAGAACTTTAAAACACCTAAAACGCTACGCATCATTTAACGTCAGAAGAAACCTTGCCCAAACATTAGTGCTGTCGAAACTTGACTATGGAAACATCATCACAAATCCGTTACCGAAGTATCTGCAGTGCCGTCTTCAAAAAGTTATGAACGCGGCTGCCGGGTTTGTCCTGGGCAAACACGCAAAGGAGTCCGATTGTTTGAAACTATCGTGGCTCCCAATCGCAGAACGAATCGAATACGCCACAGCCGTCTTAGCGTTTAAAGGCATCCACGATCAAAATATCGCTCAAAACCTTCAAGTCGCACTAAGAACCGATATCAGAACGCTACGGAGTAACAGAGAAAATGCTGGTCCAATAATTGAATGCAGAGACGAGTTCGACTCTTATCTGAAAAACGCCTCAAAAGTCTTCAACGAGCTACCGAAATCGATCCGTGATGTCACAAGTTTAAATATTTTCAAAACAAAAACATTCAACTATCTGAAAGATAAAGCTATGGCTAGAACGTTAAAATGAAATATATCTTTAAAAAAAAAAAAAAAAAAAAAAAAAAAAAAAAAAAAAAAAAATTATATAAGTTTTCTTATTACGGTTATACATATACATAATATTTATTTGCATTTCTAGGAGAAGAACCATGTAAATTATTAATGGATCTAGAAATAAATTGGTTATTATTATTATTATTATTATTAAAGTACGTTAATCCTACACGGTATCGGCAAATTATTGAGACAGAAGGTTTGTCAAAACTAAGCGAACGCAAGCAAGCGGCTTTATCTCGTGATCAAAAGCATACCTCACACGCAGCTAGAATACACTATCAAAAACTTTAATCAGCCGATGTAGCACGTCAAGGACGACAGTCCATTGAAAAAATGCTAACCACGGACAAGGAATGTACAGCAAGCAGTCATTGTAACGATCATTTTGTCGTATCAAGCTCAAAGGAGTTCCCGAAAAATGTAGTCCTCGAAAAGACTGAACCTGAAACAGAAATCTTAAATTCTCGTCTCTGCATCTCAACGTTCGATACAAATACCAAACAGCACACCAACCCAGCGGGCACAAGACGTCTTTGAGACGTCCTATTTTAATCGTAAAATGGTCGTTTGCTTTCCAGATCATTTTGAGACGTCGTAGGGACGTCTGAAACGGGACGTCGCAATTGGGATCCTTTTACGACGTTTTTGGGACGTCTTTATACGGATTGAATAACGACCTTCGAAACAACCAGAGGTTCCAGGCTCGGGTCGGCCTGTGGCTTATTACCGTTTTTGAAAGAGTAAATTTCATAATCCTGCGACGTCGTTACGAAGTCGTTGGGATGTCATCGAGACGTCTCAATGAAGATGTAATTGGGACGTCTTTTGAGATTCCCACTTCGCGACCATTTTGCGACGTCTTAGGGAGGTCTTGAAAAGACGTCTTTACGACGTCTTTGTGCCCGCTGGGAAGGTTTTTTTTCGTCTACAGAGGATTCGTTTTTGTCGTATGGTATCAAAAAGTACGGTGCCGGAAAGTGGACAGCATTTTTGCGGGATCCAGAATATTGTTTTCATCAGTCAAGAAAAGCTAGCACGCTAATGGTTAGAGCAAAAACAATCAACTTGATATAAGGACATGACATCATTCTGAAGAGAGGCCCAACTGAAATTCATAAATGCATCGCAATAGGTTAAGAGTTTTCTTTTGGATGTCGAATGAAGTTGAAGCATCATGTTCTTCAAGTTTTATACGTGCAAACTTACGACAGACGGGGAAATGCACTCCAGAAAGGTATTGGACTCAAAGAAAATGGAGTGTCTTAAGCAAATGCTGGAATCACGGAATGTAAAAGGACCTACAAGATTTAAATATGCTGAACTAACGAATTGTGAAAAGGGTTTAATGGCAAAATTTACAATAATCCGTAACAGTGAAAAAGCAACAGTGATTTTACATAGAGACTTAAAGTACCTAATTGACATTAATAAAAAACCTACATGTAGGTCAAGTTATACAAGAAATTCCGTAATAACCTAAGATACACTTGTATTGGATTTCCCTCAACTCCAGTCTTATCCTCCCTTACCTCCCCTTGCCCCCTCTTACCTCCCCTTGTTCCCTCTTTCAGAATAGAAAACATATGTGTCAGGTGGAACTCAAGTGCAAAGTGGTTGGATGTTAAAGTTTCGGTTACGATTGGGGTCACGGTTATAGTTAACTTGACCACAATTCTTATCCCCTCTTATCCCCCTTACCTCCCCTGCCCCCTCTTACCTCCTCTTGTTCCCTCTTTCAGAATAGAAAACATATGGGTCAGGTGGAACTTAAGTACAAAGTGGTTGGAGGTTAAAGTTTAGGTTACGATTGGGGTCTCTGTTACGGTAAACTTGACCGAAATTGTTGTTCTCTCTTATTCCCCTATACCTCCCCTTGCCCTTTCTTGTCTCCCCTTGTTCCATGTTTCAGTATAGAAAGCGGCCACGCCCTATACCACAATAGGTGTCCCATCTGACACATATGTTTTCTATGCTGAAACAGGGAACAAGGGGAGACAAGAAGGGGCAAGGGGAGGTAAGGGGTGATAAGAGGGGATAAGATTGATCGTTATATGTTTTCTATGCTGAAGGAGGAAACAAAGGGAAACAAGAGGGGGCAAGGGCAGATAAGAGGGTCTATGAATACTGGGGATGACATGCTTTGAGGACACATATGTTCAGCCAAGGTCCTATAAATCATGTTAATTTAAGGAACGAAGGAATAGTTGGACAGCTAATTTGGGAAAGAGTTGGCAAGAAACTTTGTTTTGAACTCATATGTTTGTTTAAAGGAAAGTAAGACGGATTTTATCTTCAATGTTATATTTAATCATCGTCACTTATTACAATGTGTTCTGAAATGTTGATACCTTGAAACAATACAGGCTTAACATCTTCCTCATGATCGCTTATCTCTATCTTATACGTTGGCAATACACAAATGGCAAATAGTTTCCTTTCCAATATGGAATCATCTGGCTTTGTGATTGGAACGAATAGGTCGACATTTTCACTATTATCGTCCAACAAATCAACTTCACATTCTATACGATTAGTCTCTTTAATCCTTTTTTCGCAGTCTGGAAAAAGGTGTTTAAAGACGCTTCTTCTGAAGGCATTCCTTTCGTACCCGTTCATCAGTAGCCATGCGTCATACAACGAATCAGAACCACTCCAAGCGACACTTTTACGCATTTCATACACCTAAAGCACCTTATCGTCAACATTAGACGACATGGAACTCCATTCCAGCATCAACTTTAGCACGTTTTCCATGTAGTGTACGTCATGTGTTGGACGTACAAAATCTAAATGGTCGTAATTTGCGATGGCAAGGAGCTTGTATAGACTACCTTCCAAACTATCGGCTTCCAAGATTGCATGCACTACAGCCTTATCTGATACTGTGATGGTTTCATCGATATCAGGGGAAACATTTGGTACTTGTGAGTATATACATTCATCACTTATGGACATTATTGTTGAGGGATCACAATCAAAGTCGTTGTAAATTGCTCCAACTTCCCGGTCTTCCTCTTGGTTAGTTGTATCAAATATGGGCGTGTCTTTTAATTCATCCGCCAAGTAATGGAACACTTCCGTACAATGGCGTTGGAGCCAAGCTAAATGTTAAATCGTGAAATCAAAAGCTATTTGTAAATAAATGGAGAGCTTACCAGAAGCACTCCCATCTTTCCTTTTTAAAGCCGTTGTTTGGAAAACTTCAAGTCTTTTACGGACCGCCTCTCCATCGCTGTTGTCACCAAAATCTGGGTAAACGTTTGTGGTGATGAAGAAGCCGCTGTTGTAAATAAACCTTGATGCTTCTTTGTGTTTTTGTGGAACTATAATCAATCCACCTGCAAAGATATCAAAACTGACTTCAAAAATTGAATCAAGTGTGTCATGTCTCCTTTTTTGAAATTCACAAATCACCTTGCAATATTCTTTTTGCGTCTTCACACGAAAGACTGTTGGACGTCCATTCGTCCATGAACACTACTTGTGACATTTTGTTTATCATGTGTCCGGAGAACCTTCCGTCCTCAACAACACCAGCTATGTAACGGGAAGGAATAATCCCTAAATTTATTAATAGTAAATATGATACATGGTTTTGGAATATCTACAGCATGGAATTTATTTCGTCGTAGTGAAAATTCGACTACAGAAATAATAACAAATGCCTTACCTTGAAATGGGCAAAACCAGCTGGTTTTAACGCTGTCCGGTGGACCCACCAAGCACAATTTTGGCTCTTTCATGGGAAAAAGTATTTGGTAATACTTTTGGTAAAATATTCGAAGAACCACTGGATTTGGGAAACTGTTTTTCACACCTGAAAGAACGAAATCGCATTACGGATGCAAAGTAAAGATTTAACGTGAAATAGAACAATAAAATAAAAGAATTACCTTCAATAAATTTGACAAGGTAAGGAATGGCATTTTCGTCGTACTGGTACCGTATAAAGCACGTGACGATCCCTTGAGGTTACGAGGATTCTTCACAAATGTTTTGCCCTCGATATCGAAGCAGTAACCGTCGTTGACTTCAATGTAGTTGTAGTCGATTTTCAGAAGCTCGATAAGGCAAACACGAGCTTTCGGACAACATGACGTCAAAGATGACACAAATGGCGTTATTACATCGGCAACATGACCATTTCCAAGTAAGGATAGCAGATACTGCTTAACAGGACTGCAATATACATAAGTAAAGACCGATTCTTGAATTTTTTTGTAGACACATCCATCACTCAAACCATGTCCATTATCTGCCATTATTCTTTTCAACAGATCAACTGCTTGACAAATTTCTGAAGTAGGTTTTGTTTGCTTTACCAAAATTGAATCTATCTAAAAAATAAAAGCAATGTACTGGATAAATAGAAATGTGTATGTGAATGGAAGATAAAGTAAAAAAGTAAAGCTAAAACTAAAGCTAAAGCTAAAGTAAAGAATTGCGATTTTACCTGTATGATCTGTATGATTCTTTATGGAAAATGTAATCAAACACTTTATCTTGTCCATGCCTTCAATCAAATTTTCCCTAGACGCTAAGTCCAACCTTCTACACAAAACGATTTCGGCCGGTTTTGCAGACTAAAGAACTTCATCTTGCAAAGTAACATTTTCTATTGCAAATCCGGATTTTCCCGCCTCTTCTCTAATCACTTCTTTTTGAGACAGTTGAATCAAAGTTGATGCTTTTATTGAATTCCAATCCTTTAAAACAACTAATTACGAAGCGGCATATGCATCCAGTGATGTTTTGTATCCTAGTAGTATAAAAATATACTAAAAAATGTCCGAAAAGTATATATATTGAACGAAACACTAAAACAAAACTTTTACCTCTTGCTTTGACTATTTTACAGCTATCCAGCTCCAAACCGGATGTCATGAACAGTTTAGTCAGGATATTTTCGTACGACGATATGCTGCATTCTGGCCAATCTAAGGCAATCCAATAGGACAACCCTAGCTCGGAGACGCTTGTTTCTTCCACCTCTTCGGATGTCTCTTCCTCGCCCTCGCCACTGTCAACTTGCGTTAAGCCACTCAGTGATTCATCTTGTAAAGGCCTCGTTGTTGCTTCAGCTTTTCGGGGTTTTTTATTTTCGTTCCATGGCCGTGAAACAAGAAATGAAAGCCACGACGTTCCTCTGTTCGAATTTATTTGTTGTCTACGTGACCAAATACTTTTAATCCCATAACCCGCTTCCCAAAGAACACGTACAGCACACACGTGGTATTTATTCACAATCGGTGTTACAATATAAGCTTTTAAGCCTTTTTTTAAGGTCTTGCTTTTCATAGACTTTTGAGCTTTACATTCGGTTGACATTCTGTTATCTTTTAACAGATACTTTCAGAAAGAGGAACAATGTTTTTCTTCTACGATTATATAGCGTATAAACTTATTTTGTTCCTTTGTATAAGTAAATTTGCAAAGCAATGGACCTAATTAAAACATTTGCAT
This sequence comes from Turritopsis dohrnii, assembly GCA_027922465.2. Lineage (NCBI taxonomy): Eukaryota > Metazoa > Cnidaria > Hydrozoa > Anthoathecata > Oceaniidae > Turritopsis > Turritopsis dohrnii. Next base: position 843,738 of record BQMF02000026.1, read on the forward strand.
AAAAGGGATTGTCTTGATCTTCTGATTCACTACGTGACAGAGATGTTGAAAAACGTATTTTATCAAAGAAGATGTGGCAAAAAGCTGTTGGATATGAAAGGAAACCGAACAGGTTGTCCTTAAAAATTACTAGCAATGGAGTATACATATGTCCTGTGAAGTCATGTGAAAGCGAAGGCTTTAAAACGCAAAGAGGTTGTAGAAAACACGTTTATACAAAGCATGGTTGGTTTTACTTTTTTGACGAGAAACCTGACGTTACCACTATATTTCCTGAATTTGCAACACGAGTATCCACTCAAACTAAACGAAAACGAGGCTGCACTTCTTCAATGCCGATGTTTGTCAAAACATGTACTGTTGGAAAACTGTTTTCAAAATGGCTACAAAGTCCAGGTGGAGGAGGTAAAAGTTTGTGTCAAGCGGAACAAATAACAGCCAAACTATTAAAGTATGCGAAATTCTGTTGCGATGACGTATCTATTCTCTGGGACATACCAGGATGTGTTATAGACTATTGCGTTGGATCGATTACAATGCTTTCTGACTTTGTGGATTACTTGAGGGACACTTGGAAACTTGGTCATTCTGGAATTATTGGCTACATGAACGCCATTTCTCACACGCTTGACTTCAGAAGGAGTAATGCAATTAAAAGCGAGAATATACCTGTATTCATTGCAGCTGAAATTTACTTAGACAGGGTAAAAAAGTGCTTAGCAAAGCAAATGAGGATTGAATGAGTACAGTACTGAGCAAGGAATACCTTGAAACTATCAATTGTTGGGCTATTCTGGAAGATTTACAAAATGTTATTCCTTTTCATGCCAGCAAATTTTCACAGATATTGATTAACGCTAGTGATTCGAATGCCATCATTCCAGCACACGATTTATCTTTCAGCACTTCGTTTGTTGTAGCTGTACTGTTTCTAATGGTGAAAGCAAGTCGACCAATGACATATCAGTATTTAACTGTTGCAATGGTACGTGGCGTTGGAAGTGAAGGCGGTGTTATCGATCAAACAAGATTCAAAACAAATTATAAATATGGATTTGATACTCTCATTATTTCGAAAAGAGTGGTTGATATTTTGAATGGGTATATAGCTTGTATTCGGACTAGACTAAATCCTATCTGTGAGTACGTTTTGGTAACAAAGAATGGAACCCAGCTAAAACAGTTAAGTGATATTTTCGGAAGAATTGTATACCAAGCTATTGGAAAGTATATAAACCCGACAAGATACAGGCAGATTATCGAAACGGAAAGCATGGGTAAACTGAACGAACGTGAGCAAGCGGCTTTATCACGTGATCAAAAGCATACATCACACGTAGCTAGAATACATTATCAAAAACTTCAATCAACCGAAGTAGCTCGTCAGGGTCAACAGTGTATGGAAAAGCTGGTAACCATGGACAAAGAATGTACGAATAACCATCGTTTTAACGATCATTTTACGATATCAACTTCTAACGAACTCGACAGCAATGGAGTGGACCGAATAATAATAATAATAATAATAATAATGGATTATATTTCAGTTCCAAGATTTACAAATTGGCTATTATACTGAAATAGCGTATATATTGTGAAGAAATGAACGAGTGAAATCCTGTCTTAACATTGCTTTAAACGAGAACGTATCCGCTGCAGCAGAACTAAAAGACAAAGTTATCAAACGACAGAGCAAGGTTGCATTTTCGGCTACGGAAGATTCGTTTTTGTCGTATGGTATAAAGAGATATGGTCATGGTAAATGGACATCGATTTTACGAGATCCGGAATATAGCTTTCATCCTGCAAGAAAACCGAGCACATTGATGATCAGAGCAAAGAAGTTAAATTTAATTTAATATATGTACTATGTCTGAAATTTATTTGAAGGTAATGCTTTGCGAAGGGAAGAACATAAAAGGGTTATGTTAGCAAATAGACCTTTCTTTTGAGTAACAAATTCTTGCACAAAGATGTTCTTCAAGTTTTTCAAAGGCGTTTTAACGAACACTGGTGATATCGTTACAAAATATAAACTGAGTGGAGAAGATGAAAGTTGGTTAAAGAGCACACTTTCAGCGCGTCAGGTCACAAGACCATTAAAATTTCGAATTGCCGACATTAAAGATAGTAAAGGTCTAATGGCAAAGCTGACTTTTATAAGAAGAAAACGGAACGACGAGCTACTGCTGCACAAAAACTTAAAATATGTAGTGTTAACAAAAATATGTAAAATGCATGTAAAAGAGAAAAAACCCAAAATGTAAAACAACTTCCTCCTCCTTTCCAGCCCCCAAAGATCAACTATACCAGGGAGAAAAGATATCAAATACGTCACTCAATAACTTCATTTGTATAAATAGCACAAAGGCACCATCTTGCACGCCCATGTCTTGTTACATGAACCTTGTGAATTTGAATGGGCTTGTTACACGTAGTAGTAGGCGGGAGGCATTATAGGCCCACTTTTCGATGTTCATAATTTTATCGAGAATTTACTATATTTTTAACGGTGAAAATAAGGGATTTCCTATGACATTATTAACGTGAAACGCGTTAATAAGTGTTATCGTGAATGAATTTCGATTAGTATAGAGGTTTGGTGTGTATCCCATCATCGGCTACGATTCGTTTGTCATAATAAGCGCTTAGACCTAGTTTCTTTTGTGTGTACGTGACGATCTTATGATTATTTACCCTAAACCCTGTATTTTGTGCCATGTCCTTACTACCATCCAAAGCTTCTTTGTATCGCTGCCAACTCATTTCATTTTGCCTTTTTGAAATTCCCTTACAACTAAACTTTGATTTACCCAGATCTTGATTTTCCGCAAAATAACATTTACTCGTGAGCGCAATCATTCGAGTACCATTGAACTCCGCCTTGAATAAACCCGGTGTTCTATCGTGGTATTTACTCGTACTCAAAAATTCTGCTTTACCTTGCTTGAAATAATAATCCTTAAGTTCGGGTTTAACGATATCATCCAACGACTTAGACGAAAGAGCCATGTACATACTATCCGTATCCATTTGAATCAATTCAAAATCCCTCCTGTCAATATATTTATCGAGAAAGTCGTAGTAAAACTCAAGCATCCTCAATTTAGCAAATTGGTACACGGCGATACCGCATTGATAAGGTCGATTTATATTGACTTGACGTTTTCTCTCTTTGACCTCAAACGTCTCATTAATGACTTCAAGATCGTCAAAGAAAGGGCTTCTGAACGCCTTATCGACATTTTCCTCTGATTTTGTGTACGTATTATTGGTATGTTTTTCGAGATCTTCAATCATTTTACCGTAGAACGAATTACCTTTCAGTTTATGAGTGTCACCGAGTTGTTTTAATGCAGGGTTCGAATCGCCATCTCGTCTCGCATCGGTTACTTCTTTAGGGAACCATTTGAAAGGCCTGCTCGCTGTATATTTCAGAATTTTATATACGCCAGTCACCTTCAAACCGTGATCTATATACCACTTCAACAACGGTGTATATAACAAAATCTTCTTCGCCTTACAAACCCCCAACAACTTCTTAGTTCCTTTGACATTCATCCTATTTGTAGCTGTTTGATAATCTTTCATATGTTGGGGTACTAATCTCTCAGGAATTTTATCGACAACGAACAGAGGTGAAAACTCTTCAAATTTAGATTTTAACTCTTCCGGAACGCGAATATCTACCTGACAAAAACCAAAAATAGAACCGTCACATACACCCTCGGAAAACTCTTTCAAAAACTCCGGATCTGTAGGATTTTCGATCTCAATGTAACTCTCCTTTCCACAGGGCATCTCCTGTCCCGAACAAAACAAGTACAAACTATTCGCATCAAAACCAACAACAGACTCGCAATCCCTAGCGTCTTTATATTTATGAGGTCGTATCTTTGACACACCTTTTTCGGCATATCTGGAAAACACGATACTCGGACCACCAACCATACCGGTTTTCAACAACTCGTAAGCTTTGTTTTTCGGACACGCCTCACAATCTTTTCGTATTTTTGAACAGTCTTTGCAACCTTGTTTATAACATTCCTTCGAACATTTACACATACAAGGTTGTCCCGGTGCATACAAATCGGGCTCTCCTCTCTTTTTCATTTTCAACGCTTTGTTCAAAACATAAGTCATCGAAATTCCAGGAATAGACACAGCGTCCTTCAACATATCGATCTCGTCTCCATAATAATATTCTCGCGTCTTCTCCAAAGCTTCCACAAACGGTACAACATCGGCCAAGTTATATTCTTTTAACCAATCCAGCATGGTAACACATCCACGTTTCTCAAATTCAACCTTAAAATCTTCATTCTTGAGGAGTGATTAAAATCTTTTTCTTGAGACTCGAGTAAAAGTCTTCATATTTCACAGTGCCTATGTGAGAAAGTTTCTCAAAACTGGCCAACCATTCATAAGGAAAGACAAGTTTTTGTTCTTCACAATTGTTTGCTTTACACCAACCGTCAAAAGAAAGACCCGGTGCAAGATAAGATTTCACATCTAAAAATTTGAACTGACCGGTCGTCAAAAACATATAGCTATTCTCTTTCTTAGCCACAGAGATTGAACCGGCCTGTTCTGTCATATGATTAACAAAGTGCTTCTTGATCATATTGAGATCGTATTTACCGCTATTGAAACCTAGCACAGGAACCTGATTACACCAAGCTTCGTGTCGCATAACTACAGGGGATGGAAGCGAATCTTTGTGAGGCAAATAATATTTTTCACTTACACATTTCGAGATGCCCTCCCACCGTTTTTCTAAATCTAAAATAAAGTCTTTGATGAGCTTTTCCGGATCCGAATTTACAAGAAAGGTGGGTTTATTTGTAAAGTTATCGGTAATAGCAACGCTGACTGCGATATGTTTAGTATCAAAAGTCAGATCACTCGTAACTTGTTGGTCGAGTTTATGGAGTATCGTTTCGAAATCAAACACGATAAAGTATGGGTATGGAACAAACTTCTTTTCAAGCTCAACAGCTCTAAACTCTGGTTTTTCACACTCCCAAACTGAAATAACATCACAACCAAGACTCCTAATTTTTGTCTGCATGTCGAGTGTAGCTCGATATTTTTTCGGATCACCATTTATACAAGGACATCCATGCCATCTACAACCATAATATTGATAGACAGTATTACTTTCAGGTTCATATCCATCCACAAGAATCTCGCGATTATTAATCTTCACACATCTCTCACCCCCATGACCGCAAAGAGCGTGATGAATATGTTTGCCTGTGATTTCAGATTGTTTTTCAATCCATCGACAACCGGCATAACTGAACTGGGTGTTACCTCCATAGAATACCTTATCGGAACTGTTCATGATATGCTTAAACTTTTCTCCTTTACATATCAACTTGGTTCTCCCTCCCGAACAAAGGTTTTCTGTTACGTGTCTATTATAATTGTCGTGTCTGTTAAATCTCTGTTCGCAAGCGGCACATTCCCAGTGTTGTGTCAAACCTTCAAGATCTTTTATGTAGAAGCAATGACCCTCGTAGAGACCGATATCAACACAAGGTAAACTTTTTCTGAACTGGTTTTTACCAAACACCAATTTCCAAACTTGTTGGTTTTTCGGCTCATATAGACGGATGTTGACACTAAACTGTTTGGCAATACCTTCAAAATCAACGAGTTTTGTAGCTCGTACATCCTTAACTTTTAGTTTCTGATCATCATAAAAATCTCGAGCTAGTTCTAACGCTTTGGTAGTAGTGCGTTTAGCAGGTCTTTGTTTGTTTTTAGCATATGCAAAGTAGATAGCAAGACATCTCCATACACACAGATTGTCGTTTTTATCATCTATCGCATGGATACATCTTTTCTCACGAAGCCAATCAGGGAGAGGACCACAACCCATGAGCGGTTCATTGCTGTGTATGACTTTTATAATGATTCGAGTAAATTCGACACGTCCCTGATATACACCCGGACTATCGAAAACCTCGGCCGCTGGTAGATACGCCTTAGACCAAACACCATCATCGTCCAAATCTAATCGTCTTAACTCACATCGTTTGATATACTCCTCGATTGCGGATAAACTCGTATAAGTACCTTCTCCAGGAAGTGTCTTTTCATACTTTACAAGTTCCCCATTTCCTCGATAAATTTTAGCGGTAAAACTGTAAACAATCCTCGAACGCATTTCAATATCTTCTCTGATTCGATTGAAAATTATATTTGATAGTTCTGAATTCAAATTACCGGTAACCTCATACCTGTTCATTCTTGGATGGGTTTCAATCAAGTTGATTTGTGGTCGTTGATCTAATCCTCGAACAACATCATCATCCTCATCTCTCTCTTTTCTAACCTTTTTATACAGATTGAGAACCTTATCTTTCAAAGTTTTGAAAGCTTTACTAGTTTTCTCCTTAATAGGTTTAGGTACATGATTTACCAACCAATCTCTCCATTCATCCAACTTACTTTTCACAACAGGTCTATTTTTCGACATTTCTCGCTGTTCAAAGATATCCATATCTTGTTGGGTAGGAATAAATGGAACAGGTCTTGGTGGTGGAACAGGTCGGATAGGTGGGTTTGCTAATAATTCGATCAACTCAGCTTTTCTGAGTTTTGAGTAGCCATGTAAACCGCGTTCTCTAGCGAGAGCTTTTAATTCAACAACAGTTTTTCTAGTAGTCATGTTGTAATATATATATCACGATTATATCTTTTTAAATCACTTTTTAAAATTTTCAATTATCATTTTCCAATTTTTCATCCAAAAGATGCGTAACCTTTGTGTTCTATTTTTGTTACTCGTTGATTAAGTAACAAAAGCGAGGTCAATTTATTTATTTTTTGTAAACTCTCTTCTCTCTCTTAGCGTTATAACGTTTTTGAGAGCTGAGATATTTTTCTCTGTTATTTTTTATCCAGTTTAAACAGTATTTATTAACCGTTTGTTTCGTATCAGGATCGAGAATATAAGATGGATCCTCATCATTTTTCTCAAGTACCTCGAGTAATTTAGCTTTGTTCATTAGGTTAGCATATTTTATTTTTCGTGACGCACATAATTTTCGTAAAGCAGTCACGAGTCATTGACTTGTAATCTGATTCTGTTTTGTCGGTCATGTTTATGTTTATATAAAGATAATAAACAACGTTTAAGTCACTTTTCTCGTGTCATTTTTGTTAAAAAAAAAAAAAAATGAGCTAAAATAAACGTTGTTTATAAATAAAAATGTCAGACACTAAACTTCAAGAGATTTATTATCAACCTCAAAACTTGTGGAAAGGACAAAAGGCTGCTTCGCAATCTAAGAGGATTCGGCTTCAAACCTGAAGGTAATTAAGAAGTGGCTATCAAAACAAGCTTTGTGGCAAGTACATTTACCCGCACCGAAACATGTTGAACGTTCACATTATGAGGTGACTAAACCGAATGAGATTCATCAATTTGATATATTGTACATGCCTAGTGATATGCTGTATGGTAATAAATACAAGTACATCTTATCCGGTATCGATGTTGCTTCACGTTACAAAGTAGCCCGACCTTTGAAGACTAAGAAAGCCAAAGAAGTTGCCGATATGATAAGAGATATCTATAGAGTTGGACCCTTAAACTACCCAAAAGTATTTCAATGTGATAACGGTTCAGAATTCAAAGCCGATGTGACAAAGCTGTTGGAGAAGAATAACGTCGAAATTAAAAGAGTAACTACTAAATATAAGCATACCCATACAGCTTTTGTTGAGGCGTTGAACAAGATACTTGCCGAAAATTTATTCAAAATACAAGATGCTCAAGAACTGAACGATTCGGAAAAGGTATCATCTACGTGGGTCAAATATTTGTATAAACTTATGGATAGATTAAACGACACGAAGACTCGGATGATCGGTATGAAACCGAAAGATGCCATCAAATTGAAAGAGGTAACTCTCGCTAAACGAGAGAGCTATCCACCCGAAGAAAAATTACCTCAAGATGGTTTGTATAGATATCTATTGCAACCGGGTGAAGAGCACGACGACCATCGAAAAAGAGCAACAGATAGGATATGGTCAAAGAAGACTTATAGATTGAGTGAGGTGATAGATCAACCAGGTAACCGTGTAATGTATTACCTTCAAGATGGACCTGAACGATCTTTTGTGAAAGAAGAGTTGATGTTGATACCTGAAGATACGGAGCTACCTCCTGATTATGTGCAAGGTTGGTGAATCGTGCAAAAGTATCTTTACTAGAAACAAGTAAAGATGAGTCGACGAGATTTTATCTAGCGCCATATAATGTCATAATCAAAGAATTGTCTTTCTGGATTCTTTTGAGATTGTTTGAGACCTTTCGGTCTGACAAAGGCTTCTCTACTACCCCAACCATAATCATTTAATTCAATGGAAAGTCTTTCAGGCAACCACACCTTATATAAATTTCCCGTTCCATCTTGCACCTCTGCATACATAGCCTTTGTAGAAACAAATTTAACATGATAAATCACGTTTTGAGGTAGATCCCTCCACTTTATGATCGTTGTAGATTGTTCGATTATTTGTTCGAATGTTTCAACTGTTGGGAATTCCATTGTCTATATATATACTTGTGATCATATGTTTTATATCAGTTTTCTTTTGTGTGTACGTGGTAAGTTTCTATTACATAACAAAATTCTCAAATAACAACACGTAAGCAGTTTTTGTTATATAATTAAACCATCTGTCAATCAAACGCTTATAACAATAGAATTTTACATACCAGAAAGTTGTTTACTTAATAAAAGTTTAAATCGAAAGTGTTCGTTGCTAAGGATATTTGGTATGCTAGGAATGCATTGTTTCTTTTTGTTATTTAAGTATGATTGACATCTGATTGACGTCATTCCTTTTTTCTTTCAAACAAGGTTATCTAAATATATACCATATACTAAACATCGTGGTAATCGCTAAAACCAAAGCAATTTTCTCTTCTTCGTGAGATGGGAGTGAATCTGTTTGATTCACTCTTGGATGAACTTCTTTTTGTGAACTTTTATTTTTTGTTGGAGAGCTAGTCACCTTGTTTGAAATATGATGCTCTTGCATAACATTAATCATTTTATTTCTTCCAAGACTTAAGTTCTCATTAGATATGAGAATTTTGTTATTGTAACCAGACACCCCCGACTTGATGTTTAGATTCATGTCACTAGGTAACATGTAAATACCTTGTCCAACTGAATAATCAACTTTGCTTGAAGCATAATTTAAAGTATCCTGATAACGTTTAATGTCATCTTGAATATCAACTCTGCGGTTAACAATGTCTTCAAAGTTGTTCATAAAAACTCTTTGAGCTGTCAAAGCGCTTGAATTATTACCTAAAATAGAAGAACGAGCTGAGGCTTGCGAACTAAGAACAAGATAAGCATATGCTCTAACACTCTCTGAAATTTTTACAAGACCTGTTTTTGTAAAGCCTTTAGATTTTTCTATAATCCATCTTGTCATGGAGTCGTCTGTGAAATAACTCACACCTGGCGTTGGATAGTCTCTACGTCTTTTTTGATACGAGCTGTAAAAATATTGCCCTTTGTATTTTTTAGGATCAGAATCGACACCATATTCACTACAGATTTTTAAAAACTCTTCTTTGTTATAAGGATTATCGTATTGGTTGAAACTATCTTCAAAAGGTAGAGGTGTCTGCAGACGCTTAATGATTCGTCTAATGTGATAATAGACGTGAAAACGATATACTGCTCTAATCATAGGAGTAGAGCGACCTTCTTTCAGGTGTTCAGAACTGACCCCACAAGCACTTGAAGCACACCAAGTGACAAAATTGAGTTGGGTTTGCCATAATTTAAATGGTTGTTCCTTCCAAATTTTCATGCGTTGTTCATTTTCATCCATTTTGTAATTAGTAAAAATATTGGGAAAGCTCGCAGGAAAAGAACCATTTTCAGAGACAATAATTGTTTGTTTGTATAAATCTTTAGAATTCAATATCTGAAGGTATTGTCCTCCATTTGGTTTATAAAGCGCATTGGGAGCATATTTAAAAATATAATCCTCCATTATTTAAAAATATAATCCTCTATTCTCTAATACAAGAAATGTATATCACGGTAAATATCGCAAAAGGAGAAAAGACCATATATCTATCTTACCCCATTCAAAACTTGGATGGCTCAAAAGAAATTGCATTGCTTGATATGTTTGCAGACAATGTTACGTATGAAATAACCAAAGAGTTGAAACTGACTCATGGGAAAGCTGAAAAGTTGGTACCTCAAGGAACATTCACGAGCAGGGAATTGAATGCCTTTTTAGCAGGTGCCTTTTTAGAAGGTGATGCAGAACTTACCCCATTAAGCAAAGACCCTCGAATAATCAAAACAAATAAGCTCGCTAAAATAATCAAAATTAATTTGCATCTATCTGAACTCGACAACACTCAAAATCTTGAGAATGGAAAGCTAAGTGATATTTTACTAACCTATCACATGGCTGAACATAGCGACTTCACACATGTTGAGCCTAAAAACCCTCAGTACAAAAAATTAAAAAATGGTGTATTTCAGTCTCTCACGTTGAAACTCACAGATCAGCATGGCAATATGCTAAAAGAAGACCTGGGAAGAACCATTGTTTTGCACATCCGCTAAACCGAGATAAAAAGTAATAATTAATTATATATCATAATTAATAATGGAGTATGGAAAGAGGTTAAATCCAGAACGTTCACTTAGAACTGCCCGCGGTGTAAAAGGCTCTCGTCAAAAAGTAATTGTCACACACAATCCGAGTGAGATCGATCAAAATCAATTATTATTGGTTAGGTTTCCAAATTTAGGAAGCGATGATGTTATTATTCCAGGAACAGCTAATCTAAGTTTTGATATTGAACTCGAGTCGAAAGCTGACTCAAAAAGAACATTGGTCAGTAACATTGGGAGAGCTATCGTTAAAAAGTTGGCTGTCAAGTTTGAAGGTAATGAGATATTGAGCATCGATGACTTTGATCTTTTTGGGTGTTACAGAGATTTATGGTTAACCAAGTTTGAAAAGAGAAACGCGATAAGACAGGGTATCATCATCGATGATGGGTGTACAGAGAATTGTATGAAATTGAGGATTGGTGCTTCAGATAAAGACACCACTGATGCAGAAGACAAGGTCATTGCTGACACCTATAAAAACAAGTTTGTCATTCCACTCGACTTTGAGATGCTAGATAGTACTATCCCATATTATCAAGCGGGTTTAGGGAAATAGGCTTTGCTACGAGATCACATTTAACGACTATAACCGAGTTATTTATTCTAACCCCCCAGATACTGCCGCAGGTCAAAAACGTAACCCAGATGGTAAATACAAAATATCTAACATCTCACTTGAATATGAGATTGTGACACAACCCACGTTGGCTAGACAAATCGCTTTTGAATATCAAAACATGGCTTTGCTCTATGATAGGATTTTGCGGCACAGACAAATTAGAGTAAACAAGTCAGACACAACATGGAATTGGTCATTCAACACACCTGCCAAATCTTTGAAGGGTATCTTAGTTCTGTTTGAAGAAGAAGAATCCTACAAACGAGAAATCTGCAAATTCTACAATCCAAAGATCAAAAAGGTATCTGTCATCGTTGAGGGTAAGCCTAACCAACTTTTTGCTCAAGGGATGCAGCCGTTTGAACAATACAATGAGATTTGCAAGTATTTTGCTGAAGGAAAACCAAAAGATAATAGCGTCGGTGAAAACCGAAAGCGCTTGGGATTACATGATGTAAAAGTCTCTGATTACTTGACAAACAAGTATGCTCTATGGTTAGATTTCAGAACAATTGATGAGAATTCCTTGCATGGGACCGGTCGAAGGATTGAAAATGCGAGTGAAGGCATCACCTTACAGATTGAAAAGACCGCTGAAACTGCAGGAAACTTAAACGCATATATATATCTAATAATGGACGCTCAACTAAACATACAAAACGGTCAATTTATGTCTGCATTATATTAGTAAAATGGATACACTTTACATGAAAGAGCCTCACACAGCATTATTCGTTGGACCAACATCGTGCGGTAAAACGGATCGTGTTGTAAAATTATTAGAAAATGAATACTTTGATCACTTTGATTTCATCGTGATTATATGTCCCACCTTAAGGTGGAATCAGACTTACAGAGATCGAAAGTGGTTCTGGAATGACAGCTATGTGATTTTAATTGAGCCAGAAGGTCAATTATATGAATGGATTAAGAGTATGGACTTTTTCTGTGCTGGATACAAAACCTTATTCCTCATTGATGATATAATAGCTGATGAAAAATTGAACAAAAAGAGACAGCCTTTGCTCGAGTTGGCAATTAGTGGTAGACATCGAAATCATTCGCTATGGTTACTTACACAATCATACACAGCTATACCTAAAAATTTACGACGGCAAGCTAAAATGTTATATGTGTGGTATCCAAAAGATAGAAACGATCTAGCCACCATTCATGAAGAGAACGATGTCATTGAATCGCAAGAAGAATTGAAAAATGTCAAGGAAAAACTGAAAGGAGGGAAACACGCGTGCCTAGTCATGAGAATGGAACACCCAAGAACGCACGTGATTTGTTAAACAGGTTGACATATTTGTTACAAGACTCTTGTAACAAAAACTATAAGACTACTGTAAGACTCCTATAAGACTCCTATAAGACTACTATAAGACTCCTATAAGACTACTATAAGACTACTGTAAGACTCCTATAAGACTACTATAAGACTACTGTAAGACTCCTATAAGACTACTATAAGACTCCTATAAGACTACTATAAGACTACTGTAAGACTCCTATAAGACTACTATAAGACTACTGTAAGACTCCTATAAGACTACTGTAAGACTCCTATAAGACTACTATAAGACTCCTATAAGACTCCTATAAGACTCCTATAAGACTCCTATAAGACCCCTATAAGACTACTATAAGAGAATAATTTACGTCTCAATACAGGTTCTAGAATTTTACCAATATGTTTAATCCTCGATTCAAAGCGTACTCTATCAACAGCAGCCTCTATCCAGTTACCTCTACGAGATTCACAAGCAGAGATATAATGGACCATTACTATATCATTAAAAGTAACCCTTTTTGTATGTTGATGGGAAAATATAATATCATCATCTGAGGATTCATCATCGGACATAATTGTTTAAGTAAACAATGTTTATTTATTTAACAATGTTAGAATATATCAACTTTATATTATTAAACATCATCATCCTCTTATCATTATTTTGTCTTAAAAAATACCTCTCTCTAATAAAAATGGCGGAAACAGCGATCGATAATTTAATCAACCAGAGTTATGATGTCCCGGGTGAATTTCCACCTTCAGATGGTAAAAGACAAAAATTACTCGAGTGTGTCTTAACTGGAAATAGCAAGCTATACTTAGGGAAAGATTACACGGAAGAGCAAATTAACAAACTCAAAGATGGAGAGGTAGAAAAACTTTTTAGTATCTATGAGGCTAGACTATCAGGTCAAATGGTAAAATCCTTGGGGAAATCACTGATACGCATTTATTCGATGGGGGCTTGTGCAACGTTAGGAATAAACAATCAAGAAGCGCTGAGCAATGACCTGGAAACTGATCCCTTCTTAAACTCTGCCCTTCAAAGATTTACATGTGACTTATATTATAAATTCGGCTCATTATTAGCACCACTCAGTGTTGGACTTATTACCGGGAGGCATTATATCAATGAAAGAAATTTAAATAAATCCGATGATAATATAAATACAGCAGATAATAAAAATGTTAGAAGAACAGACTCCCATTCAAGTGACAACGAAGAACCCAAAAAAGGTTGAAGCGGGTAAGAAGTTGGCGGAATACAACCGTAAAAAACGAGAACAATTAAAACAAGTGTCACCTCAAAAAGAAGTGAAGAAGCCTGAGGCCTCTCTCACCAAACCAAATGAACAACCTATGAACTACACCTATGGTGTAGGTGGAATAATAGCTCTCGGTTTAGTTGGTGGATTTGCTTATTTTGTGTATAAAAAGAAAGAGCAAATATTACCCAGTGGGTCACCATCCACCCTCCTTCCACAAAAATCTAAAATACCAGTGAAAATCAATAAACATGAAATGGAATAAAAGGATAAATAACGCTATATATAATCTCACAATATATGTAACAAACATGGACAAGAAAAATATCGTCAACGATTTATATCACGCATCAGTCATATCAGCACTCGCTATCGGCTACTCTATGCTTGTAAAAAAGGTGTTAAAAATGACACCTCCCTCTATTCAAAAGTTCGACTTGGAAGATACGGGAAAACTAGTTGCCATTATCGCCGCTAGTGAAGTGACAAAGGACTACTTAATCAAACAAAAGATTTTGCCTGAAAATATCAATATCTAAATATGGCTTCAATCGCAATGATGTTAGGTGGAGCTTTAGCTAACGCTTTGGCTTTCACAGGATCAAGCTATCTATTTTCAAGTTTATCCAAAGACAGAATCGATAGGGAAAGAAAACGTCATGATCTGGCCATAGAAAAATTACAAAAAGCACAAATAGAATGGCAGCAAAAACGACAGGAAAGGATCGATTTCATCAATAAACAACTATTGCTCGAAAAGAAGGCTGATTCAAAATTCGTAGAGCTAAATGATGCAATGAGAGAGTACAATAGGGTGTTTAGTAATCATCTTGAACCGCTACCACGGGAGCCTGTATTGAGCGACTTTTATACACCGAGTCATGATCAACATGAAAGAGAATTGACTTTTATAGCTCTGAGTATGCTCGGTATTGGTGGAATGGTGTGGTATTTTGAAAGATGAAGACCATCAACAAAAATTATGTTACATGTATCGTGTAACATATACACTTTCAGATGGTTACCGTCTAGTGACAAGGTACGTATAGATCAACCCTCCAACCCCTACAATCAGAGCCCATAAATTTTGACTTAACCAACCTACAACTTCTTTTGCTCTGTTCAATATCCATGATACGATAGACCCAATTATTCCTGGTAAAGCCTCTGCCGCTTTAGATGCTAATCTACCTAGAAGTGATGCTAACGCTTTGAGTTTATTTTTTATCCATTCCTTTGCACCGTCCTTTTTATCACCACCTTTGTCAGGATTTTGTGAAGAGCTTCCAGCTGCTGATCCTCCTGGTAACAAAGCTTCCACAAGAACACCGATAGCCATACCAAACGCTGTCAGAATGCTAACGATTGTTATACCTTGTTCACGGAATAGTGTTCGTATCCTTTCACCTAATGTGGTATCTTTGTCGAGGACTTTAGCAATGGTTTCTTTGATGCTCGTAACTTGACTGTTTAGTTTGCCTTTGAGAATATTAATGTTCTCTTTCCTAGCTTTCAACTCTTCACGTAATCCCTCCATTCTCTCTTCAACCTCTTTTCGTTGTTCATCTGTGTATGTTGCATCATTTTCCATTTCTTCCAACTTGTTTTTCTCCTTATCGATATGCTGTTCTGTTCGAACCTTTTTTGCAACCTCTTCCTGAAGACCTCCTCGTATGTTTCTCAGCGCTTTATCCAATCCTAACAGCTCACGTACAGGATATTCAAATAGATCGCTGGTCTGAGTTGTTTCATGATCGACCGACTGTTGTCTAAGCGTTGAAATTAAATCTTCCGTACTATTTGCAATGTTCCCCGTAATTTCCTCAAGCTCTACATCACTCGATTTTGTGATTTTAGATGATGAAGGGAGTTCTTCCTGTATTTTATTTAACATAACTGCTTGTCGTGCTGTTATTTTGCCAATAGGTATATCAAACCCTAAACTACGCAGTCTTTTCTTACCCAATATGTCAGCTATAGTACCGGTATCCTTTAGTATTCCATTGTTTGTCAATGGTTTGCTACCGTCTTTGTAGTATAATTCAGCATCTCTAATTTCAAATTGATCGGTATATAACACCTCAGGTTTTGGCTGGAAATTTTCGGATAATCTATCATACAGCCCTTCAACTAGTTCTTTCAAAACTCTAGTATTCAGACTGTGACCTCCAAATGATGTTTCTCGTTCACCTGATGTATGTATCTGTGCACCCGTACGGTCACCGGTCGGTATGAGAGGAAACGTCTCATCGGTTGTCTCATCTGTCGTCATCCCATGTTCTCCAAAGGGGTCAATGTCAATGTCCGCCATTTTATTTATTTAGAGGATAATTTATTATTAATTATGTTATAACATCCCTCTAAATATGAGTTTTAAAATTTATCCAAAACTACCCACTGCTCCTGAGGATTTGAATGAGCAGGAAAAGTTTAACGCAAGCGTAATAAATTCAGAATTTGAAGAGTTGATAAAACTTAAGAACAAGTTTAGCATCAAGCTCAAGAGATATAACAAGGCGATAGAACGATCGATGCTACTAAATGCTAGCTCAAGCGCTATAACCATTGGCTCTGGCATCGGTTCAATTGCAACAGGGGCTACTATTATCGGAATGCCTATTTCTGCAGGATTAGGTGGTGTAGCCCTAGCCGGCTCTATCTGTACCGGACTTACCACAGCTGTCATCAAAAGATATCAAAAGAAAGTAGAAAAAGTGATAAAATTATATGATATTGTTACATCCTCAATCGCTGTGTTCGAAACTAACATAAGTCAGGCGCTGACTGATGGAAGGATCAATTACAAAGAATTCCAGGTTTTGCAGGGAACATATTACAAAGCTTTAGAAGGACTCAGTTCTACAGATAGAAAGATGGAGACTGAAACCCAAAATCAATTTCAAAAAAGTTTAATGGTAGAACTTCAAAACCTGAAAAAGTCCATAACCGAAAATGGTTACTAGGATGTGTGGTTATGTGCTAGTCAATTTGAGAAAAAAAATTTATATTTGAAACTGATATAAAGATATATAAAGAGATATAATCGCAAGTATATAGACACAAAGAAACAATGGAATTTCCAACAGTTGAAACTTTTGAACAAACAATCGAACAAAACAAATTTCAATCTACACCGATCATAAAGTACATCGATGTTTTAGAATGGTTGGAAAACAACGACGTCGACGATTTTAGCGAAGGAATAAAGTATTACTCATTTATGTTATAAAGTTTAAACTGCTACAAACTGCTTTTACTACAATCGGGAAATCCCCTTTGACATGTTTACATTACAGAGTAGTTTGTGGTTATAATAATATTAGGGAAAACCCCTAATATTTATTAACTAAACTTTATGTAGGGAAATCCCCCCTTATTTTCACCGTTAAAAATATAGTAAATTCTCGATAAAATTATGAACATCGAAAAGTGGGCCTATAATGCCTCCCGCCTACTACTCACGTTGTGACAGCTTGTTACATCTAGATACATCATGATACATGTCACAGCTTGTCACAGGTTTACAGGGAATATGATCTCACGTGGTGTACGGAGTGCACTGCACAGATTGCGTTTCGGTTTATGTGGGGAAAACTAAACGTCACATGCAAACACGCTTCAACGAACACAAAGATGTGAGAAAACCAACCGCCGTGACAGAACACTGTCTGCAAAATAATCATGGAGTGCTCCTCGATAATGTGAAGTTTTTTGCAACGGGGAAGAGCGACAAAGAATTGTTGATCAAAGAATCGCTGACCGTGAAGAAACTTAAGCCAAATCTAAATGTTAATGTTACTTCGTATCCATTGAAGCTTTTCTAAATAGATATCTTTTGTATGTCATTTATATAATTATCTATATAATTTTAATCTTGCTTATGTATACGTGAAAATTTCATTGTTAGTGAACATGGTGTAAGTAAAACACCGAAACGTTTAATATGAATAAAAAATTGGTTTTTATTCTGACTTTTCTTATTAAATTGATATGGCCCAGTGGAAAATTTTTTATAACTTACAGGGAATAAGTACCATTTCTTACGTCATTCCTCGTGACGTCACATTGTCCTTCATGTCAGCTGATTTTTGTAACAGTTTGTTACATCTAGTTACATGTTGTCACACCTAGTCACAGGTTTACAAGGAATAAGTTTCATTTCCTACGTCATTTGCTATAGCGTCACAAACCCTTTCACATCAGCTGATTTTAGTTGCAGCTTGTTACATCTTGTTACATGTTGTCACAGCTTGTCACAGGTTTACAGGGAATAAGTTAATCTTCATACGTCATTCTTCACGACGTCACATGCTTCTACATATCAGCTGACATGAATGACGCAGCGACGAGATGACGTAAGTGGCCAACTTATTCTTTAGAAACCTGTGACAAGGTGTAACTACATGTAACTACATGTAACAAGCTGTAACAAGAATCAGCTGAGAATGGTATGCATGATTTCCCTGACGTCATTTCCCCCTTCACATCAGCTGATTTTAGTTACAGCTTGTTACATCTTGTTACATGTTGTCACAGCTTGTCACAGGTTTACAGGGAATAAGTACCATTTCTTACGTCATTCCTCGTGACGTCACATTGTCCTTCATGTCAGCTGATTTTTGTAACAGTTTGTTACATCTAGTTACATGTTGTCACACCTAGTCACAGGTTTACAAGGAATAAGTTTCATTTCCTACGTCATTTGCTATAGCGTCACAAACCCTTTCACATCAGCTGATTTTAGTTGCAGCTTGTTACATCTTGTTACATGTTGTCACAGCTTGTCACAGGTTTACAGGGAATAAGTTAATCTTCATACGTCATTCTTCACGACGTCACATGCTTCTACATATCAGCTGACATGAATGACGCAGCGACGAGATGACGTAAGTGGCCAACTTATTCTTTAGAAACCTGTGACAAGGTGTAACTACATGTAACTACATGTAACAAGCTGTAACAAGAATCAGCTGAGAATGGTATGCATGATTTCCCTGACGTCATTTCCCCCTTCACATCAGCTGATTTTAGTTACAGCTTGTTACATCTTGTTACATGTTGTCACAGCTTGTCACAGGTTTACAGGGAATAAGTACCATTTCTTACGTCATTCCTCGTGACGTCACATTGTCCTTCATGTCAGCTGATTTTTGTAACAGTTTGTTACATCTAGTTACATGTTGTCACACCTAGTCACAGGTTTACAAGGAATAAGTTTCATTTCCTACGTCATTTGCTATAGCGTCATAAACCCTTTCACATCAGCTGATTTTAGTTGCAGCTTGTTGCATCTTGTTACATGTTGTCACAGCTTGTCACAGGTTTACAGGGAATAAGTTCCTCTTCATACGTCATTCTTCACGACGTCACATGCTTCTACATATCAGCTGACATGAATGACGCATCAACGAGATGACGTAAGTGGCCAACTTATTCTTTAGAAACCTGTGACAAGGTGTAACTACATGTAACTACATGTAACAAGCTGTAACAAGAATCAGCTGAGAATGGTATGTATGATTTCCCCGACGTCATTTCCCCCTTCACATTAGCTGATTTTAGTTACAGCTTGTCACATCTTGTTACATGTTGTCACAGCTTGTCACAGGTTTACAGGGAATAAGTTCCTCTTCATACGTCATTCTTCACAACGTCACGTGCTTCTACATATCAGCTGACATGAATGACGCAGCGACGAGATGACGTAAGTGGCCAACTTATTCTTTAAAAACCTGTGACAAGGTGTAACTACATGTAACTACATGTAACAAGCTGTAACAAGAATCAGCTGAGACTGACATGCGTGATGACGACAAAGTAAATGACGTAATATCTTCATTTATTCTTTGGAAATGTGTGACAACGTGTAACTACATGTAACTAGATGTAACAAGCTGTAACAAAAATCAGCTGAGAATGGTATGCGTGATGACGACAAAGTAAATGACGTAATATCTTCATTTATTCCTTGGAAATGTGTGACAACGTGTAACTACATGTAACTAGATGTAACAAGCTGTAACTAGAATCAGATGAGAAATGAATACATGATGGCGACAACGCAGATGACGTAAACCGTTTACTTATTCAAACAAACACAGGTACAATAAAGCATTTAAAAGAACTTATTAATGGTTCATCTCGGAGCAAACGAACAAGTCATGCGGATGTATTTACGTTCGACATTTTACATCTAAATTCTGTATCAAGAGGAACAATTTTTTTGTGTTACGATTATATATCATTATTATTATTATTATTATTATTATAAGTAACTTTTTCTTAAAAACCACTGGCAAACTGAAAAAACGCCTTAGGGCAAACACGCCTCAATGTCGATTGAACAACGTTTCTTGCCTCCTATCATAGCTGCTAAAAGCTAAGAGGTCATGTAATATGAGTTGCATTTTTCGTACTTCCTCATTAGTTGGTCAGCGCGGGAGCAGCTGATCTTTCATTAGCATTCGTGTTCGTCCGTCTGTCCGTCCGTCCACAAATTTTTGTCCCCAGTTGTAGGCTGATACCACTAAAAACACAAGCCTTAGTTTTAAGACTGGAATAGAGGCTGTTTGTTGATCGTCTTAATTAAGAAGTGTTTATTAATTGTTAACTACAACTATTTTATTAAGGTGAGTGCGGGCCTTCACGTGAAATTGCTTAGTTAGTGGAGTTTGTGTTTTCAATAATATCTGAAGCAAACGAATTCTTTGTTATGAATGATCTTAGTATCATAAATGTTCCTGTGACTATATACTTCTGATTTTTCTTGGTAGCTATCGCTGATTTGGTGTTTAGTGTTATTATACTGCTGGTCGCAGACCTTCATCGAGATGTGAGAGCTCTGCTACCTCCAAGCAAAAAAGCTCTCTATTATGATGCATTATGTGATACATTGCATACCCTGTTATGCATACCATTTGTTATTTTGTATCTGTTTATACAACAGTGATATCCATCAATTTACATAAGCTTCAAATTTTATCTTTTATACCCTGTTTGAACTAAAAACTAAATTAGATGCATACACAAACAACATTTTGGAAGTAAAGCATTTAATTTTGTGTGAAGGTGCTCTACTCAAAATTGACTTAATATTCTGTGTTAATTGTAATGCATTTATCAATTAAAGCACACACCCACATGTTTACATGTTGTCTTTTCATTCAAACAAATTCGCTATGGAATCACTAATTCTCTTCACTTATATAGTCTTATTATTTAACATTATTTTTCTAATTTTATTGTTTAGTTTTTGTGTCGTCTATTAGTTTTTACTGTGTCTCTGCATGGATGGATAACAATTTTATGTTCTTAATCTTATAAATAATCGACAGTTGTTTTCCTTTAATTTTTATTTTCAATGAAGAAAGACGAAAACATATTAGTATTTGTATTTTCTAAGCTTTATTAAACGATGAAAACGATGAAAAGCATATCTTTGCGAAAAATAGAACGAGATGATGTTGACAACAATGACGACGCCATAGAACATTTGGTTTCAAAACATGTGTTACACCACCACAGCATGAACTACTTGTGGGTTTTGTACGAAATGGTTAGAGACAAAGTTCCGTGAACACCCCAACAGATTTATACTGAATTTGAATGTCGATGGAAACAGCATCAAATCATCAAAAAATGTATTGGTATTTGTCGATAAAACCAACAACATCTACGAAATGAAAAGCGATGATTACAAAAAATTATTACATGACAGTATCACAAAATCATACCAAAAAGCTGACGTGTCAGTAAAGAAAGAAATCGACATTGAAACAAATACATTTGCGAAAAAATTGTATTTGTATTGTCAGTATTTTTTAATACTTTCACTTATTTTTAATATACAGTCATTCCTGTTTGGAATTCATCTGTGTAGAGAGAAGTTTGTTTTTGAACTCTTTATGATTAAGAGAATAGACCTTTTCGGAAATTACGTCACGGCAGATCTTGCCTCGTTTCTAAGGTTTTTAATTACTTAAGTAATTAAGAATCATAAAAAAGGTTCGTGTAAGGTTTCCTCTCGGGTATCATTTCTTTTCAAAAACAACACAAATGCCACTATTATTTGGGTTGAAAGCGAGGCAAGATCTGCTCTGACATATTTTCCGAAAAGGTCTATCAAGGTCTGCAGAGAAATTTTGTGAAGTATACTGTCCATTAATCGCTGTCACTAGTTATCACTCAGAAATTGCTATTTTGACCTTCCTAGAGCAAAAATGTTTTTGGTTTTGTTTTGCACCCCAACATTTTTCAACTTTGCTGAAAGCGCTGACCTTCAGGCCTCATGGCTTCTTGTTTATATTTTCATTTATGAATTTATTATTCACGATTGCCAAAATAGGTTGAATTACTTTAGATAGATCAAATGAACGAGCCAAATTTAACTTGCAGCTTGCCTGGTTCAATCTGCTGCTGAAATCTGTATGTTTGACAAATTAATAATACCAAATTTTGAATCTTTAGCTTATATTTCACAGACATTACTCCTCTGCACCATAAACACTTAAAATAATCAAAGGTTTGTTTACACTTCACAAAATTAAATAATACGAGGCCTGTTTACACCAACATAATATTAAACACGGCTGTTGTCTTTTCACCAGTGGCTTTGTTGACAGCTGAAACTGATAACCGATCAGTGCTTCCCGATTTCAATCCATCCGATTTCAATGGTGATTTGTATGTCAAACTAGGGAAGCCCCTTCGTCTGATAGTCTTTGTGGAGGAAGAACCAAACCCACCTCGTTGAGCAGTTCCACTGAATGTAAACAGGGATTTAGATCCAAAATTCAAAAACTGCATGAGGAGAATACGGTTGGTACCAAGTTTTACTGTGAATGCATTTCCAATGTACACTGGACGCAAAAATATGTGAGTTGCTTTGGAAACCCTCCGGGATATCCTCTCAAAAGGAATGCCAGATTTCGTTTTTCCTAAATTGTACATAAAAAAATATTTACTTAAGGATTGCTCAATATGAGTACAAAATATGAATATGTTAGCTGCCTGTCGCCAAGTAATCAGTGATCAAAAAGCCCACCTGTGAGTTTCACCTGGAACGATGTTTCAGGAGGAATAATGTCTGCACTATACACCAGGTCAGAATCCATTTTTGCTAACTTAACAGCCGATTTCAGCACTTTTCCACTGTTACTATGAAGAGATACGCGAAGGGTATCCACATCAATTCGGTTTACATCACCGAGACGCACAATAAGCAGATTTTTTTTACCTGAAAAATAATTTAAACGAGGACGTTTTTTTAATAGTTAACTTTAAAAGTGGGGAGTTGGAACTTATCAGAGAAAAAATAACCTTTGATCGGATGGTTCAAGGATATTGGTGGGCTGTTTCTTTTTGGATTTTCTTGGTACATAAAGTTATACGCAAACTCGATAGCATCTTTGGACACGGCATTAACACTGTATTTGTGTTGTCCAACTGAACGAGGAACAATCAAATGCCATTTACCAGCTCTCGGATTATCAACTTCAAAAATGCGAGTTAAAGACAAACTATTGCTGGCGCGTATGGTATTATTCAATGGATCAATCAATATCACATCAAATGCACCATTCAACTTGCTTAAAGAGACAGGAATGCTTAAGGATTCGAGTCCATCGTCAACCGTGAATGAATAGCTGTCAGAACGTTCTTGTGACCTTTTTCTTCTTCTTCCACGTCCTGATCCTCCAGATGCCAGTGTCGTGTCTCTCTTTAGACTCTCGAACACAAATTTTTTTACTTCAACAATTTCATTTTTTCCTTTCAACGGCAAAACTTGTCCTGTTCAAATTCAACAAAACCCTCTTAATCACTTAGAATGTGCACTTGATATTCAAGCATATAATTCTTACGATAAAAATAACATATATAAGTAAAATCAATCACACCCAAACGTTTACCTGAAGTATGTTCAGCGATTTTACGGTAGCTTTGGATTCCTTTTTTATTACCACATCCTTTCAAGTTGGTGAAAAATGTGATTGTAACTTTGTTCGCTTCTGCTGCTGCTTTTAAGACATCCATATTTTCTGTCGTATCATCTTTGGCTGATGCATCAGTAAACACAAACATTGGACTTCCGAACTTCGGACCTTCCTCGATAGCATCCAACATTCCCTTAAAGGCCAATTCTTCACAATCGCCTCCCCCCGATGCTGTCAACTTCTCAATATCTGTGATAAAATCTGCTCTACGTTCTTCACCTTTGTATGTGACAGGACCAGTCACTAAAAACAAAAAGGATATTTCCAGGATATTGCTTCTTGTTAAAAGTTCAAATTTGATTTTGAATGACAGAAGATCAACCCCATCAAGGTTTTCTATCAAAATGACAACAGAAGCAATCTCACTTGGATCATTAAAAGGTGAGAGAATGTAATCTACTTTAAAACCACTTATAGAATTGATAATAAGTTTTGCAATCTCTTTTGAAGCGCTGATTTCATCAGTCATTGAGCCACTCGTATCAATGGTGAAAATCAATGTGCTGTCTTTTTCGGTTGAAATCACTTGTTTCCAGACTTTAGCTTTACTTTTAAGCGTATCAAGAAAATTTGATGCTGCTTTATCGATTTCGGAAATAGGTAAGCCGTCTTTAATTTCTTTCTGAAAGAAATAAAGTTAAATGAAACTGATGTTATTGATGCATAGTAAGGCGTAATGGCCGCTCAAAATGACGAAAAGATAATACAAATCTTTTCACTGAATAATCATTAAATGTCATGCTAACTGTTAAAAAGGAGTAAGTAAAAAAGGCTTTGCGCTTTACTTTCTGTTATTTTTTTTCAATGTTGTTTTAAAAATGACCATAGTTTAAGTAGCTGAAGAATTGTTTTTAAAATTGACAAATTTTGCTGATCACATTTATTTTCTCTCATGTTTTGGATTCAACAACACGCTTGAAATGAAAGTACTGTTCAATGTTTGTAGCTCCATCATGATATCTAGCACGGTTTTGTTGATATTTTTGTCAAAATCTGTTGAGTGATATGATAGTTTCATTAATTAACAATCTTGTCGAATTTCACCACACCTTCATTAATCTGAATAAAGCTCTGCCAAGAGTTCTGCGAGCAAAATTAATTTCACCACCCTTAGCTGCAACAACAAGAATGTCTTCGACCTCGGTTAATCTTTTTTCAGCAGTTTTTTCATTTGCTCTCGGATCCACTGAAATGATTGCCTCAGCAACTGCTTCCTGGATGTCGAAAATGGACTGGTAAAATTTTCCTATTAAATTAAAAGATGCAAAATCACTATGAGACTGCGAAGAATGATGTGAGGTCAACACCAAACTCCAAAAGACTGCAACGAGAATCACCCACCATATGTTCATGTTTCATTCAGATTCAAAAATTAATGTAAATACGTTTTTTGTAATGAGATATTATGATACTGCAGTAACGCACCTGACGGTTTCTTGCCTGGATAATTAGCGTCGTAGAACTTTTTCAAAGTTAATACAACTAATTCATATGCTTTGGCAACACCTACTGGACCTATGTGATAGAAAATTGATTTTTTTTTGAAGAAATATATATCAATGAAGTAAACAAACTAAAGTAAGTAAAAACTGAATTTCAGAAATGTACCTCTGGTTAGAGGATAAAGTAAATATGATCACTAGAATGAGATTCGAGTGAAAGAAAAAAATTTTGTTGATTTTGTTATCACGGTTTAAAGAGAAGGTGAAGTACTATAAGAATTCATGTTTGTTTGTTGTACAATAGATGTAACAAGATTTGTAATGACAATGGATCACGTTGGTTGATTTCATTTTTTCTGGAAATGAAAAGCTCTATATATCAAGGCCAAATTCAAAAGAAATCGCAAAATCTGTTCACGGTAGTAAATAAAAATTTAAAGTACCAATTCTAACGCTCACCATGAGAACTTAATATTCATTTCATCAATTACAATTAGATTGGTAGATTATACTTCTTGTAGTATGTAATAGAGATAGGCGCATGAGAGCAGACTCCAATTTAAAACTTTCATATGTTGGATAGGATCAAGGAAATAATAATCAGATGTGAATAAATAACTTTGTGGAAAAAGAAACATTTTGAAACATTGGTTTACCTGGGCAGAAATCATTCACGCAATTCGTAGTTTGGACTTCACGACCGCAATCTCTGACGTTTGGAGGGTTGCATAATCTCTTTCGTGACCTCGTACCACCATTACATGTTTTTGAACAAGATCCCCAATGCCCCCATTCACCAAATGCACTGCCACCTAAGATGGACAATACTTTGGAAAATATATCAAATATAGGAATTTCAGGAACTAACTTGACAATGATCGATTCAGCAGCATTTCAAAGTTGCTTTTTTAGAACAAGAATCTAATTTAGCTATCACAAGGCAAAATCTTGCTGTGTATCAACATTTAAACATTTATCACATCCATTCTACACTGAAAATATCAGATAAGCAACCTTACCAAGCGTCTGGCTGATTAACAGAAAACACAATGTCGCTGGTATCATCAAATACATTTTGTCACCTAAACGCTGCTCAAGAAGTGCTCATTAATGTTCTGGAATGAAATATATTTATATTCAAGACGTATTTGTTGATTGTTGACAGCAGGCAATCAACAACGTCAATGAGATTGACGTAAGGCCTGCATTTATTTTTTTTCACAATAACAACAACTAATCGAAAACCTTGAGTCTTATTTGCGAATTCACTTATAGCCTAAGTTGTGTTTGTAACTAGATATTATTTTCTTTCGATCTCACCAAAACACTTTAAGCTTTGAGCTCTATCGAACATGACGCAGAGTTTTTATTGACAGTGCTTACATTTCTTTGCTTTACTCAAAGTATTTTGTTGAGTATGTCGTCACATTTACTGGAGCACCAATCAAGAATCAAGAATCTGATTGTGTTTACATGTTGAGTAGAAATTTTGTGTCTTGTTGGAAATACTCTTTTGTAATTCCTTAAACCATTTTTAATTTACTTACGTAGTAAGATTCCTCTAGTCAAAATTGCTTCGCCCCCACCCAAAAAAATCCTAATTGGCCTTTACACTGGTACGAATTCCAATTTCCAATTTCCAAACCCTTCATTTTTTCTAATTAACCAAACATTTCTTATGAAAATGTTTGATTGAATGTTTTGAACAGTAAAAGGAAAATCCTTGTGTGTGTCTATTTTTATATATTTCCCCGTAGGGCGAAATATATGTTAAAACCGGCAGTTTCCTTCTTCATCTTCTCCGTTCACTTTTATAGCCGCGGTTCAGTATTGCATTTCCACCTAGCCGCCAAAGTAGATAAGAATAGAGGCTAGTCTACAGTGAAGTAGTGCGCCATTTTTTTTCAATCAGTGTAGATTGTCAGTAGAAGACTTTGCTTTTCCTGCCAGCTTTTAAAATGATTCAAAAGATACAAGGTTGTTAAATGATGGAAATAATCGTTTTAGTTCAGTGTTGTTATGAAAGGTTTTGCAAAAACTTTTTAATGAACGTGTAAAATACAGAAAAAAAATTGTTTTGTTTTTGTTGATAACAATAATGATGCTATCTATGCTATGGATGATTGGTTGGTAGTTTAATGTTTGGAACAGCAAAACAATGAAGCTGTGATTTCAGTGCAAAGACGAAAATTCATTATCAATACAGGCTGAAGATTTATTTTTATTTTACATCCTGATTTGACAGGATATAAATGTATATATACAGAATATAGCCAAACTGAACTGACACAGCACACACATGATGTACAGCCACCACAAGGGAAACCTTTTATACGTGGAGAACAAGTAGTTCAACCAATTATGTTAATTCAAAGAGTACATTACAAAAACAGCAAGTAAAAACGTGATGTCGTACATGCAATAAGATGTTCCAGAAAACAAATTACGTACAGTATTTTTATACACAGGATTGAGACAGATAATAACTTGAAAGAACCTGGTTGAATGTGCTTCCCTGGCCTGGATAGGCTGGATACTATGGATTAATTCCATGATCACGCATACTGTTTTGATACTGTATTATGATATTTTATTTTGTAAAAAGTATATATATATAATATTTATACTGTCAACTTTCCTTACACAAACAACAAACATAAATTAAAACACAATCCAACATAAGAATCTGTAAATTAAATCAAACCAGAACTCAAATTTCTTTTTTTGGCTTCGTAGTGATTTGGTTATGGATGTGTATTTTCACTACCAAAATTTGTTTGTTTTTTTCATTTGAGATTTACGAAAGTCATTTTTATCACATAGTAAATAATGAGTGTCCACATACTTTTGTGACTGAGATGTTTATTCTGAATACTTGAATTTAATTTTATAAATTGTCACTTTTAAGACCATCTCTTTTTGGAAAATAACTCTTGTCCTAATTTGAAATGCTACACAGTACAAATTTGGATTGTTTTTGATAGTTATTTGCTGTCTACCCCAAAGAATTTTTAATACTTAGACTGTAGTATTAAAATTAGGTTTGACAATTTTCTTTTCTTCTTTTGTAAACTTGTAAACAAATTTCATTGTATGGTGTTGTAAAATAGTTTAATACGAGTTACGAAAGCTGTGTTCTGTGGAATTACATTGTTTGCCATGATATTACTGTGTAAAAGGATGTCAAGCTTCTGCAGCAATGAAGATCATACGTTTATTATGATGAATTTACCTTATACTTATTGATGCAGTTGTTGATATTCAGTTGTTTAAGGGGAAATATTAGCTGCATTTAGGTCTTCCAATTTTTAGCTTTGTCCATAATAACTTCTCATAACTCATAACTTTTTTTAACTCCTCAGCAAAAATTATAAGAGAAACCATGTCACATGACCATGAATATCTTCATTTCATAATAAGTTCGAAATAACTTCCTTTGTGGTATTAAATTGAATTCTACCCTGATTAGTCTGGACAGCATTTTTATTTGCGTTGATGGTAGTTATACCATTTTTCTTATGGTCTTCTATGTACACACAATAATTGATAAAAGTTTTGCAACTTTGGGGAAATATATAATCGCATTTTTGCGAATCTTGTTGGCTTTTCGTTCGAAAGTTGTTTGTTCACGTGAAGTCAATCGCATGGACGTAAAATAAAATCATGACATCAGTGGAAGACTGATGCTTAATCATTACAAATATTTTTACCACAAATTTAAAATGTCTAAGTACCTATGTTACGAAAGTTATCCCTCATTCTCAGCACATTCCCTCTTTCTCTAATGCCTATTCAGTCAACCCCAGACACAGGGACGGATCCAGGGTTAGGCAACTTAGGCAAATGTCTAACCCAAAATCAGTTAAATAATCTTTTTCATAAAATTGTATGAAAAAGGTATTGTATTACAATAATCAGAAAATATTCGAAAATATCAAGAGATTTCCGCATCCGATCCTTTCTTTCCCAAATAGGATTATTATTCTCCAGGAGAGGCGCGGTGCGCGCCATGGTGTTAAAAATTAATGTATTTTACAGCTTGAGTTGTAGGTAGTGATCTCTGCCAGGAAAATGAGTTCTCATGGTCACATTGACAACACAGACTAGTGCCTAACGCTCACCTTAGACGAAGAAAATTTGCCTAAGGAGCCCCAGGTTTACACACTTTAATGAATGAACTGGAAGAAAATTTGCCTAAGGAGCCATGGGTTTACACACTTTAAATGAATGAACCAGAAGAAAATTTGCCTAAGGTACAACCATGGGTTTACACACTTTATTGAATGAATGGTGCACCAAGTCTGCACAAAACGACCGTGGGATCTTCGAATTAGACCCAGTTCAACATGGATTCGCTAGAAAACATTGTTGCAGCTTTTGATGGCAATAATGAAGTATTGATTAGGAAATTTTGAATTCACTTAATACATCTGTTGAAAACTGACTTCAAAATCTAGGAAAAGCAGTTTTTTTCGAGTTATGCCTCTTCATTTGCTTTTGCGAAATGAAAACATTGTGGCTGCTTTAAAGCAAGTGTTTTATTTTTATGTAACATAAATGATTAGCATGGATTATTAGCACCATAATTCGTTGACCATAAGTATGACGACAGTTATTCATTAGCTCAGCTATGTATATATAAGTTTGTTTGTGTCAACTGAACCGAAGCCTATTTTTTATTGATTAATTAATTAATGTCTATAAATATTTTTGGTATCTGTTTCTGTTAACCAAAATTGCATCTGTAAATGTTATGAAATTACATTTGAATGACTGAGTTTATAATACACAAAGTCATTGTTATTTTTCTGAGTTGTTTTGCGTAGGCATAATTTTCAGCATAATTTTTCTTGGTTCGAGATGACTATCTGGTTTTGAATTTAAGAACTTTAAAAGGATCCTGTGTCCAAAATGATATGAACCAATACGAGCTCAAAAGCCTCTTGTTAGTATAACTTACTTCTAGTTTCTGAGATATGTATTTGATTATTGAAATCTTACATTCACTTCATGCAATGCATATTTTATGATCTGTATAATAAGATAGTATATTGGTTAAACTTCTCATCGCAAGTTATCATTAATACAATATCTTTTTAATTTACTAAACGAGAGACAAAGTGCTTTCACTCTGAGTGAGTGATAAGAAAATGAAGTTATAATATATTGAGAGTTTATACACATAAACAAAGAATAAAAATCTTATTACATCATAATCATATATGATTTTTAAATCAAAATATCTGCCCAAGGAAACAGAATTTCCAAAAACTATAAGACTTCTGAAACAACTTTGTGCATTCTATCATCCCTCGGAATGTCATTTTGGATGCAGGAATACTTTAACATCTTTGGATATATTCTTTCATTTTACAAAAACCACCTATATACAATACGTTATGTCTTCTTTTGAAAAAGGTAATTACATAATGTTTTAGTTTGACTTCTTGTTTCCTATACTACATTAACTTCTGTAAAAACATGCTGTAGCTCTTATGAAAGATTAAGCAGTACATAATATATCTGTTGCTGTGTAGTTTTATTAGGTTCTT
Source organism: Turritopsis dohrnii (assembly GCA_027922465.2). NCBI lineage: Eukaryota > Metazoa > Cnidaria > Hydrozoa > Anthoathecata > Oceaniidae > Turritopsis > Turritopsis dohrnii. The sequence goes on from BQMF02000026.1 coordinate 874,593, forward strand.
GGACCTATCTCAGGGATTTCTGGAAACACTATCTTTTTTTTATTGTGGTTGACATTAATTATTTAACCATTGATCAATTTTAGGGTAGGGAATACTATTGAATTTGATGAACGCCTAGTGCAGAAATCTGTTTTTATTTTGCTGCCGGATAATGATCAAGGAGCTTGTCTCTAACTTTGATTTTGGTCATTTTACTCTATTTCTTAACATAATTCCTTTTCTTTTCTTTCCATCGGACCATCTTGACCAGTACATCTATATATTAATAGCCGATTCTCTGTTTGTTTGTTTGTTTGTTTGTTTGTGCGTTTGTTTGTAAGTCACGCAAAATGGTAGATTGAGTTGTGAGAGTGATTATTTTATTTTATTTTGTGCGACGTCAGTGTGAAACCATTGTATTGAGACCCTAATCGAATGCGACGTTTAGGGAAAATTATCTCGGTAACCAATAGGGATAACTGACGTTTTTTGGGGTCCGCGATGCAGGCGAAAGAGTGACGAAAAATTTGGGTCTAATTTTTTGGGGGGACGGGTCTATGACGTCATCAAAATTTTGATCGACGATATCTCCGAAACGGTTGATCGTAGGAAAACGATCCCATACATTTTTTTGATCAGTTTTTCGAGCTCTACAACATGGGCACACTTATCATTGCAAATTCCTTAATTTTATTTTTGGTGAACTCAAATTTAGGCCAAATTTTTTGGGGGACGGGTCCATGACGTCATCAAAATGTTTGAACGAAGATATCTCTCTAACGGTTGATCATAGGAAAAAGACCCCATACATTTTTTTAATCAGTTTTTTGAGCTCTACGACATGGGCACACTTATTATTGCCAAATCCTTAATTTTATTTTTCGTGAACCCAACGCAGGCTGAAGGTGGACATGGGCGGCGAGCGACGCCGCCTTGGCGGCTAGTCTATATATTAATAGCCGATTCTCTGTTTGTTTGTAAGTCACGCAAAATGGTAGATTGAGTTGTGAGCGAAATTATTTCTTTTTTTGTGTGCGACGTGAGTTCGAAGCAAATACATTGCAACCCCAATCGAACGTGACTTTCTTGGGCTGATGAACTAATAGGAATAACGTTTTGTTTTTATTATTTTGTTAGTTTTATATTCCACGTTGACTTGGCTTTGAAAACAGTACATCAACTAAATACAAAGAAACTAACAGATTAAACATTTTGGACAAAAAGCAGCAGTGGCAGAACGTGGCAGCATGTTCGGTTTGCCACTAACTCTTGCCTGACTGTCTGAGACGGGTGAACATTTTTTTGAGCAATCAAAATGTTTAAAAACCGATAGGTAAAAAAAAAGTATCATAAAACAAAATGTTTTTTTTCTTTTATTAAATTAATTTCTTCTTTTAATTGTTAAGCGTTCTGATCGAACGTTTTTTTATTCTATTTATTCATTTAGCACGTGCCTTTTTTCTCTCCTCCCGTGTGAACTTTTTAAGAAGAGAAACCATTTTCTCCCTGTTTGATAACACCCATGTTAGAGCGCATAACGTTTTTAAAACAAAAGCTAATAAAAAGTTGAAGTTTTCTCTCTCTACGTTTTGAGTGTATTGTTACACTGATAAAAGATTGCTTTTACCAGATGTTGTGACTTCGAATCTGCTTCTGGTTGAGCACAAGTTGTACAAGCCGTTTATAAGGAAATTTGACGTTTATTGATACAGTGATACAGAGCAGGTGGACCTGGGCGGCGAGCGACGCCGCCTTGGCGGCTAGTCTATATATTAATAGCCGATTCTCTGTTTGTTTGTTTGTTTGTTTGTAAGTCACGCAAAATGGTAGATTGAGTTGTGAGCGAAATTATTTCTTTTTTTGTGTGCGACGTGAGTTCGAAGCAAATACATTGCAAACCCGATCGAACGTGACTTTTTTGGCTGATGAACTAATAGGAATAAGGTTTGTTTTTATTACTTTTGTGTTAGTTTTATATTCCACGTTGACTTGGCTTTGAAAATAATACATCAACTAAATACAAAGAAACTAACTGATTAAACATTTTGCACAAAAAGCAGCCGTGGCAGAACGTGGCAACATCATATGTTCGGTTTGCCACTGACTCTTGCCTGACTGTTTGAGACGGGTGAACTTTTTTTTTTGAGCAATCAAAATGTTTAAAAACCGATAGGTAAAAAAAGAGTATCATATCAAAAGAAAATGTTTTTTTTTTTTGCTTTTCTTTTAATAATTTAATTTGTTCTTTTAATTGTTAAGCGTTCTAATCGAACGTTTTTTTATTCTATTTATTCATTTAGCACGTGCCTTTTTTCTCTCCTCCGTGTGAACTTTTTAAGAAGAGAAACCATTTTCCCCCTGTTTGATAGCACCCATGTTAGAGCGCGTAACGTTTTTAAAACAAAAGCTAATAAAAAGTTTTTTTCTCTCTACTTTTTGAGTGCAAATAAATAACACATGAAATTTGGGGTTTTTTGGAACCATTGTTTAAACTGATATTTGATATTTGATTTCGAATCTGTCGCTAGGATAACTGACGTTTTTTCGGGTCCGCGATACAGGCGATGGGGTGACAAAAAATTTGGGTCTAACTTTTTTGGGAGGGGTCTGTGACGTCATCAAAATCTTTGAAGAATGATATCTCTGTAACGGTTGATCGTAGCGGAACGATCCCATACATTTTTTTAATCAGTTTTTCGAGCTCTACAACATGGTAACACTTTCGGTTGCCAATTCCTTAATTTTATTTTTCGTGAAGTCAACGCATGCTGAACATGGGCGGCGAGCGACGCCGCCTTGGCGGCTAGTAGATAAAAATATCATGTATTTATTGGAAAGAAGGAAAATTTGCCAATAATTGTCTTGAACGTTATTCCCTATTGTTAGAGAGATTGTCGAAAACAAGAAGTAGAAATAGGAACCTAGAACTTGTGTAATTTAACAGTAAAAATGTAACATATTGGACATTTGTAAGTAAGCGACATTTTTTATTCCATATGTTACAGCTTTTAACAAATCTTATTTTCAGTTTCAACATTATCTCCTCAATACACCAAACTCTTCATAAATCGTGCTGGTGATCAAAGTAACTTTTTTTTGAAACCACTGGCAAGCTGAAGAAAGGCCTCAGGGCAAATACACCTCAGTTTTGATCGAATAATGCTACTTGCTCCCATCATAGATGCAAACTGGTCGTTTAATATATGCAATATTTTCTTATTTTCATATGATTCATTTTTCGTACTTCCTCACCTGCTCATTAATGAATTTATGAATTTATTTATTTATTATTCACGATTACCAAATAGGTTTAATTACTTTGGAAACATCATATGAATGAGTCAAATTAAAGTTCCAGGTGGCCTTGAAAAGTACAGAAGAGGTTTGCTTGATAAATTAATAATACCAAATTGTCAATCTTTAGTTTTTATTTCACAGACATTAATGCAAAAATCCTCTACACCACACACACTTAAAAAAAATCAAAGGTTTGTTTACACTTCACAACATTACATAATGAAAGCCCCTGTTTACACCAACATAACATTAAACACGGCTGTTGTCTTTTCACCAGTGGCTTTGTTGACAGCCGAAACCGATAACCGATCAGTGCTTCCCGATTTCAACCCAGACGGTGCGTTGTATGTCAATCCAGCGTACCCACTTCGTCTGATAGTCTTTGTAGTAGAAGAACCAAACCCACCTCGTTGAGCAACTCCACTGAAGGTAAAGGAAGCTTCAGACCCAAAGTTCAGAACTTGCATTTGGACATTGGTACCACGAGCTCCAAGTTTAATTGTGAATTCATTTCCAGCGTACAGTGGCCGCAAGAATACGTCAGTTGCTTGCGATACACCGCGAGAAATTCTTTCGAAACTCACACCGGATTTGGTTTTCCCTAAATGCAGATATTGCAAATCAGATCGTTAAAGATTTCAACGTAGATTTTTAAAAGAGTCTTCGCCAGTAAGACATCTTAAAGGGAAGGTTGTCAAGTCAAATCAGTTTTATTCGAATTACAATCGCTGACAATTTCCTTTTGTTGAAACCCACCTGCGAGCTTCACTTGGAACGACACATCAGGAGGAGTGATATCTGCAGTAAACACTTCATCAGAATCCATGTTTGCCAATTTGATATCAGATTTCAAAGCTGCTCCACTACTGTCATGGAGGGATACACGAAGTGTGTCCACATCAATTCTGTGGAGACCACCAAGACGTACAATCAGCATGTTATTTTCACCTGGAAGATGAAAAAGGTGACTTTGCTCATAATGTAGATACAGATAAAAAAGAAGAAAGAAAATACCGTAACACAAGAATGTAAACCTTTGATCGGATGGTACAAGGATATTGGTGGACTGTTTCTTCTTGGGTTTTCTTGGTACATGAAGTTATGCGCAAACTCGATGGCATCTTTGGACACGCCATCAACACTGTACTTGTGTTTTCCAACTGAACTAGGAAAGTTCAAACGCCAACTGCCGGCTTGCGGTGCATCAACTTCAAAAATTCTTATCATGGACATAGTGTTCTTGGCGGCGACATTATCGTTGGACGGATCCACCAACGTCACACTCGATGCGGTGTTTGGATTGCTGGTTGCAATCGAAACAATAAGCTTCTTGATTCCATCATCAACGTTGAAGGAATACTGTCCATCAGCCAGAGATCGCTTCGTTTTTCCCTTCAAAGAACCTCCTGATGCAATCATTGTGTCCCTACTCAAACTGCTGGCCACATAATCCTTGAATTTCAGAAGTTCAGCCTCATTTTTCAATGGAAACACTTGACCTATGAAATTTCGTAAGCGATTATTCATTCTAAATAACTACAACACTTCCCTGGTTTAAGTAAAAAATACTTCAAATAAGAGCGACTCTCCTTCTGCCTTCATCTTCTTTTTTCTTACCTGAAGTATATTCAGCGATTTCATGGTAGCTCTTGATTCCTCCTTTGGCACCACCACAACCTTTCAAGTTTGTGAAAAATGTGATTGTGGCAGAATTCATATCCGCTGCCGATTTCAAGGCAGCCATATTTGCTGCATTGTCATCTTTGGCCGTGGCATCCGTAAACACAAACATCGGACTGCCGTATTTTGGACCTTTATCCAAAGCATTCAACATTCCTTTAAAGGCTAACTCTGGACAGTCACCTCCACCTGCAGCTCTTAATTTATTGATATCTGAGATGAAACCGGCTCTGTCTTTTTCACTTTTGTATGTAACTGGACCAGTTCCTGAAAATCAATGCATGAAAATCATAATACCGAAAGAAATACGTTTTCTAACAAGTTGAATGTAAGGTTAAGATGTTCAACACTGACTTGGATCATTGAAAGGGGAAAGGATATAATCAACTTTAAAGTCGCGTGTTGCATCAATAATTGATCGTGCAATAGCTTTTGAAGCTCTAATCTCATCGGCCATTGATCCAGTGGTATCCATGGTGAACATAAGAGTACTGTCTCCTTGACTAGAAATGACTTGATTCCAGTTCTGTTCACCCACTGTTTCTTTAAGTTTGTCAAGATATCCAGAAGCTGCTTTATCGATGTCGTCGATTGGTAGACCGTCTTTAATCTTTTTCTGTGAGAAAAAAGCAAAAACATGAATAAGCAGTGTGAAAGATCTGTGATAAGTACAACCAACCATAACATGAATTGAAAAATGCTGGAATCATTGAGATATTCTTTACCTCTCTTAGCATTTAGTTTGCATACCTTCATAAAGACGTATAATCCTTTTCCAAGGGTGGTACGAGCGAAGTCGATGCTACCTCCTTCAGTTGCGACTTTAAGGAACTCTTCCAACTCTTTCAATCTTTCTTCCACAGTTTTTCCTTTTGCGCTTGGATCCACTGATATGAATTCCTCAGCAACTGCTTTCTGAATGTCGAAGATGGCCTTGTAAAATTTCCCTAAAGCAGCAACCAATAAGAAATTTTGACTGGAGAAGAGATAAGACCACTATGAGGTGTGTTGTAGCAAAATTAATTCAAAACTCTATTTACAACGTGCGAGTCTTCACATCCCTTCAAAGAATTTGGTTTTGAAATTTCCTTACACCCAACTGATTTATTTTTCACAAAAAATACCTGAAGGTTTTTTATCAGGATATTCTGCTTCATGAAAATTTTTTAAGAATTTTTCAACCAACTCTTCAGCTTTCGCAACTCCCTTTGGTCCTAGAATTTGACGAAAAACATATTATTCAAGTAATGAAACATTTTCATGGATTAAGTTCCCAAACAGCTGCATGTCGCAGGCCTACAGGCATGGACATGAAATCTACTTTCAAGACGTTCTCTTAAACTCGACATACCTGGGCAGAAGTCGTTTGCACAGCCTTTACTCTGGACTCTCTCTCCTTCACAATCTTTTCCTCCACCTGCGGGCGTCGGATTGTTGCACAGTCTCTTTCGCGATGCTGTACCACCACCACAGGTTTTGGAGCATGATTCCCACCTGCTCCATTCACCGAAACCTCCATCGACTAAAATTCAATCCATTATGTTATAAGACAGGAGGGTTTTAGGGAAACTCAACTTTATTGATTTTTAAAGATAATGAACTATTTTATGTGGAGCTGATGTCAGCAGAAATAGAACAACTGAGAAATGATCTGGGAACGAGCAGCTGTTTATTATTAACAAAACGCTCAAACAAAGTAAAAAATGATCTGAAAACTGCTGACATACTTTTTTCTCGACCTTCTGATAGTTCGTTATCTTTAAAGGAATGATATCAACTAAGTTATTAAACTTGCGGATCTACCTGAGCAAACTCCAGTTCCACAAACCTTTGTTTCCTCTGATGGACCTTCACAATCCTTGCCAGCACCAGCAGGAGCAGGAGAGTCGCATTTTCTTGTCTTCTTTTGAACTCCTCCTCCACAAGATGCAGAACATGCACCATAGACCGACCAATCGCCGTATTTTCCATCGACTAAGTAGAAAAGAACGTCCACGATGAAGAGAGTGTGATGCGCAAATCAAGTTTCGACTACAGTTATAACAAATTCATAATTCGCTCGACTTTTGATATGACAACCTACTTATAAGTATGTTCAGAAGAAAGTGTTGAACCTGCTTTCGGAAAACACGGTCAAGTAGTAACGAAATAAATTATTCGGTATAACACCTGGACACACGGTATCCACTTTGCATTCTTTCGTTTCAACTGCAGGCCCGAGAACGTCACACTTGTTGCCATTAGCGATAGGCGTCGGGTTGTCGCATTTTCTTGTCCTTTGGTGGGTTCCAGACCCACAAGTGGCAGAGCAAGTTCCGTAGGAACTCCATTTACTGTAACCACCATCACGGCCTGGTAGAAACAGGTATGATTGTCATAAACCAAAGTAAAGTTGCCTGTACGAAAGAAGAGCTGAAACTTACCAATTTCGTAAGTCATGTCCATCCATTCCCTTCCAACGCATTCGCCAGGTGCATCTAACGTACACGCTTTAAAGTTTGTGCTTCGGCAATCTCCAATCCCTCTATCGTATTTAACGCCGACCTTTTTTATGCCGACACAAATACCGAAGTATCGTATAGCAAAGTACTTATAACCTTTGCTTTTGGCAGCTTTGTCGCATTTGCACGCTAACCTAAATTGAGTAAAAACACAATGAAACAGATAGGGCGGGACGTTATAAAGACTGCAAGAGGTTCTGCAAAATTGCGAGAATGAGAAGGGGACAAAATAAAAGCCTACTTTCGAATGAAATCAGGAAAGTTTTTCCAATTGATTTTACTTCTATCATTAAAAAGGGTTTCAGCATTTTCATCTTCTTGATAGCAAGCGATCTTTTTGTACTTTCTTTCACATATGTCTTGCGCTGAAAGTGAATTTACAAAAATTGAAGAAGCGAATCTTCAAATGAAATTAAAATGCAATGTCTCCATTCATATCCTTCCAGAGAATAAAAAATCCCCAATGAAAGTAGGACGTTTTTAAAGTAAAAATTGTTTTGTAAATACAGTACAACCCCGTTAAGTCGGACCCTCACAAGGGTCCGAAAAAATCGGTCTGACTTAACAGGAGTCTGACTTATCGGAACTTCATCTTAAGTCAGACTCTGCCTATTTAGTCTGAAGATGGACAAGGTTTTAGTCTTATTTAAAGTCCGACTAAAACAAAAGTCCGGCTTAAACGGCGTCCGACTTGACGGGGTTGTATTGTACTTACAAGAGATTTACAGAGGTGTCATCATCCATTTTCCAGGACCATTGATTTAGTAAATGTATGATTTGAAATCCGACCCAATCTACTCTGTCCATCACATCCTTAGTGGACTTTCATAACACGAATATCTCGGTTGACGACGCAAACGCTTTTACAGTGGGTTTGTTTCATAGTTTGTTATATATACGGATATGCACGATTCGAAATTCTCAAAGCATAAGTGAATACATAAACGAAAAATCTTACCGAATACGTGGCCAACCAACAGTATAGTGAATGCACCCAAGAGATACATGTTGACTGATGTTCACCGAATGGTGAGATGATTTGATGCGCCACTATTTATACACCTCAGATCTTTCATTAACTCGATTTTTATTTACTTGCGTATTTGTTCGCATGTTTGTGAAAACTAGATATTTTATTGGGTTCCAACACAAAACTATTCGATTGAATACAACCAATATTTGTTTGCCACGAAAACGTTGTGGTGACGTCGCAAGGGGCGAGGACACACCTGCCAGGAGTGTTATCACGAACCCGATTCGGTGCATGATTAGATCGGGTGGAGTTTCTTTATCATTTGAACTCTGCTGAAGCAGAACGTTTAAGTGAATACAACAAAGAGGAAATTAAGACAAAAACGTTGTATAAAAAAACGAAGTGAGTTCAATATTTTGGTATTTTTCATTTTAACAACATGTCACAAGAAATCTGTAATTATTAAGGCGTTGAACATTTTGTTCAAGCTCATTTATCTCTAAAATCTCACTTGTAGGTTTGTTTTCACACGAAACTGGTGCGTTCCTCACTAATTGTGCCATGGATCCATTTCATGGCACGATTATAATCTATAACATTGAAAGTACTAATATGGAAATCTTCCCAAACAACATTACGTAAGATGACGTACCCAACTCAATTTTTCAGCTGTTGAAATCCTCAAGATCCTTTTAATAAGAAAGGCATACACGAGTAGCACCTGGTCATAAACGTTTTATAGAAGTGATTACGTAAACAAACCGCAGCTGATCAAACTGTGCAACTTTTTCCGTTCGAAATTTAAACTGAAAGCAAATTTGCTACAATTCGAGTGAAAATTTCAAAAGTCCGGATGCATGAATCGCCTTGACATCTGAAGAAAGAACTTCTTATTTGTACCTAGGCAAAGTTTGACAACAATAACAACAAATCATACATAACTCATTCATTGCGTGTCGCCGATTGAAATGTCATATTATTGTTTTCACTAACATATCTTTTATTGAATAAAAACTCTTAATGAAGGAGGGAATTGGATGGAAGGCGATGCCAAGAAACGCACAAACAACTTTCAAAAACGCGAAAACTCGATTTGTTCCGAGACTGTATTTGCCAATATATTGCAGGTTAACTTCCGTTTTTCTTCAAATATTAAATTTTTTATATTTATATTTATTTCCAACCAAATATTTATTTTTATTTAAAATATTTATTAAACATCAACAAATTCGAAAAATTCAATTAAATCTAAATTGTTTTCAAACCCATTCAATTATGGTACCTGTCACGTTGATTGAATCTAAAAAAAACTCTCGGATTGTTTTGCCACGTCTGCGGTACGTCGTACGTCGTAACGACACAATTTGAATGTTCAGTCAAGTTGTATATTATCCTACCACTCTGCAGAAGTAACGTCTGCCGGCTGTTTTACTGAGCGGAGGATGTCAGCAAAACAAACTACAGTACATGTCGATTATTCCCGGTTAGGGTTAAGTACTTTTTTTGATGATGGGGGGACAACCGACAAGTACCCGAACTACAAACAGATTTTTCATGAATTTCCGGTTTTTCATGATATCTTTTGCAAAATCATTACTCAGTGTTTGAACACTGTATGGTCTAGCCAAGATCTATGGTCTCCTTTATAAAGATATTATCGACTTTTAGTTCTTCCACTTGCGAATAGAAATAACGAATGAAGGAAACATACGTATGAACTACACACGAGAACAACATACATAGGAACGAGGCAAAACCTGATAACTCGCCATACCTTATCGGAGTTATAGTCTGTTCAAAAAAAATGTGCACTAATTTCAGTTATCATGTGGAAACCAGATTTAGCAAATTACATCAATTCCCTTGAGCCTGGTTTTTATATAAAAGCTGAAATTAGTGCACATTTTTTTTGAACAGACTATAATTTCGTCGGGGAAAAGTGACGAAATTTTTGCTTCGTGACGAAATTTCGAAAAAGTGAAATTTATAAGAAAGTATTAGTAAAATTTTGCAACATGACGAAATTTTCCCCAACAGAAAATTTTTCCCCGACGTAAATTTTCCCCGATAAGGTAACACGATGTACAGAAAATCAGGAAATCTGCATTCATAAGATTACTATGCTCTGTACAACTAGTTACTCTATTGCGTCTTTTGAAATTTTCCACTAAAAATCTTCATGACCAGCAGCAGAAGGTGAATGATGTCTAGGATGGGTGTCTAGTTGAGCGGTTCCTGTCATTACAGCTTTCGTAGCCCAAATGGGGGCTTTAAATGCTCTAGGACCTCCTTCGCAGGACCCTCATTGATAACAGTACCTTAAGGAACTGAAGAGGCTATCCTGGGTAAACATTCGTAAATAAAATAAACCATAGGGATAACCGTAGTGTATTCATGTATCAATAGTCTTCACTACAGTGCTCCGTATTAGTATATCCCAGTATTATGATATGATATCAGCATGTATCATTTTGAGTTCATTGATTGGTTCGCAAGATAATTATTTATAATTATTCTTTTGTTTAAAAAGGTTTCGATACGCGTATTGAATTGAAAAAGTTGAATTCATTTTAACTTTTCACGTATCATACCGAAACGTATCAAGATCAGTCATCCTAGTCAATCAGCTGTTAAATTTTCATACGATACGCGCACATAAGTGGAAATCACGCTTTAATCTTGTGAAACCTGTTGGATCAATGATGATGCTCATCATTTCAAACGAATCAAAAAAAAGAAAAACACAGCCGACTTTCAGTATTTGGGAGGCGCATGCGTGCTGATATCAACAGGAACTTCCTTCGCGTCACAGGTCTTTCCACAAAAACGTAATATACCATATATAATAATTAAACCGGAGAAAGTAATAACATCAAAAGATTTCATATATTCTCAATTTGCATTTACAATCTATAATTTTACAAAAAAAGCCGTAAGAAAAAGGCTCTGATCAAAACTTATTAAAATCGTGGATATCAAAATCTCCTTCGCAATCGATTTTCTCGATCATCCATGAAGACCACTATAACGTTTCAATCTTCACGCCTCGTTTAACCAGTCGATCAACATACCCTGTTCCTTTGAATGCTGAGCCTGGCGTCAACACACCACCACTGTAAGGGAACGGCAGAATTCTACGTGTCACAGTTATATGACAAACATGGTGGATGTCAACCGTCTTGTTTCTGATGTGAAGGGTAAGATACAATCCTTCTCATAAAAAGGAGATGGTTTTAACCAATGATATATAAGCGAAGCGCTAGATGTCTAAAGGCCGGTTTTCAGTTCATTCGCTGTGGTCGCGCGAATGAGCGATCTGACTTTTGATTGGCTGACGCATTCTCATTCGCCTGGTAGTTCAAATCATTTTAACTACTGAGCGAATGAAAAAGTTGTTCGCTCAGTCGCGCGACCGCAGCGAATGAACTGAAAACCGGCCTTAACTCCCGTAAAATCACGCTTAAAAAGTGAGGCATTGGTAGCCATTTTTAATAGTGGCAAAAAGTCCTTCGGTGTAGGGGAAATTACACACGAACTGAAGAAAAATTTGTTTTTTATTAGGTTTAGAATTGTTGCTAAATTTCCTAAATAAGAAATAAGGAAAAATACTTTCATTTTATTATTATAGGGATAGTTTATTGGTTACAAGTGTGCCAAAACTATCCCCCGCCAAAGTGGACAAAAGTATTACAAAAAATGCAAAACAAAAAGTTAATATATATATACATAAATAATTGTTATATATGAAAAAGTTTTGTATGGAGATTATATGTAAATTATATATATGTACTGTACTATATATATACTTACATATTTATATAAAGTCAAAACCTTTGCATATAGTTATAAAAAGTTTAGATATATAAAGCCTTTTAAAAATTTTCTAAATAAAGTGTTACTTTCCTAAAATAAAATCTTCGAGGAAAAATACATGGACTGCCTTACCCAACCCAGATCGTCGTTTCACTGCATTCATTAATAGTTTATTGCATCGCCTTTGGCGTTTTACTATGTTTGCTTCCTTCGAGTCAGGAAGCAGCACCACTTCTTTGGTTATGAACAAAGCATAGTCACTAGTCTTGTGACTATGGAACAAACTAATGCGACATTTCCCAGTAGATTTCTTCTCATATGTTTTTTTATGGAGAGCATAATAATTACCTCCTCGTTGAAATCTATCAACTGCAGCTCCTTGGGTGGTTGTAACGTTCATTGAAGAGGAGGAGGATAATGCAATTCGTCCACCACCAGCACCACCAGCACCACCGACTCTTCTGTGAATTTGTGAAATCTGTTGGTGTTGGGAGTTAATTTGACATTTATTCTTTCATGTAAATTTACATTTCTCGTGTCTGGGGAAGTGAGTATTGAAACACTTTCCTTAAATTCAGGGTGTGATAAAATTTCTTCTACAAGAGGAAAAAATTCCGCACGTGTACAGTAGCCGTCTTTATTATCTTCCGAATACAAAAGTGCGATCTTTTAATTAGGGTGAAGTTGCGCATGCATGCTCAACATTTTCTTTTAGAAAGTGAACACTTTATATATGTGAAAGTTTTTGACTTTATATATGAGAAAGTTTTTGACTTTATATATGAGAAAGTTTTTCACTTTATATATGTGAAATGTTTAATCTTCAAATATGAGACTTTCGAATTTACATACTAAGCAATTTTGTTTTGTATATGACGGTTTTGACTTTATATAATTTTCTTTAATCCATATGGATAAAATATATTCAATATAAGTTATTATAGACTTTTGTCCACTTTGGCGGGGGATACAAAACAACATAAAATAACATCTGTTTTTTTACACTTAAACAAGCAAACAGAACACTAAAGGCTGAAAACTCTTCTCTCCTGTATTGATTACTCATATATGCAATTCTAGGAACAAGTTTTCATCTTTTTCTGGCCATTGTTAATAGATTTAATACACTAAATTGTTTTTCTTGATTTTAGATATATTAATGTGAAACAGCCATATGTAACTGTGATGACCTTATTTGCTTCTTCATGACCAATTTTGTGGACAGAAAGGGATGGTTTAAAAAATCCTTTTGATTGGTAATGAAAGATATGGAATGGTTAGACAGTGATTGCTGATTAAAACTAGGTGGTGCATTGAAGCATTCTCTATTACCTTTGTTTTGAAATCTTATGAATGATTTAGCCAGATGTATATACATCCCAAGATTGATACATTGAGAGTTGTGTGGAACTTTGATGCGATATCAAGAAATCAAAGATTTTTCCTTTATTATTGAGCATTCCGTCATTTCCATTTGTTGAGGGAAAACACAGATCCACAAGAATGAGGTTCGAATGTCAAACAATTGGTTTCCTCTGATCCGGTTATTGTGTTGCATATCAAAATTTGTTTAAGACTTGATTTGAATTACCTGATACCTGGATTATTGTTAAAGCTTTTTCTTACCTTACGAGTGCACTTTTACACATTGAAACATCAACAGACAAGATTTCTAATGGACTTTATAGTGCTGCAAACATCTGCAAAATCTGGATGACCTGAATTCATCGAAAATTATATTGCATCCAGCTACAAAACGGCTCTATTTTAATATTTTAATTTTTCTTCTTACTTTATATTTTAATTCTACATGACTGTTGGAAATGTTATTCCAAAATTTTAATGCTTTTTTATTTTGAAGATCATTCAATAATTGAATATGTTTCATTTTATTTTAATACCCCAGAGTCCAACAATTCCTTTTAAATATATCTGCAAGTGCATTTCTTGCAAGCTTTAACTTGTGGCACACATCAGGAATGAAAACAACGTAATTTGTAAATTTAAACTACCTTGGGCTAAAGGCACAGTCGACTGAAGGCAGAATCTTATCAATATAGCATTTTCATATCAGTACTTTAGGGTGGCTACTCAATTCAGAAAGTATTTTCAGTTAATTGGGACTGAGTCTTCTGAAAGTAACTTTTTGTCTTTCAAATTTTTGTGTCCTTACTCCAAAGCTTCTGTTGTAACTACCTTTTTGTTGTGGTTTTGGCAAAGTTTTTTCTGAACTGGGGTTTGCTGTGATGATGCTGATGAAACTTTTTTTAATGAATTTGTCGCGAAAATGAAAATGGAAGGGGCTACGCTTCATCTGACATACAATTCTCGATCATATAAGGCTAATTTATGGAATCTGATGTTGTTATTTTTATCAAAACAGTTTATACATCCATCCGCTGAGCAGGATTTCAGTGTAAATTCACTTTCGTTTTCAATGTTTTGCCACTATTAAAGATGGCTACCAATGCCTCACTTGAAAATGCGGAGTCAGACATCTAGCGCTTCGCTTATATATCATTGGTTTTAACAAAGACTGGCGCACCTCTATCCATGTGCTACGAAAGCTATAACAATGAGTTGCATGTAAACATATATACGTATAAGATCATAATTATTTACCTGTTCTTTAAAGTATCATCAAGAATGGTTGTCGCCGCAGCTACGACTGCCATGGATGTAAATATGTAGCCGACCTCTGAAAAATAAATAAATAAATACATTATAAAAAAAACTTTGATTCATTGTAAGTGTCATTACAGTTAAAGTCTTTTATTTTCGAGCAACTTGTACATCGAAACATGAACCGAGGATCAGGCTAAAACACGGCATTTAAACAAAGTTGTGAGCATGTTTATAACTACAATTCATACCAGGTCCGTGTATTTTCATTGACAGGCTTTGATCAGGTTTTTCAGACGTCGTGCTAAAAAAAACAAACATGAAATATAAAACACAGCTTAGAAGCTTTGACGTTTATTTTTTCTGACGTCACATTTCAACTTGCTTCAACTGCTTGAAATTTCTATGGCATGTGAAACCCAGCCGGTACATTCATAAAAAAATCTCTTTTTTTTTTTTTTTTTTTTTAAATGAGTTGCTCCCTGCAAGGCCGAAGCCACTACTAGGCAGAAAGCTACAACATGAGAAAAGGAAGAAGTGCATTTCTATAGAAATCTATACAAAATATTACTTAAATGATTTTGCCCACTGGAAATCTAACCACTTCACATTTTAATCTGTATATAGAATGGAGAAGGTGAAGCGACGAAGAGGTTTTCTTCGAAAATGGCTATATTCTTAATCCTTTATAGGATTATATACCATTTGACCTGGCCTGCACATTCGTTAAAAAATCACTGCCAAAGAGTGCAAATACACACTATTTTAATAAAAATGCTCCTCGTCGCATTGGCTTTTTGATGATTTTGCCCACTGGCAAGTGTTATATAATAAGACACTGGAAAAGCAAGTGCTGGTAAGACCTACTTGGACTCAGGCTTCTTGCTGTATCCTTTACCATGAAACACAATTTTAAAACCACTTTTGGATAGCTACAAAAACAATCAGATTAAACCTCAAACTTTTTTCACACCTTCATACGTCAGATGGATGGATGGATGACCAAAATGTACTAATCAATAAATATTTGGTAATACTGAAGGGAGCATTGATTGATGTTTACTTCAATATTATGGCAATTAGCAACAATGCTAAAAGACATGTTGTCTTGAGTGAACTTGCTTTTTCACAAAACTATAGCTTACATCTTCTCTGCTGACACCATCTTTCGAGAAAACACCAAAGGAAAATACTTGAGGAAACTAGAAGAACAAGACCAAGCCAAAAGTTTATGACGCAATCTTAAGGTGGCTACCATCAAGCTACATTTCACAATACAAAATGAAAATTTTCTTACTTTTTCCAGTAACTTGACCCCATAAGAGAATTTTGTAAAAACGAATAAACAAAGCGCAAACAACATGGCACAAATGATATGTATGAGAGATTTCATGCAGAAGTATGCATTGTACTGCACAGCTGTCTTTTGATACACATCGGATTCATGGAGTTGGGTACGTCTGACCACAGACGGATCAGAACCAAGGAAGGGCACAAACCACTTATTTTCAGATTTGCTAAATCCAGGACTCCTAAAACGATTATTACAATAGGGTACAGTCGAGGTTGCGTAGTGGACATGATATACTATGGATATAATTGTTAGTGAGATCACAACCTACCATCAAAATTTATAGATCCTTAATTATTTCATTTCTTTACTCTTACAGTGATTTTTTGTTTTAGTCAAAACAGATCAAAATACCACGAAATATTGAACCCATACAAACACTCGTGAATATAAAAAAGAAGCAAAATCAAGTTTTAACCTGAGCTTTAACTTTGGGCCAGTGTATGGCAGCTTTCCTTTAAAAATTTTCTTCTGTTGACCTTTAACTGCATCACGGCTGTTTATACTATGAACAATGGTAAGGTACGTCCCATAATTTGCCTAAATATTCATAAGATGTTCAACATAAAGAACAGGAAATGGTGTATAATTTTAAATTCCATCCAATGCATACAAAACTCAATAATCTTAATGTCGATCGATCGTTGTCATATTATTTCCCACGTCCTACAGGTCTTTGCTTTCAATCACAGGGTTTGATTTTTGTTTTTAGGAAAGTATATTTTCACTTTTTATGAAAAATATGTAAATATTATATTTTTAACGATGTTTTATATATAGATTATTATTATTATTATTATTATTATTATTGAGATTCTTTATACAGGTTAAAAACTTCAGTATGTAAAAATTAAATGAAAAAATAATAATAAAAATATAAATATATATATATATATATTTTTATATTTTTATTATTATTTTTCACACACACAGGTGAAACATTGATAACAGTTGTAATTTAATTTTTACATACTGAAGTTTTTAACCTGTATAAAGAATCTCAATAATAATAATAATAATCTAATGATTATTAGGAAAAAGTGACGCTTTCCTGTAAATGCTATCGAAACTGGAAAAGTGACGAGGTTTCAATTGTACCAGGAAACTTTTTAATGGATTAGCCTCCATAGACGTCTATTTACATTGACAAAATACTTGCCTTGCCTGCACCATACATATGTATATAGCTTTCAGCAGCTGTCAATTCCCCTTAGATAAACAAAAGAACAGTTACTACTATGATGGGAAAGCCTCTGCATTTATTGCCTTTGAATTATTTACAGTGAATCTCTATAGATCGACCCTCCATTATTCAAACTCTCTCTCAAATTTGATAAAATTACAATATCTCAGTACATAAATCAATCTCTATATATTCATAAACCTTTTGCCATAGTAGGTTAAAGTAAAAATAAAAATACAATATTTAAAACAACCATATTTAATTATTTGATAATAGTTTTTGAGTGAATCTTCAACTTGAATCTTGACTTGAACTCTCCGCAAATGGAACATATTTTTCAGCCTCATGGTTGTTAGAATTACAGAATGTTTATCATAGTTTTATTTCTTGTTAAAATTATTAGCAACTTTGCCGCTTTTACAATTCTCGCACCTAGTTTTCAAATTGCACACTACTACGTAAAAATACCTGGAAATTTTTCACGCAGCAGTTCCAAACCAACATCTGCAGGTATACTATCAAAGCCACATGATCCAACGATATGAATGCCTTTCTTTTTTGCCTCATCATGATATCTTATCTGGCAACCTTGAAGGAACTACAAAATTGATAACTACAAAGTTGATATCAAAAATAGGTTTGGTATATGTTTTAAAAGGAGATTTAGCCACTCCATAAAATCAAAATCAACAAACTCTTGGTATTGAGATAATTTTTTTAAACTTTCAACGAAAATATTTATACGTAAACTGTATCAGTGGAAAATTCAATGTCATAAAATTCCCTTACTTCAGGTTCACCACTAATATCAACATAATGAGTGGCCATCTCTACACAAGCTTTAACAACTTGTTCCCCGTACCAACGGAACTAATAATGTAGAGAGTATATATATGATATAAAAAACTTTCAGTATATGCAAAATTTGAGACTTTTTCATAAAATAAATAGGTTATGAATAAGCATCATAGATGGATGCATTTGAATGGAATGCAAAGAAATCTTCCTTCATTATATAACATAATGCATTGGCTTACAGGTCCAACACAATTGATAACACATTTACTTTGTCGACACATTTCCGTAATTGATTCATTATTCGAACTATCTGCAATAATAATACCAACATCACTGGTGTCAAATGTACCTATGTACAAAAGAATCATTGCTGTGATAAATGTGGTGGAATAAATTTATCATTTATCCTTTGTTTACAAAAATGCAAACAACAGTTTACCAGTTCATTGCATATAAAGCTTAATCTAACTACTGCTGCCACCTTAGCGTTTATTTCATATTTTTGGCCAACATTGACCTGGCAGCAACTTATACATTATACATTTATTACTTATGCAAACCAAGGAAATCATAGAAAAGTTGTTCCAATTTTGGAAAGTAAATTGATTGATGGTATATATCTGTTCCATAAATCATATATTTTGGCTAAAACTAATCCCTCCTAAAAACTTTGGTGCTATTGCACTTTCATACCGCCATCATCAAGTATTATCATTATTAATTTATTAGATTTATTTTAGATATTAATTTATAGATTAATAGTAAAATTGAACTTGTGATAGGTGGTAACTCTATTCCTGAAAAGAAATGTATAAAATATCTTGGGGTCTACCTTGATTCAGACTTGAAATGGAAATCACAAGTAAATAACGTTGCAGTCAAACTCAAGAAAGCGAATGGAATCCTCTCCAAAATCCGACACTACACCAAACCTGTGAGAGTTATGGTATATCATTACCCATCATCTAACTTACTGTTGCCAAGTTTGGGGTCAGCAATACAATATACTTATAATGACTGCATAAGAGTTCTACAAAACAGGGCATTGAGACTTATCACTTTCTCATGTCATCTTTCTCATCTTTCATCATAGCCCTATTTATAGTTTTTTAAAAGTGCTGAAATTTTCAAATGTAATTGCGAAATTAAACGTCCTTTTCCTACAATCAATCAATCAATCAATTTGACATATATTTTATATAGATTACCATCAATATGTACAACGATAGTTATTTCTGCAGATATAATTGAAAATGGGCAATCTATAATGGAGACCGCCAAAATTAGCAAAGCTAGAAAGCGTGACGGACACCGAGGACATCACAAAAAACAACCACGGGACATCACAGCACAGGACAAACTAAAAAACAGGCTGAATAACAAATTAAATTACAGTGTAAATGAGTGAAGCAGGTTTGAAAAAAAAAAAAAAAAAAAAAAAAAAAAAAAACGAAACAGATCAAACAATCAAATAGGAGTTATGAAATGTGGATTTAAGAGTAGATTTCAATTTAGGCAAAGACAAATCTATCAATTTGGAGTCCTTGATTATAGTATGACAAAAGTCCCAAGATAGCATAGACTGGTGTCTAACAGATTTGAGGCCAAAACAGGAGGTTCTAACAAGACTGGAGTTAATGAGTCCTCTGGTAGATGCACGAGTATTGTAAGCGTGAGAGAAATCAACTACAAATGTGTCGAGTAAGGGTGAAGGGAGTTTAGCATGATACACAGAATGTAAAAAAGTTACATTCTGTATATGAATTAAATCAGTAAACTTTAATAAACCCAATTTAGCAAACAAAGGTTCTACTGGGGCATCAAAGTCTGCAAAACACATTATACGAACAGCACAATTTTGCAGAGATGTGATCCGTCGTACATACATAGATACAGGTTGACCCCATACTTGTAATTTAGGTGTGAGTTAAACAGGGCAAAGTAGATTGAAATGAGGGTCTCTCTGGGTACCATGTGTCTAAGTTTACATAAAATTCCATTGGCACGTTTGAGTTTGACCGCGATACTATCAATTTGAGATTTCCATTTTAAGTTAGAATCAATCAAAATTCCAAGGTATTTAATGTGGTTACTAGGAAAAATCCTTTCACCACCGATTGACAATTTAACTTCGAAATCAACAGGCTTTGAGGGGTGTCTAAAGATCAAATATTCAGTTTTGCCAGGATTAAGAGCAATTTTGTTGGCATTGAGCCAGTGCCAAAGGAACTTGAGATCTAAATTAACTTTTTTGTTAAGAGATTTGAGAGATTTGCTGAAGTAAAGGAGATTCGTGTCATCAGCAAAGTGGTGAACAACAGAAAACCTAATAGCAACATTTAAATCATTTATATACAACAAAAATAATAACGGCCCAAGGACAGAGCCTTGGGGGACACCGTGTCTGACAATACCCATACTAGAAGAAACTCCATTTAATGTAACAAACTGAGTACGGTTAGTGAGGTACGATTTAAAAAGTTCTAATGGCTTGCCTCTTATGCCATAATGAAATAATTTTTTCAATAAAATCTCATGATCAACAGTATCAAATGCTTTTTGAAGGTCAATAAAAATGCCACAACCATAGTTGCCCTTGTCCAGAGCATCCATGATTTTTTGTGCCATATTGAGGATAGCATGTGATGTGGAATATTTTTTCCTGAAACCGAACTGATGAGAATAAATAACTTTAGTATTTTGAAGAAACTGATAAACCTGTTGATATATCAGTTTTTCATAAATTTTATCCAAATTTGATAACAATGAAATTGGTCTGTAATTGTTACATAAGAGTTTTGAGTTCTTTTTATAAACAGGAAGAACTTTAGGGTTTTTTAGTCTATCAGGATAGACTCCACAAACAAAAGTTAAATTGACTAGTTCGGATATTGGCTGGGCCACAATATTATCAATTAGGTTTAAGATACGAGGAGGTATGCTGCAAGGACCAGTTGCCTTAGAACTATCTAGTGATCTTATACAATTGAGAACATCATCCCTGGTAACAGGTGAGAGAAACAATGAATATTGATTAGGGTTCTTTAGAAATGTAGTATACGATTTTGGGGTACGTGGTATTTTAGCCCTTAATTTTTCAGCAACAGAGGAATAAAAGCTACATGATGTCTATAAAGGCAATTTGCCGTCTGCTGTCATAGATACATTCGACATTAACTTCTCCCAACCCTACGAAACTCATTGTTATTACAAAGGCCAGCTTAATAATGTCTATGTATCTACAACCACATATGGCTTACACTCCATAAAACACCAGGCAATCTCAATGTGGAATAGATGCCAAAGGGAAGCACCAAACATAAGAGGTGCACGGTTTACGGATATGCCCTAAGCTTGAAAATATGCTCACCAAGGAATTTTTTAAACACTATTGAGCCATATTCTATTCTGCCCTTAATCGCCTGTCTATATACATGGGTTATGTTCCGGTCATTTATATGTTTGTGTGTCCAGTATTGTCACATGCTCTGTCTTGTGTTTGTCCCGGTGGCCCTAGCGCGAATAGGTGCCTTTTATATCCTTTGTAGGGGGTTATAGGGTCAGGACCTATAGCTTGTGTTCCCGGTCGGTAAAAATAAGCATCACATCACATCCGACTACTACTAGAATTGTAAATCTGTAATGTTCAAGTTTGTTTGTTTTTTTCCCCCGAGAAATATATGTCAACATCAATACCAATCAATTAACAAAATGAAAATGAAAATTCTGAAAGCTTTTTCATGAGAATCATACCTAATTCCTTCCTAATAAAATCAAAAACTTTTTCGAGCTTGGCTTTATTTCTTCCAGCTAAAGCAATCTTCTTTTTATCTGCACACGTTCTTGCGACTTCAGCAGCAACAAACTGTCCAGTAAAACCACTAGCTCCATAAACAGTTATATCGTATGGTCGATCCATTTTCAACAGGATGGACTTGAGAAAGCTGAGCATGCAATAAAAAACTCTGCAGAGATCACGGCGTCAGATTTATCACAATTCGAATGTTTACCCAGCTTCCTCCCTCAAGCTAATCGAGTAAACTGTAAATGCTCGCTAATTCGGAATTTCAAGAAACAAAGATTTCGTTAGTCTGCGTTTGTGTTATGTTTTTTGTGTACGTTGTTTATCGCTTCCATTGTTAATTTTTTAAATTTAATTTATGTTTCGATTTACAATCATTCATAGATATTGATTGTAGAGATTTGGTGGAATTTGAATTGTTTTTTTGGCAACTCTTTAACATGATAAATGGAGTTCATTCAGTTCTTTCTTTAATATTTCGACATTGAAAGCGACCACACTCTATGGATTGCTGGTAAACAGACCGAGTGCGTTCTGATAGCTCCACAGAATTGCTTTTTGAGAACTTGCATGTTTTTTTTCTTCTGAAGACGTTTGTTGCGCCTTTGTTGTAAACGTTATAAACAGCGTCAGTATTCCGCTTTGTAATGGCTTGTTTGTACTGATTTGGGATTGTTCACAAATGACGTCAACCATTTTTCCAAGATTTTTGACCCCCCCTCCCCCCTCTGTCAACCTCCGTCAACTTTGCGTTGCCCCCTCCCCCTCAGTTGACGTCATCGCTTGAGAAGACACCCCCCCCCCCCCCCCCCCCCCCCCCCCCCCCCCACCTCCAAAACAAAATAACCTCCACCCCACTTGTCCTATTGTATGTTAGTTTCTTACGCATTTTTAATAAGACGTGAAAATATTTGCAATGATCTTCGTGTAATTTTTCTCTAATCATCACGGACCACATCAAGATCACATTCAGTGTTAACATTTTCATAAGAAACTTTTACTTAATTAGAAAAATCAAGGTTCTGCAAAATTGTGTGGGTTGACGTCAACTAGTATCACATCCCCCCCCCCCTCCCCCGTCAACCAGCGTCAACTTTAGCATACCCCCCCTCCCCCCCTAACAGTTGACGTCATTTGTGAACAGTCCCTTTCGTGCAGCGGTTGCACTATGATGATGATGGTCATCAGTCAGCTGGATGCGACTTATGGAGTCGTGTGGTTGTGGTAACATCGAATCCGCCACGAAATCTTATTCTATGACTTATTTATGAAGCAAAGGTTTCAGTGTTGACCGTGTTTGTCATGAGTACGACACAGTAGTCAAAATAACAGCTAGTAATCCAACCTTGAACCCAGGGTTGTGTTGATAGAAATAGTAGTTTTCCACACATCATAAATACTGATTGAAAGATTAGTATTTCGTTTTCAGAAGGTCAACTGAGATGTGCTAAATCAAAACAAGAAGCCGCTTGGCTTGAAGACTTCAGGAAGTGTCTCAATGACACATCTACTCTAAACAATACAACATTGCCCAATTGCCCAATTTTGGTCAAATCTGACAAAATGATTCGAAATCAGCACCTTTCAAATGCGATCCATGCAAATATTTATGAAAAATGGAGTACTTTCGTAATTTGGTCCAAATTTGGTCCAAATTGCCCAATTTTAGTCAAACCTGACAAAATAATTGTCAACTTCGAAATAAGCACCTTCCAATCGTGTTTAGTACAAATATTTATGAAATTTGGTGAACTGGAAGTCCACATTTGGCCGAAATTGTGAATTTGTCAACGATGTCATGTTACTAGTATTCCATATAAAGAGTTTTTAAACGGGTTTTCGAAAATGAAGGCTCCAAAATCGACGAAAAGTAATCACAGAATTAAGAACTATCCTGCCTGCACTTAACGTGTCATCGACGAGATGAGAGAAACTAGGTAAACACTGCAGCTGCCAACACCTGACTGTTCTCGTCAAGCTGTTTTGAAGATGTGATGCTTCCAAAGATGTATTCTAACTTGGTCTCTTCTTCCAGAAACTTTATGTTCAATGTATATATCGTTTGCAAAGTATTTTAACATGCGAGGGCCAATTACATGGAACCATTTCCATTTTGTACCTCGAACCCAGGGTTTCTTGCCTTTCTGATGTACAGATGGCGCCTTTTGCCAATTGGAAAGTTGGAAAATATTTGGAATATTTTTCAGCCTGTTATTATATGTTTAAAAAATATTGTTGCTATCTGATATAAAAGATACTGTAAAAACAAAAGAAATATTCTTTACAGAACAAAAACCCAAACAGCTATATCCTTGATACAAAAGATTACATTATATATCCTTGATTATAAATGGATAACATAACATGGAAGAATTTGATTGACATCAAAGATGACAATCTCTTGAAATCGTCCGTCAGCCATAACGAATCCACCATGTGAATCGAAACCTGGTGTTACTCCATCGCTGCTCCAACCACTATGGCCGCAATCTTTGGTTTCTCCAGGAAGAACCTTAGCAAGTATAAGATGGCTCTGCCCACCGTATCTGAATGTATATTCCGGAATTTCCGAAAAATACACACCTGCTCCGAATTTTCCTTGTTTACTTTTGTTGAAGTTGCTATTCATGATCTTTTCAACGATATTTTCATCTTTTGTTCCATGAAATCCATAAATATATTCGGCTCTCGTATCTTTAGCACCATATTTTGTTTCAAATTCTTTTTGTTTATCTTCAAACTTTATTTTTAGATCAGGATCCATGAAGAACTCCACTTTACTTATTTTCAGAGATTCACGAAATTTATTTTCAGGCGTTTGGTTCCCAAGCCTTCCCAGCAAACGATAAAATTGAGATTCTGCGATTCGAAAATGATGATCCAAAGCGTCATCAGTCTTCGCTGTTCGCTTTTGAACCAATTCTATCTTACCAGACTGAAAATCTTTTTTGAAATCTTTTTTGAAAGATGGGTTAGGAATGTTAAAATAGGTCTGCGTGTAATGTATCACATATTTGGGAAAGGCCTGGTCAGGATTGAAGACAACGAATTCATCAAACAGCACTCCTCCTTTCCTCCTGGTACCGCGTTGGGCAAATAGTGAATCACATTTCTTCTCTTTTAGAAAGTTTAAATTCATGTTGGGTTGTGCACTGGTTACAGTCCAGCTCTTACCGAGTAGCACATCACACAGTAATAACATGTTAGAGCCTTTTGTATAGATACTTTGAGCACTTTTTGATGAATCACTTGCAAAGTAAATCCCATATCCATACATCGGGGGTTTTGCTGGATTACGCTGTGGTAAACGAAAGCCATCCTTTGTTATACCAGTCACCCCTTCAACTGACGTGCCGTGAAATTTTAATTTTGAAGTCATTTCAGCATCAAACATGTTCCCTTTGGCTTGCAGCCATCTCAGCTTCAGATTATCATTTTGAACCCTTTCGATTTTTGTTACTTTCGGATACCACTGATGGGTTGTTTGAATAAATTTCATGATTTGATCTTTCACGTCGAAGTACTCCGTTGCAGTCACTCCTTCAGGTAGAACTTCCGTCCGTGTAACCAGGTTTTCCTTTCTCTGTTTTATTTCCTCTATCTCTTTTTTAACAAGCTCCAACTGCGCTTCTCTCAATCGCATCTCTTCCTCACGTCTCTTCTCTTCCTCTGCCATTTTGATAGCTTCGCATTCATCACACTTCCTAACAACATGATGCTGGTAACACAAATGGTTGCAAGGGTGTTTCCCTGGACACTCCATCCCTCGAGTACACATTTCTTTGCACTTGACATCTTCAATATTCTGCGAGCACTGTTTAATCACGATATGACCACAACTCGCTGTTACTCTTAACCGAAAGAGGCATTCTAGATTCTTCACGTCTTCAAAGCAATATTTTACATTTGCATGGCCACACGATGGAAAGTTATACGGAACTTTGGCTTTACATTGAATTTGTCGTTTATCATCTTCACAAAGCTTTTGGTCAGTGTGACCACAGATAGAGTGGATGAAAGAAACTGTTTCTGGGCACGGGTGGTGCTTGTGAGGTGGTTGACAGGGTTTTCGACATCGATGATTTCCACATGTGTTGGTTTGTACGCATTGCTTTTTGCAGAAGTCTTGAAAAGTAAATCCATCAGCATCACAAATAGGGTAGGTCACACCATGATACTGGCATTTTATTTCAAGATTCGGACCAATTCTTTTCTCATCACGCAACTTCTTCATGAGTGGCAACCATGTGGAGTCAGATGAAAACATGTTCGCATTACCAATAAAATACAATCCACACTTGGCTCTTGACTGCGCGACACAACGTCGATTCAATTCCTTCAGAAATCCAATTTGGTTATTTCGATTCGAACGCACAAGTGAAATAATAACGAAGTCATTCTCATCACCTTGATACATATCCACCGTGTAAACTTTTATACCCTCATCCTCATGGCTGCTGTTATTTCTAATTAAGGCTTTGTATTTTTCTTCCATCTTCTTCAGAGTAGATCTGATCAGTGCAGTTTGCTCTTGGTAAGTGGCCAAGATTGTAATCCTGCCAGTATGGTAGCCTTGCTGGACCAGAAACAAAGCCAGCTTCACTGCTCTGTTCGCTTCTTCCTCGTTTGTCACACTTCTTTCCTTCTTTTCAGGAACAGTGTGATGCCAAAACTGGAACGATTTCGCTAAGCACATAGCAGGATGATTGAGTTTCACTCGTTCCAAATTTGTTTTTAAATCCGGATAGATGTCTTTAAGCAGTTCAGCAAACTCTTCTCTCTGCCGGTTCTGCATTTCCAGTGTTTCAAATGGCATGTCATTTCTGATTAGCCTCTCCATCATGGAGACGTCGAAGTGATAGTCCTTTCGTAGTTTGTAGGTTGCTACTGGAGGTCGAAGTTGCTTGTGATCACCAATCAACAACAGATACTCACACCACGTTCCAATACAAGCCACCAGCTGTGGTTCCAACACTTCCGCCGCTTCCTCCACAATCACAATCTGTGGTCGAATCTCTTTCAACAAGTGTTGGTGGATAGAAGCCCCTAAAAATATAATGCACAGTTGAAAAATTGGAGTGCTTTAATAACTCTCAAATTTTTAAAAGAAAGCATAAGTTAAGCATGGCAAAAACTTAAGGGCTGATTCTGTACAGAAATGTTTTCAAACATATAAGAACATAATTACCTGTAATAGTCATTCCAATTATCCTGACTCTTTCTAGCGCCACACATGTCTCTTGGTTTTCCAGTTCCTGTCGTTCCATGCACTTTTCTTCATACGTTTTCATCAACTCATGAAACTCTGTAGCAGAGCTTTCCCTCTCGACTGAGATGATATGTTGCACAAGTGCAATTCGTTCTTCATCATTCAAGTCCCACAAATCTTCTGCTGATAAGTAGATGCTAGCCTTTGCATTTGAGATTTTGGAAAACGCAAAGTCGGAAAAGGATCTGATCTTGTTTCCATCAACATTGAAGTCTTCATATGTACATCGGATGAGCTTCTCATTCACATCTCCTTTCAGTTCCCTGTTGACTGCTGACATGCGCTCTTGTTGAACCTCGTCAATATCTTTCTCATCATCAATTTCCCAAGGCTCTGTTTCTTTCTTCTTTTCTGTATTTTGTTGTTCATTCGTTCTCTTCATTTCTCCTATCAACTTGGCTTCGTATTCTGAAAATGCTTTTTTATCCGGAAGCCATTGAGAGAAGGCAGTATTTAGCAAAATCTCGAACTTATCTTTAAAAACTTCTTGAGAAGCACGCTTCAAGATGTAATCCACTTCTTCCGGATCAATCCTGTTGTGTTTACGGATCTTCTGAAAGCCATCAACATCTTTGAGACTGATCAAACTCTTTTGTTTCGTCAGGTGCCACTGACATTTTCCAACAAGAATCTTCTTTTGCTCTGAACTAAACCCTGCGATGATGACATCATTCGAAATGTAGATGGACTCATTCAACGCCTTGAATTGGTCCACCACTTCATCTTTGATCATTCTGATCTCTTCTTCCAAGACAACTATCTGATCTCTTACACTGGAGTTCCTGCTAGTGGCTTTCTTATGGGCGACCAACGATATATCATGTAGAAAAGGATCACGCGAACGACCCCCTATTCGAACAACTTGCTCCTTCGAGAAATAATTCAAAGCGCTCTTGAGGAATTCGTCCAACGCATGATTCTTATAGGTGAGCACGAGAACCTTTGATGATTCCAGTCCAGATAGAGAAAGCAAAAGACGAAGCATGTTGACACCAATAAAGCTTTTACCGCACCCAGGAGGTCCTTGAATGATCCCAATTCTGTGTTGTAGGGCTGTCTTCACTGCACGTTCTTGACTCTCATCAAATATACTATTCGTAGTGGAATAAGGACGCTTAAAAAAATCTTTTAAGCTCATACTTGATTTTATAGTGTTCTTGTAGATAAGCTTACGATCAAACAAGTTATCTGTCTGAAGAAAGTCTGGCACTGGACGTTTTCGCAAGTCGACTAACTCTTCTTTAAAGCTTATTTCACTAGGGTTCATATCCTGCAAAGCTTTCATAACTGGCTGGAATGCTCTATAATACGTTGGAGATTCCACCATTATTGATGCATCACGTGATGTCAATAGCCTCGTAAGAATCTCTCCATCGCTGAGATGATTATGTTCACTACATGTTTGCACCAACACCACACTCTCCTTCTTCAACATTTGACGGTCCGCAACCGTAAACCAGATCGGTGCTTGAAAGGAACCAATCAGCGACAAGCAAAGCAAATTACCATACATCAGGTTGGATGATGTTTCCCAGTTTTTGATTTGTTTGCAGCTCTGAATCTTCAGGGCAATGTTCATGCAATCCTTTCCCATGTCAACACCAACAAGAGCAATGTTCCGATAGACGTTCATATCACGAGCATCGAGTTTACCTTGCAACAAATTTGATACCCCCTCTTTGAGTTTTGCAAAACAGTCGTGTCGTAGCAACCGGAAGTAAACATCCATGTAAACTTCTGGAGATTCGTATGGACCTAGAAACAATTCGGAGAAAACGAATACGAATACTAAACACAGCATGGTTTGAACAATCTTGTACATAGCCTAAACTGATTGTGTTCTTTAACTATTGCTATGGTTACAAGGAAAGGAAACAGCCGACAGTACGTTGAGTGTATTTGGAAAAAGCATGTTCTCTATCGCACGATGAGTCGACAACTAGCTGCCCAAATAGCAACAGCTGCCCAAATAAGAAATAAAAAAACAACTAGCAGATTATTGACACTCTCCTCTTACTCATTTATTTACTTTAACGCATGATATTTATGAACAAAAAACGTTTTTACGTGATAAAAACCTATTCCACTTTATACTAGCCGTTCAGCACATTGCAGAAAAAATTACCATGATATATACCATGATACCAGCACACCAGTGAAGAAATACCATGAAATACCATGATATTTATCGGAGGAAAAAAATGGAATCGAGATTCAATGATGGGTTATAATGTAACCATATTAGTCATAAATCTTGTAAATGGCTTTTAACAAACACAAGCTCAAAACTTATCATAAAACAAGGACTTTGGGCGAATTTGTTCTAATGGTAGATGCATAGAATATTCCGAATATATTCCGATTTAAACCTTAATGATCAGTATGACTACATTAATGATCAGTATGGCCACATTAGCTTATAGCTGAACTTGTGAAACTGCTTCATCAAATAAATATATCTTACATTTAATTTATCTTGATGACAATTGACCGAGATTTAAACACAACCACTAATTTTATGCAAGTACCCAGCAAACGACTAGAGCAGCCTAACTCACAAAGGATATAGTAGTCTCAAACAGAATCATCGAACTGGTATAGGCAAGAAAAAATTAAACATAAACTTCATAAGAAAATCAAAACGAAACCAGACTGGCCACTATCACTGAAAGAGTAGGTTGTAAATGGTGCATTATTCATTCATCAGTAACATGGATTAACGTTTATTTCAACCTGGATCGAAAACATTTGAAGTCATTTAACTAATCAAGTTATATAGTAAAGGTTTTGATCCTCCCATTCGTTTAACATCTTTCGGTTTGCCCGATTTTCTTTAATACATCTATTTTCTAAGCAAAGTACTCTAACAAATTAACTACCAATCAAGATGAAATGGCAATTATAGAAGTCCCTTTATCTTAAACGCTAATATCATCTGAAATCCTAATAATATATTATATTTAAAAAATAATTTGTCAAAAAACTAAGACTGAAGGGCATTTCCATCATTTAATCCCTAACCCATCATCTCTTTGATAAGTCAAGTCTAAGATAAGTCTTAAGTTATTAAGTCAAGTTTAAAACAGAAGTAATGTCCTACTAGCTTGGACATGAAAGCTACAACTAGGTATATATGTGATACACATCACTAGGAACGTCTCATTTATTGATACGCTTGAGTAAGAAATTCAAAATACCCTATACTATGATATACCAAATTATATCTTGCGTTATTTCACTTAAATTTGGCTGTAATTCAAACAGAGATTTCAAAAATGTTTAAAAATGTCAGGGATACTGAGTAACTCAATAAACATGTTGCTATTTAAAAAGCGTGCATATATACCTTCCGTTTTGACTTTTTGCAAACTCATTTCGTCTGTAGCACTGCTTGTAATCATTTCCTCGTCAGTAAGAATTAGAGGCAGATTAAACCAAGGCACGTCGCAAATATAAGAGGTTATGTCTTTAGTTGATATCCTCAACAGATCAAAGAGCAGATGAGTGAGGTTAAGTCGTGTTGTTAACGGTTGCAGCAAACCAAGGATAGCTTGCATCTTCTCTGGAACATGCTTAGCAGTCAACTGTAAGAAGTTCGCTACCAACTGGAAACTGTTTATGTTTTCAGAAATGAAAGATTTCAAGCTTCCTTCGAAAGGACTGAAAAATTTGGTTTCACAAATTGACCTAATCACCTCTTTAAATCTTTGATCAAGCACATGAATGTCTCGGTCGATCTTTACAAACACAATCAGTAACTTCTTCATTAAAGTATCGTCATCAGAATAAACTGTTGTTGCATTTGCAATTTCTTTCCACAAGGTTGGCGAAAATAGTAACTGGCTTACATACTGTTGCTTTTCAGTTCTGTTTTCATTTCTCAACTCGGAGGTAATATTGTCCAGATAGCCTACTAGCTCTTGGTAACTGCGTCTTGCAAGTTGAACTGGGATTACCTTTACAGCACTGGTTCGCTGGTTTCTTTTGTTCGTGTAAAGGTTGTACTGAACTCTGTCTCCTTGTTTTAATGGAAGGTGATTCGATAACAATTTCTCAATACTAAAGAAAACGTCTTTCGTGTCAGAACCTTCTTCTGTGTCTGGGATTATAAATCCAAAATTCTTTTCCTTATCTTTGGTAATGAACTTAATTATTCCTTCGTGAGCAGATTTTGGACGCTTTCTGATCCGTTTGGAAACGCCTTGATTACCTAAAATGGCCGATAAAAAAGGGTCAACATCGCACATGACCATTTGATCACTAATTCAATCACCTAAAGAACAGTTTCAAAATGTGCATAAAAACAGTTTTACCTTGATTAACTGGCCAAGAACTTGAAATGTTGAGGGGCACATACTTGTCGATGCTTGTCTCTGTTTCTCTCTTTCCCTTCTGTCCTGGTGACAGTTTCATATTAGTTTTCGCTGGTTTAGATATTGGACAGTGGTCTTTGCTTGTCTCTGTTTCTGTCTTTCCCTTCGTCAGCAGATTTGCTTCTACTGTGCTTTTTTTCAGGATCGATTTTAACGGCTTTTTTGACGGAGAATCCGGGAAAATCTGTTGTCCTAGTGACAGTTTCGATGATACATGCTCACGTGGTGGCATATTCGAGTTTGTGACACCCCCAGCACAAGAGCTTGAGGGAGCACCAGTTCCTTTTTCTGACATCGTGGAAGGAGCTTGACAGATATTGTGCGGGAAGTGACTTTTATTCCGAGATAAACTTGGCTTTACCAGCGGTGAATGAGCAGACATATTGGTTTTCGCTGGTTGAAAAATCGGACAGTGGTCTTTTCCTAGATCTTTCCGAGAATCGTTGTGAAGACTTCTGCATGAAGAATGTGCACTATTTGTGCTGTCAGTTTGATTATGAGGGAATGCTGGGCCAACCAATGAAACATTGTCGCAATTGCTACTTTTAGAGACTTTGTTGTTGTAAAGAGTATTAGCAGATTGTTTGGAGTCGAAAGCAAAACTCTCATTTTTCAACTGTTCCCTCAATGATGCTGGCCTCCCTGAACCTTGCAGGACCCATACTGCGATAACTTCGTTGCTATAATGACGAAACAAATGAAAAGAAATAGATCCATCAACGAAAATTATCGCACTAAAAATTTACAAATTTCTTTCCAATGAATTACCAAATGAAATTCTTACTTTCTGTTCAATAGATATTCGACGCGTTTATTGATTTCAGGTATGCCTAAGCAAACCATGTCCTTTGTAAATTTATAAATCTTTTGGCCATATTTAATCCAACCAGATGTCTCGTTGTAAAATGATATCACCCCTTGATGCTTGATTAATTCTTTTTCAAAGCTTTAGTAAAAGAAAGTATTGAAATGACAAGTTTCCAGAAACTTTTCTTATTACAGTGGCACCTCCTTAAAGCGGGCATCCTCTAAAGCGGACACCTCCTTAAGACGGACGAAACATTTTGTCCCGAACGAATCCGTAATAAACTCTTATAAAGAAACCACCTCTAAAGCGGACACCTCCTTAAAGCAGACATTATTTCCAGGGCCCGCACGATAATTCCCCCTAAAATTTACCTCTGTAAAGCAGACACCGAAAAATTTCGATAAGAACATCAAAATTCAGTATTTTATTTCTTTTTCTTATTGTAAACATCTGTCAATATGTTTATATATTTCAATATGTTTATTTTCTGGTCAAATTTCATTTCATGATTGATTTGTACCTAACTGGGCAATAGTAAGGGTAATATGGACATGCGTAGTGGGTTCACAACTTACGAGAAAAATATCTTCCGAGTTTCTGGCCAAAATAAGCAAACCCTCTCCAAGGCGGACACCTCTCTAAAGCGGATATAAACCAGTGTATACATTGTTCTATAGAGTAAGTTACAGCAAACAGTTGATTGTGTTCACCAATACCCTTCATGTTGTGTTACTTGAATATGGTTTTATTTTAATTTGTTTTGTTTTTGCTTGAAATATTCTAGGGGTATTGTATACCACTTCCTCATGGAAATAACTTAAGGCCGGTTTCCAGATCATTCGCTGTGGTCGCGCGAATGAGCGAACTGATTTTGCATTGGTCGATGCAATCTCATTCACCATTCAATCTCATTCAAATCATTTGAGCTACTGAGCGACTGAAAAGGCTGTTTGCTCAGTCGTGCGACCACAGTGAAATGAACTGGAAAACCGGCCTTTCCGTTTTCGAATGCATTCATATTCAATGTTTTGATGGTGGAAAACACATCCTATTATCATCTTGAACTATCATAATAAAGTTTCTAGGGGCCATTCATTAACTACGTACGCAGAAGAATAGTTGTTTAGATCCCTTCCCTCCCCCTGTACGTAGAATTCCCCAAATCGTGATGTCATCAACGTACGTGAGATGAAATCACATTCCGGGATGAAATGGAAAATGTTTACATGTGTGTTTCATCAATGTGCTTTAACTCGCTTTGCGTATGATTAATCGAAACAGAAAAAGCTGTTAAAATGAAAACAATGTAGAAAGATGGCTATCGAAAAGAGAAATTTTGCACAACTCATCCCGGTATCACCGAAAATTTGAACTCCCCTAAATTATGACTCCCTAGTTAACATAAACTAGAAAGTTAAGACTTAAGAGTTAATATTTCCTAGGAAAGAATGACTCCCGCAGTTTGTTTTGACTCCCATTTTAAAGGCCATAATACACTATATGATTAATCATATATGATTTGTAATAAGCACTTGATGAATGAAAAAAATCATAGCATAAAGAAAAAATACACACTATGTAAAAAGCTGGTTCTTTTATATAAGAACCCAGTGGCGTAACTGAGTTGAACTTAGGGTAGGTGCGTTTTTCACAAATTTGGGCAATATTAAAGCAATAGCACACTTCATGCCATAGTAACAAATGCACAAAGCTATTTTTTGCAACTTTGTTGACAAATAATTAATTTAAGGGGAGAAAGTTTCGCGGGCAGAAAGTTTCGCAAGGATGGAAAATCGCGAATTTAACTTTCGCTAATGACAGTTTTAAAATAAATTTTACTGATAAAACTGTCGCAAATCCTCCAAAAACTTTACTTTCGGGAGAAAAAAACTTTCGTGAATGACAATGAATAAAGAAATTTTTTTTGAATTTCGCGAAAAAAGGCAAAAATCGCGAAAGTTTCCGCCCTTATAGTAATGATTTATATAACTTTAGTGAAAAGAATATCGTATGAAATATTACTTGGTCAGAAAAAAAGGCACGCTTAATCAGAGGGCGGTGCGATCGCACCCAACGCACCCCCCCAGTTACGCCACTGGAACCAGTAAAATCTGACCTGAGGCTGGCTGTTCTTATTTTTTGAGCTTTTTTCAGCTTTAATTGTTCTTATATATTAAATCCTCATTTTCTTCTTACTTATTGAACTTTCAGTAAAATAATTGCCCCCGCAGCGAGCGTAAGCGAGCGAGGAGGCATAGTAGTTTCACGAGATCTTTGGGTATTTTTTGTTTCGAATCAAAGTTTGAAACGCAGATTTTGACGATGGATTTTCCGCTTTACTTTTTTTTTTTTTGAAAAAGTTTGTTTTTTTTTTCTTTTGGCTCTTACAGAATTTCTTTAACAAATCTTAATCTTATTTTGATTATAAAATACGTATCCATGGTTTCGGTTCACATATTTATTTTGTTTGTAGCCAATACTTTCTGATATTACTGGTTCAGCCTTATTTACACTTTTTGAATGATATAAATTAGCATTAGTGTGACAAAGGAGATAACAATTGTTTTTGTTTCCGTTGTATAGGCTTGCAATGTATATATATGGTATATATAGCTTGCTGTGTGTACAAATTGGAATACTTGAGCGTGGGGGAATTTTTAGCTAAAGCTACATGCTAGTAAGTAAATCTTTTTAAAAACAAATGGTTAAAAGCATGGTTGCTGTTCGGTAGTGACCCAATATGAGTATGCAAGATGAAAAAACGAATTTGCCAGTGAGAAGAAAAATATTTACCAGTGTTGTTCTGAAGGTCCGCTGTTCTCCTTCCCTAAATGTGATCCCTAGATCAAAAACACAAATAAAATTCATGATGTTAAATTCTGAAAAATCGTTGAATCAAGAATATTGCAAAACAAAAACTTTACCATCGATGTTGTAGACTATTGCAATAAACCATCTCTATTTTAAAAAAAATTAAAAGAATTGCTCATTGATTCTTGATTGTCGTTTAATCAAAAATGTTTTTGATTGACAAGTTTATTATGCGACTGTGATTGGCTTAAAGTCAGAAAATTCTCGGAAAACCTCGAAAAAAAAGCTTTTACACTAAATTTACCAAAGCAAAACATAATATTAAAAAAAAGTAGGAAAGGAAATTGAAAGAAAATTTATTTTTATCTGTTTTCACTACACGCTTTTTTTATATATAAGAATGGTGTTTTTTCGTTTCACGATGAATATTCTTAATTATTTAGTCAAAATCAGAGGCGTAATTAGGTTCAGTCACAAAAAAGTGGAGGAGTTCAACATTATGATATTTCTTTTCAGTCTTAAGTATCGATTAGGTTACTTGCACGCTTTCTTTTTCTACCCTAAATGACTTAACTATCCTCCACAAATTTTGACTGACCTCTGGCCACGCCTCTGAAAATCATCCTAATATATTCTTAAGACATTCTTAAGGCCATGCCTTAATCTTAAGATGACAATATTCTTAAGAAGTTCTTAGCTTTTTGGCCAATTTCATCTTAAACATTCTTATAAAGCGTTATTCTTATAAAAAAAAAGCGTGTATTCTAATGCAACACTAACTTTTGCTTGTAAAAACCAGGCTGGCTGATTTTTAAGGACTACTTTGATCTCTAAAGCCTGGTTCACATCTTCGACATAAGCATAAGCGTAAGAAAAAGCCCGTGTGAACGTGCCGGACATTAAGCATTATCAGAAAATTTTGGTCGTGTTTTTTGCAAATGTGAACCGGAAAACAAAGAAACATAACAGACATAGAGAATCATTTGAATTTTGTCTAAAAGAAAACCTTTATCAACATGGCGTCGATTGCAAACTTATCGCGTATGTATTACATGATAAATCGTGTTAAGATTTTTAAAGATAGGAATAAAAAGAAATTGGCTTGGAAAGATGTCGCTTCCACAGTGGGATTGACAGATTGTGATGTGAATTAATTTTTTTGCAAAGTTATTATTGTTCAGGTACTTCAGCTGAAAAGATTTTTACAAGGAACAGATATTCACGAGATATTCACGAGATATTCACGAGATATTCACGAGATATTCACGAGATATTCACGAGATATTCACGTAAAAAGTTAAACAAGCCTAAGACCAGTGGAGCTGGAACTGGTGACGTTGAACATCCCAAATCCAACTTGTTTTCGTATCTGCACTATCCAACTGGGCGAAACAGTATCATATATCAACCCACTACCGTGGCAGATTTGGACATCCTATCGTGAGTTTGGAAACAAGATGTCCGGCCGGACCTTTGAAACACCCGGCCGGGTATCTCAAACATCCGGCCGGGTATGAGGTAACTGAAACGCCTGATTTACGGATTTCATCAATATCTGGTCTTCAAAATCAAATACTTTTGCACAAAGCTGGAGAGTTACAAAATGGCCGAAAGATCTCCAGCTTCCTGGTTATGATGATGTGTACTTTACTAATCCAAAAGTATCTAATGCAGTGTTTCGCAGTAAAATGATTTCCATTTATTAGCTTTGATCTTTTGGTTTCAACACACGCAAGTACAAATGCAAGGTGTTGGAACGTCGAACGAGACATTCTGCTGATATCCGGCCGGACAAACAAAACATCCGGCCGGGCATCTTGATATCCGGCCGGACCTTTCGTTTGTCCAGCCGAGCGTCTTTGAATACATACTTTACAGATTTGACAATATTAAGCGTATATATAAAGGACCAGAACATCGAGATTGGTGGAGGTCAGAAAGCATCTTTGTCATAAATATCCGGCCGGAGATATTAAATCCCCGGCCGGGCGTTTGGACTTCTAAGCAATTCTCAGGACCAGATTTTTACAAACGTCCGGCCGGACGTTTTGAGTGAAGATGTCCGGCCGGATGTTTCAAGACTAGTTTCAAAACACCCGGCCGGACATCTCAAACTCCCGGCCGGGCGTTTAAACACCCGGCCGGACGTCTGAGATATCCGGCCGGACATCTTTTCTCCAAACTGACGATAGGATGTCCAAATCTGCCACGGTAACCCACCAATGTCTTCTCAGTTTGTAGAGACTTCTCTTTTAAACTTCTCTTATTCTGTCACAATGTGAACGTGCTTATGCTATGCTTACGTCGTTATGTCTAGATGTCCACTGCGCATGCCTATGTCGCTTATGTTTATGCTTATGTCAAAGATGTGAACCAGGCTTAAGTAATCAGGCCGTTCTTGCTTTTTAATTATTCCTTGTTCCACACTTTCTCCTTCCAAAATATCTCTTTCTCTCTTTTTGAAAATCGCTAAGAAAATTCCACGCGGAGCTAGGTTGGTTTGGACGGAAAATAAGTGTGTGACATCTGTTTCCCAATTCAACGATGTTTAAGATATCATGCGCACCGTGAAGCCTCCTTTGATATACTAGTGCCGAGTGAGTTAGTGAGTCAACATCAATTAACTGAACATTTATCAGACCTTCTTGACAAAATAAATAAATACAGTGGAACCTCTAATAAATAAATAATTAAATAAACAAATAGATAAATAAATTGACAAAAGGTTTACTTGTTAAAAATTAGACCAAACAAAAAAGAAATCGCAAGAAAAGTTTTTTTCATCGCAAGTTTCATAAGTTTCATAAAAGGCCTTAGTAATCATGGTAATTCATCGGTATTTTATGATGTGTGGTAGAAAAGTGACGAACACTTTTTAAATTGATGAGTTTTACAACTTAACGGACGCAGCTTTACAAAGTATTCCCCGATTTAAAAACCCGAAAACCATCCCAGCCTATCAAAACCAGCCAAGCGTATTATCGGCAAATGATTTTTTACAAGACTCAATAAAGTTAGTATATAATTCAGTATGCTACCATCGTGAGAAGTATGTGAAGATTTCGATATGTTTTCATTGGCTCGTAAGCGAAGTGGAAATTATTTAAGAAAGTTCATTTGCATTATAATAACTGTACTGACATACCTGTGTTTTAAGTATTTTGATGAGATCAAAGTTTTCCACAAACAGCAAGTTTGGAGATTTTCGATGGTATCAGTTCAAGGTCATAGTATATACAAACAAAAGCGGAAAGTCTTAGATGCTAAACTACAACTACTGACAGATTGGAATCATTTGGTCACCTCAAGACTGAATTTCACAAGAATTTTTGGTAAGTGTGACATGAGATGGCAGAAGAAAAACGCCATACCATGGTTTAAAAAACACGAACGCACTGACCTTGAAAAAAGTTATTTTTCGGTATGGAATATCAATCCAGCTGGTGAGTTCAGCAGAATTGTTCTACAAACACAATATCCGAATGATTCCTTGAAACACCGTGGGGGAGACTATTGGAGGGTGTTTGTTAGAGATGTTACTTCTGTCCCTGTAACGAAAACAGACTTGGGTGACGGAAGCTACGAGTTTAAATTTTTACCCATGTTTGATGGATTTTACCAGTTAAGTGTGACTTTGGAATACACTTTATGCGATGGGATTAAAGAACCACCACCGGATTGGTTCATAAATGGTGAGAAGTTTTGTCATAACGTGCATGCAATAGTAGCGAGTTGAACACGTGACTAATATCATCATGTTGATTGGTTCTTTATTGAATAGGTAATGTGCAAGGGAAAGAACAAACACAAGGGATTTTACATCAAGATATGCCTTACATAAATCGCAGCTTATGGTCACTGCCAAACATTCAATTTCACGTTCCCACAGCACGTTTATCGCAGAAAGGTAATTGTTACGACTTCAAATGTTTTGTTATGGTTCGTTTGAGAAGAGTCATCAAGAACTATGTTCAACGTTGTTTTAAATGAATTGCGAAAGGAAGATGAGAAAAAACAGTTTTCATAAAGGTTTCATAAAAATAACACCAGTTGAACACCGTTTGCTTAAACAGCAACAATACAATTTTTCTATATCAAATAGGCGACATCAAATAGGAGTGGAGAAAGAGGAGGAATCAATTATCAGGGGTTATATTTTTCGTCGAATATTTCTTATGTCAAGATGTGAGAATATTTAATTTTTACTGCCACCCTTCCTTATTGGCGTTGTTTTCAATGATCAAACTCTTGCAGACGCCGGTAACATCATGAATCCGTCATGAATGTTAACCTAGCATCGGCGTTAAAAAAGTCTGATCTTTTGCGCCCTTTCTCTTATCACTTCATTGTTTACAAACACGTTCTTTGTGATTTTTCAGATCAAAAAATGTTATTAGATGAAGGATGTGAAATGGAGCGCCGAAAGTGTAAATACTTATGGAATGGTTTTGGAAGCTGGTTAA
Source organism: Turritopsis dohrnii (assembly GCA_027922465.2). NCBI lineage: Eukaryota > Metazoa > Cnidaria > Hydrozoa > Anthoathecata > Oceaniidae > Turritopsis > Turritopsis dohrnii. Next base: position 914,316 of record BQMF02000026.1, read on the forward strand.
ATAAAACTGTTTGGCAGCCATTATGTTCTGGTATAGATTTTTTCCACTAGTTTAGTAATGCAACGTTACTTTCGAATAGAAGCTTTTGTAAAACTAATTTGTAGATTTTAATCGCCCTCATTATCGAAGAAAGCGCGAAGGAGTTCTTTGGATATTTGGTGATTCTGTGTCATCGCAATTTTATCACCAAATAAAACATCACAGAATATGCAAGAAAATCTTCCGTAACTGCATGTACACGTATAACTGGGTATACAGTCTGGAAAATTACAATCTTACACTGGGCAAATATGTTCGGCGAAATAGCACCGTTGAGAAGAAGCTTTGGGACAATCGAGACTTCAACGTGACGAAGCTAATCGAGGAATTAAAGCAGGCCGTTTTAAATCCTTCCATGGATGAAAAGAGTGTCATTCTTTTGAACTATGGACTTCACTTTACAGAAGCTACGAATTTCTCGAATTTTAAGGAGCTGATAGCTCGTGTTATCAGGCTAAAGGAGCAAGTAAAATGTAAATTGGTGTGGCGAACTACAACGTCACTGAATAGACACAAGTATTCCATGCCCAACCTTCATTCACGACGATTCATGACCTCACAAGTAAGTACTTGGTGTACATCTTTGTATACATCTGAATTTTGTTTTGTTCAAATAGGTTATTATGCAAGAATTATGTGATTCTATTGGTTGTGAGAGATTCAGATAATCAATCACCTGCGTACGCCAAGGTGTTGTCGAGGATTTTAATCAAAACAATGTCAAAAGAAAATCCTAATCTAATGGCTATGTCGTGTAAACCAAGCCATATAATTCTAAACTCAGTAAATTACATGACACGCCCTCCCAGTGGGAAAATTTGTTGAAAAACCACCGCGAAGGAGTGCATTTCTATAGAAATACACACACTATTTCAATAAAAAAGCTCTTAGTCGCAGTAATTTTTCGACGACTGCGTCGTTCAATATTTTTAGAGAGTTCAACTCTACAATAGCTACGCAACGTCAGAATTTTGCAAAGCTGGTGTAGACATAATCGATATTTATCCATTAACCGATTCCTATCCGTTCGGAACTGGTAATCAGAGGTCTCCAACTGATCCAGTACATTATGAATACCACGTGATGAAACCGATGGAAATGTTATTGGAGAGAATGTTTGGAGAATAAAGTGGAGGAGGGTGAAAACGACAAGGAGGAGAGTAAAGTCGGTAAGAATGAAGAGCATTCATCTTATTCTTTTCTGAACTTGTTTCGAACCTACACAAGAAATATTGACTTGCACAGTAAAGAATCGACTCACACCAAGTAAATTATTCAAATGTTTATTTTCGCTGTTTGCTTATCTTTCATAGACAATTTCCAGGCCAGAATCGATGACCCCAATATTTCCATTCGTATTTGCTGGTGCTGAGACAGATTGCGAGGTTACGATCACACGTGCACGTTTTGGAAGTACAGGATGATGCATCGCCGCCTGAAAAATATTTCATTTAGAATAGATGAAAGACTTCTGACGACGTCACCATTTCAGAATTGACCAGAAAAGTATTATTTTGCAATCAAAAATAAATTGAACAGTTTGAAATTACACGAGGACTGGAAACGAAAGGGACATTTAAAGTTCTGTTCTCCTCCACGTACTTAGGATATATCTCACAAAAGAGCTACAATCCCTGGGTTAGACTGTTGTCTCATTCCCATCCCGTCCGTAAAGGTGGCCTAAAATATCATACATACCACATGTTCCATTTTGGTACTTGTACTGGTCTAGATACGGATTGCATTCGTTCAGTTGGTGGACTTGGTTATAACACATGTCATGCATGCGGCAACACCGGTCTGTTGCGTCAACGGGAGTACCGGAACCACCTTTCCCACACCAGCAACCATAGTCATTGTACATGAGACATTCCGCTGTATGCTGCAGTTTATCGAAAAACGTGATTTGATCACAGAGCTGGTTTAAGCCTCCGTTACTTAAGGAAATGGAAGCAAGAAAATACGACAGCAAAATCATAAAGAACATGTCTGTAAAATCAGAAGTTTATAAGAAGAGAGTTTTCCAGCGAAAGATTAGAAGAGGTTTTTTACCGAACACATGTAGAGTTACTTATAGCTATGTAACACAGAAGATTGTTTTGTAAGCTGGCCAAACAAAGCTGATGCAATAGCAAGTCACTTCGTCTTTGTTACTAGCAAACATTAGCAAATTTAACCACGTGTTGTGAATTGCGTGTTGTTTGTACAAGCGAGATACAAAGGATGAATCATTTGAATCTTTCTCTTTCTACCTCAATTACACAAGCTGTCGATGAATATTTCGATATAATTTCTTTGTTGTACTTGACTAAACTAATCCAGTCTCAAAGCTTCTGACGTCAAAGGTTAGTTGTAGAATGTATTCGAGAGATAACGGAATTATGGGGACGGCCAATTGATGAGATAATGAACATTGAAGACATGGAAGACATGCCCTGACGCAATCACGAATTGGACGCTACCCTCCTTCAGTTATACCTTTGATATATCTTGGACCATAATACAACGAGGCAGCTGTCATAGAAATACAAAAAGAGTAAAAAGACTAACATCAATGAAATTTCCTTTGTACCATCCGCGTTGTAATCTCTGGTGGCCGTATACAGTGGAACCTCCTTAAAGCGGGCACTTGCGGGACCAGAGATTTTGTCCGCTTTAGAGAGGTGTCCGCCTTGGAAAGGGTTTTCTTATTTTGGCCAGAAATAATATATATAATTTAAAATATAATAATCATAATAACTCGGAAGAAATTCTACTCGCTTTAAGGAGGTGTCCGCTTTGGGTAGGTTTCTTTATAAGGGTTTATTAAGGATTCGTTCGGGACAAAATATTTTGTCCGTCTTAAGGAGGTTCCACTGTACAAAGTTGAATTTTAAAAATTTTAATTTTCGTTCTTTTCCTATTTCTATGCAACGCTATAATCATAAAAATATGGCAATGGTGGTATGATAAGAATATTTCGCGAAAATCTGTTAGCATGTTGGGGTCCACATTTCGCAATAGGATATATCAAAATTTTGAAGACCTTTCGAACCAAAACGTCAAATGTCAGCAAAATCTCTGATTGCGGTTCTCTGTATCATTTAAAAACTCTACAAAATCATAGCTATATATCTTTGTTCGCAGATCTCTTCTGTGAGGTAACAAAACGTCACGTGATACAAGCTTTAGTCTCGAAATCGCCTTTTTCGAATTCTTTATTGAATTCGATTTTCCAAATTTGAAAAAATGACTATAAGTTTGTACTACTTGGAAATTGGATATCTTACCTTTATTTCATCATCATTTGGCTCAAATTTGTATCAAAATACCGTTATCCCATTCAAAATCAATACTGTCAATACTGTATACTGTTTATACTGTCAACTAGGTACAAATTTTCGTCACAAAAAATCATCATTTTCTTCCGACAAATAATTTAAGCCAACAAAAAATTTCGTCATTTTTCGAAATTTCGTTATTGTTTGTTTTTGTTTATTTACTCGATTTAATAATTAACAAAAATGGGAAAGTGCTCTAAAATAATGTATGTGCATACAAGTGCTGATAATGTAGCCCTGGTTGGATTGATGAACTATAGACCTTTTCATGAATTACGTCACTACAAACATAGTCTCGTTTTCAAACTGAATATTAATGACGTTTGCGACATTTACAAAGAGGAACGACACCTTAGGGAAACATTTTTCACGAAATTCTTTTATTAAGGTTAAGCACGTAATTATTCGTAAACTTAGAAACGAGGCGATGCTTGTAATTGCAAGAAAATCTTTGAAAAATCTTCCATTTCGTTATTTGCAAGAATTCGTCTCTATGTCCAATCCATTAGGCCCTAACATCTAGTATCGATGTGACCTGCTTCAATAATGCACGTAAAAGTTCAGAATAGGGGCTCATTTGGTGTCTAGCATCAACCCTGTTAATATTCTACGAGAGGAAGGGGTAGACTGGATAAAAAAAGCCTCAACTGTTTTTACGGCAGTTGACATCTGATTTTACGTCAATAGGTGAAAGAGATATGAAACAGAAAATTTTTGAAACGGTCCAAATGTTTCGTCGGTTAAAAATACGGTAATAATTTTCGTCGGCCGAATTTTTTGTCGTTACAAATTTTCGTCACCTCGCCAAAAATTCGTCGTTTTCGGTCGACAAAGTTTTTACTGATAAGGTATAACTTTCACGAACAGTAATAGTAACACTTAAGGGTGCTTTGATATGGTATTTTCGCCTCGCTGCTGTATCGTATTTATAAGGACAGAGGAGCGCCAGAATCGCTTTGAATTTTTGATTTTCAGCACAACAGCACAACGAGTGTCTTAGCTGGGGACTGGAAATAGCTCAACGTCTGACGTCAAAAAACAAAGATCAAAATTTGACGACATCTTCAAAATAACTGCTTTTCGAAAGAGCTCTTAGTAGTGTAAGACGTGCTTAGTGAAAGAAAAAATTATCTAAGCACTTTGTTGTTTTAGAACCTTAATCGTAATGGAATCATATTCTACGAAGCCATTTACCACTTCAAAGTAGCGTGTGGTGGTGAGGAGGAAACTTCTGTCACTCAGCGAAGAACATCATCATCATCTGACGAGTAAATACATAACTTTAATTCGTGCGAACTTCGAGGTCCCCTTCGCAACAATCATTTCTATACACTTCTGTTACTTTAACTCTTCATAATGTTTTTTGTTTCTTTGCCTTCGATGATCGACTAAGCAACTAGTGCTAGATGTTTACGGATATCAGGGATTAAATAGTATCGCATATAAAGATTTATTTGTTTTTGCATATGGAATCAAGGTGATGAACACTTCCCTGTGAATTGGGTTTTAAATAATAGTCCGTTAGGAGATAGCTTGTACACTCTTAAAAACGCAATTGAACTTCAAGTCCAACATTGCTATACGCACCAGTAGTTATGTAAACAGTTTGAATTTGAATTCTGAATGACTATATAGAAAAAGGTCTCGAAAGAAAGTGCATTCAAATAAAACGCGACTACTCAATCTTCGGAACGCCACAAGCAGATAAGCATGACAAACAGAACAAGCCATTAAAATATAGGAACACTTTTACTAGAGAAAAATGAATAATTTACAATATTTACAAAATATAAGGGAGGTGTGTGGTAGAAGATAAAAGCAAACAAAATAAATAAAAAAAAGCCTTATGATGTTCCGTTTTGCTTCGAGTCATGATTACGGAATTAAAAATTTTTTTCCCTAAATATCAACTTCACATGAAAGCGACACATGCAGAAATGAAGGAGAAGATTCCTTTCGTGATGTTATAAAGACGCCAATCTTCAGAATCACACCAAATAACACACATGTTGTTGTTGATCAATGTTTTCTACACACCCACTTAAAGTCTGGTCTATACGATCTTAGTTCCATAACATCTTTTGCAGACAACCAGCTACATTGACAGCAATATGCTCGATAACCTAAAAAGACGACAACTATATGATAGAAAGAGAGGCTGGTCCATCGAAACATGTCGTTCGATCCAAACAAACCTCAGTGAGAATAGCATTTTGTGCAGCTTAACTTAACGTGTATCACAAATCAAAATAGACAGTTTTCGTGGTAAGGTCAGGCTTTTAAAATTTCTACCAAACCTTCAGGAAGGCTTCTCTTCTGAAGTCATGATATACAGTGATAAACACAGTGTCTTTTTCATTACTCATATTTTTTCATAAGCAAGTGGAAATTGGAATATGCATAAACACCAACATGCTTTACAATATGCTTACAGTATACTATTTCGAACATACATTAAATTAAGAACCAAAAAATTTCGGGTACTTTTTTTTCGGCGGAAAAACTTCAGCGGAAATAATTTCGGCAGGATTTCATCTATAACTTAATTTCAAATCTGACAAAATGACTGCCAAATTCGAAATCAACATCTTTCAATTGTGCTTTGTGCAAATTTTTATGAAATTTGGTGAACTGAAAGTCCAAATTTGGCCGAAATTGTTAACTTGTCAACGATGTCATCATATAAACGTTCACGAAATCGTTCATAACTTGGAGGAGGAGGAGGAGAAACCACGGGTGTTTTAAAGACTTCACTCCGCCACGGGTGCCCTAAAGTCAAAAAGGAAAAGTTTCATAGGTTGACGTCATTCAAAAGTCGAACTTTTTTTTTCGTGGCATCGAAAAATAACTTGACAATATCATAGTCAGTGATATAAGCCATTGTACGAATAACTTGACAATATCATAGTCAGTGATATAAGCCATTGTACGAATAACTTGACAATATCATAGTCAGTGATAATTCGTCAAGACTTTACTTTGCCTAATGCACGTGATTTAACAATTCTCTTACAGAATTTCCTCTAATAAACGCCGCCCTCTATTTTAAACGCCGCACTTATAGCCGAACAGTTGTAGTAAACGCCGTCCTGTAATAAACGCCGCATCTTGCAAAGCGGCGTTTATTGGAAAACAGGCTAAACAAAATTGGTTTAATAGCTAATAGTTTTATTTGTTTTCTATCAACAAATTCTTCCACGTTTGCATGAATATTTGATGTGTAATTGGTTCCATTGCTTACCCATAGTTTATCTTTGTGTGGTTACTTTGGTGGATATACTTTTTTATTATCAAATCAAAACTTTATATTGTTATATTTTATATAGTGAATGTGAATTTTAGAATTTTAATATTGTTATGGGACGAAGAGCCATTGTAATATATGGATATGCCCGAAATAAACCATTATTATTATTATTAATTCATTGCTATAAAAATTTTCATATCATAGGCGACAGAGATATTGCTCTTCTTTGACATTTTCGTGAACATATCTTTTGTGTAAAACATTTTCACACAACCTTTTGTAACTTTTTTAAGGATAAGGAAACATTGCCTAAGTTTGCTTCTGTCCAATTTTTCATTGGAACGCTGCCGCCCTCCATCAAACGCCGCATCCAAAAACTGGAATTTGTAATAAACACCGCGGTGTTTATTAGAGGAAATACGGTATCCGATCTAGAACAGGGTTGCCATCAGAAATTCAATTTCTATTTCAAGGTCATTCAAGGTCTTTCAAGGCCATTTTTTAGTAATTTTCAAGGTCATTTCCGAGAAAAAATCTGATTCAAAAAAATTTCACTGACACTTTTTACTGAAAAAAGTAATTATCAAGTTCAATAATTAAGGGGGTGTTCAAATGGAGAAAGATTAGCCCGGCAAAGCGGGCTGGCTGATTTTATCTTGGGTTCACATGAGAAAACACATTAAACAATATAAATTGTAAAAACAATAAATATTATACATCTTCAATATCAAGTGGTGACCATATAGTTTATGCAAGACTTTATAAAAAAATCTATGAAAAAAATGTTGCCAGGACATCCAGTTTGTTTTCTGTGAGAAAATCTGAATTCATGAAAATTATTTCTCCCTGACTAAAAAAAGAGATTACATTGCCTTATACTTATTTTCTAGATTCAAAATTATCTCATCAAAGTTTTTCAGAATTTTCTGCTTATCTTTCAGTGATCGACAGAAGAATGCATATCTTTAGCAGTCAGTCTAAAATCTTGGTTTTCATTAGCAGCAAGGGTCTCGCTTAAAAGTATACTCTTTTACTCATTCAATTTCCGCGCTTATAGCGTAAGAAATTGTTTGGTTTACACTTTCTATCTATGTATCTCTGTCACAGTTTTTCGTCGTTTTCGGAAAGTCCGTTCGGATTACGGATTGTTTGTTTATTCAGAATACCTTATTGGCCCTAATGTGGCGTTAATTTTGGTGCGCGGCGTTAAAAGGGCCGGCGTAAAGGCCGATTTCCATTCAGCAAAATATCCGCGCGGACGTGGGTAATCCACGCTGAGTGACGTAGAACGCATGCGCATTGGCTAATTCATAAGCGTAGATATGTCCGCTCAGCGATCAAAAATAAAGTTAAAAAATTTTAACTTTTTTTAAGCCCGCCGACGTCCGCTGATAATTTCAGCCAATCGTGTCTTTTGATTTCCATTTGCAGTTGTTTGGCCGCTCGGAAAATTGTACGTCCGCGCGGGCATAAGCGTTGAATGGAAATCGGCCTTAAAAGGGGGCAAAAAAATGGAAATTTTTCAAAAAATCGGCGTTATTTTTTTAAGTTGAAATTTAGATTTGAAAAAATGAAACAAACTTTAGATGTGAAACAACTCTTTGGAGACAATGAAGAGGTAGAATCAGATGACGATGAGGGAATTAGAGAAAATAATGAAAGCATTAATGAAAAGAGGATGAAATAACTGTAATAGATTAAGTCTTACGATGTATTAGATGATATATATTAGAAGACATTTGTAGTATAAGTTAAAATTTGAACAGAAAAAGTGAAAAATAGTGCTTAAAAATTTTTTTTTTCTTTTTTACTTTTGAGGCGTAAATAACGGCCCTAAGTGGCGTTAAGGCAAAATCTTGGGGTGGCGGAATAAGGGCCGGCGTAAAAAGGGCCGATAAGGTAGTTAATGACTGACCTATGCTAGCAACTTAGGACAGGTTTGACTAAAATTGGGCAATTTAGACAAGTGCTGATTTCGAAGTTGACGGCAACTTTGTCAGACTTGACTAAAATTGGAAAGTTTGGGCCAAATTTGGACCAAATTTCGAAAGTTCTTCAAATTTCATGAAATTTTGCATGGATTACATTTGAAAGGTGCTGGTTTCAATTCTGGCAATCATTTTGTCAGATTTGACTAAAATTGGACAATTTGGGCCAAATTTGGACCAAATTTCGAAAGTTCTTCAAATTTCATGAAATTTGCATGTATTACATTTGAAAGGTGCTGATTTCAAATTTGACAGTCATTGTCAGAATTGACTAAAATTGGACAATTTGGGCCAAATTTGGACCAAATTTTGAAAGTTCTTCAAATTTCATGACATTTTGCATGGATTACAAGTGAAAGGTGCTGATTTCAATTCTGGCAGTCACATTGTCAGACTTGACTAAAATTGGACAATTTGGTCCAAATTTGGACCACATTTCGACAAATCTTCATATTTCATGAATAAACATCATGGGCAAGATATTGGTGAACTGTTTTTCTGGCCCTGAAAAATCATAGTGAATTGAAAACATAGATTAAAGAAGGGAGTAATTTGATGAATTCCAGACTGTATCAAATTATTAGTCAGTGTACAAGTCATTCAGATATCTTAAAAAATAGCCTAAAGCAATTCTCTCAAGAGCTGATGCGAAAATTGTTCAAGCCTAATGGCTTCTAGTTTTATTTTTATTCAAACTATATGATAAAAAGATCTTATTACAACTATTGTTACCAAAGCAACAGTGAAACAGAATACCCACACTACTGAACGAAGTAGGTACCAGCAATACACACTTTCTATATAAGAACCAGTAAAATCTGACCTGAGGCTGGCTGTTCTTATTTTCGGGGCCTTTTTGAATCTGAATGGTTCTTATTTTGTTCTTCACTTTAAGAACACAGTTTCAAATTTCAGCCTCTTTTTGTTGTTATTTATGGAACTTCCAGTAAAATAGAAATCAATTTTTTTAAAAACAACTGGTAACAAGCATGGTTGCTGTTCCACAATGACCCATTCGCACATTTATTGAAGGTGAAAAAAAACACAATAAACTTCTAAACCATTTACCAGTGAGAGAATTCGCATCATGATTTTATTCTTATTTTACAAGAACATTCAGGCTCAGACTGTTCTTAATTTTTGGACAATGATTTGAGCCAATTCTGGCAATCATTTTGTCAGATTTGACTAAAATTGGACAATTTGGGCCAAATTTGGACCAAATTTCGAAAGTTCTTCAAATTTCATGAAATTTTGCATGGATTACATGCATGGATTACATCAGAATTATTAGATGGTTAAAATGACAATTCTTACTGTGTAGCTAAAAGGAGTGACTGAAAACAATTAACAGGAAAAAAAATCTGTGGGAGAAACAATTTTCAAGGTCATTAAACCACTTTTCAAGGTTATTCAAGGTCTTCAAGGTCACTAAATGTTATGTTAATAACATTTTTATTTTCAAGAGTGGTGTCGCAGCATAAGTAATGACTGACTCAGAGAGGTGATACATTAATTAGTTGAAATGTGTGTCAGGAATATGACTATAAATGTTATGCTTATAAAAACATGGATCACTTATATTATTCAAAACATCTTCTTTGGACATTTAGTATATCAAAAAAGACGGACTGAAACCAAGGTGAATTACAGTAACTTGAACTTCTAGGGAACGATGAAGAGCTAAAATTATTCAAAAAGGAAATGGGAAACAAGTTGAAATGGGGACACCAGAACAGTTTGAGTTGTCGAAGATTCGAGTTAGAGAATGTTTCACAGAATAATATTCTTAAAGTCTCACCAGATCTGCGAAGGAGTTTTGATTCAAGTCTAGTAAAATCTGGATAATTATTCCGAAAGACCAGGTAATCACACTCGCTGTCGGACCACTTATAATTTTCAAATGTAACAATTTTATTATCACATGATGTACAATGTAACTGGTCACATATGCTAAAAGAAAAAACATTATAAACATTTAACTTGTAGTCTTGGTCAGTAAAAACCAAATGAAACCAAAACCGTTAAATACTGATGGATGACACTACACATTTCAGTATCCTTCCTTTGCAAGGTGTAAAATGGTGATAACTTTAGTGAAAGGAATTACCTTTGTTTTGTAGAAGATGAAGAAAGTCCTAATCTCTGGAACGAACCAGAAACATATACGGAAGAACATTTCACTTTTGAATTTTTGACTGCTGTATCAACGATTGTATGAGTGGTATTATATGTCTTCTGAAAACAAGAAGTTGAACATTATTACAATGAAGAATGTTGTAAAAATAAAGTATATACATAAAAATAAACAAAAGACCTTTTTATTTAAAACACTGTCCAGTCCGTCATCAGCAATGATGTCATTGATGATGTCATCAAGACTGTCTTGTTGATTTGTTCTAGAATTACAGTCTGTGGTTATAATTATGCATTAAAGAAAAGATTGAAGAATTTCTTTAAAATGAGGTAACAAAAGCCAATAAAATCATACGTTACTATAGCCTTCTTGACAGGCTTCTTTGAATCCTTAATTGATTTTGAAACTGACAATTGGTCACTACAATATTTTGATTCAACTTCATCCAGTAAGTCATCAATATCATCCATGTTTATTCTAATTCCTGAAAATATATAGTGAATGGATAAACAAACAATAATCATGACCTTTGAACACTGATCATTTTGGTACTGGTTCTAACAAAGGCAATAGATTAACCATGCCATAGACCTGATTATATACATTGGGATAAGTTTCGGGTGATGGTATAAAGACGACAGTGAGAGCAAAAATAGGAACTAAGAGATAATATTTGGTCACACTTTAAAATTCACTTATACAACATAATACATAATACAACATAATACATGATTTTGCTTTTATTTAAGTCTGTCATCTACTTTTATTCCAGAGCAATGGAGTATGTGAAAAATCAAGTGGCGTTTTGTTTTTACCTGAGTGACTAACTCATACATCTGCAGCAGAATGAATGAATGAAAACAAACATGATGGATGAAAGTCATTACCACAAAATACTATAAATGGATATAAAATAAATACTTTTAAATACTTTTATTATTTGAACCTATTTTAGGTCCCAAGTCTTTTCATGTGGCACTTTTTTAATGGTTCATATGTTATTCATGAGAAAGAGTGTTCTAAAAAATATTTTATGCAATAAACTTACTTTTATACATTTTAAAATTCATTTTACTGTATATATATAGGTCTACATCAGTTTCCGTAACTGTAATTTTTATTGTAACCGCATTTTATCAAACACAGAATAATATATTTTTTTTAAATGTTGTTACTGCTCAAAGTAGCATTTATGGGTATTTCTAGCCATTGTCTGATGTTGGGGGTGGAGTGGGATGATGCAGGCAACTCGTAATTTTTAGTGATTTAAATTATCACATTCATTGAGATTTGTGTGATGGAAATCAGACATTCATGGTGACTGTGCATTTCACAACTGTAATGTTGATGGTCAATGAGTCAGTGATTTTCATGTTGCAAAAGACCTTGTCATTACCAATGCTCAGTTTGTAAAGAAGGATGATCTCTTGATTAATTTTGAATCTGGTGGTAATTCAAGTCAGATCAATTACATTCTTAACAAAAGGCATGATTTTAAATATTTAATGATGTCAAGAGCATTAGAAAAAGACTTAAAGATAATCTTTTGAGTATAACTGAAAGTGTATGTGGATGGTCAAAGAATGGCTAATGGCCATGGGAGTAAACAAGAAGAGGTGTCTTTACCAAGCTGTGGAAGAAAGGCAAATGGCAAAGAAGAGTATCAAAGAGAAAAGTGTACTGCAAACCATGTGGAAACAACATTATGAATCGTTGTTGAACATCAAGTTCCCTTGGGATCTAGATAAACTGCCACCAACCCAGGGTCAACCAAGTCTCCTAACGGATGATGTGGTTTTTCATCCAGTTAAGAAGATGAAGCATGGAAAGGTTCCAGGTCCTTCAGGTTTTACCGTTGATATGCTGTTGACTGCATCAATATCGTAAAAAACTGATTTCAACTCTTGTAAATAAAATTAATAAGGATACTGATGCAATATTTATCATCAGGCAGCTTTTTTTATTATTGAGGTTCACTATTTCCAAGGCTACAAATGGTCACTACTAAGCAAGGTGTTTATAAAGTAGGAAAAACAGAGCGAATACGGAAGGAATATCTTGTGTTTCGCTTGAATGCTTTTGATGCAGGGATGAGAGAAGAGAGCTCAGTTGAATATTTTCCATAGAAGTATATAAAAGAGGCAAAGAGAAGCCACAGATCTGCGATGGGAGAGTGTGTCAAGTTTACTTACAAGTTTATCACCAATAGCATTACAGATACAATTCTGAATACAATCTAAAAGATTAAGAGAGCCTGAGGGTGTACCACCCCAAATGTGGCAGCAATACTCAATACAAGGCTGAATAGTAGATTTATAGAGGTAAAGAATGGTATCAGGGCTGAGGTATACTCTCGCATGAAGAAGGGATCCCACCTTCATTGAGGCTGACTTAGCAATTGCCTCAATGTAAGAACGCCAGGATAAGTCCTGTGAAAAAGTGATGCCGAGGAGACGAAAGGAGTTGTTTTCTTCCAACTGGGTCCCATTCATTGAAACTGATGGTAAAAAGGGATCTTTAGTATGATTTACAGAAAGAAGTTTGGTTTTTGTGGAATTGAATGTGACCAACCATTTCTCTCCCCACTCAACTACAGATTGCAGATCAAGCTCAATCTCGTCTGCTATTTCTACCTGGTTGAACAAATCTGATTTTGGAACCCAGGAATAGATGGTTGAATCATCAGCATAGATGACAGGCTTGGAAATAATGTCATCAGGCAGATCATTGGTAAAAAGAAGAAAAAGGGTTGGCCCAAGGACAGAACCTTGGGGAACTCCTGCATTGATGGAATGTGTCGATGATGATTGCCCATCTAAAACAACCTTAAGCCTACGATTACTAGGGAAGGAACGAATGATCTCATAATGGGAACCCTTAACTCCATATGCAGCAAGCTTTTTCAAAAGACCATGAATGCCAGACTTTATCAAATGCCTTGGATATGTCAAGAGCAACAGCTTATCTAATGATTCTATCAGTTATCACTGTAAAGAGGTCAGCAGTTGAGCGTTGGGAGCGAAAGGGCCAGTAGCCTTAGAAGCATCAAGATTTGAAATAATGGAAGATTTTTTAGCTGGTGTGATACAGCAGCTATCCAGTACTTTATTAGTCCTCAAGGGAAATTCAGGAACAGCATGACCAGAGTCATCAAGAGTAGAGTTAGTACTGGAAAGATTAGAGAAGAGTTCAGCTTTATCCTTAGATGATGATAAAACTTCTGGACCATTGAAAACGGGAGGAATAGATGACCTTTTATTGCTGGTGACACCTTTAATGATGCGCCAAAAATCTCGAGAGCCAATTTTTTGTGAGGAGATAGGATTATGAGTTTCTTGTTGATTATGTAGACTTTGCAATTTTTTGTGAGGAGATAGGATTATGAGTTTCTTGTTGATTATGTAGACTTTGCTCCATGACTGGTCAAAAAAGTGGCTACTTAGTTTCAACACAGAGAAGTGTCACGTACTCAGCTTCGGTAAGTTCGAGAATATTAAACACACCCACAGATATAAACTCGACGATAAAGAACTTGAGCACGTCTTCGATGAGAAAGACCTTGGTGTGACGCTAGATCCCGACCTTAAATTTCAAGATCACATGAGTTTAAAAATAAACAAAGCAAACACAATGGTTGGGGTCATTCGTAGAAGCTTTGATTTTCTTGATGGTCCACTGTTTAAATTATACACCGCAATGGTTAGACCACACCTGGAATATTGCCAATCAGTATGGGCTCCACACTTGCAAAAGGACATAGACAAAATCGAAAGTGTTCAGCGGAGAGCAACAAAGTTAATTGATGGTATGAAAGATCTTAGCTACCCCGAAAGATTGAAAAAACTTGATCTTCCAACACTTCTTTTTAGACGCTACAGAGGAGACATGATTGAGATCTATAAGCATTTTCATGTGTACGATAATTGGTCTCTTTCAGTAAAGTTTAGACCACGACTGAAAAAAGGCCGAAAACACAATTTTCAACTGGAATGCTGTTTTGCAAAAGATGGTGTTAGAGGCATCCAGCAAAATTCCTTCTATTACCGGTCGTTGAAAACATGGAACAGCTTGCCAAGATACGTTGTAAATGCTGAAACACTAAACAGCTTCAAGAACAATTTAGACGCATATTGGGCTGATCACCCGCAAAGATTTGATCACAAATTACACAAGAACGATTCGTAGAGGCTTGTATTGCCTGAGAATTTGTAATACTGAAATAATAATAATAATAATAATAATTATTAATGACAGATTGGCAGTGATTTCGTGATTGGATGAAAAGAATCTTATTATGAGAAGACTTCTCATGTTGATACTGATGAAAGTAAAGATTTCTGTGAGCAATTGCTGAAGCACAAGCAGGTGAGAACCAGGGAGAGGAGTGAGGTTTAACACAAAATTTTCTACTGGAGATAAATGCCTCAATACCAGATATAAGCCATGATGTGAGTTCCTCTGCACATTTTTCAACTGGATTTGAAAACACATTGGACCAGAGGACATTGCGAAGAAAGTCACAAAAATTATCCCATTCACCATGTTCATAACTGAAGAGTGTGCAATGAAAAGGAGATTCAGAAGCAGCTTTGCGACAGAAACTACGCCATGGTCAGAGTTGGAAAGAGGAGCTTCACTAGATGCTTTACAGATATCAGGATTTGATGTTAAAAAGAGATCAAGTAGAGATGGAGATTGACCATCGCGATCAGGAAAGCGGGTTAGGGAAGTCAATGATTTAGTGAAGAGATTGAGATAGGGCAAAATTAAGAGTATGAGTGAGAGATTCCATTTGAGAATTTGAGCCATTTTTCATGATGAACATTGAAGTCACCAAAAATAAATATGTTGGCACTGTGATGAATTGATAGGGCCTTGTCAATACTCTTAGATATAGAGTCTATAACAGAACAGTCTTGGGATGATGAAGATCGATAAAGAAAGAACAGATAGGTTGTTGAATGGAGCAACGAAAGACGAAAGCACATGTATGACAAATCTGGATCCTCCAGATCACTTACATGAGTAATAGGTAAACTGTCCCGAAGGTATACACCAAGGCCATGCATGTGAACACATACAACAGCTAGACAAACAGTTCAGTGTCCTAGCTTAGAAACAAAGTAAACTTGAGTTTACCTCTAACTAAGCCACTGACAAAGATGGAGTTCGAGGCTGGCCAGTAGGAAGATCCTACCTACTCCACAAGAAGGCAGAAGGAAATGATTGATGCTGTTCTTTCTAAACAAAATTAAAAATTTGTACAAAGCTTTTGTTGACCTTGAGAAAGCATATGACAGGATCTTGTTGATGTTCCAGAATCGCTGATTGATGCAACGAAAGCAATCTACAGTTACACTCTAGGGTAACTCATTCAGTGATGTTCTTGGTGCCAGCCCTGGATTTTACAAAATGTCAGTGTTGAGCCTTCTTTTGTTTTTTATTGTCATGGAGGTATTGTCAAGAAGTTTCAGAACAAGCTGTCCTTGGGCGCTGTTATAGTGCAGATCATTTGGGTGTATATATATATAATAGTTGCTATCATGTTATAAAATTTGAAAAAGAAAATTAGGCTGGGGGAGATAATCTGAAAGGAAAGGGTGTTCATGTCAACTTGAGAAAAACAAAAATTTTGATTTGTGGCAAGGGCAATGACTAGTTGAAGCCTTGTAAACACCCATGTGGCGACTTGGGCTGAAAGGTATTGCTACTTACTCAATTTGGTGTGTGGGCTGTGAACTCTGGGTTTACAAAATATTTATCCAAGAGAAACTTGCTGATCAAAACTTAAGATGCCCTAGATGTTTGGGTACAGCAATGTCCATCGATGGCAGGGCACTCAATAATGTGATAAGTAAGTGGTCATTGTTGAGTCATTATGCTATCTTGGCGATATGGTATGTCCAAATGCTGGTTGTGAACTGAGTACAATCACATAGAGTCATACAGCTTGGGGTAAATTTCGAAAACTCTTCACCCTACTTACTTGAAACAATATCCTTGATTAAACTTTGCAGAGTTCTTAATAGTTGTCAGATCATCCATGCTACATGCTAGTGAATGCTAGGCACCAAATGTGAAAGATGTTCAAAGGCTTGGGAAATGACTGTGCCATGATGATTTATAGCATGAAGTTTGCTGAAAGGATAAGTTCACCCTCTCTTTGTGAAAGATCCACACATTCATTTCATTCATTCGTTATTGGCCATATGCAGTGCAACAATGATCGAGCTGCATGGGATTATGGATGACCGTACTGATTAGAAAACCATGAGGAGCCCAACCTGTGCTAGATGTGGACTAGTGGCTCAAAATGGATATACAGTGAGAGGAAATAACAATATAATTTGATAAAACATGTATAAGATATATATTTCGAAATGTTCTTAAGACACTATTAACATTACCTATGTTCTGAGATGCATTAACGGAAGTTCAATTAAAAACTTCGAGAACTATATACTTCGAAATTTTGGAATCAAGAATAAACACACAAAACAAGATGATACGAGTATTGAAAGGTGAAATAGGAAGCTGCCCGGTCCTCTTTTTATTTTCAAGGAGCATTAACATTTAAAAATTTACCAAGTGCAATTCAAATTGAAAAAAAGACTTCTCAAAATTTAGGATTTTATTAAATAAATTGTAACTGTGGAATATCATCTTGATACTTTTTTAAAACATATTTTACGTAATAACATTTATTCTATATTTAACAGGTCTTCTTGGAAAGCAGTTATATAGTTATATATTATACGACTGAAAGAATCATCCTGTATAAACATTTGATAATAATAATAATAACAATAATAATTTTGAGATTTTTATTTTCCCTTTTTGGTTTGACATTAGAATCGCGCAATCTCCGCATAAAATACAATGAATTAAGCAGAATCGGTTACATTGATTACTCATTGTTGAAGGTCTGTCTTGCCAAGTCTAATTAAAACAAAAACTAATTTTAAAAGCAATCGATAATACTACTAAAAACAAGAAGCCATTTCCATCCTGTTTGTTTATAAGTTCTTGATCCACCAAGCAACTTTCAGAAACAATTTCAGGGGGAGAGTCAATGTTTTTGTAAAATATGAAGAATAGTGTAAAATGAGTACGAGATCTTTTAAATAGAGTTTTAGAAAAGGATACTTCTTAAAAGGAAATTTATTTCTAAAAAAAGTTATTTCTATATATTTAACATGTATTTTTGACCGGTATTCCCAAAATAGAGACTCCCCTGATATAGCATTTGAATCATGTGATTCCAGCTACCATATTTCCGAGAATTTCTTTGATAGACTCTTTCTCGTAGACCCCGAAGATTTTCCTGTTGGTGTAAGCTACTCTACTGTCACTTTCATTGCACTACACCATGAGTGAGAAGTAAGGTTCATTAATTATTGTTCACTTCACCATAGATAGATGAGTTGTTAATGCCTGGAGCTCTTTTTTTGAAAGGAAACAACGACTACTTACCTACAGAGGTCATTTCACATTTTGTTTATACCATGACCATGTTTAGGGAAAGACATCAGAATGTTATAAGCTTGAGTTTAGAGATACCAGTGATAGTGGTGGGAACATAAGAAATAACGAAAGTTTGAAGAATATAGATATGAGCATGGTTACCTTTAGGCACAGGAGTACTTTATATCTAGAGATAACTGTTACATCATCATGTAGCATGTACATGTCATCCCTGCAAGGATAATCATTGGCAAATCCAGAGGGTTTTTGACAACGTTGAAACGTTATGGGCACCCAAGAAATGTGCCCAAAAAATTTAATTTACTGTAAAGGGCTTTTAAGGGTTTGTTTGCAGATTTAAAGTTACAAAGTGTATTATACTGTTAAAGTTATTTCACAAATGTATACAGAGATAATTACCCTAACAGCGGTCAGAAAGAAAATAAAAAGCTCTCAAGGGAATTGATATCAAACATTATCTCTTTCCTTCACAGTTCTGAAATTAGTCTGGGCGAATTAAGTCAAAAAATAGGTCAACCTGGAACTAAATCCTCATAAAGCATATTTGGTACGGTTAGAAAGCAAATTTTATGTAGATTTACCTGTAAAAGGCCTCCCTTCATAGCTATTGAGCAATTTTATTGGTATTAAGTTTAGTTAGGGATGGTATTTCGGTCAATTTTGCAATGAAATTAAAAATCGTTGCGTCATCACTCCTATCCTATGCCGGCCATAGGTACATTCTGTGAACCATTGTTAACATAATGTTCTCGTGTTGGGAACCCCATCACTGATAAAATATGATGACGTCACAGTTTTATTGACGTCATCATATTAGTCAGTGTGAATTGTATCGTTACGAAGGTGATAAAAAAAAACTATCATCCTACTTTCTGAGATTATACACTTTTTTTTGTAAGAACCAGTAAAATCTGACCTGAGGCTGGCTGTTCTTATTTTTGGGAGCCTTTTCAGCCAGAATTGTTCTTATTTTGTTTTTGGGTTTAAGAAAAGTTTCACATTTAAGCCTTATTTTGTTCTTATATGGAACTTCTAGTAAAATAAAAACTCAGCTACAAGTTTGTTCTTGTTCCATCTTAACGATTCAAATTAATTTGTAATGCAGCGTATATATGCACCAACCCAATGTGAATATCCAAGTTTTTCAGTAGACCACTCGTCGCCCCTTCATTATATGTTTTCACACATTTATTGTAGAGGAGAAGTTAAAAAATGAAGTAAAAAAGTGAAAATAATTATTCAAAACAATTGCAAGCGTTGACATCCTGAGCATTTTTTATAAGAACAATTTTATAAGAACACGAGCCTTAGATTTGGCCAAAAAATAAGAACAAAATAAGAACAACCTAACTAAAGGCTCAAATCAATGTTCCAAAATTAAGAACAGGATTAGCATGAATTTTCTTATAAAATAAGAATAATTCATGATAAGAACAAATCATGATGTGAATTCTCTCATTGGTAAATGGTTTAGAAGTTTTGTTTTCTTTTCACTTTGCAAACTCATATCGGGTCATTACCGAATACTAATCATGCTTCTAACCAGTTATTTTTGAAAAGATTTATTTTTATTTTACTGGAAGTGCCATAAATAAGAACAAAATGAGGCTGAAATCTGAAAATGTGATCTTAAAGCTAAGAACAAAAAAGGAACAATTCAGGCTGAAAAAGGCTCAATAAGTAAGAACAGCCAGCCTCAGGTCAGATTCTACTGGTTCTTATAAAAAAAATCGTATAGTGGAATTGCATTTAAAATCATGCTAGCCAGACAAGCCTATTGGTTGATTTTGTTGGTCGAAAGCTACAAATGAAACCAGCCAGCCCGCATTAGATAAAAGAGAAACGCATTTAACCCTGTCCAGACTGATAAATTAATCATGTCTGATCCTTTCTATGGAGTTTAAAATAAAATTCTCCAAGAAATAGCAACAATATATATTTAATTCGAAAGTCACGGTTTGTATATATAAGCCTTCTTTTATAAACAGTACGATACAAAAGGTTGATGAAGTTATCAATATTTCAAATGACTCAAGTAAATGATGCAGTCGATGATACCACGAAAGACAATGGCTGTGATAAATTGTTAAAACTTAAAAATATTCTAGATTTCTTGCAAGAAGCACCTGGACTTGAGGCACCTCAGGAGGAAGCGGACACTTAAATATTTTTGTGTTCAGCATGCATCCAACTCAAATGAAGCATAATGTATGTATGGCTATGGTGTATAGTGATATTTCGGTTTATGCTTTACATTTCCAAAATCATTTCCACAACAACCGTATTTCTGAAGTGGAACTCGCAATAAACATCAAGTGTTTGCTATCGAAAGTATTTACTTTGATTTGGGTGCCGATTGTTGTAAAGCCCGTCCTGCTATGCATGCCTTCAGTGTAAATGTATTCCATGGTTTAGGTAAAGTTAACAAAATTTTGTTTTGGCTTTCAAACGAATGAGTGATTCCTTCATCTTCCAATGGAAAGATTTCAGTGTATTGGAACAGCTTGTATGCTGCCTCCACAATTTTAAAAAATGGTAATGTCAGCGAAGCAAGATATACAAAGTTTTGTGCGACAGAGGAAGCAAAGAGATGTTTTTTTGTGCCACTGCAAAACAATAGCATATGTAGCAGCGATAATCAAAAATTCACTCGACAATAACCCAGATATTCCATCATCTTACATTCATGGATGGGTTCTTGAAGACGAGAAACTTCAGATCCAGTGGATGCTGTAACCCTCGTGCCCCCATGACTGATGGAGATGTATGTAAGTTTTTGTATGTAAATCACATGGACTTTCAAGTACTGATTTTTGCAAATGCAAAGTACAAAATGTACAAATTGATACAAAATGTACAAAATGATGATGTCATCAAGCTGTTTGTATCGCTCCGTAGTGACTGAAGTATTGATTTCAAGATATTGATGTTTTTGCATTATTTACTCATACATAAAATATCTATCGATTTTATTTATTTATTTATTTTATTTTGATGTCACAAAATGTTTTGACGTATGGCATGACGTCATCAAATTCTTAAAATCGTCCTAAAATGTTTAAAAGGTATAAAGGGAGGCTTTTTACAGGTAAATCTACATAAAATTTGCTTCCTAACCATACCAAATATGCTTTACGAGGATTTAGTTCCGGGTTCAACTCTAATTCGCCTTGACTAAATTGATACAATGACAAGAAGAAAAGGAAATAAAAATAGAGAGTCAAACACATTGTTTATTTTTGCTTGATGACACAACCCCGTTCCCAAGTCTTAATTATTTTTGGACAGACAGAGTCGCTCACTCATAAAAAAAGTATGCTATTTACAAGTTAGGTTTAATTTGCTGGCAACTTTCCGTTGCTTTGATTTAGTTGCGTCCACTTGCAGCCATCGCGAAAGAACGGACTTGTAATGGCTTTCCTCCAGATTTCGAAACTTACAAATCTGCATGCAGCAGCTTAGATTCTCCTAATACTCATGTACACTTATGTAAAAACCATCGGTCTGAAAAGTTATTTATAACTTTTATGGTGAACAATAGCTTTTTGAATTATTAAACAGGTCAATTAAACACAGATGTGCGTGTTTATGTTTCATTCATTACGTGACATAATTTTCTTTTACTTTTCGAGTTTTTTCGTTGCCACTTGAAGGCGTACAGTTTTTTGCTATGTTGCATTTTTCTTGAAATTTGCTAGATGACTGCGCGGCCCTCTGTAAAAGTAGAATCGAATCCTACTTCCAAGCAGATATGGATCTCAACGGTCAACAAAGTTGTCACTGAGCATGTGCAAAACTGGTCGTGTACATATTTACTGGCAATATCGCACAAGTGGAGGTTGGCCTTAAAACTCTTTATTTAAAGATCATAGCCAGAAGATCTCGCAGTGCTCTTAAGTGGCTAAGAATCTCGGTACGAACGATCTAATGACGACTTTTCTCATGTTTTTGTGGAACACAGAAGTGCAAAATTGAGATTGAAAATGTTTTATAATCTTTACAAATTGATAGGATTGAGTTTCTACTACCGTTATACGTTAGTGGAATATGCTTGTTATCATTTACTGCTTGAATTGCTATATCGTGAAATTAAATGTGATATTTTCAATGCTTTTGATCTAACTCATTAAGCTAGACTTAATGACAATGAATCTCTTCCTGAGTTTGAGGCTCTTGATAACCTTGTCCCCAAGAAACATCTACCTTATTAAGGGAAGAAATTTTCAATAAAAAGTTTGCATTTAATACGTATGATGCAACGGGATGACATTTATGCCCTCACTAGTATTATGGCAAGACTAAACTTTAAAGTTATAGCCTGTGAACACCTAGAAACTTCTTATCCTACTGGTACAACACAACAGCCATTAAGGAACATATCTTAGTTTGTAATCATTCTCCATCACTGGACGATTTCTCAATTCCTCCTTCCGAGAATAACGATTTCAAATAAACTTTGATGGAGAGTCTTCTGATAAATCGCAATAAACCTTCTTTCAATAGAGTCACCCAATGAATGTCCTTAGAATTTGACATAGTTTATAACATATTGTAACATATTGAACTTAAACTAAAACGTGTAAAAAACTTTTAATAGTAGACGTGAGCATGGAAGGAGACGTCTCCGAAAGCTAGTCAAATATAATAAACAGATTTGTCGAAAGATTTCGCCGTTGTTTCTCCTACTTTCAGTTCATCTTTTCCTGACTAGTGTCATCGTTTCTTAGTATTGATCTGAAATATTTTTGTCATGAAGAGACTAAATCAGAAACTGAGGTTATATCATTTATGTTACCAAATTGGTCTATATCTTTGGGAGTGAACAATTGCAATTAATAATATAAGGCAGGTCATAAAGGTATACAAGTTTTTTAAAAAACTGGAAAGTAAGACTTTAAAAGACAAACTTTTCAGAAAATTTTATGAAAATTATTATAGGGGTCACATGTCAAAATGTTCTTTTTGTTCCAGTTCTTTCTGCCTTGTTTTACTGACAATGTTATAATCTGAATGTTGTAATCAAAATAGGTAATCTTGCCTATATTCCATATTTTCATTGTTGTAATACTTTAGGTGGTTGCTATAATGTCATAAACAGGCCTCGAAATCCGTTGAATTTTGCGCGAGTGTAATTATACTCCTGTCGTAAATTCATTGTGTAGGGAAATACTCGCGTAATCTTCTTTCAAGAGGGTACAAACGTTGCAGCATATATACTGTTCTTTTGTAAGGATGGAAAGACACTCCTTTGCGGCACATTTTTTCAGTGTTATGCAATAGAATTACATCGTGTCTACACAACACTACGAAAAGGAAGAAAAAAAATGTCTTTTGTCTTTCATTTGCAATTCTGTTGTGCACACCTTTGCAGTGTTTGAATAAAACCAATACATTGCACACATGTGCGTGAACAATGGAGACCGAAGTATTCGAATAGTTTTTAAATGAATATTTTCCTTTCCTGAAACTGAAAGGCAACTGAGAGTCACCTTCGTGTATTAGATATTCAGAGAGAGATTCTTTTATGTTTTTTTTTCATATCAGAAAGTGTTACAGTTCAACTTTCATCATCAAATGAATCTAAGTCAATAAAAAAAGGGTCGTTATTCGTTTTCGCTTGTCTCATTTTCTTCACCATTGGCTCATCTCCAGATGTCGTTAACACCTTGTTAATGTGCCGTTTACTTAATCCTTAATTGCTACTTTTCATCTCAGTCGATGAATTTTTCTGCAACTTTCGCAATTAAGGATTCTCATTTATCAGAGCGCATTGAAAATGAATGGTGAAATTGAAAATACGGATATAAAGTCTTCGCTACTCTCTTGCTTGAATATTATGCTCAAGGGCTCTCCAGAAATATATTTTTAATGGAAGTAAAAAATTAATTGTTTTCTTTTTCATGTTGATAGGGAATCTGTTTCGAATATGAAGGAAAGGAAATGACGCATTCATTCATTACAATTGATTTTAACGTTTTCGAACTCAGGTGTCTAGTGGCGACAATCTTTCATCATGATACATTCACAAAAGAAGTTCAATCATTTTTTCTTGTTAACGTAATCACGCATTATTGTGGAACTCACTCCCGAACACAGAGCTCCTATTAATCATTCTATTTAATGGAAGATTTATATAAAACTACACAGATGGAGAGTTTCTCTAAGAGAAAGATAGTCTGTTGAAAAAGTATCTTTGTTACATATTACTCGCGAGTAAAAAAGAACTTGCGATAGTTACAGTTTCGCGAGTACCAGCACAAGCAATACTCGCGTAATTGCGTAGGATTTGGAGGCCTGCATAAACTGATATTGCAATTATTTTGTTTGTTATTTTGCATTTTGCATTTTCAATTTCAATTTCAATAGATTCAACCCTTAGCTTACCATCACCAATTGTAAAAACATAATTTTATAATATTATTGGTTTGAGAGATACTAAGGGTTAAAAAGAAGAGGCAGTGTTGGTGACAGAAATATATCTTGAAACATTAAATTTAAATATCTACCTAGTCATATCTTAGATTGTGAAATTATCTTCTTTATCTTCTGTTAGTGCATATACAAACCATATGAAATTTTCTTTTGAAAGAAGAGAATTTTTATATTACAGAACTTTTCACCTTGGAAATCAGACGTTGCCAGTACCAAGAGAGCTGCATGCTTTGAACAGAAAAAGATTATGTGAAGAGCTGCAAAAAAACGATGCAACAAAAGGCTCTATCGTTCTGCTAGTTGGAGGGGAGGCACAAACATTATATAGCAGTGATAAGGAAGTCTTGTTTCGTCAAGTATGTGAGTCAACTTTACAATCAATTGTTTAAAAAACTTATCCCTTATCAAGATTTTTCAGCTTTCATACAGAGCACCAAGAACAGTGTTAGGTGTGTAGCAACATGATTTTTTATACATGATTTCTTTTGTAAGCAACTTAGGAACTCAAATTGCTTAATTTTAATCAAGTTACTGAACTAGTCGCTAAATTTAGTAAAATTTTGAAAATGGGTGAAAATGAAAACACATTATGTTAATCATCATGTTTATAAAACTAATTGGTTTTCAAGTTTCTTTGAACAATTTCCCTGCTCTGTGTCAGCCCATCAAACTTACTAAATAAGAAAATACACCATCAAACTTTCTCTGATTACCATTCAAGTTCATGCAACCATGCATACCACGTTTCAATCCTTCTCATTGATAACTGTATCTCCAAATTTCAGGAATCATATTTTCACTGGTTATTTGGGATCAAAGAACCTGATTGTTATGGGGCTGTTGAGATTGACACTGGAAAATCCATTATTTTTATCCCAAGGCTTCCTGAATCGTATGTTGTGTGGATGGGAAAGTAAAGCATGCTATCAGATAAATTTTCAATTCTAGTTTCTGGAAGAAGTGACCATGACCAATTTCGCACTTTCATTTATTTCAGAATTCATCCTAAAGAACATTTCCAAGAACTCTACGTGGTAGATGAAGTTTATTACACGGATGAGGTAGTTTACTGTCTTTTTTTCCATTTAACTTCATTGATATAGAAGTCTGCAGGAAACTTATTTTGGAACCATTCTGCTTTAGTTGGCAACCATACTGAAATCAAAAAATCCTTCTTCTCTTCTGACATTGGTGAGTTCATAACTTCCAAATCTCAATTTGTTGTTGATAGTTAATAGTGCATGATGGTCTTTTAATTTCAGAATGGTTTAAACACGGATAGCAATAATTACACTCAAGAGGCAGCATTTGATGGGATAAGCGAGTAAGACATTGATTTTGGCTTGTCGATTCGAATTTTAGTGCAAATTCTTTCTGCGATGCATTGGCACCGTAAAATGCATGACCAATGTTAATAGTATGATCTGTTTAGGTTCAAAGTTAATAACGCCATCTTGTTCCCCGTTATAACAGAACTGTATGTTCTTTGTGTTCATTTGGACATTATGGATTTGTGTATTTCTTTTAAATGTTTTGATATGCTTTTTTCATTTGATAGGCGGGTTCACAAGACCAAGTATGAGCTTGATGTGTTGCGATACACCAATAAGATCAGCAGTGAGGCACATAAAGAGGTCAGTACTCATGACAGAAGGATTGTTAAGAATTTATCTAAAATCGCTGTTCCTAAAGACCTTTTCACTTACCCTGCATACTCATGAAGGTTTTGCTATTAGGTAATGAAGCACATTCAACCAGGAATGGTAGAGTATCAACTTGAAAGGTATTTGTTGATTTTGGCGCTTTTTTCATGAATGAATGAAAAACGTTTCTCCTTCATTCATTCAAGACTTCCAAATAACTGAAATCAATTACATTTGTTCTGCTTTTTTTTAGTTTGTTCAACCATTATGTTTATGCAAGAGGCGGCTGTCGTCACACTTCCTATACATGCATTGCTGCAAGGTAAATTTGAAATAATGATTTTAAAGCGGATTGAAGTTTGATCATTTTTATGTGCCATCGGCTAAAGTGTAAACTATATTAATTGCTTAGTGGTGACAACTGTGCTACACTTCACTATGGTCATGCTGGTGCACCAAACGACAAACCAATTCATGATGGTGACATGTGGTATATGGTAGTTCCTTTCTCCAGTCAATAAAACATTTTTGTTACCTTCATTCAAAGTAAACCTTTTTTTTTCAGCATGTTTGATATGGGTGGTGAATATTATTGCTACACTTCAGACATCTCATGTTCGTTTCCAGCTAATGGCAAATTCACGAGTAAGCAAAAGGCCATTTATGAAGCAGTTTTGAAGTCCAACCGAGCAGTGATGGCTGCATGCAAGCCAGGTGTGTTCACTGCTCCTCCACCGCTGTTGTCTTTCGTTACATTTAAATATAACCAATATTTATTAATATTGCGATTTTCGTTTGCAGGTGTGAATTGGATTGACATGCACCTGCTTGCTGATCGAATCCACTTGGAAGAACTGAAGAGAATCGGCATTGTGACGGGGGATGTTGAAGAAATGATGAAAGTCCGTTTAGGGGCGCTCTTCATGCCTCATGGTTTGGGACATCTTATGGGGCTTGATGTGCACGATGTTGGTGGCTTCTTACCAGTATGTCAGTTGGTTTTTATTGAAAAAATAACGTTGCATCGAGTCGACTACCACACTATACTCGTTGTGGTAATTTATGGCAATTTATTATGCTTCAAAAAATAAATGAAAATAAGTGGTCACACTAAAACAAATGAGGGTGTTAAGGCACTCATATTGGGGTTTCGAAATTACAACTAGGTTAGTTCAATCAGGAGAAGAGTAAGGTTTAAGTGGAATGTTAGTCTGCCTGCCAGTCGAAGAAGACTGTGGGTGATTTTAATCGGTATAGGAAAGAGGTGGAATTCATTTTTCATTGCGAATTCCATTAACAACTTAATGTTGCAACTTAAGGGTGAGCTTATCAATGTCAAACATTTTATAAAGAATGGATATCGTTCATATAAAAGTTATTATGTAAATATTTTTTTATATGGAAACAGGGTCAACAACGGCGGGAGGAGGCTGGGTTGAGATCTTTGCGGACTGTGCGCAACTTGGAAGAGAACATGGTTATTACAGTCGAGCCTGGTATATATTTCACTGAGCAGGTTGGCATATACTATCCTCAAATATTTTCTAGGTTTAGAACATGTTTGATGTACATTTCACAGGACATCTAAGATAACCGTGTATAATACATGTGAATATGATACTACTGTAGATTTTTATCCTGTATAAATATTCGAGAAACAAACAAACAGACAAATGTTTTGTAAAGCGCTATTTCCACGACCACTTTTGATCGAAATATTTCGACTTAGAAAAAAATTGAGCATGCGCATTAAATATTTTCTGGTTTTCGAGCGAAAAATTTCTATTCCCTATCGAAATCGCTTTGCGAAAAAATATTCGTCCAATCAAAATCGTACAACATGTGTTGACACTTTGACCATGTTCACATGTATCGGATAGATATCATTTCGGAACAATTTCCATACCGGATAGACGTTTCGTTCACATTGTTCCGAAGCTATCCGTTATTAAAATTGAAATGATTCCGTTCCGCTGCAAAAAGTGAAATGATTTCGTTCCAATGTCGGAACAAAAGCTATCCGATACGTGTGAACATGGTCTTTGTGTATTAAATTGAACTACCTGTCGAACAATTTAGAAAAAAGAATTATAGCAGACGGTTTCTACTTGTGGTTGCTTTCGAACTTACTTCTGTATTGCATATGAAAATCAGCTAATAAAGTTGTGGAATTCTATGATCCAAATATTTCGAGCAGAAATTGTTCTCCTCTAAAATTTTCGCTCGAAAAATTTCGATCAAACTTGACCGTGGAAATAGCGCTTAACTGTCTTCGAAAATCTCCGTCGGTATGTGAGGACCATACCTCTAAGTACGGGACGGGACCTTAAATGAGTTTCTTCTGTTTCACGGAGCATAGAGACATTGAGTAATTCTCATTCGGAGTCTTAAAGTGTCAATCTTTCAGTATAATGACTTGGATTTAGGTTATTCGCAGGGCTTTGGAAAATCCTGCGCAAGCATGTTTTATCGTTCAAGAAGCTGTTGAGCAGTACTATGGTTTTGGAGGAGTAAGTAAAAACAAACTATACATAT
Organism: Turritopsis dohrnii; assembly: GCA_027922465.2. Taxonomy (NCBI): domain Eukaryota; kingdom Metazoa; phylum Cnidaria; class Hydrozoa; order Anthoathecata; family Oceaniidae; genus Turritopsis; species Turritopsis dohrnii. The sequence goes on from BQMF02000026.1 coordinate 943,142, forward strand.
ATATAGCGTTTTCCCTCGGACTACTCGCCTCTGGAATTCCCTCCCTCATAGTTGTTTTCCTGCTGAGTATGATCTACAGGCTTTTAAATCCAAGGTTAACCGCCACCTTGCTCTGTCTTTATAATTCTTCCTCCTTTTCTCATTTTTCTCATCTGTCTTCATAAGGTTTTTTTCTTTTCAAAATTTTTTGTTGTTCCACCCATTTAACTTGAGAATGTCCTTCTAATAATGCATGATGCTCATCAGCCGATCTTCTGGAACGTCGCTGCGTCGCTCTCTCATCTTGTAGCTTTCTGCCTAGTAATGCCTTCGGCCTTGCAGGGAGCAACCCATTTAAAAAGAATTTTAAAAAATATATCCTAGTGAACAATGGTGATTCAAATGAGTCTGGTCCACGTGTTGACGTCACGTGATAGAAATAATGGTTTATGGTGTTATATTGTAGGTTCGTATAGAAGACGATATTGTCATAACCGCAAACGGTTGTGAGTTGCTGACTGATGTCCCAAGAACCGTGGATGAAATCGAGTCTCATATGGCCAATGGACGACAAAGCTCTGATAAAGTTCTTATATAACTAATAAAAGCGATTTTTAGTATTCTCGTTTATTGATTGATTTTTTTTTTTTTTTTTTTTGAGTTTCACTTGCATTTTATTTGTTAGTCAAATGCTTTACTAGACTAGGATTGTTTCCTTGTATGTTCATGTAGAGGGATATACAGTAGAATCCCGATAACTCGAACCCCCGATAACTCGAACTTTCAATAACTCGAACCAATTTCGAATTCCCCTTCACCAATACTTTCTCATAAAATACCCCCGATAACTCGAACATTCGATAAGTCGAATTATTTTCTCAGTCCCGTGGGGGTTCGAGTTATCAGGATTCCACTGTACTCAAATGAGGAACGGATTTAATCGCGCAGTCTAAAACAATTGTGCTGTGAAACGAACATGGGGAAGGTCACACATGTCTTGTGTGAATGAGCAGTTGCTGTTATCAAATGTTTACACATGATGGTTCAGTCGTATGATATATAAGTATACAGTAGTCTCTCTAAGTAGCAGACACCGTTGGTGTCCGCTTATTGGAGAGTTTGACAAAATATATCATATTTTCGAAATATTAGTAACTTGATAACTTTTAGATTAGATTAGATTAGATTAGATTAGATATTCTTTATTTATAGTCGATGATTTACAAAATGTAAAATAAGTTAAAACATACTAATAAAATAAGTTATATACTAGCCGCCAAGGCGGCGTCGCTCGCCGCCCATGTCCACCTGCTCTGTATCACTGTATCAATAAACGTCAAAGTTCCTTATAAACGGCTCGTAAAACTTGTGTTCAACCAGAAGCATATTCGAAGTCACAACCTCTCGTAAAACCAATCTTTTAGCAGTGTAACAATACACTCAAAACGTAGAGAGAGAAAACTTCAACTTTTTATTAGCTTTTGTTTTAAAAAAGTTACGCGCTCTAACATGGGTGCTATCAAACGTAAGGGGGAAATGGTTTCTCTTCTTAAAAAGATCACACGGGAGGAGAGAAAAAAAGGCACGTGCTAAATGAATAAAGTGAATAAAAAAAAACGTTCGATCTGATTAAAATAGATTAAAAGAAATCGATTAAAACAAATTAAGACAACTATTATGACAAAAGCAAAAAAAAATATTTTGTATCATATACTCTTTTTTTACCTATCGGTTTTTAAACATTTTGATTGCTCGAAAAAATGTTCACCCGTCTCAGACAGTCAGGCAAGGATACGTTAGGATACACTGGTAAACCGCACGTTTTGCCACTGCTTTATGTCCAAAACGTTTAATCAGTTAGTTTCAGTTAGTTTGTATTTAGTTGATGTATTGTTTTCAAAGCCAAGTCAACGTGGAATATAAAACTAACAATAATGATAAAAACAAAACGTTATTCCTATTAGTTCATCAGCCAAAAAAAGTCACGTTCGATTGGGGTTGCAATGTATTTGCTTCGAACTCACGTCGCACACAAAAAAAGAAATAATTTCGCTCACAACTCAATCTACCATTTTGCGTGACAGACAAACAAACAGACAAACAAACAGAGAATCGGCTATTAATATATAGACTAGCCGCCAAGGCGGCGTCGCTCGCCGGCCATATCCACCTGCTCTGTGTATCACTGTATCAATAAACGGCAAATTACTTTATAAACGGCTCATACAACTTGGAAAAGATTCGAAGTCACAACCTCTGATGTGCAGTCAGTGTTACATCAGTGTTACATTAACTATTTTTCAGGTTTTTCATTATGTGTGACTTATTTATTTTTTAAAACCAATCGTTGATCAGTACAACAATACACTCAAAACGTAGGAAGAACAACTTCCACTTTTTATTAGCTTTTGTAAAAAAGCTTTTTTAAAAAAGTTACGCGCTGAAACATGGGTGCTATCAAACAGGTCGAAAATGGTTTCTCTTCTTAAAATGTTCACACGGGAGGAGAGAAAAAATGCACGTGCTAAATGAATAAAGAGAATAAAAAAACGTTCGATCAGATTAAAATAGATTAAAAGAAATCGATTAAAAGAAATTAAGACAACTATTACGACAAAAGCAAAAAAAAAAACATTTTGTTTTTATATGATACTCTTTTTTTACGTATCGGTTTTTAAACATTTTGATTGCTCAAAAAAAAAGGTCACCCAGTCAGGCAAGAGTTTGGCAAACCGAACATATGCTGCCACGTTCTGCCACTGCTGCTTTTTGTCCAAAATGTTTAATCAGTTAGTTTCTTTGTATTAAGTTGATGTACTGTTTTCAAAGCCAAGTCAATAATGTGGAATATAAAACTAACAATAATGATAAAAACAAAACGTTATTCCTATTAGTTCATCAGCCAAAAAAAGTCACGTTCGATTGGCGTTGCAATGTATTTGCTTCGAACTCACGTCGCACACAAAAAAGAAATAATTTCGCTCACAACTCAATCTACCATTTTGCGTGACTTACAAACAAACAAACAAACAAACAAACAGACAGACAGAGAATCGGCTATTAATATATAGACTAGCCGCCAAGGCGGCGTCGCTCGCCGCCCATGTCCAACTGCTCTGTATCACTGTATCAATAAACGTCAAATTTCCTTATAAACGGCTCGTACAACCAGAAGCAGATTCGAAGTCACAACCTCTGGTAAAACCAATCTTTTATCAGTGTAACAATACACTCAAAACGTATAGAGAGAAAACTTCAACTTTTTATTAACTTTTGTTTAAAAAAAGTTACGCGCTCTAACATGGGTGCTATCAAACGTAAGGGGAAAATGGATTCTCTTCTTAAAAAGATCACACGGGAGGAGAGAAGAAAAGGCACGTGCTAAATGAATCAAGTGAATAAAAAAAACGTTCGATCTGATATAAAATAAAATAGATTAAAAGAAATCGATTAAAGACAACTATTATGACAAAAGCAAAAAAAAATATTTTGTTTTATGATATTTTTTTTTACCTATAGGTTTTTAAACATTTTCATTACTCGAAAAAAAGGTTCACCCGTCTCAGACAGTCAGGCAAGGATACGTTAGGATACACTGGCAAACCGAGATGCTACCACGTTCTCCCACGGCTGCTTTTTGTCCAAAATGTTTTATCAGTTAGTTTCTTTGTATTTAGTTGATGTATTGTTTTCAAAGCCAAGTCAACGTGGAATATAAAACTAACAAAATAATAAAAACGAAACGTTATTCCTATTAGTTCATCAGCCAAAAAAAGTCACGTTCGATTGGGGTTGCAATGTATTTGCTTCGAACTCACGTCGCACACAAAAAAAGAAATAATTTCGCTCACAACTCAATCTACCATTTTGCGTGACTTACAAACAAACAAACAAACAGACAGACAGAGAATCGGCTATTAATATATAGATACTAATAAAATAAAATACCATTTCTCTTATAGAGTCAAACAATGTAGTGAGAATAGTCTCGTGAATGATTCTACAAGAGAATATGGTTAGTCTATTAAGACTAATTAAAATCGACTGTTACAAAAGAAAAAATTATATAAAGCCTAAATTAAATATATAACTAGCACAGATCCTGCATTTACATTGGAGGTCATTTTGTTGGTTCAAGGCACTACAGAATTTGTGTAAAGACGTTGCCGACTTAATTTCGGTTGGAAGGGGGTACCACAATTGTGAAGCAATATATCCGAAAGTCTGCAGCCCATACTTTTTTGAGTAGACCCGAGGTCTCACTAAATCATTTGAAGATCTTAAGTTGAGTCCCATATCATTTCTACAGGGGAACACATATTTCATGTAAGAAGGATTCAAATCACATTTTGTCTTGTAGACTTCTTTTAATAATAGTCTACAATGTTGTACATGAATACCTTCTGGGTGAGATATGTATCCCAGTTTTGAATGTGAACATGCCCTTGTGAAAACTCGATCTACATTTGTTCTACAACCAAATCCCCAAACCAAAGGGCAATAATTGAACTCGGATGCGATAAATGTCATATATAGTAAGTTTCTCTGCTTATCATCCACAATATTGATGATTTTCTTCAGGGCATTAGATTTGCAGCTAGCTCTTTTGCATAGTGTGTTTATATGTTCTGCAAAAGTCAACTGACTGTCAAATTTAATACCAAGAAGTTTCACATATTTAGATACAGTCAAAATCTCTCCATTCAAATTTAGATGATGCAAATGCGTAATTTTTGGTTTTCCAAATAAAATAAAATTGCATTTACTTGCATTTAGTTGCAGGCCATTATCAGAAAACCATAACGATGCTGATCTAAAAAGTTTCTCTAGCATATTTTTTACTTCAATAAATGTGTCTGCTGATGCACAAAATGTATTATCATCAGCATAGTTACACACTAGGGTATCTGAACAGGCCGTATCTTCATCAAATAGAAAAAGAAAATCATTTAAAAATATATTAAACAAAAGAGGTCCTAATATTGATCCCTGCGGTACACCAGAAAAAATTTCTTTCCAAAGACTAAAAATCCCATCAACACCTACTCTCTGAAAGCGTTGCCTCAGATAGCTCCATACAAGAGATAATGCACTAGAAGAGAATCCATATGCATGAAGCTTTGCAATAAGCAATCTATGATTAATGCAATCAAAAGCCTTACTCAAATCCATGAGCAATGCAGCAACACACTTTTTAGAGTCCAACTTTTTTTGAAGAAAGCTCATTAATCTTAAAAGAGCATGTTGACTACTGTACCCTTTCCTGAAACCAGATAAAATTGAAGACATTTTCCCTTCCATAAACTCAGTAATTTGTTCAAATAATATTCTTTCAAACACTTTAGAGAAATTTGGCAATTTACTGATTGGCCGATAGTTCTCTTTTGAAACCCTAGATTTTGCTTTGTACAGTGGAGACACATCCGCACATTTCAAAGACTCAGGAAAAATGCACGTGTCTACCGATTTATTGAAGCAGTGACAAAGCTGATCAACAAAGACATTAAGATGACTCTTAATAAGATGTGCGGGTATATCTCCTGCAGGACAAGCTTTGCCACTCTTTAAAGAACTGATGTGAACTCTCATATTATCGACAGAGACATGACAAAATTTCATTTTCTCAAAACTGGCACCGGGAGTGAACTTTTCTTTGATACGTTTTATGCTTGAATGCTCTTTGAAACTTGAGATGATAGAATCGATTTCGGAAATAATGCAATCATCTTCTGTTGGTTGGTCAATTTCGGGAATGTTGTTTACATCTAGTGATTTCGTGATATTTACGAAATATTCATTCATAACACGTTTGCAATATCGGATTTATCTTGCAAAATAGTATCATCCTCGACCAGCGATGTTATTTTTTCCTTGATTACTTTTTCAGAAAAAGTTTGGTTTAACAATTTTCCAAAATGCCTTGTTATCTTGAATTTTTGACACATCAAGTTTTCTATAGAAATTTTTCTTTGTATCTCGAGCTATTCTTGTACACTTATTTCTCTGGATTCGAAAAATGTTCCAATTTTCAGAAGTTGGATTCGAATTGAAAATATTTCTCTTTCTACTTCGATTCATTATCTCTTTTCTCAATCTTTTTGTCAAGAATAGTATATGATTATTTCTCAAAATCTTTTGTTTTAGTGGCATATGTTTGTTAATTGTGTTTTTGAAAGCTTCGTCAAGGTTTGCAAAATTCATTTCCTCAAATTCAAGTGATCTCGCCAGATCATTTTGAAATGCAGATTTATCAAAGTTTTTCATACTTCTGTATTTTATTACGCGTGGTTTCTTTTTGGGTACCTCGGCCTTTAAAACGGACATTGTTAATTTATGCCAATCTGACAATCCTGTCTGTATGGTTACACTGTTGATAAACTTTTTCTTATCTGAAACCCAGATGTGGTCTATACAGGACGGATTCGTTGGATTTTTGTAACAAGTTGGTAATTTGATCAAGTTTACCATGTTATAATCTGTTTTTAACATTGCCAAATCATTCTTTATTTGCAGAGGTAGTCACGCATTTAGGAGGGCATTAGGGTAGTTACAGACACAGGAAAGAAAATAATGATGGTGGATTTTAACTATCTTTCAAATAAAATGTTAAGAAACAATCTTCATTTGAAATATTTACGAATAAAACTTTGTTTCTTTCTGTTCACCTTGCTTTCCTCCAATTTTTTTTATTGATAATAGTGACTTTCTGTCATCACTGGTAAGATCACCAAGGTTGACCCTATCAAGCATTGTTAAAGCTTCGTCATCAGCCTCAACCTCAGCATCTACATCATCGTCACTATCGACTTCAACATCTGCGGAGTCCTTCTGGAGGTACTCGTCCACATAACTTTGGACTGAACTTACTCTCCAGTCTACAATATCGAATTAATAGCAGGTGACGAGCTACACGTTTCGACGTTTTAGAAGCTTTTTTTGTTATTTTCCCAACGTCGGCTGCCAATTTTTTGGAATGTCCGCTAATTGGAGAGGCGGAAAGGGTAAAAGTGCCATTTCGTGCAGAAAAAAATGTCCGCTTATTAGAAAGTTTTTTATGAGAGTTTGACCAGAATTCCGCCGGTGCAAAGAAATTTGTTCGCTAATTGGAGGTGTCCGCTTATTAGAGTGTCCGTTAATTGGAGAGAATACTGTATTTACACTGCTTTCCCCAAGACGCCCTGTTAAATATAGAATGAATGTAAAATATGTAAAAAGTTAAATGACAGTTTCGTAATTTGATAGTTGCGGGAAAGTGTGACCATGTCTGCTCAGCTAACAGTAAAACGTTTGTTTCGATAATTTAGATCGGGTTTTGTTGCGTTATTTCAAATATTTTTATGACACTTCTTTAATAAACTTTTAAAACTGCCACATAAAACTTCTCATTAAGTTTCTTTGTCGCGCAGTGGTCTTCGGGATATCTAAGGGGGATTTGTGAATCTGAAAGGAACCCTTCACATGATTCTTTTGTTTTTTCTATAAGATCTTTTCTCTCGCTAATTTTTGTATCTGAAAGTATTTCCTATGAAAATGTAATATAAATAAGTGTTGTGTCGACGAATTAAAATAAAAGACTTTTATCACTCATTACTATTGTGTTATGTTTTTTTTGGCAACCGACCTGTTATTCTTCCGTAGGTAGATTGACAAATGAAACATGTTATTTTTAGAAGTCAAAGTATCACGAAAGCTTTATACGAAAACATCCGCTCGTCCATCCATTGACATCAATTGGTTCTGCCAATTGAAATCTTAACCTTACAAATATCGTCTCCTCCCATTTCTATTCCTCAAAGTTTGACGCGGTATGGTTTTAGAACACTCGAAAACAATTTAAATCGAGCCTATCTGCCGTATTTAGAGCTTGATTACCTCTGTTTTTCTTAACGTTTCATGAGTCACACGAGACACTTTTAATAGTATTTTTGTGAAAGTCTTCAATTGTAGATGTATTTTGAGCACATAAAAGGTGTAAAAAAGGAATTGATTAAGGGAGAAAATATATTTAGGTACATCGGTGTACAAAATAATTATTCATAAAAACAAATTTACAACATAGTATTATTAGTTAAAACCATTAATGAATATAAAATATTATGAATTACAAAATATTATGAATTTCGTAAATAATGTCTGCGAAGATAATAATATTGGCACATTAAAACTGACAGAGACTCGTCGATTCCGAATCGAGAAAACTGACTAAATCGGTAAGGAAGTTGAACGATAGGTACAATCGGTTGGTTGATGGGTTTAATTTGATGTTGCTTACATTTGAAGGTACTTTAATACACTACTTTTTAGCAGCGCCCTTGACAACACCCGAGAAGTGAAAAACAATGATGTATCAGAGTACTACGACCACCACTCTAAAAACGCGGCCCCAAAAGTTTATGTTTTCAATCTAGAACATAGTCATAGATGATAATAAACTTCGATTATGGAAATACGTTTTCTTAAATAAATTCAAAAGATTCTTAATCGCTAAATTTGGTTGGAATTTATAATATCCTTTCAATTCAGTGTTTAAGAACATGTATTGTTGATTTTGAAGGTCTTATATATAAATACTCATCAAAAGAAAAGCAAAAATGGTGGCAAAAATTTTAGAATGATGCAGAGTGGTGAAAAAGTTTAATTTGAATTAACATTCGGGGTATAAGAACATGTTTACTTATCCGAGAAATTTATTTTTCATATTCCTAAATTTGGTATATTGTGATAAATTTCTATCTTCATACGAGTTTAATAACGACGATTTCGACTTCAACGATAATCAACAAGATTCCTTTACCAATAAATGGGTTATTCATGTCGAAGATGGCCCTGAAGTAGCAAGAAAAATTGCAGAAGATAATAATTTTATATTTCATGGACAAGTAGGAAGTCTATCAAGTTTGTTTCATGTTGAACATAGGGATGTTCAGCTACGTTCCAGAAGATCAGCTGATGAGCATCATGCATTATTAGAAAGACATTCTCAAGTTAAATGGGTAGAACAACAAAAAATTTTGAAAAGAAAAAAACGAGGATATTTCTCAGATCCATTATTTGCTAAACAGTGGTATCTGAAGAATGACCAAGGTGATAATTTCTGTTTTTTGCATATGTGATAAATAATTTTAAGTAAGCATTCTTTTAAAGGAGAATTAACGTCAAAATTATGTAATGTTTTTTTTTTAATGAATCGATTTTAAATTGTGGAAGACGACTTTTTACAAAGTTTTATTCGTTTTACACAATTCTTTCGTTAGTTATTTAAGTTTGAAGTTTAATCAAAACTCAAAAATATGACGTCACAGTTGCACTTAGATATCCAGCTATAGTTTTTACAAATCACGTAAAGACAATTTGGCGACGAGAGAATATATTTTCGTTTTCCTGATCTTGTCAAAGAACAACAGAGAGCTGAAAAATGGCTTAACAACATTGGCACTGGGTTTACTGTTAAAACTTTTCCATTTGGAAAAGATAAAGTAGTTTGCAGCGATGATTTTCATGAAGACTGTTTCGAAGCTGATAATATGGCAAACATGCTAGGGTATATGCCGAAGAAAAGAATATTGAAAGCTGGTGCGGTACCAACAATTTCCAACATATAGTATTCAATAAATGTGAATGGAGAAAACCATGAGCTCTAAAAACCTAGCTCTTTCAAGAGGTCTAACAAAGTGATCAAAAAAAAGTAAAGTGTTTTTAAAATTTAATTTAGGTAATTGCTCTCTTTGTGCATTGTTTAAACACAAGGCATGGTTTACTCTAGTTTTTTTCAATTTTCCAAAAGAATCTTTTAAAAAAATTACAAAAAAGACACGGTAATGTGTTCAGAGACTTGCGCATTCTTAACAGATGTTTGTTGAGATTTTTCTTCCTATCTGACCTGGTTTCTTTTATTTTGAAAATTTCTAAAAGTATTATCTGCATTATTGGAATTGTGATTACATTTATCTAGTAGAAACCACGCATTGCATTACATAGGTAATGAAGTTATAATGTTCATTGAAAAACAAAAATTCCTCAAGCGGACGTGTTGTGAAAAAGAAAATCTACTATCAGTACATTTTTCTCATGAGGAAAGAAACTTACTTTGCTGTCATTCTTTTTTACTTTGCAATAATAATTTTTCTATATGCGATATCTAATAAACGACGTTTCAAGCACGGATTTATTCAATAACAAAACGTTAAAATCTGAAGAATCATGTCGCCACTCATGATTTTTTTTTAACATGAATGATTCTGACTTTGTGTATGAAAAAATTCTAGTGCAACTGTGACGTCACAGTAAATTTTTTAAATCCTTGATTATAAGCGAAATATGGTATTTTATACTATTTTATTATTAACCTTTTATTTAAATACACATAAGGAACAATTTTAGCCAAAGTTGTATTTTTGACGTTAATTCTCCTTTAAAATGACTTGTTTTATACTCATTTTGTCTTGAATGATATATTGGAATGACTATAAGTGATGGTCCGAGCTTTGGAATTTTCTTCAAAACATAGGGAATCTGTAGCATGGTGACCACATCCTGGAAAATCCTGCAAAGTCCTGGAGTTTTAAGATTTTTTGAAAAATGTCCTGGAAAATCCTGGAATTTTCAAAATAATCCATCTATAATTATTTTGTACATGTTTATTTTTATGAACCTTTTTGTACATGTTTTTTATGTTACTTCTTTATGAATGATAAAACATCACGATAACGCAATCTGAACATGGGTGGCGAGCGACGCCGCCTGGGCCTTTCTTTATTCATGGATAAAGAAGTAACATAATGAAAGGTCCTGGAAAATCCTGGAAATATCTTTATTTTGCTTATTTGTCCTGGAAAAATAAGAAAAATGTCCTGGAAAGTCCTGGAAAGTCCTGGAAAATGGAATGAAAAAAATTGTGGTCACCATGTGTAGTTTGTATCAATAATTTTGTTGTGATTTTTTAAGCAAAACTAAGCCAGAAATTTGTATTAATTATGTTCACTGCATAAGGCCATGCTCATTATTACCCAAGGAACTTATCTTTTATATTTCTAAATTTGGGAAATTTCTAATTTTCTATTTCTAAATTTTTTCAAATGTAAAAGTCCAAACTTTCAGTGGTCTACCATTCTATATAATGATACATAATTTTTAATTGTAGATCTTACTCGTGAGCGATGCAAGAAGTACAAAGGTTATGAAGCTCTTGATATTGATGTTTTTCGCTGTTGGAACAAAAACATCACTGGGAATGGTGTTGTGGTATCCATCCTTGACGATGGTCTGGATTACCAACATCCAGATCTTAAGAGAAACTATGATCCCTTTGCAAGTTTTGATTTCAATGGCAACGATAAAGATCCTTATCCAAGATACAGTAGAGATAACATCAACAAGCATGGCACTAGGTGAATTTTATTGGTTGATACTAATTCTCAGAAATCCTGCCTAGAATTACAGAATTTTTAAACTCATTACTTTTTGCTCAAATATTCTCTCTATAAAGTGTAAATAGCCTGATTTATTTATGTCGCATTCCACGAAACTATATCTGATTCATGATGAATAAGATATTTTTGATAAAAATTCAATCAAGAAAAAGTATAAATATTTATGAAAAAGGAATTAAATATTGAATTCATTAACCACCAAAATTTTTTTATCTTTTAACATTAACAGTGAAAATATTGGGGTTCCCTCAACTAAAAATCCTTACATATACATTTTCAAAAACATCCATAAAAATCCTAAAAAGATATGTAAATCACCTTTAAATCTCCTACAGTTTCGTAAATGATCTTGGCACATTTTTGTCAGCCATTTTCAATCATAAAGTATTTTTGACATTGAGATTTTGACATTTGGCTGATGAATATTTATCCAAGATATAAAGAAAGTGTCAGTGCAATAACTAAATATATACCAAAAAAATGGAGAATAAAATTTCCAACCATTATATTCACATCAAAGAGAAGACAGAAAACAACAATCTATCTATTGAGTATTTTTTTCTATTTTCTACTGCAGATGTGCTGGTGAAGTAGCTGCAGAAGCCAATAATGGCATTTGTGGAACAGGCGTAGCTTTTAATGCCAAGGTAGGAGGGATCCGAATGTTAGATGGTGAAGTCACTGATGCTGTGGAAGCTGGATCACTCAGCTACAAACCACAGCATATCGACATATACAGTAGTAGTTGGGGACCTGATGATGACGGAAGGACTGTAGATGGGCCAGGAAGACTGGCCAAACTAGCTTTTCAAAATGGTAATTAGCTTTTTGCAACTGTTGTTTTGATTACATAATAGATAACTGTATTTTGTTCTGCCATATTGTTATCTGCTGTTTAACTCACCACTTACATGACATGTTTTCATCAAATTAAGTGGAGACTGGTTACTGAACATATGAACATTTACAAAGAGACCATATTTTGCTCCTGATACTGGATATCTTTTGTTTTTCCATTTAGGTATTCTCAGAGGTCGTAAAGGCAGAGGATCAATTTTTGTTTGGGCCACAGGAAATGGAGGACGTTTTAACGACTACTGCTCCTGTGATGGTTACATTAATTCCCCATACACAATATCAATTGGCGCTGTAGACAATTGCGGACTGAAACCTTGGTATGCCGAGCCATGTCCTGGAACATTTGCCGTTACATATAGTAGTGGGGAAGCAACTGGGCACTTAGATATGCAGATCTCCACCACTGACTTGCATAAAGATTGTACTGAAAAGCATACAGGGACATCAGCGGCAGCTCCCTTAGCTGCAGGTTTATGTATTTTTTAGTTAGTCATTTGGTTTTTTTAATGCTCTTTTCTATATTTCCCTAATCTTCGTTTCATTTTGGACTTGTTAGGATAATGAGAGCAACAATCATACGTAATTTGATTGAAGTAGAATGGCTCTAGGGGAATATTAAACATAAAGCTAATTGTTTTTTACAGGTATCTTTGCCCTTGTGTTAGAAGCGAATCCTAAAATCACATGGAGAGATTTGCAGCATCTGGTGGCAAAAACTTCGAAATTAGTCAGCCCTCATGATGCCGATTGGCAAACTAATGGCGCTGGACACAAAGTCAACTCAAAGTTCGGTTTCGGTGCTTTGGATTCTGGTGCTTTGGTTGAACTGGCCATGAGTAAGAATTGGAAAACAGCAAGGCCTCAGCATACGTGCTCCTCTGATCTTCATACTGTCAAGTTGCGTTTGAAGCCTCGCGGTACTGTGGATACATTCATCGATACAGATGGATGTTCCAACGATAAGAACAGCTGTATCACCAAGCTGGAACATGTTCATGTTGTTATAACTCTGGAAAAGAAGATACGCCGGGGACAGGTGGAGATTAAACTGACTTCGCCTGATGGCACCAAATCGGATATTTTGAGGCAACGAATACGTGATACATCCCGAAACGGATTTCAGAATTGGGCTTTCCTTACCATCTTTCACTGGGATGAAAAGCCCCAAGGAAAATGGAAATTGTCTATTACGGACCACTCTGGTTCATCTGGCGTTCTGATCAGTTGGAAATTGGTTTTGTATGGTACTTGTGACCCAAAGGCGAATGACGCATCTTTGTTTAACATCACTATAGACGATGAAGAAATCTGTGATGATGTGTGCAAACGAGGCTGTCCAGAAATATTGGCCGAACGTTGCTTTGAGTGCTCACACTTCTGCGATTGCACGATCGGCAAATGTGTGCCGGCATGTGACGAAAACTTAGTGGCGGACGACAAGTTACGTCATTGCCGACGTAATCTTGACCATCTAGATTTTAGTGTTATACCGAATAGTGGCGCCAGTGGGAGTATAGCACGCAAAAAACCGATAATGGGTATGGCGCTGTCGGCTAAATTCGCGCTCATCTGTTTAGCTTTATTAACAGTGAGTGCCTTAACTGCCGGCATTGCGTATTTTGCTGCAAAAATGCCAAGAGTAAAGACACTACCGAAAGGTTATCATTCTGTATCACGTTACCCTTGTACTGATACCGTGACGGTTGAAGAAGTGGAAGTAGAAGAAGAAGAAGAAGAAGAAGTTGATTTAGGACAACCAATTGTTAAATCTTGATATGAAATCTACACAAAAAAGTATTTTTATAAAAAAAAGAGATGCTTCTTCGAATGAATTTTGCTTCTGTCGATTGTGATGATCCTGTCGATGCACGAAGATTCGAACCGAGTGCTCGAGTGAGTATTTCCTGTTATTCCGTATTGTATTTATTATTGTCGCCTATTTATGCAGTCTAGCATGTTCGTGGACTTTGATAGTTTTGCAGGCTTTTGTAGACTGAGAGACAACATTAATTCTCTGATTTAACCAGAACACAAGTTTCGGAAGATGCAATTGAAATCTCTTGAAAGGTTGGTTGCTAGGTTACATTTCAATTTTGTTTGGATTTTGTTTGTTTATCCGCTTGCAATTTAGATCAAAGCAAGAATTTTTCTCTGCTTGTTTTCTATGCGGAGCTGTCCACTTCCGGTCTGAGGAAGTAGTTTGATACACATTTTTTATAGCATGAAATAAAAGTGACTTGTCTTAAGCATGTCCTCAACTATGATATCTGAGAGTTTTTATAACGATTACAATTTCATTCACCTTAAATATAAGAGCATCAACAAAAACCTTTTCCATGGAGTACCATGAAATAAACCCCCAAATGTGTGAATACATTGCCACTCATGAAATAAACGCCCAAATGTGTGAACGCATTGCCACCCATGAAATAAACGCCCAAATGTGTGAACGCATTGCCACCAAACTGACATGTTGCACCAAGTTATTTTACGGTTTGTTGTTGTTTTTGTGTTTTTTGTTTTTTTTCAATTAAATGACATTTTTTTAAAGAAGTATAACATATAACATTCATTTTAATATGGTTTGTTTTGTGTCCCCCATTAGAAAATGTGTCTCTCTCTCTCGCAGAGTCGGAACCAGATGGTGATCAAAATTTATCGAGGGGAACCGAGTTTCTGTTGTAGTGACTCATTCGCATATTTATTGAAGGTGAAGAAAAACAATAAACTCCTAAACCATTTACCAGAGAGAATTCACATCATGAATTGTTCTTATTTTACAAGAAAATTGAGGCTCACTGTTCCTAATTTTTGGAACAATAATTTGAGCCACGGATTGTTCTTATTTTGTTCTTATTGTTTTGACCAAATCTGAGGCTCGTGTTCTTATAAAATTGTTCTTATAAAAAAAAACATGTATTATGCTATAATTGATCCATGTTACCGAACATGCTGATATAAATCACGTATCTGCTGAAACTTTTGTTGGTCACAGATTGATCTATTCCCATTATTATTTTAATATGGATTTTCTATTGGTCCCGATCGATCAGGGATATGATGCTAAAAGGCTCCGATTCCTTTATATTATTGGAGTTTAATGGCTTCAGTTGAATCAAAGTATATTCAATCGCTAAGTTTTAACATATCCCTGATGGGTCAAACAAATCATCGCAGTTAATATATAAGTCCAAACAAAGCATCGCAGTCAATACGTGGAATCAAAATTTAAATGAGCATGCGCACCACAAAGAATGTAATCTAGCTTTGCTTCCACATATCACATACAGTGTATATAACAATTTTTAGGATTTTCACAAAAGTATTTTAACATCAACTGGTTGTCAGGGCGACACGGGGGACTTTTTAAAGCTTTTTTATGCAATGGGGACGTAGATAACAAAACGACAATCCTTTGACAAATCCATATATTGACTAGCTTTCGGAGGAGTCTCCCTCCATGCTCACGTCTACTGTTATATAAAATTTTTTTTTACACGTTTCAGTTTAAATAAGTTACAATACCGTGTCAAATTATAACAAGAGCCAGATGGCGCAAAACGGTAGCAGCAAAAGTACTTGCCACAAGAATACTTTTAAATTTGAAATTTTACTTAAAGTTCTTAAACGTTCTGTAAACGTTATTTCTTGAGATATCTTACTGGTGGAAAACAGGCATAAACGATATTATAATGTTTAAAATTACTAACTCGTGTAAATAGGGTCTAATCGCAACACACCAGCAATTAATTTATTAGAAGACAAAAGAATTATACATGCATGAGCTGTTTATAACGTACGTTTTTTTTATAAGAGCTTATGTAGAAAAAAAAACGCGTTTCTTCGAAAAAAAAAATGTATGTTTTGAATTATAATTTTTTGAAACCGAAAATGAATTCAAACAGATAACAGCCTTTTTTTAACTCGATTTTTGAAAACCTTGATGTTCAAAGACAGAACAGATAGCTAACAAACGTAGAAAGTAATAAGAAAGTCTGATCTGTGCTTTACTGACACGAAAAACATATCTATTTTCAAGTGCCAAAGTTCATTGATTCAGTACCATAAAAGTAACTAAAAGTCCCAGTTTTATGTAGACCTATTTGATTAATATCCATTCCTTCATCAATTAAGTGATAGAATATCAAAGAAAACGTATTTTAAATGTATGTGATTGAAAACCTTCGAAAATTCAAAAGGCTGCGTTCGTTCATTAGAATGTATATTGAGTTTTTAGTGGGGACTCGCATACTCTAAATCGTAGGCTAAAAACTGCCGTTTCGGCCGGAGGAGTAGTAGTAGTAGGAGGAGGAGGAGTAGTAGTAGTAGGAGTCCAAGGGTGTTTTAATACGGTATTCGCTTTCGCTGCTACCGTAATAAGTACAATACCGTGTCAAATTAGATATTCTAAAATAATTCTAAAGGCATTGATTGGATGGCTCTATTGAGAGAAGGTTTATCACGGTTTATCAAAAGGCTCTCCATCAAAGTTAATCTGAAGTCATTACTTTCGGAACAAAGAATAGAGAAATCGTCTAGTGATGGAGAGTGATTGCAAACTAAAGTCTGTTCAAAAAAAATGTGCACTAATTTCAGCTTTTATATAAAAACCAGGCTCAAGGGAATTGATGTAATTTGCTAAATCTGGTTTCCACATGATAATTGAACTTAGTGCACATTTTTTTTGAACAGACTATAAGAAGTGGTCCTTAATGGCTGTTGTATTGTACAAGCTAGCCTTGATGCTCTTACCGGTGAGATGAGAAATTCCTAGGTGTTCACAGGCTCTAACTTTGAAGTGGCGTTTGGTCTTGCCGTAATATCTGGCATTGCAGCCAGAACACTTATAACAATAAACGAGACCTGATCTCAAAAACTTGGGAATTTTATCCTTAAATTGAAAAAAAGTATTAATGCGGTTAGACGACTTAAAAACTATGCGTAAATTACAATGACATAAGTTTTCCTTGAAAATTTTAGATAAGCGACTGCGAAGTTCTAAAGATAATTTACCTAAATATGGTAAAGAAATAAACACGTCCTTTTTTGGAACGGTACATACAGGTTCGTATGGGGACGTGTGTAAGAAATCACATCAAATGAAGATACGATCCCATCGCAATGTCCATCATGTATGCGATTGGTATATATTAACGCTCGTAAATCTCAATCTTGCTTTAAAATAACGCTGCTACAACTTCTCGAAGACGCTATCTGACACCTATTGATACCAGCTTATC
Organism: Turritopsis dohrnii; assembly: GCA_027922465.2. Classification (NCBI taxonomy): domain Eukaryota; kingdom Metazoa; phylum Cnidaria; class Hydrozoa; order Anthoathecata; family Oceaniidae; genus Turritopsis; species Turritopsis dohrnii. Next base: position 960,648 of record BQMF02000026.1, read on the forward strand.
GAGCTTCAAAGCTTTCACAATTAAATAGCATGGCTTCACGCTTAATAAAGCAGGGGCGTTCTGCTGGGACTGCATCATATTTAAGATATAATATCCTTCTCTCAGAAATTTACGTTCACATTGCGTATGCGACTACTCCTTATCATGTCATCTCATGATAGTGTGTCATAGTGAAATAGAGACAGCCGAGCTTCTTTCCGAGTGTTAACACGTGTGTAAACGTGGTATAGCGGTAACCACGTATTTGTGGAGACTTCGAAGCTGTGGTTGAGTGTGGGGGAGAGTCAAGGGGAACGTCATAAAGATGGCAACCATGACTGCGAAGCAATGCTGTGTGAAGTGAAAAAAGTGCTTCTGTAAGATAAAAGAAGTATACACATTCTAAGTTGAATAAAAGACCCCCAATTTATGAGAAAGTCCTATTATCCAATGATTAACAGTAAAAATTCTTTTCCGTCTTTGGTGTAATGCTGATTGGGAGACCAGAGAAGTTTTTTCCGTCCTCCCTCCCTCGCTCTCATATCATGACCATGAGAAGTTTGTGGTCCCACCTACATGCAAACAAGTCGTGAATGAACCTCCTCTGCGTTATACTACATGAACTTGAGAAACACAACAGCTCATTTTAAAATTTCATTGCCATATTACTCTTGCTCAATATGTATATAAATTGATAAGTAAAATATATATATATATATATATAGCTAAATAAGGCCAGCCTCTTAAGAAAGAAGAAAAAAATGAGAATAATTTCAAGAAACATGATGTTGATTTGAAAAAAGTATATGGATACCGTAGAAACGATTAATATTTAAAGAGATATTGTCAATCAGAGATTTTTCTGGTATTTGACATCTTAGTCTCAGACGTCCCCAAAATGTTTGACACATTCTTCTTGTTGATTTGTTAATGAGACCCATCTAGCTACATGTCATGTTTCTATTTTAATATAAGAACCAGTAAAATCTGACCTGAGGCTGGCTGTTCCTATTTCCTGAGCCTTTTTAAGTCTGAGTTGTTCTTATTCTGTTCTTATGTTTATGAACACAGTTTCAGATTTTAGTGTCATTTTCTTATAGCAGTGAAGTATAAAATAAATCCTTTTGGAATCACTTTTGCTACAGGTTGTTGACAGTTTCCATAACGCAAAACCATATCATTAGAAACGGGAAATTTTTGTTTAATTTATTCATGCGTTCCATAATTTATGCACAATTTACAATATTAAGCAAATTATCTTCGATGCATTTAAAGAAAATGGCAGAATATCTGAAACCAATATGTTACAGTCTTTATATTTCCTTTTATTCACACATAATTTACTTTTCCAATTGCTACGTAAAACTATTGGATCGAGTGAGACTCAAACCCTCACCCTCTGCTTACTTTGGGCTGCTGCAATTGAAAAGGTATATACATTATGTTTATAACAGTAAAAAGGGAAGAAATCCTGAGATAATTTAAACAATTTAACATATATAATCAAACATATAATTAAGGTTTACAGCTATAAAAAAAGCAAAATAAATATTTCTGCCAACCGCACTATTTCTAATAGACAGAAATTATTCCTCAGAAAAGTCTCTGCCGGATAAAAACAATTCCTTAAATTGGCCACTTTTTAATTTCAAATGACCCCATGGATGAATATCTAGAGAAATAAGAAGCTTCAGATATGGGTTCTAATATATACTTTGTTTGATCTAATTCTATTTTTGATGCTCTTTCGAAAATATTTTGCAATTTGACCTCTTTCATTTTTCATTATGCCCAAAATCACGTTAAGTGACAACTAAGACCTAATAATTAAACGGAACAGGTAGAAATTTAAACCTGACCATCCAAGGCCCAAATATCAATCATAAAATAATTGACCACACGGGTCACCCAAATTTGTTATTAAAATATCCCTGTCTATGACTTTTGTGTTCAATATGCAAATTTTCTAGTAAAAACAAATTTGACTTGACTGTAGTTTTTATATTGCTATTATTAGTTTTATGATTATCCTTGGACTTAATATTGAGTTAAATGAAAAAATATGCCTAAAATCACTTTTATTTTCTTAGACTTGATGTTGAAGTTGAAACACAGTTTTTGAACAAAATTAGATCTTGTTTTGGTCAGGGAAAAATATAGGGAAATCATGAAGAAGTCAGGGAAAAAAGGGTCTTTTTTAAGGATTTTGTCAGGGAAAATTACAGGAAAATTTACAAAAGTCAGGGAATTTTTTTTTCAAAAAGCTGTATGAACCCTGAGCTATGTAAAAATAACAAAATTTCTTTTAAGATTATGATTCTTGAACAATTATCATGAAAAAAATCATGATAATCATGAAAAACAAACTTTACTTTTCAATTTCTTCTTCTTTTCCATCTCAAAGACATACGCACCCACCATGTGCAAAATCACACGCACAAATAATAATAAGGTCAATCATGATTAGATTTCAGTCCCTTTTCAAAGCTGTATATATCAGATATGGTTTTGCGGTATGGAAACTTTCACAACCTTTGCGACAAGTTCCTATCCTGATGATTCAAAATTATTTGTAACATTTAACATGTTAATGAAACCAATGTATAGATATATATACACTATTTAAAAGTAGCTATTCGGCACTAACCCAATATAAATGTGCAGGTTTTTATAGCTTTGTTGCAGTTCACTCCTGTAACTATTGACCTGTTTTATAAACCTGCATTTTTAGAAAACAATTTCTTTCTTTATGGAACAGGTTAATAGTTAATTGAGGAAACTTCCATTAAGCCGGCTTTTTTTAAACACTGAGGGATTTGAAATGACAAGGCATTATGCAATGATTTCCTTGTTTACCCCAGACCAAAAGATTGAACCTTTCTTGTTAGGAAAACCAATAATTACATATATTGAAAAAAGTCAAATCTTTGCTTCATTCATTGGAAGAACTTTTATTAATTATATTTACCTTTGCTGAGACCAATCTCTTATAAAAAGTGGGGTTGGCTGCTTATAAATTGTAACTGACTGACTGACTGATTGGAAGAAAAACAGTTTTCACATTTTTTTGCATAAAATATATAAGTTGACTTTCAAATTTCATTGTGTTTTTTTTTAGGTCTGTATTTTTGTATTGCATGAGAAATGGAGGTTGAGCAAGAGTCTGCAGAATACTTTGAGAAATGTTTGAATGAAGACCCTCATATATCTATACCTCTTGCGGCTATCAAGACTTTGATTCACGTGATAGAAATCTCGAATACAGAAACCATTACTGGACTTTTTGACACGTTGAAATCGGTTATCAAGCAGTTGAAAGAAAATGCCGAAAACTCAGTGACATCGATAACATCGGGTTGTGAACTGCTTTTAAGGTTCATTACCTTGACAACAGAGAAAGATTTATTGGCAAAAGATTTTTCAGAATGCAAGAAAGCATTGGTGAACAGAGGAATAATGTTCTTACAAGATGCTCAGAACTCTCGACAGAAAATTGCAAATATCAGCGAACAATTCATTCAAGATGGTTCTGTCATCCTGACACATTCCAGTTCGAGAGTTGTGATTCAGTTGTTACTGGAAGCTGCAAACAGGAACAAGAGATTTTCTGTTTATGTGACAGAATCAATGCCACAGAAGCAAGGCTATGAAACTCAACAAAAATTACAGGAAAAAAATATTCCATGTACTGTCATACTTGACTCGGCTGTTGGTTATATTATGGAACGTGTTGATATGGTATTATTAGGTGCAGAATCTGTTGTTGAGAGCGGAGGTATCATCAATCGAATAGGTAGTTACCAGTTAGCAGTGATGGCAAAAGCTCTAAACAAGCCTGTTTATGTCGCAGCTGAAAGATTCAAGTTCCTGCGTCAATATCCATTAAAACAAAGAGAGGTTGCCAATAAGCACAAGTACCTGACTGAAAACGAGGGACATCCATTAGTTGATTACACTCCCCCGTCTTTGATTTCCTTGTTATTTACTGATCTTGGTATTTTAACTCCTTCTGCTGTTAGTGACGAATTAATAAAATTGTATTTGTGATTGTTTATGTAACGCAATGATGTGATGAAAACTTGAAGCTAATAAGTAATTATCATTGATTTAATTGTTTCACATGGGGCTTGGGAAATAATAAAAAACAACAATCTCTGCGCTGAAGAGCATGATTGTTGAAGCCGTATGTATGTTGCTATAGAAATACATTCCTTCGTAGTGATCCTCCTACACATTTGCCCACTGTGTACGAATTATCGATGTTTCGATTTGCTAGCACTACAACAAGAAATTGTCTGGAAACTAACCCTCATTAGATCTTTGAAACACAACATCGGTCAAAATATCAGAAATAGCAGAGAACAAGTTACAATAAATGTGTGTTCAGTTGAGTAAATTTAAAAATGTCTATGGCCATTCGTTTCTTTGGCTTTTTTGTTATGTTAACACTTCCCACATTGGGAATTTCTCATAATGCCTGAAACTATTTTTGTTATGATTGTTTGTTATTTTTTATGTTTATGTTTAGATGAGAAAATTCAGAAACTGAATGGCTGCTTCTGCACCACCTTCATATAGTGCCCCAACACCGATTGGTGTGTACCCACAAAATTTGCCAGGAGCTTTAGTATCGAAAGTAGAAATACACGTGTCATGTCAAAACTTACGGGATCGAGATTTATTATCCAAATCCGATCCTATGGTAGTAATGTTTCTGGAAATCAGAGATGCGAATTCGAGAAAGTGGAAAGAAATTGGACGCACAGAGACCGTGAAAGATGATCTGGACCCGAAGTTTGTGAAGTCGTTTGTTGTCGAGTATCACTTTGAGGAGTTACAAAAACTGAAATTTGAGGTTTATGATAGTGATTCAACTTCAACACTTTTACAGGAACATGACTTTCTCGGTAAAGTAGAGGTGAGCTTAGGTAGTATTGTAGGTGAATGTGGTGGGAAGGTCACCAAACCCCTTTCTAAAAGAAATGGCGAAAATACGAATTCCAGTATTAGCTTTGCAACAGAAGAATTGAACAATAGCAAAGAAATTGTGGAGTTGTCATTGAAAGGACGAAAACTCGATAAAAAGGATTTTTTCGGATCGTCAGATCCATTCCTGGTTTTCCATCGGCACAGTATCGAAGGGAATGATAGTACGCCTGTCCACAAGACTGAAGTCATCAAAAACAACTTGAACCCGTGTTGGAAAGTCATCTCCTTGCCTGTTACTACACTATGTAATGGCGACAAACATCGACCAATAAAAATTGAATGTTATGATTGGGACTCGAACGGTACGCACGACTTTATTGGTGCATTCCATACGACTTTAGATGAAATGCTTGCTACAAGCAATTTTTCCAGGGAATTGATAAATGAGAAGAAAAAGTCAAAGAAAAAAAACTATAAAAATTCCGGCTTTATTGATCTTAATCACATCAAACTTCGATCGGAACCCTCTTTCTTGGATTACATCATCAGTGGTGTGGAACTTTGTTTTCATGTTGCGATTGACTTCACAGCCTCGAATGGAAATCCTATTCAGCCTTCTTCGTTGCATTTCCGAGGAAACAATGCTCCGAATGAATACATGCAAGCGTTGATGAGTGTTGGACGGATCTGTGAAGATTACGATTCTGATAAACTGATACCAGCGTATGGGTTTGGTGCGAGAATCAATGGAAACGTCTACCACAGCTTTCCTTTGAATCAGGCTAGTAATGCCACGTGCTTCGGAATAGCTGGTGTGATTGATGCTTACCACCAATCTCTATCAGTTGCTGAACTTTACGGACCGACCAATTTCAGTCCGGTCATCAATTTAGTTGCACAGCAGGCGAGCGCTCAAAGTTTGATCGAAAAATATCATGTTTTGTTGATCTTGACTGATGGCGTTATCTCGGATATGGATCAAACCAAGTCAGCTATAATCAACGCCTCGAAAACGCCCCTATCGATAATCATTGTTGGAATTGGGGGCGCCGATTTCGAAGCAATGGACGAACTGGATTGCGATAAAGGTAAACTCACGCACCAAGGTCGAACTGCCGAACAAGATATCGTGCAGTTCGTGCCGTATCGTAAGTTTTCTGGGAGTTTTGCTGCAGATGATTTGGCCAGAGAAGTGTTGTACGAAGTCCCGAATCAATTAGTTTCGTTCATGACGAAACGAGGTATTATGCCACGTCCTAGTCTTCAGAAGGGTCTTGTTCATTCCGTAACGAACAGCGGACGATCAGCTGAATTCGTCACGAATTGTCAACCTGAAAATCAATATGGTAACACTGCGCCGTATCCTACCAGTAATACATCTGTCCCGCCTTACCCGATTCAAGACTTTTCATATGAAGCTCAGCTGCCGGTGGCAGTCGGCTCAGTCGGTTCCGCTCAACAAGGAGCTAGACAAGCTCCATACGCACCTGGTTACGAACCTAAAAAAATGTCTGCCAAGGAAGCAGCTTTGATGACGTTGAGTAAATAAAACTTTGAAGGTTTTTAATGAATGGACGTGTTTTGAAATTCTTCGGAATATTGACTTATAAAGGATAAGCTCGATCCGCCTAATTAAGTTGAAATGGCATTTCATTCGTTGGTGAATGAAATGATCCTATCAGTTTCGTGGATAGCCGACAGTGATAAGACTGGCTATCGTTGTTATCGTGTGGAGTTTTATCGAGTTTTCAGTACTTTGGGGAAAGTAGATATGTGATGAGATTTCCTATGTAGATTTTTATATTTGTATGATACAATCGAATAGCCATGTAAATTTATTCTACTCGTTTCTGGAAAGAAGTTTCTGGAAAGTTAGGGAAAAAAGTTTTTTTGCCCTTTAGGTCAGGGAAAGTCAGGGAAAAATTTCATAAGATTGTTTTTAAAAGTATCTATATATTCTCTTTTCACTGTTTGTTTGATATAGTTGTTTCACCTAGATGTGATAGTATCTAGTAATGTTAATTTAAAATATTTTATCCCTTCTCTAGCCTGTAAATTGATACTTCTGAATGTGTGATCTTGACTCTGTGGCAGTTTAAGTAGGCAATAAAGTCAGGGAAAACAGGGTGCCTTTAGCAGACAAGTCAGGGAAAATATTTTGGGAAAATTGCTATGAACCCTGTAGTGGAGCACAATCACTCGATCAAAATATCTTTTTATTCCTTCCTTCCCTGACCTATTTATTATGAATTTTTCCCCGACAAATTGCATTTTAATGAAAGGTTAACGTAAAACATTGTGAACTTTTCGTATTTCTTTACATCCAATAGACTTTGATTCGAACATTCATTTGTGTTGAGGCTTTCTTTCGCACGCAGTTGGTGAGGAGAAATACTCGTTTGAGATTGAGCCATTATGGTATTCACCATGACAACGCCAAGTCTTAGATCGAAACAGCTTCGCGAAAATTGTGGCGGCTGAGACAGCTCTAGCATTGTGTAGAGAAGGCAAATGTCTTCGCGAGAATTCGAACTTGCATAAATCGAACGAATTTCGGAGTGCTATTACCAGCTATTTCTTTGTAAATGAACACTGTACAAAGCAATTTATAAAGTGTACAAATTTGAATTGTTATTTTCTTGTAAATTGTATTGCTTTTATGTTACACAAGTCTTTGAACTTATCGGAGAAAATCTAAAATAAAATAAATGTATATCTATCGCTTTAGAAGTATGCTAATCTACCACATCATTCTATCGATCTACCACATCATTCTATCGATTTACCACAGTGTATTGGATGGAAAGGTGATAGTGTACGATTTTCTCCTTAATCTTTGAGATATAAGGTGAAGAATAGACTTCATTGCTGACACCTGTTCTTTCATCCAATTTGTAGATTGGAATAACCCTTTTGTAGAAATATCATCAAACTGAGTCGATGAGATTACAAAGAGGTGACGCAATTTCCTTGGGAAGCTGAAAAGGGATTTTATCTACTCCAGTGTTTTTCTATGGTTACAGTCCTTCAATATCGTTGAAACTTTGAAAGCGTAATTTTTCTCGGGTATTCTTTGCTTGGTGAAGTGTTTCCATGGACAGTCTTTTTCATGCGTGTTGTTTGTTGCTGATGAAAAGTTCATGTTTCTAGATACGGTCGGTAATCTAGGATTCGTGTTAGGATTCGTGTTTCAAAAGTCGTTCAAGAGTCAATCAAACGTAATCATAGATTTGTTATTACTTTTTTAACCTTTTACAGTAAATTTTCAACGCAAGGTGTTGGGTGGTAATGTCAGTACCAAAGCTGTGATTATGTGCGACGTGACTATTACATCAATATGTTTTTACCATTTTTGTAAGCTTGTTGTCTTGGTACAAACCATTTTTGGTGAATATTTTAATATTATTTCTGGTTTTCTTATAATGAGCATTTAAACCATTAGGGATAGATTCTTCGTCCTTGTCGACCGCTGATGTAATAAAGTCATTGACTTTGAAACAAAGTTCAATTTAGAGCCGTCCATGGGTCTGTACATCCATGGATGGTACATCACATCAATTAATATTGATTTAGAGGAACGTAGAAAAAATATGTATCGCAATATTCTCAGACAATCTAAACCTTCCAGTTCTACAAAGAAAGAAACTAAATTCTGGTTTGAATCGTTAAAGAAGATAGTTCTTTTTTCTAAACTTTCCACACAAATTCTGTCAGATAAACCACTTAGCTACAGCATTAAAGTTTAAATACACTACAAGAGAGATTAGGGGATTCCTATTCATTCATTGTAAACAGACTTGATTATATTTGACTACCCTTTTCATTTGTATTTGAGGTCCCGTTGTGACCTAAAAGATCATAGAAAAATATAGCAACACCTTTTTGCCACTTAATTTCCAATGATGATGTGTCCGTAACGTGGACCCTCTTTTTAAATGAATGATGCACTTATAGAGAAGCCACTGCCAAATTTACCTTAATCGTTAGACGTCATATTCCACCTTGGGGCGCAGTAACGACATAGTTTGATTTCAAGCCTTTTATTAAAATTCACTTACAATTTTTTTTTAAAGTTTTTTTCACATTTTTTTTTGTCAGAAAAAAAGAAAGCAGTTAATAATATTTGTTTCTTGGACGAACGCCATAACGTGTGCATCTGTGTGTCAATTTGTTGTAGACGACAGATCTTCGGTAATATCCTTTACCATAACGGCAAATGGCATAAACTCTTCGGCTGTAGACGCGTCTTTTGTAACAAAAGTGTGTACGTGTGTTGTAGAGACGCCCACCACAAAATTTGTAGATAGCTCTGCTGTAGACACGTCCACGGTAACAGAAGTGGGTTCGCTTGTTGTAAACACGATGGCCACAGATGGCATAAACTCTTCGGCTGTAGACGCGTTTTCGGAAACAGAAGTGGGTTCGCTTGTTGTAAACACGATGGCCGCAGATGGCATAAACTCTTCGGCTGTAGACGCGTTTTCGGAAACAGAAGTGGGTTCGTTTGTTGTAGACACGTCGACCACAGATGGCATAAACTCGTCGGCTGTAGACACGTCCTCTGTAGCAGAAATGGGTTCTCCTGTTGTAAAGTTGCTTTTTGTAAAGTCCACAAAGACCATACACTCGTTTGCTATACACTCTCCATTTGTAGCAAAAGTGTGTTGCTGGGTTGTACCAGATCTTTCCGCCTGAAATAGAAAATAGTAGTTAACATTTCTAGATTGAACTTTGATGTTTTGTCAAACAAATAAACCTAATGAGATTCGTGTACGTACATCTTCTCTTTCCATAATAAAAAGAAGGGTCGCTTTCGACTGCTTCTACATCTTTGGTTTGTTCTTTGGTTTCTTCAGCAAATGCAACCAGGCATAAAGCCAACAAAGCAAAACATACGAGAACTTTCATCTTCTAAAATGAAATAAAAAACAGATTCATAAAATACTCGAAAACATTAGGTATTTCAGAGTTGATAAATTCTTCAGAAAAGTAACTTACTTCTACCTTTGTTTTCGCTCTTCAAGCTGTAGATTGTGTCGCACCAAAGTGGGGCCTTTTATAGGATGTTTACATCATTAAAACGGTCATTATGTTTACCAAGGTGGACATTAACAACTTTGGTCATTGTGGTTGAATTGTATTTTTGTTATTCCTGATTAAGTCACATTATGGTTTTGAATTACCTGTACTTTAATATTTTGCATCTGAAATGATGTTTGTTTCCAAGGAGATTACGCCTTCCCACTTTTAGCTTACGGAATCAGCCCCATTGCTCCGACAATATCAGCTATGCTTCAAAAGCAGATATATTGAATGTCTCGTTATGAATGCATCCTTCAAGACAGTCTATAAATTCCTTTAAGGAAAGATTGCAAAAAATCCGTTTTATAGATTGTTGCTCGGAGTTTGTTGTACTTATGAGTACTTATGAGTAAGTCAATGTGTTTTGGAATTGCGTTGGGTTTCAATTCATTCTTGTTTGTTGTTTTTTTTTATCGTGAAAACAATGTTTGTGTGTCTCAGCATTTTTGTATAAATGTTATGAGATTTCTGTCGAGTCATGAATCACTTCACAATTCGTGCAAATTCGCTTGCGCCATGTTCTCATGGAAAGCGTGGATGAGGAAGTTAAGTAGGAACAGCCATCATTAAATATGGAACAGCCATCATTAAATATGGAACAGCCATCATTAAATATGGAACAGCCATCATTAAATCATCGTTAATAACTGTGTTAACCACCTTGAACCAATCATAGGTTAATTATACTATCTGATGTATGTTCATTGGTTAATTACACTATCTGATGTATGTTCATTGGTTAATTATACTATCTGATGTATGTTCATTTTCGCTGACATGCTTACTCATCCCGGCAATTAGCTTGATCGCTCTTCTTTCACGCATGCTTCATTTTATTCGCACCTGTGAAATAAGGGAGGTATAAGCTTTTCCCTCGAATTCAGCTTCGAAGAGCACTTTTGGATGAATTATTCCTTTACAAATTTGACGTGAAAAGTCAAAAATATAATTCATACACAATTAGAGACCGTTTATTTAGTCAGAACACTTTTGAAAGTGGTGTAAGATGTCATTCTATGATAAGAACACTACTTTATGAAATTTTATTATAATTTATGTATGATAACCTTTATAGTTTAATCCATAATCCATGACAATCTATTCGAGCTGAATTATCCAAGAGTTAGCCACTTCAAATCATATTATTTGTTTTTCACCGAGAAAACTAGAAATTCGATAATTATGTCACTTTGAAATTATTTGCGAAATGATAAGATTTTTTGAAATTTTTTCTCCCAAATTATAAAAATTGACTACATGCGCGAGTGAATGTACCACAGTGTCGCATCGACCCATGCCATGTCAGGGAAATTGGATAGATGATATATCGGGTATTGCAAGAGTTCATTCAGGAGAGCACAGGCCTTTGATTGGGTTTGTGTCTGATAAGAGTGTCAACCCAGCCGACACAAAGATGTCTAAAAGACGTCTAAAAGACGTTTTAGCTAGACGTCTTTCTAAAGACGTAACTTAGACTTGATTTAGACGTCTAAAAGACGTCTTGTGCCGGCTAGGAAATACTTTTGAACTACCAAACTAAACCGTGGCCTCTCCTGGAAAGCAGACGCTATAGCAACTGAGTGCGGCAAGCCACGTAAAACAGCACCAGATACATTAATAAATGAATAAATAAAATGATTGTCATCAATTTGATCCTCGTCCATCATAATGTAGAGTTCATCTTCGATACATAGTTTTATGTATATGCTGTAAATCTTTAAAAAATTATGTTGCTTAATTAAAAACTTGGGCCTAGGAAGTTTTTTAGAGATTTGCCTAGGGTTGCTAATAAAAGTCTCCTTATTATTTGATAAAGAACAGTTCCGTAAAGCTTCCGTATTATAGTACAGCACAATGAATTTATTTCGGTTAAAGAAGCTTCTTCAACATTATCAATACCATACTTTATGCACAAGTAGGTCCGTGTACGAATTTTAAATAGTTATGTAAGATGTGTAGTAGTTTTTATCATGACTATAAACCTCTCTTATACAAGCCTATCAAAAAAGCCTTTCGAGCTAGTATAAACTCTCATAGTGTGAGTTTTTCAGTGTTAGTGTTAGTGTTAGTGTTAGTCGCTAGTCAGTAATGGGTATGGGTTTGGGTATGACATTCTGTATATCCAGGATCATGTAAAAGTAATTCTACACTTCCCTGGTAACCATTAATGGTAATAACTAGTTCAAAACCACATTCTAACATAATGAGAAACAGAAAAACCAGAAATTAGCTAATTGGAGAAGAAACCACGCTTGTTATAGTGCCCTGTGGTCAGCATTATGGAAATTTTAATGAAGTAAAGCTCCTATAAAAGGCCCCTCTGGTGCGACACAATCTACAGCTTGAAGAGCGAAAACAAAGGTGGAAGTAAGTTACTTTTCTGAAGAATTTATCAACTCTGAAATACCTAATGTTTTCGAGTATTTAATGCATCTGTTTTTTATTTCATTTTAGAAGATGAAAGTTCTCGTATGTTTTGCTTTGTTGGCTTTATGCCTGGTTGCACTTGCCGAAGAAACCAAGGAACAAACCAAAGATGTAGAAGCAGCCGAAAACGACCCTTCCTTTTATTATGGAAAAAGAAGATGTACGTACACGAATCTCATCAGGTTTATTTGTTTGACAAAACATCAAAGTTCAATCTAGAAATGTTAACTACTATTTTCTATTTCAGGCGGAAAGATCTGGTACAACCCAGCAACACACTTTTGCTACAAATGGAGAGTGTATAGCAAACGAGTGTATGGTCTTTGTGGACTTTACAAAAAGCAACTTTACAACAGGAGAACCCATTTCTGCTACAGAGGACGTGTCTACAGCCGACGAGTTTATGCCATCTGTGGTCGACGTGTCTACAACAAACGAACCCACTTCTGTTTCCGGAAACGCGTCTACAGCCGAAGAGTTTATGCCATCTGCGGCCATCGTGTTTACAACAAGCGAACCCACTTCTGTTTCCGAAAACGCGTCTACAGCCGAAGAGTTTATGCCATCTGTGGCCATCGTGTTTACAACAAGCGAACCCACTTCTGTTACCGTGGACGTGTCTACAGCAGAGCTATCTACAAATTTTGTGGTGGGCGTCTCTACAACACACGTACACACTTTTGTTACAAAAGACGCGTCTACAGCCGAAGAGTTTATGCCATTTGCCGTTATGGTAAAGGATATTACCGAAGATCTGTCGTCTACAACAAATTGACACACAGATGCACACGTTATGGCGTTCGTCCAAGAAACAAATATTACTGATCCCTTTTCATCAACATATGATAAAATACAAAAAATGTTAAAAAAAAATTGTAGTGAATTTTCATAAAAAATGTCAAATGATATATAATTTACTTTTCTCTCCCTTTTACCTCTGTTTAACTCATTTCAAATGCAAGATAACTTGGAAAATCAAAGACATCAATGCCCCTATAGTCGCTTATGTGATGTAAATATTATTCTGAACAAGCACCTTCTAAAAAGAACTCCTCGCGTGTGTTGTGTCTTGAGAGCTTGTGAGCGATGTTCAGGAGAAGGAGTACCTGAAATTCATGGCCTAACTATTTTTATATATTTTCCCATAGAGGCGAAATATATGTTAAACCCGACGTTTTCATTCTGCTTCTCCTCGTTCACTTTTAAAGTTTCATCCGAGTTACAGAAAGCAAGTGTTCTGTTGAATTTTCAATGTGATTTTATGGTTTAAAGGATAAGAAACTTCTCAAGCTTCTGTAGGAATAAAGATCATTATAAAGTTTATTGTGACGGTTGATGTGTTCTTAAAAAAAATTATTCAGTTGTACAACGGGAAATATTAAATATTAGTAGTTGTTTATGTCCATAGTAACTTCTCAGTCACTTTTTAACTCATTGGCAAAAATTGTAAGAGAAACCATTTGATGTTCATACATCTTCATTTCATAATAAGTTCAAAATAAGTTTTTTTGTGGTATCAACTCCACCCTGATTAGTAAGGACAACATTTTTATCTGAGTATCAGGTTGATGGTAGTTATACCATTGTAATTATTTAATGATACATTTTTCTAATTGATAGCCATCAATTAATTCATAAAATTTTGGCAACTTTGGGGAAATCATGGGGAAATATGTCGCATTTTTGCGAATCTTCTTTATTTTCAAATAAGTGAAAATTGGTTGGACAAAGATCTAATCTATCGAAACGTATCCGATCCACTTCCCATCGGGTAGATATTCGGGGTCCATAGATATTTCACATTCTTGATTGGTTGTTGAGATTTCATAGGGCAATAGGGGACACGTTTTACTTTGGTTTTACAAATGACGTCAACCAATTTTTCAAACTTTTTGACTCCCCCTCCCCCCTCTGTCAACCTGCGTCAACTTTGCGTTGCCCCCCTCCCCCTCAGTTGACGTCATCGTTTGAGAGGAAACCCCCCCCCCCCCCCCCCCCCCCCCCCCCCCCCCTACAAAGAAACAAAAGAGCCTACACCCCACTGGTCCTTTTGTATCTTAGTTTCTTACGCATTTTTAATTAGACGTAAAAATATTTGCAATGATCTTCGTGTAATTCTCTGATCAATCTCCACGTGAGCGAAAAACGGTGGAACGAAACGAAACCAACAAAAGCAATATGGAAGGACTTTCCCATGCCACGACGGACCACATCAAAGTAAACATTCATTCACATTTTCATAAAAAAACTTTTACTTAATTGGAAAAATCAAGGTTCTGAAAATTGTGAAGGTTGACGTCAACAGTAGTACCACCTCGTTGCCATTTAGATTTTAATAACCCAATAGATTCATAGAACTTCTGTGTTATGTTGCTATGGCAATATAATGTATTAAATGACATTGGATTTAAAGTATGAAATCGTAAATGTTCTTGTTTTTCTCTTTTTCACTTCTGGACAAGATAACGACAACTTTTGGAACCTCAAGAAAACATCAAATGTTATTTGATTGATTTTGCTCTGACAATCGTTTACAGGATTATATCATGAATCGTTTACAGGATCACATCATGAATGATTTAGGACTGTTTTCACTTGTTGGCTTTTCCAACATTTTCAACATTTTACCGACTGCTGGCCTTGTGGTTGAGCGCTTGCTTCCTGTTCGAGAGGTCGCGGGTTCCGACCGAGTCATACCAGTGACTAAAACAATGTGAAATACTCTTCACTGCTTAGCACTCAACAAGAGAGTAGGAATGATGTCTAGGATGGTTGTCTAGTTGAGCGGTTCCTGTCATTAAAGCCAAAGTGGGGACCTCTAGTGAATTGAAGAGGCTATCCTGGATAAACATTCGTAGCAATAATAATGATAATAATCAGTGCCTCATGAAGTCAAAAAGTCAAAAGTTATTCGAAGGGCTGTTTTTTCTGGAATATTCCTGCTCTTATGAAAACACAGGACATTTCATGTTACTTTGTCGTGTAAACAACATCACGAAAACCTTTCCATTAAGATCGACACAAAATCCTGCATACGTTAGCAAGTTTCGTTCGTTTGTTATTTTTGTATGAATGACGGTTAGCGGAAATCAAATCTATTAACAATATAACTTTTTCCATATGTGGCAATATATTCCTTCCATGAAGCGCTAATAGCTATTTTAATTGAACATAATGGAAACATCGGCTTCATACCTTCTTACCTTTTTGAGAAAAAGCCTTGGGAACAAAGTTGTTGGAAATTGCAAACTGTCAAGAAGTGATATTCACACACTTAAGGCCGATTTCCACTTACAAAACTTCTCGAGAAAAATTTTTTTTTTTGAATTTTTCTTGAAAATTTTCGCAATGTTAATTTCCACCATTTGGGAACTGAAAAGAATTTCTCAAAGAAATTTCTTTAGAGCAATATGGCATTGAGTCGAAGACAGATTTTGATTGGTTGATACTGACAATTCGCGCGAAACAAATCATCAAAGTTGAACAAAGTTCAACTACATTTTTTAACACATGAAAGAAATATAATTCTCGAGAAAAATGTTTGCACATGCATACTTAATAAACAATGACTTAAAGTCTGTTCATAAATTATATGCACTGATTTCAGCTTTTATATAAAAACCAGGCTCAAGGGAATTTATGTAATTTGTTAAATCTGGTTTCCACATGGTAACTGAAATTAGTGCACATATTTTTTGAACAGACTTTAGTTAGAGCGAAAAATTTTCGCAATATTTTGTAAGTGGAAATCTCGCTTTACCCCTCTGTTCCTTTACTATGTTGCTTGTTTTGCCTTCTTTAACAAAACTAAAGTGTGAGTCACGCCTTGTCACGTCTTGTTCGACAACAACTGTTTTGAAAAAATAAATAGCGCAATAAAAGTTCGCTTCAGTGAATTTTAAGCCATCCGCAGAGTTGGATTGAGTTCATCTTTTTCCTTTGTCAAAAATTCCCTGGTGATAAACAGCCAATAAAAATACGCACGAATTTTGTTGGGAAATGTTGATCTTGGCAAAAAATATGAAGAACCAAAGGATGAGAATAATTGCAAAATTGTAAGGGAATTAGGCTCGTTATAACTATCGTCTGTCTTTTTGTGAATATCCAGATTAAATAAAGTTTAAAAAGGCCTATTGAACAAATCTCTGGTGAACGTTTCTTTATTCGGAACAGCAACACAAGGATACCATACATAAAACATTTTCAACACACAATGTGTCTGATTATTTCAAAAGTATATTGGAAGAAATAAGAAAAGATATATAGACAAAGAGTTCGGTGTGCGGAAGTGTCATAAAATATTGAAATGTGTTAACAAATTAAGAACAAAATTGCAACACAAGCAATTCAAAAGTGATCTTTTATTTTAAGAACTTTAATTAGAAGAGAAATTACTTGACTCAAACAAAGATAATGAACTCTTAATATTGTCACATACGTATGCAGAGATTACCGACGGTTTATTAAAATCATGGTTATTGTGTATAATGGGTGAAAAAGAATTACCCACGTTAGCTTGATGTGGTCAGTATACACACAATAGACTTTTCAATCTCCACAAAAGTAATGGTTGCGTTAACCAACAACTTTTTGCTTAGTAGGTGATTCCTCGACTGTCACTTTATTTTGATTTATAAACAGTCTCGTCATGGAAACCGATTGATACTTTAGAATTCTTGAATAAACTTGATGACTTCTCCAAATCTTCCAGTGGTTATGGTGTATTTGAGCATCTGTCTCGCAGTATCTCATTACCCCACCCTAAATAGTGGACATCAACTGAGAGTGGCCCACTGCACCTAACATCGATCGATTTTGAAAATCCTGGACATTTCTGTTCAGCAATAATTTGAGACCTATTTGAAATAACTTTTCATTATAAATATACAGTTGTATCTTACCAGATCTAATAGAAGTTATAGCAGAATCATCCTTGAAACAACAGAACGTAGAAATAGCACTCGGCGTCAAAAAAGTAAACGTCGACACAGTGTAAGTGTTTATTCAGAAACAAGACAATAACGATGGAGGGGTTAACATCCTTGCGTTAAAACATGGTTAAAAAGAGATTACACAACTATCTATGCCCCTGGGATATCATTTTATTTTTTGGAAAACAGCGAAATATTTACCATTATAATACAATTTCAAATTCTGTCCAAACCCATGTTGTCATTTTATAATTCTATGCAAAATTTATTAAAGAAATGTTTGACGACTTTTGTTTTTCCTGACGACTCATTTTCATCCAACATGGTATTTCATATATCTTTTAAAACCACTTAGCATCAGTAGTATGTACGTTATATCAACTGAATGGATTTTTCATGCTCAAAGGCTTAATTTCTGTTAACAGGGATGGGCTCGATTTTCATTAATTATTATGAAAAGTGAATTCTATATCTTTTCATATCATTACTTATCCAACTTGTCTATGCTAACAAGAAAGACAGTAACATACAGAAATATGATGCCGAACTTGATAACATGACATTAAAACTGTGCAGAAATTGCCATAAATCATATCGGTCTATTAGTATCTCGTATAGTCTACGAACCTATAAGCATCTAACGCAGACCATCAAACAGCAACTTATTCTAAATCCAAGAAAGGAGTTTGACAGTTGTCTTTACCGATAAACGTATATTTTTTTACCGAACGTTTTAAGAATGCAATAAATAAGTTAAAGATAAAAATCAAATTAAAATGTCAATACTTCCTAAATATGTCAGGACATTTTTAAATGACATTTTAAAACATATAAAAGTCAAATTGGAAACCACCAAATTACTCCATCAGAAACGGATGTGTGCAATAATTAACTAATTGGTGAACAAACCACGCTAGTTAATTAAATGCGTAGATTCCGATCGTTAAACATTTAACGACCTGAACACCCTATAAAAACCCTTCATTGAACATTGGTGAGATATCAGCCTGCGGTTTACAATAGTGACAACAGGATAACGGATAGTTCTATCAATGCTGATAGCAGTAAGTTGTACTCTACTTCTACTACTTCTGTTACATTTTCTGTTCTTGTGACTGTTGCTATTAATACCACGAATGATCTTTTCATTTTAGAAGATGAAACTTCTCGTATGTTTTGCTTTGTTGGCTTTATGCCTGGTTGCATTTGCCGAAGAAACCAAGGAACAAACCAAAGATGTAGAAGCAGCCGAAAACGACCCTTCCTTTTATTATGGAAAAAGAAGATGTACGTACACGAATCTCATCAGGTTTATTTGTTTGACAAAACATCAAAGTTCAATCTAGAAATGTTGACTACTATATTTTCTATTTCAGGCGGAAAGATTTGGTACAACCCAGCAACACACTTTTGCTACAAATGGAGAGTGTATAGCAAACGAGTCTATGGTCTTTGTGGACTTTACAAAAAGCAACTTTACAACAAGAGAACCCACTTCTGCTACAGAGGACGTGTCTACAGCCGACGAGTTTATGCCATCTGTGGTCGACGTGTCTACAACAAACGAACCCACTTCTGCTTCCGAAAACGCGTCTACAGCCGAAGAGTTTATGCCATCTGCGGCCATCGTGTTTACAACAAGCGAACCCACTTCTGTTTTCGAAAACGCGTCTACAGCAGAGCCATCTACGCCATCTGTGGTTATCGTGTCTACAACAAAAGAACCCACTTCTGCTTCGGAAGACGAGTCTACAGCAGAGCCATTTACGCCATCTGTGGCCGACGTGTCTACAACAAACGAACCCACTTCTGTTACCGAGGACGTGCCTACAGCAGAGCCATCTACGCCATCTGTGGCCGACGTGTCTACAACAAACGAACCCACTTCTGTTACCGAGGACGTGCCTACAGCAGAGCCATCTACGCCATCTGTGGCCGACGTGTCTACAACAAACGAACCCACTTCTGTTACCGAGGACGTGCCTACAGCAGAGCCATCTACGCCATCTGTGGCCGACGTGTCTACAACAAAAGAACCCACTTCTGTTACCGAGGACGTGCCTACAGCAGAGCCATCTACGCCATCTGTGGCCGACGTGTCTACAACAAACGAACCCATTTCTGTTACCGAGGACGTGCCTACAGCAGAGCCATCTACAAATTTTGTGGTGGGCGTCTCTACAACACACGTACACACTTTTGTTACAAAAGACGCGTCTACAGCCGAAGAGTTTATGCCATTTGCCGTTATGGTAAAGGATATTACCGAAGATCTGTCGTCTACAACAAATTGACACACAGATGCACACGTTATGGCGTTCGTCCAAGAAACAAATATTACTAAATCAACGTTTTGTTAGTTTACAAAAAAATATCGCATTGAAAAAATTAAAAGTGTGTCATCACTTTTACAAAAAATAAATAAATAAATAATATTGTAAAATGATTTGGAATTATTGTTTTCCCAGAAGCTTTTCTTTCCCCTGAAGTAAATAAATAAGTGACTTGCTGACTCAGCAATTGCTGACATCATATTTATTTGGACTGTCGAGTCATTCTATTTTTAGTTACTTACATTTGTTTGTTTGCTTTTGAATAAAGCCACTGGGTTGGCGCCAGTTAAGGCTTTTTTTAGTATGAAACAAAAACGTTGTTGAATGAACCATTTGAGAGTTTGTTGATTACATTGTTTGCAAGATTGTTTGACGATTTTATGTAAACTAGCAGCCAAGGCGGCGTCACTCGCCGCTGTTGTTCAGCCTGCGTTGAATTCACGAAAAATAAAACTAAGGAATTTTTCGTCACCCCATCCCATGTATCGCGGACCCCAAAAAATATGAGTTATCCCTATTGGTTACCGAGATAATTTTCCTAAAACGTCACGTTCGATTGGGGATGCAAAGCATAGGTTTCGAACTGACATCGCCCACAAGAAAAGAAATAAATTATCTTCACAACTCAATCAACCATTTTGCGTGACAGACAAACAAACAGACAAACAGACAGAGAATCGGTTATTAATATATAGACTAGCCGCCAAGGTGGCGTCGCTCGCCGCCCATGTTCAGCCTGAGTTGTATCATCTCCCAAAGAATTCACGGAAAATGGAATTAAGGAATTGACAATGGAAAGTGTTCCCATCGTGTAGAGCTCGAAATTCTGAGCAAGAAAATGTATAGGATCACAAGTCTAAGACGAACTGTTTCGGAGATATCGTCGATCAAAGGTTTTGATGACGTCATAGAGCCCCGTCCACAAAAATTTGGCCCAAATTTTTTCGTCACCCCATGGCCAATATCGCATCGCATTCGATTGGGATCTCAATACAATGGTTTCACAATGACCTCGCACAAAATAAAATAAAATAATTACTCTAAACAACTTAATCTAACATTTTGCGTGACTTACAGACAGACAGACAGACAGACGGAGAATCGGCTATTAATATATAGACTAGCCGCCAAGGCGGCGTCGTTCGCCGCCCATGTTCAGCATGCGTTGACTTCACGAAAAATGAAATCAAGGAATTGGCAACCGAAAGTGTTCCCATGTTGTAGAGCTCGAACAACTGATCCAAAAAATGTATGGGATCGTTCCGCTACAATCAACCGTTACAGAGATATCATTGTTCAAAGATTTTGATGACGTCACAGACCCCTCCCAAAAAAAATTAGACCCAAATTTTTCGTCACCCCGTCGCCTGTATCGCGGACCCCAAAAAACGTCAGTTATCCCTATTGGTTATCGAGATAATTTTCCCTAAACGTCGCATTCGATTAGGGTCTCAATACAATGGTTTCACACTGACGTCGCGCACAAGAATAGAAATAATTTATGTGTGATCTTACATTGCTGACTCACCGATTTCTTTCGCAGTTCACATCTACCATTTTGCGCGACTTACAAACAAACAAACAAACAGACAGACAGAGAATCGGCTATTAATATATAGATTAGCCGCCAAGGCGGCGTCGCTCGCCCATGTCCACCTGCTCTGTATCACTGTATCAATAAACGTAAAATTTCCTTATAAACGGCTCGTATAACTTGTGCTCAACCAGAAGTAGATTCGAAGTCACAATCTCTGGTAAAACCAATCTTTTATCAGTGCAACAATACACTCAAAACGTAGAGAGAGAAAACTTCAACTTTTTATTAGCTTTTCTTTTAAAAAAGTTACGCGCTCTAACATGGGTGCTATCAAACAGAGGGAAAATGGTTTCTCTTCTTAAAAAGTTCACACGGAGGAGAGAACAAAGGCACGTGCTAAATGAACAAATAGAATAAAAAACCGTTCGATCAGAACGCTTAACAATTAAAAGAAGAAATTAATTGATTAAAAGAAAAGAAAAAAAAACATTTTGTTTTGATATGATACTCTTTTTTTACCTATCGGTTTTTTAAACATTATGATTGCTCAAAAAAAAAAGTTCACCCGTCTCAGACAGTCAGGCAAGAGTTAGTGGCAAACCGAACATATACTGCCACGTTCTGACACTGCTGCTTTTTGTCCAAAATGTTTAATCAGTTAGTTTCTTTGTATTTAGTTGATGTATTGTTTTCAAAGCCAAGTCAAAGTGGAATATAAAACTAACAAAATAATAAAAACGAAACGTTATTCCTATTAGTTCATCAGCCAAAAAAAGTCACGTTCGGTTGGGGTTGCAATGTATTTGCTTCGAACTCACGTCGCACACAAAAAAAGAAATAATTTTGCTCACAACTCAATCTACCATTTTGCGTGACTTACAAACAAATGAAGAAACAGACAGACGAAGAATCGGCTATTAATATATAGATAGCCGCCAAGGCGGCGTCGCTCGCCGCCCATGTCCACCTGCTCTGTATCACTGTATCAATAAACGTCAAATTTCCTTATAAACGGCTCGTAAAACTTGTGTTCAACCAGAAGCATATTCGAAGTCACAACCTCTCGTAAAACCAATCTTTTAGCAGTGTAACAATACACTCAAAACGTAGAGAGAGAAAACTTCAACTTTTTATTAGCTTTTGTTTTAAAAAAGTTACGCGCTCTAACATGGGTGCTATCAAACGTAAGGGGGAAATGGTTTCTCTTCTTAAAAAGATCACACGGGAGGAGAGAAAAAAAGGCACGTGCTAAATGAATAAAGTGAATAAAAAAAAACGTTCGATCTGATTAAAATAGATTAAAAGAAATCGATTAAAACAAATTAAGGGGGTGATCACATGAGGAGGGCTAGCCCGGTAAACCGGGCTGGGTCGGTTAGGCGGGCTGATAAATTTTTATGATCACATGGAAAAGTATCAGCCCGCTTAACCGGGCTAAAGAACTGGTCACGTGATATTTGTTATATTTTTCAACTTGACGCATGCGCCGTACATGCAATTTCATCCCGGCAAAGGGGGCCAGCCCGGTTGAAAGCCATCACATGAGAAATTCGTCGGCCCGCTTTACCGAGATCTCGGTTGAATAAAGCGAGATCTCGGCAAAGCGGGCTGGCCCGTTTCTCAT
Source organism: Turritopsis dohrnii (assembly GCA_027922465.2). NCBI lineage: Eukaryota > Metazoa > Cnidaria > Hydrozoa > Anthoathecata > Oceaniidae > Turritopsis > Turritopsis dohrnii. Next base: position 983,490 of record BQMF02000026.1, read on the forward strand.
GTGATCACAAACAAAAATTTATCACACTTTCTTCATAGTGGCGAGATCTCGGCAAACCGAGCTAGCCCGCCTAACCGGGCCAGCCTGCCTCCATGTGATCACCCCCTAAGACAACTATTATGACAAAAGCAAAAAAAAATATTTTGTATCATATACTCTTTTTTTACCTATCGGTTTTTAAACATTTTGATTGCTCGAAAAAATGTTCACCCGTCTCAGACAGTCAGGCAAGGATACGTTAGGATACACTGGTAAACCGCACGTTTTGCCACTGCTTTATGTCCAAAACGTTTAATCAGTTAGTTTCAGTTAGTTTGTATTTAGTTGATGTATTGTTTTCAAAGCCAAGTCAACGTGGAATATAAAACTAACAATAATGATAAAAACAAAACGTTATTCCTATTAGTTCATCAGCCAAAAAAAGTCACGTTCGATTGGGGTTGCAATGTATTTGCTTCGAACTCACGTCGCACACAAAAAAAGAAATAATTTCGCTCACAACTCAATCTACCATTTTGCGTGACAGACAAACAAACAGACAAACAAACAGAGAATCGGCTATTAATATATAGACTAGCCGCCAAGGCGGCGTCGCTCGCCGCCATGATCAGCCTGCGTTGAATCCACCAAAAATAAAACTAAGGAATTAACAATGATAAGCGTGCCCATTTTGTAGAGCTCGAAAAACTGATCAAAAAATGTATGGGATCGTTTGGCTACGACCAACCGTTCCGGAGATATCCTTGATCAAATACTTTGATGGCGTCACAGACCCCTCCCAAAAAAAATTAGACCCAAATTTTTCGTCACCCCGTCGCCTGTATCGCGGACCCCAAAAAACGTCAGTTATCTCTATTGGTAACGGAGATAATTTTCCCTAAACGTCGCATTCGATTAGGGTCTCAATACAATGGTTTCACACTGACGTCGCGCACAAGAAAACAAATAATTTATGTGTGATCTTACATTGCTGACTCCCTTTCGGAGTTCACATCTACCATTTTGCGTGACTTACAAACAAACAAACGCACAAACAAACAAACAGAGAATCGGCTATTAATATATAGACTAGCCGCCAAGGCGGCGTCGCTCGCCGCCCATGTTTAGCCTGCGTTGTATCGCCACCTGCTCCAAATTATTGCACTTAAAACCAGTGATAAGACTTCCTTTGCTGCTGGCTTTATCGCTTAATAAAGCTCGTTTGCGCATGAAGAGAAATACGTTTCTGGTGTTTTAAATCTTGCATGTCCTTAACTCAGCCGTTCATTGTCGCGGTCGCATTTAAAATGTCAGTAGACTTTCTTGCTTTACACAATGTATTCCGAACGTGAACTTCACGTGGTTTTTATTTACGATTTTAAACCAATCAAATATCAGTTTAACAATACACTCAAAACGCAGAGAGAAAAAACTTCTCAACTTATTATTAGCTTTTGTTTTACGCGCTCTAACATGGGTGCTGTCAGAAGTAGGTGAAAAAATGGTTTCTCTTAAAAAGATTACACGAGAGGAGAAAAAATGCACGTGCTAAATGAATGAAGTGAATAAAAAACGTTCGATCAGATTAAAATACATTAAAAGAAATCGATTAAAAGAAATTAAGACAACTATTAAGACAAAAGCAAAAAAAAATATATTTTGTTTCATGATTCTCTTTTTTTTACCTATCGGTTTTTATACATTTTGATTGCTCAAAAAAAAGTTCACCCGTCTCAAACAGTCAGGCAAGGATGCGTTAGGATACACTGGCAAACCGAACATGCTACTACGTTCTGCCACGGCTGCTTTTTGTGCAAAATGTTTAATCAGTTAGTTTTGTTTGTATTTAGTTGATGTATTATTTTTAAAGCCAAGTCAACGTGGAGTATATAACTAACACAATAGTAATAAAAACAAACCTTATTCCTATTAGTTCATTAGCCAAAAAAAGTCACGTTCGATCGGGTTTGCAATGTATTTGCTTCGAACTCACGTCGCACACAAAAAAAGAAATAATTTCACTCACAACTCAATCTACCATTTTGCGTGACTTACAAACAAACAAACAAACAAACAAACAGACAGACAGAGAACCGGCTATTAATATATAGACTAGCCGCCAAGGCGGCGTCGTTCGCCGCCCATGTTCAGCATGCGTTGACTTCACGAAAAATGAAATCAAGGAATTGGCAACCGAAAGTGTTCCCATGTTGTAGAGCTCGAAAAACTGTTCAAAAAAATGTATGGGATCGTTCCGCTACGATCAACCGTTACAGAGATATCATTGTTCAAAAATTTTGATGACGTCACAGACCCCTCCCCAAAAAAATTAGACCCAAGATTTTCGTCACCCCGTCGCCTGTATCGCGGACCCCAAAAAACGTCAGTTATCCTTATTGGTTTCCGCTCGCCGCCCATGTTTAACCTGCGTTGTATCACCACCTGCTCCAAATAATTGCACTTAAAACCAGCGATAAGACTTCCTTTGCTGCTGGCTTTATCGCTTAATAAAGCTCGTTTGCACGTGAAGAGAAGTACGTTCCTGGTGTTTCAAAACTTGCATGTTCTTAACTTAGCCGTTCATTGTCGCGGTTGCATTTAAAATGTCAGCGGACTTTCTTGCTTTACACAGTGCATTCAGAACGTGAACTTCACGTGGTTTTTATTTACGATTTTCAACCAATCAAATGTCAGTTTAACAATACACTCAAAACGCACAGGGAAAAAAAATTTCAACTTATTATTAGCCTTGTTTTACGCGCTCTAACATGGGTGCTGTCAGAAGTAGGTGAAAAAATGGTTTCTCTTAAAAAGATTACACGAGAGGAGAAAAAAATGCACGTGCTAAATGAATGAAGTGAATAAAAAACGTTCGATCAGATTAAAATAGATTAAAAGAAATCGATTAAAACAAATTAAGACAACTATTAAGACAAAAGCAAAAAAATGTTTTGTTTCATGATACTCTTTTTTTACCTATCGGTTTTTAAACATTTTGATTGCTCAAAAAAAAAGTTCACCCTTCTCAGACAGTCAGGCAAGCGTAAGGATACACTGGCAAACCGAACATGCTGCCACTGCTGCTTTTTGTCCAAAATGTTTAATCAGTTAGTTTCTTTGTATTTAGTTGATGCATTGTTTTCAAAGCCAAGTCAACGTGGAATATAAAACTAACAATAATAATAAAAACGAAACGTTATTGCTATTAGTTCATCAGCCAAAAAAAGTCACGTTCGATTGGGGTTGCAATGTATTTGCCTCGAACTCACGTCGCACACAAAAAAAAGAAATAGTTTCGCTCACAACTCAATCTACCATTTTGCGTGACTTACAAACAAACAGACAGACAGATAGAGAATCGGCTATTAATATATAGATGTTAATACCAATTTTATCCAATTTTCACGATTGCAGCGTTAAATGGAAATTTTCCACCTATTCATTCGCCTATTCAAACAAAGGTTTAGTTTTGCAGGTTGGTCGGTCACGTGATATGAAAATTACACAAACTCTGTGTAATTTTTATAAAACGTGGTCCGAAGAAATTTTGTCTCGTGTATTCAGTTTTTTACATAGTCACATATAACCAATGTAGAGACCAAATATAATTCGTCGAGTTGAGCTCGTTTCTGCTAAACTTGATTTTGTTTACATGTTTGCAAGACTTCAGCAACATTTTGTAGAATAGTTATGTTATATTTTAGGATCTTTTTCTTTCTTTTAGTTACTACATTCTTATACTAATATAATACTAAAGTACTCAGAAAGACACTATTGTTTATGTGGTAACAACATCATGCCTGTTATTCAGTGTCCAATCAATGGATGTGGTTATCGAACTGATGATGTGGATCCTGCTGTTGCAGCCGCTCTGCTAACTGTCCACAATAATGTACATGTTAATGCACCTGCACCGGCCAGAGCAGCTCCATCCAAAGCACCAAAAATCCAAAGGTCATCAGTGTCGCGCAGTTCCACCGAAGAGACATGGAACTCCTTTCTTGCCCGATGGAGACTCTTCTAACGTGGCACCGAATTCCAACCCAATGAAGCCTGTCAGCAACTATTCGAGTGTTGTGACGAGGACCTTGGCGGTGAAATTTTGAAAAATCCAAACACTGATCTAGTTGGACTCACCGAAGATGAACTTTTGCTGTTGATAAAACGTTTGGCTGTTACCCCAGTTACGGTGAGTGTCAGACGTTCCGATCTGTTGTCATTATCCTAATGTGATGATGAAAGTGCCCGAACTTATTACGCACGCATCAGAGGAAAGGCAGCAACATGTGCCTATGCTATTAGATGTAGTGATGCCCAGTGTAACCAATCTGTAGACTTCACAGATATTATCGTCAAAGACGTTTTCATTTCTGGTCTATCAGATGATGAGATAAGACGTGAGGTTCTTGGCTGGAGTGACCTAGACCAAAAATCGATTGAAGAGACTGTTGCATTTGTCGAAGCCAAAGAGATGGCCCGCCAGGCTATGAACAGAGGAGCTACAACCGCTTCAATATCCACCTACAGAAGACAGAACAAACAATTACCTAGTAAACACCCACCCGCTCGCCACAAAACAGGGAGGTGCACAGACTGTAAAGTAGAGATCGAATCTTCAGTTTGGAGTAGGCGACGAAAGCAAATGGTTGAAAGACACTTTTGTTCTAAGTGTTGGGCTAACAAAAGCAAAAAGCCTAGCCAAAAGGAAGTGAATACAATCAATGATGCCATGGATGAGGCAGGAGCCATCTCAATTATTGGAGGTATCACCCAACAATCACCACCGATTGCTCATCTTCTCTTCGACTCGGATAACGGTTGGAAGAAAATGCATTCCATGAAGCATCCAACTCTTCAACTTACCGCCAGCATTGCACCAAAGGAGTATTCGTCTCTCGATCGAGATCCACCAACCATGAAGCCCACTAAAGTCGAAGTTGTGACCGACACTGGGGCCAAATCGTGTTTGTGGGGCCTTCAAAACTTTCTGAAATATGGCTTTAAAAAGACTGATTTGATTCCAGTGAAGCATGAACTCTTTCCTGCGAATAAAGAATCAGTGTGGATGCGCCAAACGAACTACACCTCCTCCTCGACCTGCTGTGTTACCTTTTGAGTGCTGTCCAGAAAACATTCAGAAGATGAAAGACTGGTTGATAGAACGTTACTCAACATCAACCTTTAGCAAATGCACTCACCAGACTTTACCCGGAATGACCGGGCCAGCTATGTCTCTCCACGTGAACCCAGACGCCACACCCCATTCAATCCACACACCCCTTCCAGTGCCGATTCATTGGCAGGATGCTGTCAAGAAACAACTCGACGATGACGTCAACCTTGGAGTGCTCGAAAAAGTACCATTTGGAGAGCCATCCTTATGGTGCCACCGCATGGTTCTCACCCGCAAACCAGATGGTAGTCATAGAAGAACTGTCGACCTCTCACCATTGAATCCACACTGCCTACGGGAGACACACCATGTCAAATCCCCCTTCCATCAGGCCAAATCAGTCCCCCCAGATACATGGAAAAAAGTTATCGATGCCTGGAACGGCTTTCATTCCGTTCCCATTGCTCCCGAGGATCGGCACTATACAACTTTCATAACTCGGTGGGGGCGATACCGTTACAAGGTGGCACCCCAAGGATTCTTGGCTAGTGGAGACGGTTACTCTCGACGCTATGATGAGATAATCGCAGACGTAGAACGCAAAGCGAAGGTTGTTGACGACACTCTGATGTGGGATTCTGAAAACTCTCTTGCAAACCACTGGTGGAGGGTAATTGACTTTTTAGATCTTATCGGACACAATGGCATAATTGCGAACATCGAGAAATTTCAATTTGCAAGTAAAACAGCTGATTTTGCTGGATTCACTATCTCCGGGAAAAGAGTCAAACCACTCCAGAAATTCATCAATGCCATTGAAGATTTCCCCACTCCATCCAAAAAAACCGATGTTCGCTCGTGGTTCGGTTTAGTAAATCAGGTGTCACACTTTGATAAACTTTCAGAACTCATATCACCCTTTAAGCATCTTCTAAGCCCAAGATCCCAATTTGAATGGACCAACGAGCTCGACAAAACATTCCGTGAATCCAAAAAGCTTATCGTTGATGCCTTTAAACATGGAGTTGAAATCTACGATCTGTCGCTCCCAACATGCCTTCACCCCGATTGGTCGAAGATCGGTATCGGCTATTACCTGTCACAGAGGCATTGCGAATGCACCAACTTATCGCACGACTGTTGCCCGAAAGGTTGGGAAATTACACTCGCTGACTCCCGATTTTTGAAGCCTTCAGAAACTCGTTATGCTCCCGTTGAAGGAGAGGCTTTAGCTATTGCATGGTCGCTTGAACAAACTAGACACTTTACCCAGGGCTGTGACGAATTGCTAGTGGTTACCGATCACAAACCACTTGTTCAGCTTTTCTCCGACCGAACACTGGATGAAATCACAAATCCTCGCTTGTTCAAACTGAAGCAGCGCACCTTAATGTGGAGATTCACCATCTAGCATTCACCAGGAAAGTCAGGTCCCTTCTCAGATGCAACGTCTCGACACCCAGTTAACGACGCGTTGTCATGCATCCGCATCAAAGAGGAAGTTGTTGATGATGGCATTGACTCAGAACTTTTCAAAATTGCTGCCAATCAAGTCAAACGCTCTTCAAGCGATCACTTGGGAAAGGGTAAAGAAGCACTCACTCTCCGACCAGCAAACCAAGGACCTGATGGAACTCATTCAGTCAGGCTTCCCAAAGCAACCGTCCGATCTACCCTCAATGTCAAGTCATTTTGGAAATGTAGAGACTCTTTGCACATCATTGACGACGTTGTTATGATGCAACATCGAATTGTTATACCAGAGCCTCTCCGGACAGAGGTCCTACAAACACTCCATTCAGCTCATCAAGGTGAGACAGCCATGGGGGAACGTGCCCGACAATCCGTTTATTGGCCAGGCATTGACAACGATATTGAACACACCCGACGAAGCTGCCTTAGCTGTAACAAGAACGCCCCTTCCCAGCCATGGTTGCCACCTTATGAACCCCACATTCCAACGACACCCTTCGAAGCAATCTGTTCTGACTACTACTTTATCGCAGCGGATCGTTTGTCAGGCTGGACTGAACAGTCTCGTGTACGCCCTGGTACCTCAGAATCTGGTGCCAGTGGCTTGATTGCATCGCTTCGCACACTCTTTTCAACATTCGGTGTTCCCTTAGAGCTTACAAGTGATGGTGGGCCAACAAATGATTTCCTCGAACGATGGGGAGTTAAACACCGCGTATCGTCAAGCTACTTACCCTCATCAAATGGTCGGGCTGAGCTAGCGGTTAAATCCACAAAGCGTCTTTTGATGGACAACATCAATGAGAATGGTGACCTCAACACCGACAAAATTGTTCGAGCATTGTTGATGAAACGTAATACCCCAGATCCAGGTTGCAAGCTGTCACCAGCCGAAGTTTTATTTGGACATCCACTTCGTGATTCCTTAGCAAGTATGGAAAAGAAAGTTGACATCTTCCACAACCCACAACTCTCCAACAACTGGCGCACCGCATGGAAACAGAAGGAGGAGGTCCTCAAGTCCAGGTATATGAAATCACTGGAACGCTTGAACGAACATTCTCGGCTACTACCGCCGTTAGCAGTGGGGGATAATGTGTTGATTCAAAACCAAACTGGCAGTCGCCCGACCAAGTGGGATCGTAGTGGAGTAATCATTAAAGTTAAAGATTTTGACCAATACCTTGTTAAAGTATCGGGAAGTGGTAGAATTACACTGCGGAACCATAAATTCATTAGAAAATTCGAACCTCACTCACTCGTCGGACGTCAGCCAACACCCCTCCCCCCTTCATTTCCAGCCCCATCTCCGGCTCCAGTGACGATCAACCCGCCCGCACAAACAACTGCAGCTGATCCTGAATTCTTAGTTCCTGACAAGCCCATCGTTGTCCCCACATTGCACGACGGGAGTCGCGTCGAAACGTCCCCACCACGTCGATCCACACGTGAACGTCGCCCTACAAAGTTTTTCGATCCCCAATCAGGGAGATATGTAGACCAAAATCCCTGATTTCTTATGAACATTAAATGAACTTTATGGACTTCATGAGACTGTTGTTTTGGTTGGCATTGTTGTGTTGTTGCCACAAGCAAAAGAACTTTCATGGACTTTATGAAATTTGAGGCATAAATGCTACTTGCTTTTGCTTGTTACGTTTATTTTATACAGCTAGGGCTAATTTTGTTGTTTTCCTTACCATCAAGGGAAGGGAGATGTAGAATAGTTATGTTATATTTTAGGATCTTTTTCTTTCTTTTAGTTACCACATTCTTATACTAATATAATACTAAAGTACTAAGAAAGACACTATTGTTTACATTTTGGAAAGGAAGGTGTTGTCAATTTGATTGAAATTTTATTCCTTATCAAGGCTTTAAGAGCAGACACTCGTGAATATACTAAAGGAGAGGTTGCAAAATTCATGTGGTGTTGTGTGATGTTATCTTTGTATTGATAACATTTTGGTGTGGTTTATTTTGGAGACACATTCAGAAACTAGTATCTACATACTAATAATGTTTGGGATGAAGAGCTTAAATTTTTAAAATGCTTTGTGTGTGTTGCAAATATAATTCAAAAGAACCCACTGACACTTGAGAAAAACTTTTATAAGACGAGATATGCAAAAGTTTTTAAAACGTTTTTTAAAATTTGCACAATTTCATCTTATTAAAGTCTTTCTCGAGCGTCGAGTGTCAATTACTTACTAATAATATACTTATATATAAGGTTGCAGAATATATATGTGATAGAAAACAGAATGACATCCTAAATGCATATTCATATTTTTTATTCAAATATTTTTCATATTTTTCCAGGATCAGTTCCTCGGAGTGGCTTAAATCAATTTTAGGAGAAAAATGGTCTCAATAATTCTTGCCAGCCCATTCTTTTCTCTCCAAAGGTACTTAATCCAATTCGCAGGATTTTTACAAGCAAGCTATGTAACTTAATATATATAGTTTTAAATCATTAGATGGGAAACCATAATGAAGATCATACTTTGTTGAGTTTTGAGTAAACACTATATATATATAATATAAACATACTAGTAACCCGTGTAAAAAGTTTTTACAGGTTTTAATCTATGTGAGCTGAACAGAGAGAAAGGCTTAGTATAATGAATTTTGGTATGATAAAGATAAAGTTTGGATGTAGAATGTTTAGAATTTAGTATCCCGTGTAGAACAGCGTGTAGCACACGGGTTTTAATTCATCAAAAATAAAAATACGCGCTGTGCATCCACTTTATTCACTTTTTAAATTGAAGATGCAATGCAATGGTTCCCCTTGATTAACGATATCTAACACAGAAAAAAACACTCTTCACTCTTTTAATTAAAAATCTCTAGGTACTCCGGCTAAAGCATATTTAGTTCAACACTGGAGTTATGAACAAAAAAACTTTTTAATCAGAAGATCCGAAACACATCAACATATTCGTAATAAATCTTTCACGATACGATATATGCAGTAGTAAAAATAAATTGTGCGTACAGGTAAACAACAAAAAGATTAAAATCGCTGTAATTGTTTATGGAATCCACACCCCAATGTAAATAAAGGCCAAACGCGAAAGTCGTAAAAGTGCCAAAATGTGAATCGTAAACAATTGCGATTTTCTTTACGAATCCAGAGCGTCATGATTAAAAACCATGATATTCATTTCCTCAATCGCGTATTATTTGAAAGTAATGACGTAGAAACCCTATTAATACTATAAGAAAAACAAAACAAACAAAAAGGTTCTAAAGCGTACTTACCCTAAAAACATAAATAAATCTTCGCGCAATACTTTCGTTGTTGTCTATTGTTTCTTGATCTCGCGAATAATCAAAACATTTGAAACGATTATATGCAATGCAATGTTTTCCCCTATACTAATCGTAGAAAAATATTAACCGCCGTGGTCTGACACTCCATTATGAATAAGTGACCGCAAAAACGACCCGAAATTTTAGAGAGTGAAAGCGTGAAAAAAGTGGTATGCACAGCGCGTATTAGTATATAGACTAGTATCCCGGGTAAAAACTTTTTACCGACTTAACTTCGAAAACATTAGGTCAAATCCACCATTCCCATGTACGTACCCTGTGACGAAAAAATAAATCATAGAATCGCAACTCAAAAACATCCCAGGAGGCGTCGCTCGCCACCCATGTTCAGTATGCGTTGTGGCAGAATTTAAGTCTTGCAAAAGTTTCTTTTCAGGCATTAATTTTTTAATTCATTTCTTACATTCAGAAAATTTAAAACAGAAACAAATAGCAACATGGCTCAGAATATATATTCATACGCAGAAGAGAAGTAACTTTAATGTAAAAATATGCAATATATAACACAGAACCGTTTACTAAGACATACAAAAGCAAACATCGAATAACATTACAAAAATGATACCTTCCAACTTTTTCTTTTGTTCAAAAGTTACTTCTGGACTGCAACCATTAATGAATTTTTGAAATGATATAGTTAGTTCTTCCCAAAACCATCAACATCATGATTAAAACCATGAGTTTCATTTCTTCATGCTTTTTTTATTATTGCCTAAAAGAATAATGTTTCAATTGTAATACCGAAAAAAAAAAAAGAAACAAAAAAAAAAAAGGAAATTCAAGTACGTATTTATCCTGCAAACAATAACTAAGAAGAAAAATTTACACAAAAGATAAAAAGTCACAAATAAAATCATAAATTCAAAGTTATATACCTAGGCATAGTACGTAAACGATTACCATAACACAAAATATGCATAAACGGGATAAAATATAAACTTAAGAAAAATACAGCCAACAACACTTATTTTTTGTAAGATAGTTTCATTGCACAGTCATTAAGTAAGTAAATCTTAAGTAACCCTCTCGACATTATAACCCATCATGTGCTTCATTTCTATTTTAACAGATCAAAACATTAAAAAAACATATACAAAAAACCTAATCATGCTATGACGAAATCTAAAGAAAAACAAAACAAAGTAAAAGAAACTTTGAAAATGTATTAACCTTAAAAATAATAATTAAAAACACAAACGTAATGACAGAATTAGTATAGCTGAAAAATTTTTAACATATGAAAACATTCGTGGAGCCATTTTTTATTTCCAGTTCAAAGCTCCTCTCTGCTGGAAAATTCAAAACACAACAGTAAACATTCCTCTTATCCTTTATGTATCCACTAATACTAACTGTGTTTAACTAAATAGATACTATTTTAACTTTACCTCTCAATACCAATTCACATCATCTAGCCATTATCAACTTCTAAACTCTTTACCTACTTTCTATATTTCATACCTGTAAACAAATTAATAACACTCGATTTACTTTCCAGGATACTTTCCTATTGTAAACATACACTTTCTCCTTGCTTACTACTGCAATTCCACTACCATTTTTATACAGTGAAAGTCATAAAAATGCTTTCTTCGTAACTTCATAACTGTGGAGCCATTTTGAATTAAATAAAATAAGGAACAGCAACTTCGTTACCAAAACAAATCATTAACTGCTCGAGGGACATGCATCTTAATGATTTGATCGTTTTAACTCTGTTTTTACTCTCTTTTAACGCTGTATTTACTAAATCCGTTTGACTCACGTACTTACGTATATTACTTTATATCTTTTCCAAACAATTTCTCTCCGAAAAGAAGTAAAACCATTTTCTTCACCAATGTAAATAAACAGCATCCTTCTGCAGCCATTTTTAAACAACTTCAACTTCATCTACACTACTCTACTGCTGCACTCCCATAACTATTTGATAACTATAAAAAGAAATACGTAAACAGCTCGTAAAATAAAAATAGACTTTCTTCATCTCGTTTAGTTCTTCGTTTCGTTTTCCTCTGAAAAAACCTATATATAAAAAACAACATCTGTGTAAAAACTCACCTAAGCATGTGCTATACCTGTTCTTTTATTAATCTAAAATAAAATCTAAAATACAATAACAATAAAAGTTTAACAATAAATTGATAACTAAAACGTAAACAAACATTTAAATACATTTAAATACTAACTTGTTCTTCTATTAATCAAAAATAACAGTTTTATAATAATACCTTTTGTTCGTTCGATCTTTCTGCAGCTAATTTTTAAAAACTTCACTGCACTTCTTCTGTATATCTAAATATGATTTTTCATTGTAAACAAACGATAATAAAACGTTTTATAATAATAACAATACCTTCGTGCATACAAACCTGTGTTTCTTCATCAGTTCTTTCGTCGATTTGTTGCCTAAAACAATCAAATTTAAATCAAAATATTCGTATACAAAAAGAAACACGTCTTCTTCGCGAAGTTTCTTGCTCACGAAATGATCGTTGACAAATTTCGAACGATTAACATTGCATTGCTCGCACTCCTCCAAAGACGTTTTTCGGCTGATTTCCACTGCGCAAGCCAAAAATAACAAAACGGAGGAGCATATACTAATCGCGAAAAATCAAAAAAATCACTCTCGCTTTGGCGTGGTTTTACGACGAAAAGGGAAAAAATAAGAAGGTTTTGACCGTGAAAAAAAAACAAATATATCACTCTCTAAAATAAAAGTGGGATGCACAAAGCGAATTAGTATAATAAGACTAGTATCCCGGGTAAAAACTTTTTACCGACTTAACTTCGAAAACATTAGGTCAAATCCACCATTCCCATGTACGTACCCTGTGACGAAAAAATAAATCATAGAATCGCAACTCAAAAACATCCCAGGAGGCGTCGCTCGCCACCCATGTTCAGTATGCGTTGTGGCAGAATTTAAGTCTTGCAAAAGTTTCTTTTCAGGCATTAATTTTTTAATTCATTTCTTACATTCAGAAAATTTAAAACAGAAACAAATAGCAACATGGCTCAGAATATATATTCATACGCAGAAGAGAAGTAACTTTAATGTAAAAATATGCAATATATAACACAGAACCGTTTACTAAGACATACAAAAGCAAACATCGAATAACATTACAAAAATGATACCTTCCAACTTTTTCTTTTGTTCAAAAGTTACTTCTGGACTGCAACCATTAATGAATTTTTGAAATGATATAGTTAGTTCTTCCCAAAACCATCAACATCATGATTAAAACCATGAGTTTCATTTCTTCATGCTTTTTTTATTATTGCCTAAAAGAATAATGTTTCAATTGTAATACCGAAAAAAAAAAAAGAAACAAAAAAAAAAAAGGAAATTCAAGTACGTATTTATCCTGCAAACAATAACTAAGAAGAAAAATTTACACAAAAGATAAAAAGTCACAAATAAAATCATAAATTCAAAGTTATATACCTAGGCATAGTACGTAAACGATTACCATAACACAAAATATGCATAAACGGGATAAAATATAAACTTAAGAAAAATACAGCCAACAACACTTATTTTTTGTAAGATAGTTTCATTGCACAGTCATTAAGTAAGTAAATCTTAAGTAACCCTCTCGACATTATAACCCATCATGTGCTTCATTTCTATTTTAACAGATCAAAACATTAAAAAAACATATACAAAAAACCTAATCATGCTATGACGAAATCTAAAGAAAAACAAAACAAAGTAAAAGAAACTTTGAAAATGTATTAACCTTAAAAATAATAATTAAAAACACAAACGTAATGACAGAATTAGTATAGCTGAAAAATTTTTAACATATGAAAACATTCGTGGAGCCATTTTTTATTTCCAGTTCAAAGCTCCTCTCTGCTGGAAAATTCAAAACACAACAGTAAACATTCCTCTTATCCTTTATGTATCCACTAATACTAACTGTGTTTAACTAAATAGATACTATTTTAACTTTACCTCTCAATACCAATTCACATCATCTAGCCATTATCAACTTCTAAACTCTTTACCTACTTTCTATATTTCATACCTGTAAACAAATTAATAACACTCGATTTACTTTCCAGGATACTTTCCTATTGTAAACATACACTTTCTCCTTGCTTACTACTGCAATTCCACTACCATTTTTATACAGTGAAAGTCATAAAAATGCTTTCTTCGTAACTTCATAACTGTGGAGCCATTTTGAATTAAATAAAATAAGGAACAGCAACTTCGTTACCAAAACAAATCATTAACTGCTCGAGGGACATGCATCTTAATGATTTGATCGTTTTAACTCTGTTTTTACTCTCTTTTAACGCTGTATTTACTAAATCCGTTTGACTCACGTACTTACGTATATTACTTTATATCTTTTCCAAACAATTTCTCTCCGAAAAGAAGTAAAACCATTTTCTTCACCAATGTAAATAAACAGCATCCTTCTGCAGCCATTTTTAAACAACTTCAACTTCATCTACACTACTCTACTGCTGCACTCCCATAACTATTTGATAACTATAAAAAGAAATACGTAAACAGCTCGTAAAATAAAAATAGACTTTCTTCATCTCGTTTAGTTCTTCGTTTCGTTTTCCTCTGAAAAAACCTATATATAAAAAACAACATCTGTGTAAAAACTCACCTAAGCATGTGCTATACCTGTTCTTTTATTAATCTAAAATAAAATCTAAAATACAATAACAATAAAAGTTTAACAATAAATTGATAACTAAAACGTAAACAAACATTTAAATACATTTAAATACTAACTTGTTCTTCTATTAATCAAAAATAACAGTTTTATAATAATACCTTTTGTTCGTTCGATCTTTCTGCAGCTAATTTTTAAAAACTTCACTGCACTTCTTCTGTATATCTAAATATGATTTTTCATTGTAAACAAACGATAATAAAACGTTTTATAATAATAACAATACCTTCGTGCATACAAACCTGTGTTTCTTCATCAGTTCTTTCGTCGATTTGTTGCCTAAAACAATCAAATTTAAATCAAAATATTCGTATACAAAAAGAAACACGTCTTCTTCGCGAAGTTTCTTGCTCACGAAATGATCGTTGACAAATTTCGAACGATTAACATTGCATTGCTCGCACTCCTCCAAAGACGTTTTTCGGCTGATTTCCACTGCGCAAGCCAAAAATAACAAAACGGAGGAGCATATACTAATCGCGAAAAATCAAAAAAATCACTCTCGCTTTGGCGTGGTTTTACGACGAAAAGGGAAAAAATAAGAAGGTTTTGACCGTGAAAAAAAAACAAATATATCACTCTCTAAAATAAAAGTGGGATGCACAAAGCGAATTAGTATAATAAGATATATATTTCCATGGACGTATAAAAAGAGAAGGACTCACAACTAATACTTAAGCCTTTCATTTCTATTATTAAAATCTATTCTGTCGGCAGTTCTTTGATGTAATCCTCGCCTCGCATTTCACTGGATTTTGGTTCACATGGGCGGGTTTATACGACGCTTTAGGTTTAATGAATGTGGAAAACCAAAGAATTGAGAGAAAATACGATTTGGAGATACATCTGCAATATTCCTTAGTATCACGAAACTTCTACTCAACCTTTTTTAAAAATGTAGAATTGGAATTAAGATAAATTCCTCGGAGTTAGGAAGTGTTTTGTGGATATACTTATATCCAAAGATTTGGTACTTTGAAAGATGCCTGGGTGATGCCTGAGAATATACAGAAAGAAGCATGGTTTTTCATTCAATTCTGAAAATTTCATGTTTGAGACTGTAGGAAGTCATGAGGAATCAGAGTTTAAAACCTGGCTTCAAAATAATCACAAAAATCTTTAAATTCATTTCTGGTTGGTTGTTACGATCATGGAAGCCAATGGAAACATGTATTTTTAACAGCACTTGAGGGAGTTTCGAAACTGCTTTTGTCAAAATTTCAATAAAGCGAGGTTGTTTGAATAGATTCATAAAAGTTGTAAGTCCTTCTCTTTTTATACGTCCATGATATTTCAAACGAAACGCGTCCCGTTCATCAACATGTAGCTTCTTCGTTTTTATTTATCTTATACTACATAATCAAGATGGCTTTTTAGTTCTTATATATATAAATATATGTACACAACACAACATACACTGATATATGAAACATTTGAGTCAGTGTATGTTGTGTTGTGTATAATATTAGACAAAAAAAAAAAACACATTCAGTTGCACAATGTTCAACAATTACGAGTCTTTATCAAGTATCTAAGAGTAGAGTTAACGTTTTTGTGTATTTTGCTAAAGAATATACAGCTAAGATACAGAAAGCTTATATCATTTAATCAAACCATTGAGTTAATGTTTATATGTAGACCTTGTTATGAAAATCCTACAAATAATTGTCATATATATCTGTATATCCGAACACGATAAAATGAATCCAATTATTCCAAAACTTCATTTTATAGTGAATTTGTTGGTTATTCCTGTTCCCTATTTTGCACACATAAGTGAATCACTTCATATCCTGGTCTACTTGTTGAAAATGATCTTTTTATTGTGATTGATAAGAAAATTTTGTATATTGATGCAACGCAGTGAACAGTGGCCTGCGTAAAAATAAAAGGTATTGGTTCCCAGCCATTTTGCACACATAATAGATAATGTTAAGCAAAATTTCTTATAGTGCACATGCTCGTTTTAATTTTTGATTCAATTTCTGGACTGCAATGCTTTGTTTGCATCCATATATTGAACAATTTGTTTTGCTTCAAAAATATGTGTCTGAATGTAATTTATTCATCAACTGAAGCCACTAAATTCTAATATAAAAGAATCTGTGACCAACAAATGTTAAGGCATTTATTTGTGATTTATGTAGAAATATTATTGTTGATAATTTTGATAAATGTCATAAAAAATTTCATGTTTCTCCCCCAGAGCAAATCTGAACCATGCTTTATTGCATTTTTGAGGATGTTCATCTTAATATTTCTAAATTATGCTCTCATAAATCTTAGAAACTGTTCTTCTCATAATTCATCACTGCTGCTTTTTGTTTCAGTCAAAATTGCATGAATGTTCATCTTGTTTCCATGTTGATTTTTTAAGAACTGTGTGTGGTTAGCCATTCTCAGTATAAGTACATAATGCTGCGTGAATAATATGATAGCTAAAATAATGTTATTTTGAATAATTAAATAATTAAATTCGATTCTTATCTTCCTCAAAAGTAAGTCGGACGATTTCTTCTTTTTGCTCGAAAATCCTGCGGTCGTTGTAGTATTTTCAGCCAATAGAATTCACAGTTTCAGTAGCGTTCGCCAGGGTCTTCTTCGACGCCATCCGTATATCGAAAGGCAAGAGACCCTGGGTTCGAGGTTGTGTAAAGTCTGGCACAATTACTACAGAACTATAAATTACCCTGAACGCGAAAGGGAGACATAGACATGAAAAAAGAAACTTGTTTGCATATTTCTTCCTTTTGTATTGAATTTTATGACAAAACTGAAACAAGCATTGTGCTTAGTTCAACATTATAAGTACTCAGAACCCGCCCACACTAATATTCCAACCTTCTATTATTAATGTTTATTGCAATGTCCAACCTCCTATTATTCCAAACTCTGCTATTATTCAGAACTGGATAGGAAGTTCCGATAGTTAAACATTTAACGACCTGAACACCCTATAAGAACCCTTCATTGAACATTGGTGAGATATCAGCCTGCGGTTTACAATAGTGACAACAGGATAACGGATAGTTCTATCAATGCTGATAGCAGTGAGTTGTACTCTACTTCTACTACCTCTACTACATTTTCTGTTCTTGTGACTGTTGCTATTAATACCACGAATGATCTTTTCATTTTAGAAGATGAAAGTTCTCGTATGTTTTGCTTTGTTGGCTTTATGCCTGGTTGCATTTGCTGAAGAAACCAAAGAACAAACCAAAGATGCAGAAGCAGTCGAAAACGACCCTTCCTTTTATTATGGAAAAAAAAGATGTACGAACACAATTTCACCAGGTTTATTTGTTTGACAAAACATCAAAGTTCAATCTAGAAATGTTAACTACTATTTTCTATTTCAGGCGGAAAGATCTGGTACAACCCAGCAACACACTTTTGCTACAAATGGAGAGTGTATAGCAAACGAGTGTATGGTCTTTGTGGACTTTACAAAAAGCAACTTTACAACAAGAGAACCCATTTCTGCTACAGAGGACGTGTCTACAGCCGACGAGTTTATGCCATCTGTGGTCGACGTGTCTACAACAAACAAATCCACTTCTGCTTTCAAAAACGACTCTACAGAAAAGCCGTTAACGCGATCTGTGGAAAAAGTGTCTACAACAAACAAACCCACTTCTGCTTTCAAAAACGACTCTACAGAAAAGCCGTAAGCGCAATCTGTGGAAGAGCTGTCTACAACAAACAAACCCACTTCTGCTTTCAAAAACGACTCTACAGAAAAGCCGTAAGCGCAATCTGTGGAAGAGCTGTCTACAACAAACAAACCCACTTCTGCTTTCAAAAACGACTCTACAGAAAAGCCGTAAGCGCAATCTGTGGAAGAGCTGTCTACAACAAACAAACCCACTTCTGCTTTCAAAAACGAGTCTACAGAAAAGCCGTTAACGCGATCTGTGGAAAAAGTGTCTACAACAAACAAACCCACTTCTGCTTTCAAAAACGAGTCTACAGAAAAGCCGTTAACGCGATCTGTGGAAAAAGTGTCTACGACAAACAAACCTACTTCTGCTTCCAAACACGACTCTACAGCCGAAGAGTTTATGCCATTTGCCGTTATGGTAAAGGATATTACCGAAGATCTGTCGTCTACAACAAATTGACACACAGATGCACAAGTTATGGTGTTCGTCCAAGAAACAAATATTACTAACTTTTTAATAAGCAACCAAAGCTTTGACATTAATAGTAAAGTTAAAAAATCACCTTATTTGCTAACCATTAATAGAAAATATATATATGTCCCATCTTGAAAACCTTTTTGTACGTTTTAGTTGTTTAATTAAAGTATCTAAGTATAAGTGGTCTAGGCCATTCAAATCATTATACAAAGTGTATAACTTCTACATCCTAGTGTAACAACCTAATGTAACAATTTCAAAAAATGTACTGTAGCTATGCTAGTGTTGCATCCTTTCAAAATTTCATGTTGCTAATTTATTTAAGGTAATTGTAGTACTAGTAAAAATTTACTAGTGTTGCTTATAAACTTGTTGCTTATAAACTTGCTGCTTATAAAAAATACAACATGGAAATAAAATTGCAAATTGTCTTAAAATTCATGTTGACCCAGAAGTTTTCTTTCCCTCATATTTATTCAATTTCCGCGCTTTTAAGCGTAGGAAATTGTTTGGTTTACACATTCTATCTATCTATCTATGTAACACTTTTTTGCTGTTTTCGGAAAGTCCGTTCGGATTTCGGATTGTTTGTTTATTCAGAATAGCTAATGACTGACCTATGCTAGGAAAACTTAGGAAGGACATGTTTGACGAAAATTGGGCAATTTAGACAAGGTGCTGATTTCAAATTTGACAGTCATTTTGTCAGATTTGACTAAAATTGGACAATTTGGGCCAAATTTGGACCAAATATCGAAAGTTCTTCAAATTTCATGAAATTTTGCATGGATTACATTTGAAAGGTGCTGATTTCAAATTTGACAGTCATTTTGTCTGAATTGACTAAAATTGGACAATTTGGGCCAAATTTGGACCAAATATCGAAAGTTCTTCAAATTTCATGAAATTTTGCATGGATTACATTTGAAAGGTGCTGATTTCAATTTTGCCAGTCATTTTGTCAGATTTGACTGAAATTAGACAATTTGGGCCAAATTTGGACCAAATTTCGAAAGTTCTTCAAATTTCATGAAATTTTGCATGTATTACAATTGAAAGGTGCTGATTTCAAATTTGCCAGTCATTTTGTCAGAATTGACTAAAATTGGACAATTTGGGCCAAATTTGGACCAAATTTCGAAAGTTCTTCAAATTTCATGAAATTTTGCATGGAACTACATTTGAAAGGTGCTGATTTCAAATTTGACAGTCATTTTGTCTGAATTGACTAAAATTGGACAATTTGGGCCAAATTTGGACCAAATATCGAAAGTTCTTCAAATTTCATGAAATTTTGCATGGATTACATTTGAAAGGTGCTGATTTCAATTTTGCCAGTCATTTTGTCAGATTTGACTGAAATTAGACAATTTGGGCCAAATTTGGACCAAATTTCGAAAGTTCTTCAAATTTCATGAAATTTTGCATGTATTACAATTGAAAGGTGCTGATTTCAAATTTGACAGTCATTTTGTCAGAATTGACTAAAATTGGACAATTTGGGCCAAATTTGGACCAAATTTCGAAAGTTCTTCAAATTTCATGAAATTTTGCATGGAACTACATTTGAAAGGTGCTGATTTCAAATTTGACAGTCATTTTGTCAGAATTGACTAAAATTGGACAATTTGGGCCAAATTTGGACCAAATTTCGAAAGTTCTTCAAATTTCATGAAATTTTGCATGGACTACATTTGAAAGGTGCTGATTTCAAATTTGACAGTCATTTTGTCAGAATTGACTAAAATTGGACAATTTGGGCCAAATTTGGACCAAATTTCGAAAGTTCTTCAAATTTCATGAAATTTTGCATGGATTACATTTGAAAGGTGCTGATTTCAAATTTGACAGTCATTTTGTCAGATTTGACTAAAATTGGACAATTTGGGCCAAATTTGGACCAAATTTTAATAAAATCTTCAATTTTCATGAATAAACATCATGCACAAGATATTGGTGAACTGTGTTTCTGGCTCCGAAACATCATAGTGAATTGCAAAGCTGTCAAGATTAAGTTAAACAAGATTCGCAAAAATGCGACTATATATTTCCCCAAAGTTGCAAAACTTTTATCCATTATTGTGTGTACATAGAAGACCATAAGAAAAGTGGTATAACTACCATCAACGCAAATAAAAATGCTGTCCATACTAATCAGGGTAGAATTCAATTTAATACCACAAAGGAAGTTATTTCGAACTTATTATGAAATGAAGATATTCATGGTCATGTGACATGGTTTCTCTTATAATTTTTGCTGAGGAGTTAAAAAAAGTTATGAGTTATGATAAGTTATTATGGACAAAGCTAAAAATTGGAAGACCTAAATGCAACTAATATTTCCCCTTAAACAACTGAATATCAACAACTGCATCAATAAGTATAAGGTAAATTCATCATAATAAACGTATGATCTTCATTGCTGCAGAAGCTTGACATCCTTTTACACAGTAATATCATGGCAAACAATGTAATTCCACAGAACACAGCTTTCGTAACTCGTATTAAACTATTTTACAACATCATACAATGAAATTTGTTTACAAGTTTACAAAAGAAGAAAAGAAAATTGTCAAACCTAATTTTAATACTACAGTCTAAGTATTAAAAATACTTTGGGGTAAACAGCAAATAACTATCAAAAACAATCCAAATTTGTACTGTGTAGCATTTCAAATTAGGACAAGAGTTATTTTCCAAAAAGAGATGGTCTTAAAAGTGACAATTTATAAAATTAAATTCAAGTATTCAGAATAAACATCTCAGTCACAAAAGTATGTGGACACTCATTATTTATGTGATAAAAATGACTTTCGTAAATCTCAAATGAAAAAAACAAACAAATTTTGGTAGTGAAAATACACATCCATAACCAAATCACTACGAAGCCAAAAAAAGAAATTTGAGTTCTGGTTTGATTTAATTTACAGATTCTTATGTTGGATTGTGTTTTAATTTATGTTTGTTGTTTGTGTAAGGAAAGTTGACAGTATAAATATTATATATAATTATACTTTTTACAAAATAAAATATCATAATACAGTATCAAAACAGTATGCGTGATCATGGAATTAATCCATAGTATCCAGCCTATCCAGTCCAGGGAAGCACGTTCAACCAGGTTCTTTCAAGTTATTATCTGTCTCAATCCTGTGTATAAAAATATTGTACGTAATTTGTTTTCTGGAACATCTTATTGCATATATGACATCACGTTTTTACTTGCTGTTTTTGTAATGTACTCTTTGAATTAACATAATTGGTTAAACTACTTGTTCTCCACGTATAAAAGGTTTCCCTTGTGGTAGCTGTACATCATGTGCGTGCTGTGTCAGTTCAGTTTGGCTATACATTCATTCTGTACATTATATCCTGTCAAATCAGGATGTAAAATAAAAATAAATCTTCAGCCTGTATTGATAATGAATTTTCGTCTTTGCACTGAAATCACAGCTTCAATGTTTTGCTGTTCCAAACATTTAACTACCAACCAATCATCCATAGCATAGATAGCATCATTATTGTTATCAACAAAAACAAAACAATTTTTTTTCTGTATTTTACACGTTCATTAAAAAGTTTTTGCAAAACCTTTAACACTGAACTAAAACGATTATTTCCATCATTTAACAACCTTTGTATCTTTTGAATCATTTTAAAAGCTGACAGGAAAAGCAAAGTCTTCTATTGACAATCTGCACTGACTGAAAAAAAATGGCGCACTTACTTCACTGTAGACTAGCCTCTATTCTTATCTACTTTGGCGGCTAGGTGAAAATGCAATACTGAACCGCGGCTATAAAAGTGAACGGAGAAGATGAAGAAGGAAACTGCCGGTTTTAACATATATTTCGCCCTACGGGGAAATATATAATAAATTAAAGAAGGGAGTAATTTGATGAATTCCAGACTGTATCAAATTATTAGTCAGTGTACAAGTCATTCAGATATCTTGAAAATTAGCCTAAAGCAATTTTCTCAAGGGCTGATGCGGAAATTGTTCAAGCCTAATGGCTTCTAGTTTATATATTTATTTGGCCATCTAGTTAGCGTGTCATTGTTTTTTTTAAGTCACTTTCATTTGTTTGTTTACTTTTTAAAAAGCCATAGGCATTTAGCTACATATAGCCACTCTCCCCCACAAATTTTGACCTAGCATTAGTTACACCTCTGCTTCAATACAACAATGATCTGGAGATAGCAAATCAAACTGTTCGTTTCGTATTTAAGAACATCCTTTCCATGCACTCAAGCGTCTCTTATACTTATACACTAACAAAATAATCAATTTAAGAAGAAGAAGAACTTTTCGAACTCAGGATTATTTGGAATGCTATTATTATGTAGATTTTACACAAATTTGTGATAAAAGTACTTTCTGATCATGAAGATGAAAATGAACTTTTATAGTATTTATACCAGCACCTTGTGAGGCTTAGTGGTGCATTTACCTTCTTGCCTCTATTACTTCTGTCTAACATAATAGGGAACTTACGAAAGTACGACGGAACGTGGACGACGACGTACA
The DNA here is from genome assembly GCA_027922465.2 of Turritopsis dohrnii. Taxonomy (NCBI): domain Eukaryota; kingdom Metazoa; phylum Cnidaria; class Hydrozoa; order Anthoathecata; family Oceaniidae; genus Turritopsis; species Turritopsis dohrnii. The sequence goes on from BQMF02000026.1 coordinate 1,006,770, forward strand.
AGATATTCATCTTCTATGAATCACAAAAGAGCAGAAACTGTACTATTGTGTAAAGAAGTTAATTTATAATGCCTTTGAAGTTTGTTTTTTGAACTTTGAGAGACAGAATCATGAAGGAACCGAGGAAAATTTATCGGAAGTACTGCTATTTCTTACGTCTTCGTTTTCGGTACGACTTCAAAATATTACTTTTCACGTTGTGTGTAGAACGTGCAAATGTAATAATGATATTAGTAAAATTAAAAACATTTCCCAATAGTATAGTGTGAAATGACTTCCATTCTAAAGCAAATCTATGGAGTAAAGTGAATCTTTTGTTTGCCTCAAGTCATCGTCCACGTTGCCGTCGTAGTTTCGTAAGCTCCCTAATAACACGTTCAAGACAATACTTCATCAATAAAATGATTAACAGCATACAACAGTTTACTGACAAAAGAATCTTGCAATATTAAATATGATTTATTGGAAGAAAAAACGTTAAACTTTTTGGGAAAATTTGATTATTTCCACAGGAAAAAAGAAATGTTTTAAACCTTACACTCCATCGCAGATGCAGTTCATGGTAATACGAGAAATACGTGAGTGCAAACCTAGTTGGCCATCAAACAACATTTCGCCGGTTTATCAAAAACATAGTCTTTCCCCAATCACTTAAAAACATCCGTTCTTATAAGAAAATTGAAAACAGTCTGTCGCACATCTCCATGATTTTACAAAATCTATAATGCTTATTATGACAATGTGCATGTTTTTCTTTAATTTTTGATACACCTCAAGCTTAAATTTGTTTATTGTTTTCGAAATTGCTGTCATTGTTTCATAAAATCTTTTCTTTTCATTCACATCTTAATCGACCATTAAAAATTTAATTACATTTTTCCAAGACATTTTCCTTTATTTTTCAAAAACCACTTTTTCATTTTTCACAAAAATAACTTAGCCGAAACGAAAGAACTTGAAAGTGGCTTTCCATCGATGTAAAAATTATTTTGAAATTCAGTATATTCATTTAAAAAAACAACTTTAAATTTTCCGTTTCCAACACTATGAAACACACTGTATAACACTATGTACTTTCCCAACAGAAGATGTAATTTGTTTTGATGAGCAGGGCAACTCATTCATATATGGCAGGAAAGAAAATCAAGGCAAAACTTTGTATTTCACAATGATTTGCGGCATAAGCTACTGTACACTCGTTGTGAGCAATTAGTCAAAATCATAAAGTGATGTTTCCTTGATGTGACGTTCGAGAACTTACGAAAGTACGACGACGAAAGTACGACGGCAACGTGGATGACGACGTACAAGATATTCATCTTCAATGAATCACAAAAAAGCGGAAACTATACACTTGGGTTAAGAAGTTTATTTATAATGCCTTTGAAGTTTGTTTTTTGAACTTTGAGAGACAGATTCATGAAGGAACCAAGGAAAATTTATCGGAAGTACTGCTAGACTCACGTCTTCGTTTTCAGTACGACTTCAAAATATTACTTTTCACGTTGTGTGTAGAACGTGCAAATATCTAATAATGATATTAGTAAAATTAAAAATATTTCCCAATAGTATAGTGTGAAATGACTTCCATTCTAAAGCATATCTATGGAGTAAAGTGAATCTTTTGTTTGCTTTGTTAATAATAAAAAGCTGCTCGTTCCCAGACCATTTCCCAGCTGTTCTATTTCTACTGACATCAGCATATTGCAACCCTCAGATCTACATATAATAGTTCATTATCTTTAAAGTTGTTTGCATAACGGATTCTCGTCGATGGCGTGAATTTATTTAAAGAAAACATACACACAGGAGGAATTATTGACTCGCTTCCATTCCAATATCAAGCTCAGATGAATACTGGTTTTTCAAAGGAAGACGTGTTGGAAATTCGTTAAAAATGATGATGCATTATTGACAATTTGCTGATTCAACAAGAATTCCGAATGACATTCGTGATTCGCTTATTTGAAACCAGACTTTTAAACGATACAGTTGCTAAGTTCTTTGTACCATATTAGCACTGAGGGGGGGTTAGTGTGACCTCCTCAAGTGAACCAATCAATATGCAACTACTATATAATAATAACAATAATAACGGTTTATATTTCAGTTCCAAAGTTTTACATTTGGCTAACTCTACTGAAATAGCGAAAGACTAGTGTATGTGCACGATCATAAATTAAATATTAGAAAAGTAACATTTGCTAATAAACCTATACTTCAAAAACAAGAACAAGAAGGTTGAGAAGGCAAGGGTCAACAATGAAAAATGAAGACAGGCGTATGACGTAAACTTGAACGATGTTGAGAATTCTTGTCGTTACTATTGTGGTCGCCCTTTCAATGTATACGGAGACAAATAAGCCCTAAATTGTTGTAGCGAGAGAAATACGTACATAAAATATATGAAGAGGCATTATACTCATAAACGAGAAAAAGGTGAGTTGACTATAGGGTGGTGAATATTGTAGATAACCCAAAATTTAGGCTCAATGTTGAAATATCATAGCGCAAAAACCTCGGTTAAATTTGCAGAACATTCCATAACTATGACAAGATCGACATACAGTTGGCATTGAATATTTTGGCTGCTGTGTATTCGGACGTCGTTTGGACATTTGTTGAGCACTTGATCATATTGCCCATTTGGCCTCTTCTTGTACGAGTTTCGTTGTTCAATTCCATAGGTAGGAATTAAGGCCAGTCTGGGCAGTTAATCGATTTCCATGCCAGTTTTGCAATACACCTTTCCCGAATTTCTGTTTAAATGTCATGTTAATGCTTAGTTATCAAGTTTAGCCTCGTTTCTATGTTTTTCATTGTTTTTCTAATTGCATAATGTTTTCATTAAGTAATAGTTACTCGTTCTTTCAGTTCCTCAGTGGAATAATTAGAAGTAACTAGCCGCCAAGGCGGCGTCGCTCGCCGCCCATGTTCAGCCTGCGTTGCATCACCACCTGCTCCAAATTATTGCACTTAAAACCAGCGATAAGACTTCCTTTGCTGCTGGCTTTATCGCTTAATAAAGCTCGTTTGCACGTGAAGAGAAATACGTTCCTGGTGTTTCAAATCTTGCGTGTTCTTAACTCAGCCGTTCATTGTCGCGGTCGCATTTAAAATATCAGCAGACTTTCTTGCTTTACACAATGCATTCCGAACGTGAACTTCACGTGGTTTTTCTTTACGATTTTAAACCAATCAAATATCAGTTTAACAATACACTAAATACGCAGAGAGAAAAAAACTTTTCAATTTATTATTAGCTTTTGTTTTACGCGCTCTAACATGGGTGCTATCAGAAGTAGGTGAAAAAATGGTTTCACTTAAAAAGATCACACGGGAGGAGAAAAAAATGCACGTGCTAAATGAATGAAGTGAATAAAAAACGTTCGATCAGATTAAAATAGATTAAAAGAAATCGATTAAAACAAATTAAGACAACTATTAAGACAAAGGCAAAAAAATATTTTGTTTCATGATACTCTTTTTTTAAGGGCAATTTACACGGTACGATTTTTCATACGATTTTTGTCGTACAGGTCGTATCGCACTGTGTAAACATAAAAAATCGTACGAAAATGTGTCGTATTATGGTGTCGTGTACGACAAAAAAAAAGTTAAACATGTTTAACTTTCATACGACATCGTACGAAAATTAACCAATCATATCGAAGCAGACAATACTTCAAGTGAGGGAAAAGAGAAAAAGACAAAATATTTTTATCTCTATCCTTTTTGGCAATATCTTTTTGAATTAGAGAGAGCAAAAAATCGACATCTTCTGGTCTCATTCTCAAATAATTGGCATATATGGCAACTTCTTCATTTCGAAGTTCCAAATTAGTATAGAGACCTTTTAAATCTCTTCTTTCCAACCATTACTTGATCCACTCTGAACGCGTTTTACGTTTCTTCTTTGCTTTTGTGTTATCTTCAATTTAAAAAATACGGATATTTTGACATCGCGCAGCACAGCTTCATCACTCTCCATTTTTTTCCATTAAAAATCATTTCTCTCTTCTGAGTGTCGTAACGTGTAAACACACGCGTCTTTGAAAAAAAATCATACATCAAATGTGTACGACAAAAATCGTACGACAAAAATCGTACCGTGTAAATTGCCCTTTACCTATCGGTTTTTAAACATTTTGATTGCTCAAAAAAAAAGTTCACCCGTCTCAGACAGTCAGGCAAGAGTTAGTGGCAAACCGAACATGCTGCCACGTTCTGCCACTGCTGCTTTTTGTCCAAAATGTTTAATCAGTTAGTTTCTTTGTATTTAGTTGATGTACTGTTTTCAAAGCCAAGTCAACGTGGAATATAAAACTAACAATAACGATAAAAACAAAACGTTATTCCTATTAGTTCATCAGCCAAAAAAAGTCACGTTCGATTGGGGTTGCAATGTATTTGCTTCGAACTCACGTCGCACACAAAAAAAGAAATAATTTCGCTCACAACTCAATCTACCATTTTGCGTGACTTACAAACAAACAAACAAACAAACAGACAGACAGAGAATCGGCTATTAATATATAGATTAACAGTTTGAAAAAGAGGCGCAACTTAGAGGCTAGGCTATAACACGGTGTTTAAACAGAAATTCGGGAAAGGTCTATTGACCATGAGGAGTGTTCAACAGCAGGTAGCCAACGCAGGTTCACAGCATCAACGGTTTTCATATACCTTCCACATACGTAACCAGCACTAGCATTGACCAGTTTCTGGAGACGTTTTTGCATGTAGGATGGAGCACGGTGAAACACCGCATTACCATAGTCAACTCGACTGAGAATTAATGTTATCTGTTATCTAACATTAAAAGGTGTAAAACGTTTTATTTTCGCTAGTGTTCGCAGAGCTGCATGTGACGTCGACAAGACTTGGCTGATGTTGGGGTTCTATGATAAGTCGTGATCAAAAATGATGCCAAGAATCTTTTAATTGGTTTTCCTCTGGATCTCTATTCCATTTGATTCAACTTTATAGAGATTTCGATCGTCCAGATTTCGAGATTTCAGCAGTTCACCAAATAAGCCGTTTTTGTCTTGGCAGAGTTGAAGACGAGGTTGCTGTCACTAATCAATCAGTTTGTTCAGATCTTCATTGATGATTTGCACATGTTCTTGCAACTCCGTTGGTTTGGATGCTCGATAAATGTTATTGTCATACTGCATACATGACCCTGTAGTGCTCTCATTTAGATCATGAATATATATATTGAATGGCATGGGACCCAGGATGCTCCCTTGAGGGACCCCATTTGTGACTGTTAGCCGGTAGCTGCAAAGTAAGTGTTTTGTATCTTTAGATAACCCAACTCTTTGAAGCTTTCGTATGAAAGTCTCAAAATCGACCGTATCAAAAGCTTTCGAGTAATCTGCCATGACTGATAATGTAATCTCTCCTCTGCTCATAGCTTTCAGAATACCATCTCTAATTTTGATGCACGTAGATACTGTACAATGTCCCTTCCGAAACCCAGACTGGTATTGTGAGAGTATCGCCTGGTTTTCAAGAAATTAAACAATTTGATTCATCAGAAGTCTCTCGTAAACTTTCGATAGAATCGATAAAATTCAGATAAGTCGAAAGTCACCTGGTCCCTTTGGGTTGTTCACCTTTGGTATTGGGCTTATTCTGGAAACTTTCCATTGTTGTGGGAAAGTGTTAGCTTGAATACATTTGTTGATGATGTGACAGAGTGGACTGGTAATATAATCCACACTGGCTTTTAGGTACTTTGCAGGAATGCTATCATGCCCGGTAGAGCAATCTTGTCAGATTGAGAGGATTGCCTTGCGGATATCTTCGTAGGATACAGGTTTGAAGTAAAGCACATTTTCAGTATCTTGCAGTGATTTGATGATTTTTGTGAGCATTTCTTCAGGCTTTGGTTGGGAGCCAAGCATTCGTTCTGCTGTAGTATTAAAATGGAGATTGATCTCGTTAGGGTTTGCGTTTATCTTTGCAGGGCTTGGTTTGAGAATACGGTATATGGTGTTCCACACATCTTTCGGTCGCTTGGATGAAAAAGCTGTTTTATAAAAGTTCCATTTCGCCAATTTGATGAGTTTTATTAACCTCCTTTCGGCAAGTACCATAATTTTGTAAATCTATTTCGGAGCCGGTTCTCTGAGCTGTAGTATGGAGGAGAAGGTTTTTCTTCAACAATTTGTCTTTAATGTTTAAATCCTTAGGCCAGGGAGAGGGAGATGGAACATGTATTAACGATCACCTCCATACATCGGTCACCTCCTGATAAGCGGCCAAAAAAGAAAGTTTTACTTTGCACGCTTACTTCAGGTGTTGATGTAAAGTTTCTAATGACTTTGTAATAACTCTACTAAGTTGTATATAATTCCCTACAAATCTATAGAAAAATAGTTTCGTGTAAACGAAACATGATTTTTACGAATCCCGCTAATTTTCTCACGCCGTAGATGATCTCATCTTGTATTTTCTTTTATCACTTTTTTATCTGCTATCATCATCTTTAAAATAGGAAAGTTATAAAAAGTATTGGCCGCCATTTTCATTTGGGTTTCTGAATAGAAAAACTGCTTACTCTTTAAACTTTTTGTGTTTTTTAAACAAAAATTGATAGTTAGTGAGTGAACATTGAAAGGAATTTATTCTTCACTGCACTGCACTTAGCTACCTTTCAATTCCTGGCTTTCAGTATGGAACAAAACACAAGAAGATTTTTGCAAAATGTTTCCTAGTTGCCTATTTACAGTGTGTCTCTGAAAAAAGTCAAACTTTGAACGTGAATAACTTTTTATTTGTTGCTGTAACAAATTTGTTTTGTTTTTTTAAAATTCCATAAGAAATTTTCCAAACTTTTCAAACATTACTCCTTTCAGAATATGGAAAAAAATCAAGGAGAAGAAAAAGCAATTTTTATCAACTATTAAATACGTAATAATTACTAAAATTGGAACTGGGGCGAAAGTTACCAGTGACGTAATTCACGAATGGGAATATATTTCCTTAAGTCTCTGCTATCCTGAAAATTGGTTTCTTTTCGAAGTTTATTACATAAGAAGCGAAAGTGTAGACTGCATACTGTAATGCATTACGATGAAAGAACACAAGCTGGGAATTTTCAAAATTCTATCAAAACATTCATTCTATATAAATATTTTAGGGTGTTTTAATCACGTTTTCACGACAAAAATAGACCTTACTCCTATGAACTATAAAGAGGAGTTAATAATAAGCTTCGTCAGCAAAATCTTCATTACTTCTTCATTCTTCAACTTCTCCACTGCCTCGATCTTCATTTCCATCTAAATTTCTTTTGTTTGAGGCAATGTAATGGCTGATGTTTCTTATGCCTCATTTACATTATCTTTTCAAAATATCGCAATATCACCTACAGCAGGCTAACAAAGTTTTACGTTGAATTACAGATGAATGAATTTGCTGAATGAGATGCTGCCAAGGTAACCTTGGGGACGAGGTGGATAAAAGTTCGAATATTCTCAGACGAGGTCGATTTACGGAATGATTAATAATTCAACGCACTGCGTGTTTTTTCCGCTTTTTTACTAAGATAGTATCTGCCGCAGAGGCCAGATAATACAACAAGGCTGTATGTCTTTCACATATGCTTTTGATAAACACAGTATCAAAATCAACCTAGCATCGCCTTTTGCGCGACAACTAGACGAAACCTTTCTTTTTTTCTTTCTTTCTCTTTTCAAACATGATGTCAAACGTCATAGATGCTATCGCTCTTCTTCTCCGAGACGAAGATGAGGAAATGGAGCATGTCCAAGAGCGCTCACAGTGGGTTTGACCATGGATCGCAAGAAGAAAACCCGATGGAGTTTTTTACTTCATGTTTCAAGAGCTGAAAGATATGAGGATGCTGAAGGGTTTAGAGACTATGTAAGGCTGGCTACAACATCTTTTAACAAATTAATTTTACTTCTAGCATCCTCTCTATTGAAGAAGGACACTGTTATGTGAGAGTTCATCAAACCAGAGGAAATGTGTTGCGTATCTCTTAGATATTTTGCGAGTGGTGAATCCTTTCGCTATCAAGTGAGGTGAAAGATTCATCAACGTTTGCAGTCTCATCGAGAAATTCTATTTGGTTATAATAGGTAAGTAACTTTAAGCCCATGGGCGTAAATCTGAGGGGGGCTTCTTAAAAACGGGGTAATAGGGTATAGAGGTCATTTAAAAATCGGCTATGTATATGATGCACACTGTATAGCCGAAAGTTTATTCGAGAAAAAAGAACGGGGCGTAGTAAGGACCAACAACGTAGTGGGTTGGCTCTCCTCGTCAGTGAGAACCAAGCTTAAAAGAATTATGTTGCATAAGTTGCACGTCTAGCGCGACACATGTTTTTTATTTTTTTAAAAATTCGCTTTTTACTAAAGATTTGTTTTTGGTCTGTGTGTGGTGATTGCACAAATCATTTCAAATCGATTTGAAATTTAATTTTGCTGCTCAACAATTTTTTTGCGAAAAAAAATAGAAGAAAAAAAAGAAAAAGAAGAAAGAAAAAAAAACAGTGCCTGGGAGACACTTTTTTCATGAAAAAGTCGCTCGTGTTATTTTTCTAGTGACACATTGTATCACTAGGGTTTTACATACTTTTAAGGAAATGAGAAATTTCCTTATTTTCTATTTTTGTTTTTGTTTGTCGCTTTTTTCACTTTTATTCGATGATGGAATCTACTTCAGTCATGTGACATAATTTACAAAAATGTTGTTATTGCTTTACATGAGTTTTGTTTTTCGGTATGAACGACCAACTGGTATTTAACTGAAAGGGTGGCGCGTCTCTAGTAAAAATGGAATGAAAATGGCCGACTTTGAATATTATTAGATTGTTCTATTGGGTGTTTCATGCATTGCTTTCCAACTGTGCCCTAAGAATGGTAATTGATCTCAGATAGAATTTTACGTTATCCACGAATGGGTTGCAATCAGAGTTCAGAGGAAAGAGAACAGCAGGCTCATAGCAAGCAACTTGATGTTTTTTTACGCAAAGATGGGGACAAATGTCAAAAGGAAGTGAAGCTGTTACTTTTAGGTACTGAACTCATTCTTTTGGAAGCATGTATAATAAAACCATTCATAACGTACAAAGCATCAAATTATGGAGTAAATGTACCAGAAATTTCTAGTTAAATAACACACCTCTTCTCTTGATATATAATGTGATGAACACACTGCACATGAAATAAACTACTTCTTTTCCCCATGTTGTGTCGCTCACAGTTTGAATGCCTTGAGAACTAAATGCCACTTAGAACCATTTGTTTATTTTATTTTTGAACTTTGTAATTTATGATGACAAAGGGTGTTAATTTGTCATAAGAATTCCGATGTTTGCACTTTATTCCTAGAGAGCAACAAACTATATAATTTACTTATAAATTAATTAAGTGTCATTCTTCATTTTATGGAAGAGAAAAGCAGTAAAATGCCTAATATTATTAAAAGCTGATAAAACTATAGGAAACACCTAAGATGAATGAAACGCATGTATCGAAATGCAGGATTAACTAATAATCTTGTTCTTGTAATGAAATTGCTTTATATCCGAATTGATTCACATATTCATAACCCACTCATTTAGAACAAAATGCATAGTGAGATGAGAGCTTTGTCTCTGAAAAGATATGTTTTATTTCAACTTCATTGGCTTTGTTTTATCGAAATATATATTAGGTTGTAAAAAGACATTTCAATATTGTATTCATCATCGTCATTTCCATTCATGTGCTCCCTGCTTTCCTGACTTCTGGTTTTTGGGAGATTACACCAATCCATTGATATACACAAAAAAAGGAAGTTGAAAATGATATTCTTTACAGATTCTTTGCAAGTAAACTGGACACACTCTCCCATCGCAGATCTGTGGCGTCTCTTTGCCTCTTTTATAAATACTTTTACGGAAAATGTTCAACTGAGCTCTCTTCTCTCATCCCTGCATTAAAAACTTTAAAGCGAAACAGAAGATATTCATCTAATTGGCATGGTCACACTCTCAACATCCCAAAGTCATCTTAAACTTTTTACCAACAAAGTTTCATTCCTCGCTCTTCCACTCTCTGGAATTCTTTACTACAGTCTATTTTTCCTTCTCATTATAATCTTCAACACTTTAAATGCAATGTTCATCGTCACCTTTCTTCCTTGTACCTCAATACACATTAATGGTTTTAAACCTTGTAGTTAATTTATTTTTTTTAAAAAAAAAAAAAGATGATCTTTTTAATGAATCAGGTTAAAAGCAAGATTCAAGTTTTTGTCTGTCTAGTATGGTTAATTAACTTGTAAATTCGAAAAAGAAGACTTTGATTATTCAAGAGTTGAATTCCATTCTATCATTCTTTCTTTTAGTTTCTGTTATCGATATATGCCTTTTCAATTGCATCATTTTTTGTCCATCTTCCTCTGAAGTGGTGTCTCCATTATTTCACATCATGCTATCACCTTGATTGTTGTTTTCTTCACTTTTTTCTTCACTGTTTCTTTGTAATGACATCACATTAATGATCAGGTCAGGTTTTCAGAGCTTTTTTTTCACACATAAGCGACCCCGACCGAATGAAAACTATAACTATAAATTTTGTATTTTGACTATTGAAATTAGAATTTACTTAATTGGGTTGGAGTAGACTAAATTTATGCTACATTATTAAAACATATCACATCATATAATGATATATACTTCACGAAAAAAACTGACACTATTTCAATGTTTTGAGTATTTCTATGTCATGGTGATATAGTGATAGCTATATAGAGAGAGACTTATTAAAGTCAGTTGATGATTTTTGTGTGATACTCAAGGGGCTGTTCATGGAGGCAGGCTGACGGGGTGATTTTTATCCCGTGTTCATATGATAATATTCGTCCTGCTTAACTGGGCTAGAATTTCTTTACATCACGTGACCTCACATTTTTTTGTGCGGGTTTTTTATAAAATCCCAGCCTGCCTCACAGGGATGTAGTGTTCATATGTACAAATTTCATCCAGCCTAGCTGAGACATTAGTAAAAACAAGCAAGGTCTCAGCAAGGTGGGCTGGCTTGCTTGTCACATGAACACATTTGTTTTCTCATGAGTTTCTTGGGACAGCCTGCTTCCATATGAATAGCCCCTAACATACTAGGCAGGGTCTAACGTAGGCTGAAAGAGCGTCCATTGATTGGACACTGCCCTCTATGTTTTTTTTTGAAAATTTATTTCCCTTTAAAAACTGCAAAAATCACTCTTGTATAGGGGGGTCACATGTTTAACCCAACGAAATAAAGCTCAGGTTGCCCTTTGGATGTAACAGGTCTCGTAGGGAGAACAGTTATATATTTAACTGATATGTTCAACCTGTATAAATATTGTGAAATAATAATAAGAATGTTCATAATGTGCCCTTTTCCCTTCCGCCAGACACTGCCCTTCCATTATAAATTACACTCTGCTAGGCCAATTTTCATTGAGGAACAAAATCTTTAAAAAATATCTTCCTAGATAATTCTTTTAGGTTTTGGATTTGGAGCTTGAGGCTTGTAGTGAGCTCATCATGGGCACTGTTGTATATACTTCCATATCAAAGATTTGCGTAATCTAGAAAAGAATGAAGTGTTTTCGGAGATCTCTGTTTTCCTAAGATCAGTGGTTTCAGCAATGTGCTGAGTTTGTGAACAATTGCCTATAATATGCTTCTTATATTTTCATCTGATATAAAAAGATCTTCTAACAATGAAAGAATAATAACAACCTTAAATTAATCATGGTAACATTGACCAAGCATTGAGTGAATTAAATGTCATTAAGTCTCTTCCTTTCATTTATAATAGCTATTTTAAATATTGTTGTATTTTTTTCGTTTAGGAGCTGGAGAATCTGGAAAAAGTACTATAGTGAAGCAAATGAAGTAAGGAGATACTGCTTTCCAATATCATTCTTCACTGCTTTCAACCTAAATCTTAATTATTTGAGAATTTTAAATCTTCATATACCATCTTATGTTGATTAATGACAGTCGTCATAATAATGAATGGATTTTGAAAAAGTATTCTATTCAATAGCAGAGCAGTCATCAATATTGGTTACCAAAGTTGATAATTTTTTTATTTATTTTTTTTATTTTTTTCCAAGTTACAGTTTTTCTTCACTATTATTTTTTCATTGATTTAAATTTAAATTTAAATTGATTGGTGTTGTTTAAGCAGAGTGGAGATGTCTTTGGAATTCTAGAAACTTGAATATGGATAACATTTTGTTCAATTTGATACTAATAGTTATATAATGTTCAAAAATTTTTGTTTTTTGTTTTTTTTCATTATCTGGATAGTTCTCATCAGACCTGTTGTGAACTAAAGTTATAAGACTTCACAAACAGAAGAAACCACTACTGTTTTCATTTCACTTCATCTTAACTTCCTTGATTAAAAATGCATGAAAAAGTTTTTTTCCTTGTGATCTTCTTGTGAACATCTCATAAAGTGGGAAATAATCAAAAGTTTGCAGCTTTCTTATATCATGTCCTACACATACTGTAAAAGATCAAGTTGTGCAAGATTTCTCTGCTTCCAGCTACGTTATACTATTAAATATTATTAAAAACAATTACGATGTGAAGAAAAGTACTCAATTATCTCGCATTAATCTCATGGCATACTTGTCCCAAGGTTGAAAGCTTTTTCCCACTTCCTTTCAGTGTCAAATCACTGAACAGTTAAACAGTTAAAAATTAGTTGTTTTTGTATGCACTTCTGTTGCACATAAACAATTTGATGGAGTTTGTATGGAACTTTTTTTTACTAGAATTATCCATGACAATGGGTTCACGGAGGAAGACCATCGTCGTTTCAAGCCTGTTATTTATAGTAATACAGTCATGTCTTTGATAGCTATACTTCGAGCAATGGAGAAACTAAGGATATCGTTTGGATATGAAAAACGGGAGGTAAGGCAAAATCACAAAATGTTGGGATCAATCGTCTTCTTTTGGTCTTCTTAATACCTCTCTGTTTGTTTTGTTTGTAAACTCTTGCTAAGTAGTGCTTGTTTACATATACAGCCTTGCAAGGAGTGAAGCTCGATAAAAAACATTTGAAATTTCCATTACATTATGAATTACAAATACTACACAATAATACGAAACCTTCACAGGATACAATTGCTACTTCACCTTTTTGGTTTACTTGGATGCCAATTCATGTATGGAGCTCAGCCTTTATCCACTTTGAAATATAAACTAGAAAAGGTATTGCTGCAAAACTTTGTATGTGTTATGTTTGTTCGATGTAGAGTGATGCCAGGCTTGTATTTCAAATCGCAAATAAGGCTGAAGATACTAAACCATTCACACCAGAATTAACGGAAGCAATGAAGAGGCTATGGGCGGACCCTGGAGTTCGAGAATGTTTTGGAAGGTCTAGAGAATACCAGTTGAATGATTCTACAAAATAGTATGTCTTGTCTTGTAGATAGCAATGTGATTTCTGTTGAATATAAATATTTTTGTTGATTCAAACGAATGTACGAACGTACGAAACATATTCCAAGTTCGTCCGTTATTGCTTTGAAAAATTGCAGATTATAACATCATCCACATTTTTAGCTATCTTGATCAACTTGACCGACTTTCCGAAGAAAATTATAGACCTACTGAACAAGATATATTAAGAACACGAGTCAAAACTACTGGCATTGTGGAGATCCAGTTCACATTTAAAAAACTAAATATAAGGTGAGATTTAACAGCAATGGATATTATTCATTAGTTTTTGAACGGTGTAAACTATGAGACAAAGTGAAGAAAGATCTTGCTGCTGTTGCTAGACTATTATCTGTTCATGTTATATGCAGGTTACTTGATGTTGGTGGTCAAAGAACAGAAAGGAGAAAATGGATACACTGTTTTACTAATGTGCAAGCCATTATATTTTGTGCTGCGTTAAGTTGTTACGACTTGAGACTTGCTGAAGACGATTCTACGGTGATTGATACGTTTTTTGTATTATGCTTCACTTGTTGGTTCAATTTTCATGAACATTTCTTTTCCTTTATTCAGAATCGCATGGTGGAAAGTTTAAAATTATTCGATTCAATTGTAAATAATGAATGGTTTCTTACAACCTCTGTTATCCTATTCCTTAACAAAAAAGATCTATTTGAAGAAAAAATACCCCATTCGCCTATAACAATATGCTTTCCTGAATACGCAGGTATGAAATAAACTTTTTTTTTACTCTGTTGTTGAGACGAAATCGTGAATGCTACCATTCAACCTGATCGTTTGATGTTTGTTGGTAGCGATTGTTTAAACAGCAGGAAAAAGTATTTTGACTTCAAAGCTATCCTTCATTCGAACGTCGTTTGAAACTTGCGAGATTCGACACTGTTTTTGTGGAGTTTGTCTTGTACCTTCAGGTGATAGCAGTTTCGATCAAGCCAGTGGTTTTATTAGAGGGAAATATTTAGAGAGAAACCATAACGAATCTAAAGAAATTTATGTACATTTGACCTGTGCAACAGATACAGAAAATATTGACTTCGTATTCAAGGCGGTTACTAATATGATTATTGCGGCGAACTTGAAGCGGTCTGGGCTCACGTAATGTCGGCTACCGTTGTCTCAGTTTGGCATTCATCCAATTATTAATTATATTCGTACACGACAATTTCGGATTCGTCGAAATGTCCGTCACGATATGACGTCATCGCCAATGAATTCGATTGGACTTCCGTGGTATGATTTGCAACCAGCAGCAATTCACTGTGACATGAGAAGACAGAACGCTATGCATATATCGACCAACAAAGAATTATGAAAATTTTTTACGTACAAAACTAAAAAGCTACGCAAAATATGTAATGCCAAATTTGTTTCATTTGAAATTTCGCGTGTTTTAAATATTCATTGCTTCCACTAGCCCGAATGCCGAATATTTGTGATCCATGTGCATACAGGCTATTCACCCTTTCTTTGTATTCTTGTTTCTTATTTTCTCTATTTTCTTTCTTGTGTCTTTTGTGTCTTTCTTCTTTCACAAATATTATTTTTTACTTTTTCTCACCATAGTAACACAGCTTATTCCCCCATAACTTAAGGGACGATATTGGGTTGAGAACTTCGCACCCATCATTTGAAAGTGCTACTTTATGGTGTGTGTTTAGGACATCCTTATGACCTGTCATCCATTCAACTTTGTTTTTGGACCTAACGTTTCAATTCATTAATATTTTTTGGTTAACAGTTTTTTAAGCATTCTAAATGTTTTGTTTAGCCGTTTTAACATAGTTTTTAACTTCGTTCCCAAACTTCACTGCTATCCAATCGTTTTTGCTGACTGGGAAGTTTGGTACGAAGTTCTACTTTTTTGAAATTGTAGATACTTATTTCTTTGCATCTTCTCTTTTTTTACCAACCATTTGTGAGATGCCGATACCCTGTATGTTTTTCGCAAGTTTTAGAATTCATTAGTGGAGAGCAAAAAGATCGTATACGTTATAAAGTAATTTCAAAGGGGGCATCGGCATCTCATGATGTGTCTTTTACTTTGATGTCAATTGCGAATGACTTGTCATTTACGTTGACGTCAGCAATATTACGCTTATATTGATTCCCACTTTATATCAGCAACTTCATTCCCAAGTCTTGCATGTGAATCGCCAAAAAAATTCGGAATTTATGTGTTTAAAAGGCCTGGGAATGAATATTGTTTATTTGCTTCAATGAAGATAATTATCCATTTAACGCAGATAAGGTGAAAGGAAATAAAAAATATCCATCCATTTTATATGAGCAACCTTCTCATTTCCTTCCTCCTCTCGAAACAACACACTCGAAACGCCGTCGACACTGTCTTGTGTCCTTTGGACCTTTAGTTCGACATGAAACTGATACACTTTTCACGAATCCATGTTTTGACGAATGGCCTGATTTTATGACGTAGGTTGTTTTAGAATGATGGGTGAGTGTTCACTGCTTTACTCTTTGACATGGAAAAAAAGCTAGCGAATTAATTACCAACCCAGCTTCTGTCGCGAAACATCAGAATCTTTTTATTTTACTTCAATGCGCAAGCGCTTACTTGCTTTAAGGACACATAGTTTGATGCCTTCTGGACGTGATCACATGGAAAAACTGCCCTGGGTTGTACAATAAACCTTTCCCGAATTTCTGTTTTAACAGTGTTAATGCTTTGCTATCAAGTTTCGCCTCGTTTCTGTATATTGAAACAATGATTATGATGGAGGCAGCTTGTTCAGGAACAGGAAAACCTATTAAAGTTGAATTGTAATAATACTACATTTTAATATTTACTTAGCCATAACGCAATGTTGAAACAGTCGGGAAAGATCTATTGGTTTGCCCTGGACATCCTTTCTCATATAATTACAACTCAACTTTTTTAATAGGTTTTCCTCTTATTGAAGGCTAGAGATACCTCCATCATATAATCATATGCTGTGTGGTGTGAGCTCAAACAAATAGTTCCATTGCGATTTTCACTACAGTGTGTCCCAGAGAATTTCGGTCTCAGAGTTTAACAAGCTATAACTTTTTACACATACATCAGATTTTAGCGATTTTTACACCATTCGAGAGGATTTCTTTCAAGAATTTTAAAAACCTATGTTTTAAATAATTTAGTCCAAAACCTTTGTAGTAAATAGGATTTCTTCAAACTGTCACGGTCATTAATACTTTAATGGTTAAAGTAAGTTTTCACGTGCAATTATTCTTTTGTTGCGATGTGATTGTCAACACTTAAATTAATATCTTCCACAAAAAATTTCTTTTCAAAAGTTTGTACATCCAACCTTCAGTACTACTTAAAACAAAACGTTTTGTCCACTGAGAGATCCAGAGTCTATCAGAGTTGAGAAGTAAAATTGTTGACGCAGAAAATAATCTTAGACAAAATCAAAATTTTTTTCGTCGTTCTTCATTAAATGACAGCAAGAGCAAATCACTGTGTTCAGAGAGACGGGGGACATGTTGAGACATGTTAAAAATGTTTTTAGTGACTCTTGTGTTTTGCAGCCACTTGACCTGTTATTGCTTTTGGTAATAAACTTTGTTTGTTGTTACCGTAATTATTCTAATTTACTGCTGATTCTAATTAACGCGGATTGACAAAAATGGCTAAAAGTTTGTAATTAATTGACTCTAATTATTAACGCGGGTCGCAAATTTCGAGTATTTTATTTGCTTCTAATTTAACGCGAGTCTGAAAATTTCTAAGGAAGTAGACAACGGTTTCTATTTATGCATTTGGAAATTTTATATTTCCTCGTAAAAATCTAAAGGAATGGGTTATCATCTTCTTCATCAAGGTCGTTGCCAATGTATTCCTTACTTTCTGCATACAAAGTTCGTAGAATTTTCCACTGCGGACTCTTTCAGGGTTTGAAGAAGTTATTCCACAAACTTCAAATGACCTTTTGACCATTTCCTTGTTCTGGGCAAGATAGTTGTATCCTTCTTTGACCCAGTATGTTTTTACATGAAGAGTGGCGGTGAAGTTTCTGTCAGAATAACTGGTAAAAGACAACACACTAAAGATCTACCACAAGGGGGAATGGAGCTTCCCGCTCTGTACACTTTCAAATCTACAAATGTAGAAGTTCATACCAAGCTTTCAGATGTTGTTTCCGTTTGCTATTAAGGACTACAATGAGTGTAAAAAAGTAGCTTTGTCGACTTCAAAACAAGCGAAGAAAAAAAATTGAAAAGCTTGCAAATTTAATTTCATTTGAAAAATAAAAAATGTCTCTAATTTTGTGCTGATATTTTTTTTGACTCTAATATTATTAACGCGGGTTCGTGGCGTTCAGAAGTTTGTAATTAAATGACTCTAATTATTTACGCGGGTCGGTCAAAATAATTATTTTGGGGGCCGCAATAAATTAGAATAATTACGGTATTGTAAGATGCGATAATTGGATTTTTTCATGGTAAAATCCTGTTTCCAAAATACACGCTTATGTTTTTTATAAGAACCAGTAAAATCTGACCTGAGGCTGGCTGTTCTTATTTTTGCAGCCTTTTTCAGCCTGAATTGTTCTTACTTTGTTCTTAGCTTTAAGAACACAGTTTCAAATTTCAGCCTCATTTTGTTCTTATTTATGGAAGTTCCAGTAAAATTAAAATAAATCTTTTTAAAAACAACTGTTTAAAAGTATGGTTGCTGTTCGGTAATGATTCGATATGAGTATGCAAGGTGAAAAAAACCCCAACTTCTAAACCATTTGCCAGTGTGAAAATTTTACGTCACGAGTTGTTCATATAATGAGTTGTTCTTATATTATAAGAAAATTCAGGCTTAGGCTGTTCTTAATTTTTGAAATCTGAGGCTCGTGTTCTTATAAAATTGTTCTTACAAAAAAAAAAAGCGTGTAAAAGCTTTTGGAGAACAAAACATACATTTTTAAAACCCTTGAATAAAATCCTATCAAATGGTGTAAATATCGCTGAAATCGTGTGAAAAGTTATAGGCCGTTCAAATCTCAGATGGAAATTCTCTGGGGACACACTTAGAACAACTTTCGTTCATTGAAAAATTAACATAGAACAATGTAACGTTCTTGCCTTAAGAGACCCTGGGTTCGAGGTTGCTGCCTGCTGTTCATATATCCAATAAGGCTTCCTTTTCACGTTGCTAGTAAGCGACCGAATCATGTTCATACGATTGTTCAGGTGATCATTTCCAGCAATAAGCTTTACACATTCATCATACCGGTCTAGTTTCCGAAATCATCGTTCTGCTTAGCGCGTCAATAAAAACAGCCGGTCGGCAGTTTTGGTTAAATGTTAACCGCGATCACACATAATGAGCATGCATTGCTACCAGAAGAAAAAAGGCTAGCGAACTTAATCTAGATTTGTATTTAAACTAGCTCTAGATGCCAACGTGGAATAAACTTGTTCAGTTTCGCATATTATATTTTGTTCAGCAGCTATAACATTAGTTTATTGTTTCCAAAAATTACCCAAAAAGGAAATTCGAAAAGTATGTTCACAGCAGAGTATATTTTGATAATATTGATGGTGAGTAAATCATGCACGTGCTTGTATTTTAACTTGAGTATGTTTATAACGTATGGTTGTTACTACGCTGAATGAAAGGTAGTTTTCAAAGATGGATGATAATGAAGACATACTTCAAATGGTTTATCGAAGTCACACAGAATCATTTTTGATGTATCGAAATCAACATCAACACGAAAACAATTGGAAAGAAGTAAGTATTTTCATCAGGTTGTCAATCAAACAAAACATTATCGTATCAGGTGGTTTTAAGGAAGCTTTTCAGTTAATTCAATTGTGGTCTGCACATTTTTTTCATTATGCATTACTGACTTAATCACGCTGAAGAATTCCTTTCTTTTCATCTTCTAATATGCTCGTTTGTTACACAATATCAAAAGTCATTCTTTTTCTTTTTCTTTTTCTTCTTCACCTGTTTAAACTTCTGTTGATTTGAACAGTCTTTATTTTCTTCTGTCTCTGCTGCGCTGTGAACTATGCTCACACTGGTGCTTTCTTCCACAGATAATTTCTACAATAAAATATTTATTGTAAAAAAAATCTTTTTTTATTCTATATCCGACATCTGGCAAAGTTTGGATACCTTATCGGGGATAATTTCGTCGGCGGGGAAAAGTGACGAAATTTGACGAAAGTGACGAAAATTTTCCCCGACGAAATTTTGAAAAAGTGAAATTTGTAAGAAAGTACAGTAAACTTTCTCTAATTCGAACAACCAGGGGACCGAAAAAAACGTTCGAATTACGGAGGTTCATTTACAAAGGTGAAGGCCTTCATGAAATTCGTTCGAATTAAAGTTCGAATTACGTAGGTTCGAATTATAGAGGTTCGACTGTATTAGAAAGCTTCCCCGACGAAAAATTTTCCCCGACGTAAATTTTCCCCGATGAAGTTATCCCCGATAAGGTATAATATGCACATAAAGAGCAGCTGCGGCCTGCTGGGGACTTTCATAGTAAATTTAACACTTCCACATTAGCGGGATTCGGAAAAATCATGTTTCGTTTACACGAACCTATTTTTCTATAGATTTGTAGGGAATTGTATACAAGTTAGTAGAGTTGTTCGTGAATTTTTCCCTACAAAGTCATTAGAAACTTCACATCAACACTTGAAATAAGCGTGCAAAGTAATGATGTTTCTTTTGATGCAACAATCTCTGAAGTGCCGTTTTAGTAGAACAGTTTCTAAATAATTCTCACAAGTAATTGATTTTTTTCGTGTAACAGGCTCGTCGAGTTTACGAATCTCCCTAATAATAGATTGTTTTAGTTTGTGTATTTTTCATTACCTCTTTTGTGTCAGCGCTACGATTTGAACTGTTAACACGATGTTTGCTTATATTTATCCCACTATCTAAAATTGCTCGCTCCAAAAGTCGCAATTCAATTTCTGTGCCAATTATCGCCATCATGAGAGAGCGAACAACAATTTTAAACTGTGTGAAGGTTGCAATGCATTGTCTTCATCATAAAGAATTTATTCATGCCCTCGAATATAATGATGTACCGTAATTATTCTAATTTACTGCTGATTCTAATTAACGCGGATTGACAAAAATGGCTAAAAGTTTGTAATTAATTGACTCTAATTATTAACGCGGGTCGCAAATTTCGAGTATTTTATTTGCTTCTAATTTAACGCGAGTCTGAAAATTTCTAAGGAAGTAGACAACGGTTTCTATTTATGCATTTGGAAATTTTATATTTCCTCGTAAAAATCTAAAGGAATGGGTTATCATCTTCTTCATCAAGGTCGTTGCCAATGTATTCCTTACTTTCTGCATACAAAGTTCGTAGAATTTTCCACTGCGGACTCTTTCAGGGTTTGAAGAAGTTATTCCACAAACTTCAAATGACCTTTTGACCATTTCCTTGTTCTGGGCAAGATAGTTGTATCCTTCTTTGACCCAGTATGTTTTTACATGAAGAGTGGCGGTGAAGTTTCTGTCAGAATAACTGGTAAAAGACAACACACTAAAGATCTACCACAAGGGGGAATGGAGCTTCCCGCTCTGTACACTTTCAAATCTACAAATGTAGAAGTTCATACCAAGCTTTCAGATGTTGTTTCCGTTTGCTATTAAGGACTACAATGAGTGTAAAAAAGTAGCTTTGTCGACTTCAAAACAAGCGAAGAAAAAAAATTGAAAAGCTTGTAAATTTAATTTCATTTGAAAAATAAAAAATGTCTCTAATTTTGTGCTGATATTTTTTTTGACTCTATAATTATTAACGCGGGTTCGTGGAGTTCAGAAGTTTGTAATTAAATGACTCTAATTATTTACGCGGGTCGGTCAAAATAATTATTTTGGGGGCCGCAGTAAATTAGAATAATTACGGTAAGGGTTTTTACGCAATAATTTGCTGCGCGATTTAATCTAATCCAATATAACAAACACAGCAGAAAGGTTTTCCAAATAATTATATTATATTTATTTGTATAATTATAGCCAGTTTTTTCAGAGTTTCTTTCTGGCTGCGCTTTGAGAAATTCGATAAATTTTTCGCTGAAATTTCTTTTCTTTAATCGTTTTATACGAGAGTGTTTTCCAATGCAGGACAATTGTCACCGTGTCTCCAAAAATAGCCTTAAAGTTCCAGAACAGACCAATTACAGCCTAATGAATAATCAATTAATGACTATTATTTTGAATACCAATAGACATTTTTGGATCAAGTGTTCAAACAATTTTCACAAATGTTTCAGAATGGCTGTTTTAAGGTGGATTTACACACGTCGAAATTGTCGATCGAAATTTTCGATCGAAATTTTTTAAGCTTGCTGATTGGCTGAGAAAAATCATCTGACTTTTCGTCTTCGAAAAAAATACTCTTCGAAAAAGTTGAAAAATTTCAACTTTTTCGACGAATGTTTTTGAAAAAAAATCAAAATCGCTGTTTTAAACTTGTTTTGCTGCGTCATCAAAACGTGCAAATCAAACATGGACGTTGATCCAGAAGTGCTGCGTGCTTTATTTTGCGCTGTTTCTCAGCAGCAAGACAAACAACAAGAACTACATTCTCTTTTGTTCTGCTTTTATTTTCTTCTTATACTTAATCAGGAGCAACAACCTCGTTAATATCAATTTTCTATACAGAAGAGCCCTGCACTTCATGTTTGTTTACATAAAAAATGGCGCCTTTTTTCGTCAGTGTGTAAATTAAAAATGAAAATCCGACGCGAAAATTTTCGATCGAAAATATCTATTCGATCGAAAAATTTCGACGTGTGTAAATCCAGCTTTAGAATTTCCATTCATTTTTTCAGAATTTGGTCAAGAAAGGTCTAACTTCGACCAAATTTTCAAAGTGAAATAGAAAGAACTTTCATCTTAGAGGCATTAAAAGAAACACACCAGTCAGAACATTCCAGAATGGCAGAGAGATCATGCCCGAGAGAACAGCTAGTTCAGTCTGTTCAAGGAAAAATACCGACACCACGGAGCAGACGTGATATGGATCAGGGGGATTATTGCTGAAAAAAGAATAGGACCAAGAATAGAGCCTTTCTATTTTTGAAATATTTATGCATACCACCAAAAAACTAAAATTTACATTTTAAACATCACTCATATCTTCTCCTCAGATCTTGCAAAAAGGGTTTTTTACAACTCGATTATTAAAACGCAAAAAGCCTTGTCGTCCCACACAATGTTGTGATACGTGCAATGTTCTCCATAAATCAGAAAACTATAGCCTCGCTGCGCGTTTCTGTCCAACTTTGCACTCCTGGTTTCGCAGAGAGTAAGCGAGGCGAAGCGAGATGGGAAATCTTGTTCCATGTGCTCTTCGATCTATATGCTAACACGTGTTTACGTGAATCTAAATTTCTTATCACAAAGATGTTAAATAAGTTATAACAATATTTAGCTTCCCAATTTCGGAATAACAAAAATGTGTCCAGCTTTATCTGTCTGCAGGAAAAACAAAACGGTCTGTTGGTCTCACTTATTCCCCAAAACACCGGGGGAGAACATTGTTCATTTCAGTCCAACATTGCACGTCGCGCATTTCTGCTCAACATTGCACGTTTGCCCAACATTGGTTGGAACAACCTTTCTGTTTGTTCTTTTCTTTTTTTCTCTTATTTTTTTTGCGCCCAAGAAAAAAATCAGCAACAAACACATTCTAAAATGGCAGATTGGCAGTGACATGACATGAGTAATTTCGCCGAAGGAAATTATTATTATTTTTAGGTGCTTAAGGAGTGATAATAAGATGCACTTAGTTGAAACGATATCCTTCTTAAAGAAATCATAACAAAGGATATGAATAGTGAGAAAATAAGTGAATGCTGCTGAAGGGGGGGGAAACAACGAACGGAAGAATTATATACTAAAATTGAGAGACGACCTGTGGTGGTGTGGTGAATAACACAGATTAAAAATTATTTAATCTATTTTATGAATGTTCTGTTTCTATCTTCATATAAATATCAATAACCAACTTATACTGAAACATAAAGCTGTATTGAAATTCAACCAGGTTTGGAATTCACGGCCCCTCTTCTAAGAGAGCTACAACTGAACTGGAATTTCCACCACCTGTGCTGAAAAAATTCAGTTGGTTTAATTTGTTTCTGTTTGATATTTAATTTGTTTCAACATTTGACATCCAAATTAAGTGTCATTTGCTACTTGAAGAAAGCTGGCAAAACATTTCATCAGCCTCCAAACAACCCCCTACTACAGCAGGCAGAGATTTGGTAGTCGAGTGTTGCCTTGCTTAGCCTTTGGGAATCCAAAAATTGATTTAATTTATATGTGTCAGGTCTTTTCTAGAAGTGTATCCAGACTGGCTGAAAATCTCTCTGTGTAGACAATAGCTAGCGAATTGCAAAATATAAAAAAAAACAGGTGCTTGAATATAAACATAATCCCTTTTAGGGTTTTTGAATTGTTTTAGGAGGATGCCTCATTCAAAAATCTCACTTTGAAGATTTGTAATGCCTTTGCAGATCTTTATTTTATTGTTGTCCTTGTGTCGAGATTATCTTTATACTGAGTTTATGATTGAAATCAAGTTATGTTTAATTTAAATTTAAAACTATTTTATAGAATTTTTATAAATAAACATAGTGAAATATGGCTACACGTAATTTAACTAGGCTATACATAAACTGTCGAGATTCTGCAGTTAAAAATTCACCTAATAAATTGGAATATAAAGTACGAAGTTCAAAGAAAAACCAAGCGGTAAGGAATTAATGAATAGGAGCAGATTCATGATCCATCGTTTTACCAAATCCCCAGATGTCCATCTTACCTTGGTCTTAAATTCATCACTAAAGTCAATCCTCTATAATGGTTACTAAATTTTCCATCTTTTAGAAGGGAGATCGTGCTTATTTTAGTGATTCAAAAAAGATAACGGGCATCAATCATAACTTAAGAGCTTTTGTGTTCTTGTTATATATAATAAAAATACAGATGTTAATGTTGCGTAGTTTTATATTTCCAATATTCAGGATGATACTGTGGCCCTTGTTTCTGATGAAGACCTTGAGCTTGGAAGATCTAATGTGGATTCCATAGGCATAACGACTTTACCTCCAGAATGGTATATATTATCCTTTTTTATTAAATCATTATTAAAATCAAGCAAAGGCTTTTTGATAACTATAACTAACATTGATTTTGCTACGTTGACACTCAACAATTGTATATATATAATCTTTTCTGCCCTTGTAAAACAGCAATTTTTATCATTTTATAGGGCTGATGCTGTGGAGGAGGTTTGTTTTTCTATGTTTTTCTTCTTTTTAATATATATCACTTTTTAGATGTTTACGTTCAGTGGCAATTAATCACATGTCATTAATACTTCTGCTCTACCCTTTTATCTTACTTTCAAGAAAATAGCAGCAATATAGCTAAAGTCTAGAAAGGAATTAACTCACTACCTGGTAAAAAGGCATCTGTACCTCCTCCAACTACCCTATTAATTGATGGTAAATCAGAAACCAACCCTCAAGTTATTGCTAACACATTTTATTCCTCTGTTGCTGAAAAGTTAAGGGCTAAAATACCACGTACCCCAAAATCGTTTACTACATTTCTAAAGAACCCTAATCAATATTCATTGTTTCTTTCACCTGTTACCAGGGAAGATGTTCTCGATTGTATAAGATCACTAGATGGTTCTAAGGCAACTGGTCCTTGCAGCATACCTACTCGTATCTTAAACTTAATTGATAATATTGTGGCCCAGCCTATATCCGAACTAGTCAATTTAACTTTTGTTTGTGGAGTCTATCCTGATAGATTAAAAAACCCTAAAGTTCTTCCTGTTTATAAAAAGAACTCAAAACTTTTATGTAACAATTACAGACCAATTTCATTGTTATCCAATTTGGATAAAATTTATGAAAAACTGATATATCAACAGGTTTATCAGTTTCTTCAAAATACTAAAGTTATTTATTCTCATCAGTTTGGTTTCAGGAAAAAATATTCCACATCGCATGCTATCCTCAATATGGCACAGAAAATCGTGGATGCTCTGGACAAGGGCAACTATGGTTGTGGCATTTTTATTGACCTTCAAAAAGCATTTGATACTGTTGATCATGAGATTTTATTGAAAAAATTATTTCATTATGGCATAAGAGGCAAGCCATTTGAACTTTTTAAATCGTACCTCACTAACCGTACTCAGTTTGTTACATTATGACGTTTCTTCTAGTATAGGTATTGTCAGACACGGTGTCCCCCAAGGCTCTGTCCTTGGGCCGTTCTTATTTTTGTTGTATATTAATGATTTAAATGTTGCTATTAGGTTTTCTGTTGTTCACCACTTGCTGATGACACGAATCTCCTTCACTTCAGCAAATCTCTCAAATCTCTTAACAAAAAAGTTAATTTAGATCTCAAGTTCCTTTGGCACTGGCTCAATGCCAACAAAATTGCTCTTAATCCTGGTAAAACTGAATATTTGATCTTTAGACACCCCTCAAAGCCTGTTGATTTCGAAGTTAAATTGTCAATCGGTGGTGAAAGGATTTTTCCTAGTAACCACATTAAATACCTTGGAATTTTGATTGATTCTAACTTGAATTGGAAATCTCAAATTGATAGCATGGCGGTCAAACTCAAACGTGCCAATGGAATTTTATGTAAACTTAGACACATGGTACCCAGAGAGACCCTCATCTCAATCTACTTTGCCCTGTTTAATTCACACCTGAATTATTGTGCACAAGTATGGGGTCAACCTGTATCTATGTATGTACGTCGGATCACATCTCTGCAAAATTGTGCTGTTCGTATAATGTGTTTTGCAGACTTTGATGCCCCAGTTGAACCTTTGTTTGCTAAATTGGGTTAATTAAGGTTTACTGACTTAATTCATATACAAAATGTAACTTTTTTACATTCTGTGTATCATGCTAAACTCCCCTCACCCTTAGTCGACACATTTGCAGTTGATTTCTCTCACGCTTACAATACTCGTGCCTCTACCAGAGGACTCATTAACTCCAGTCTTGTCAGAACCTCCTGTTTTGGCCTCAAATCTGTTAGACACCAGTCTATGCTATCTTGGCACTTTTGTCATACTGTAATCAAGGACTCCAAATTGATAGATTTGTCTTTGCTTAAATTGAAATCTACTCTTAAATCCACATTTCATAACTCCTATTGATTGTTTGATCTTTTTTTTTTTTTTTTCTATACCTGCTTCACTCATTTACACTGTAATTAAATTTGTTATTCAGCCTGTTTTTAGTTTGTCCTGTGCTGTTATGTCCCGTGGTTGTTTTTGTGATGTCCTTGGTGTCCGTCACGCTTGCTAGCTTTGCTAATTTTGGCGGTCTCCATTATAGATTGCCCATTTTCAGTTATATCTGCATCATTGATGAAATAACTATCGTTGTACATATTGATGGTAATCTATACAAAATATATGTCAAATTGATTGATTGATTGATTGATTGATTTGTTCAGGTACAATATGATATTTCGAAAATTCAACTTCGAAGTAAGTAATTGAAATGTTGTTTCCAAAGCATTGTTTTATCTGCCTAACGTCTTTGTTTGTAAATTTGTTTCAGTAAAAGATTTAAATGTTTTACATAATAAGCATCTTAACCGACCATCTATGGACGATGACGTAAGTGAAGAACATACCATAGATGTCACGACCCAAGAGATTACACAGGTATATTCACTTTAAGGAAACTGATATTCAAACTTTTTTAATATGGTTGTTGTATTCCATATGTTATAAACAAAGGTTGAGAAAGGTTTTTTGACTTTCAGATTTTTAACTGGTTTTGGTTCTAGTATTGTTCATTTTTTATCTTTGTTTATGAACAGCTCAGGCTGGTCACTATTCTTGGAAAAGGAATAGAATTGATTTCTTTTTTTTTTTTATTGTTATCAAAATGGGGTTGCTGCAAACTTATTAAGGACACATGAAAGACACATGCGTTTTCAGTGGTTGATACTAGGTTTAGGGAGAAGGTTTAACAACAAAAATACTAGGCTGAAAGTTTATTGTTTTGATATTTGTTTGCTATTCATTATACACTCATTCTTGCTTGCATACAAGCTTGAAGTAGAGATGTAACAAAACAAGGTTAATTAATGTTAAATTTATTTTAAGTCGGATTTTTATTGGATAATATATTTTTGTTATTGTTAAAGGTTTTCCTTTGTTTAGTTTTGCAATTATTCAATAATTTATTTGCCATTTGTAATTTCCCTGATTTGAATTTTCATGTACTAGGTTTGAGAGCACATCAACCACCACGCTTATTATTGTCACCTAGGCAACTGTACTGCAAACAAATAGAAAAATGAGAAAATGAAACAAATACCATTTGAGTAACCAGAAATGAAATAGCTTCAACTTTTCCGAGGTTGTGATATCAAATATAGGAAAAATTAGGATGAAATCATTCTAGTCATAGACAGGTTTTTCTTACGATCACAAACACTTTACAACACCACTTTTAAGTTGATTGTGTTTTTATAAAAATCCCAGCCAATGCACTCTTAGAAAACTCCTACAATTTGATTCTTAACGATGAGCCACACTATAGATAGATTTTCTTTTTCATGTACTTGATACCTGAATCAAATTGTTTGCAGAGGACTTACTTTCTCAGTCGTTACTGAAATTAGTTTCTTGATGGAAATTGGAGAAGTGAGATCATTGGTGTGGTTTGTTTAGATTGTTCTCATCATTGTGACAATGTTTGTTCTGTTGTTCATTTAGATGTTCCATCAATGTCAGCGTTGTATTCAATCCATCCAGTCTAGATCAAGAAATAATAACAAATCCTCACAAATTATTTTGCGCAATGTTGTGTCAACTCTGGCATCTCAACTGCAGGAGCTCTCCATCGCCTTCAAGAAAGGCCAGTCGACGTATTTAAAAAGTAAAGTTATGTTTGTTACCTGAAATTCAAATATTTTACAAGATGCTCTTGTTGTTAGGGGAATGTTATATCCATTCAAAATAGGGTGTATAGGTCACTTGGTAAGACAGTGGATTTTTACTAAAAGGGTGATGGTAGTGGTTCATATCCCATACTTGATACGAACATCTATAGAATCGATATAGCATAGAATAATATCTATAGAAAAAGCTATCTCCCTCATAGTTGTTTTCCTGCTGAGTATGATCTACAATCTTTTAAATCCAAGGTTAACCGCCATCTTGCTCTGTCTTTATAACTCTTCTTCCTTTTCTCATCTTTCTCATCTGTGTTTATAACTGTTCTTCCTTTTCTCATCTTGTAGCTCTCTGCCTAGTAGTGGCTTTGGCCTTGTAGGGAGCAACCCATTTAAAAAAAATAAAAAATAAAAAAAATATGAGATTGTGCATGATGTGATGTAATGAACGAGTGCCTGAAATTATATAAGACCATAATCACCTATCAGTTCTCTGCCTTAAAATCTGAGCTCTGCATTGCTGGTGTGGGCCTGTGAATTACACTGCCACATCCCTCTGGTCACGGTAAAAAAAATTTTAAAAAAAGTGCAGAGTAAATGTTTGACGCCATCTGTTCAATACAATCTCACAAAGAAAGTTATCGTCATAGGATGGGGATATTCTTTCTGAATAGTGGAATAACAGACAAAGATGTTTTGAAGAATGTTTACCTAACATATCTTTCTTTTATTGCTCAATTGTTAGACACGTATCTGAAAAAACTTTATACAATCTTTTTCTTAATCGACATCAACCATGGGGTGCTGATATTTTAATGTTTAGAATAGATTACTAGCGCTAGTAAAATCTTCTTAAAATACCAATGCTAGCTCTCTTGCTTTGTCTAGAAATGAAAAATCGAGAAGAGAGAGAACGGGAATATTTCAGTAACGACTTTCAACCGACAAACGCTTTCATGAAAGAGGAAGACGAATCTTTTGACGATTTATACGACAAGGTAACTACTAA
The DNA here is from genome assembly GCA_027922465.2 of Turritopsis dohrnii. NCBI lineage: Eukaryota > Metazoa > Cnidaria > Hydrozoa > Anthoathecata > Oceaniidae > Turritopsis > Turritopsis dohrnii. The sequence goes on from BQMF02000026.1 coordinate 1,036,218, forward strand.
TTTCCGACAGTTTTCTATTCGCGAAAATTTCCGACACATCGCTGTGAAGTATATGACGTGTTTAGGGCTTCACTACAGCGCAATTGCAAATGGTGGAAGAAAACGAGAAGGTTGTCGGTAAACGTGAAGACGAAATCCAACATATTCTTCGTTCTATTGGCGATTTGAACGCAATATTTAAAGATCTTTCAATCCTGATCATAGACCAGGTAAAATTTTCGTTCCCTGCAAGTGCTCGTTTGACAAGATCCAATACAGAGAGAGAATTCAACTTACCGTATTCTCTCTGATTAGCGCCCCCGCCTCTAGACAAAATTCTTTTTCTAAGCGCCCCGAATACGGTATTTCAATCTAATTTGTCGGAAGACATGATTTTTCGAAATGAGCCTCGTTTATTTACAGTCTCGATGTCTTTCGAATGTTTCTTTCGAATGATCCATTTTCTTTCTAGGGTTCTATTCTTGATCGTATCGATTATAATGTAGAACAGGCTTCTGTGCAAGTAGAAAAGGGATTGCAACAACTTCAAAAGGTATTTCTTAAGAATTCGTTTTGCGCGCGTTTTTTTTGAAACCAACAAATGTCAATAATGAAAGTGTGTTACTTCCGTTTTTAGAGTGAGAAACATCAAAAAAACAGTCGCAAGATGATTTGTATTCTTGTCTTGTCTGTGATACTAGTCATCATGATCGTTGCGTTAGTGCTCACCAAAAAATAATGATGGTAGATTTCATAGTGATGTAGATGCTGGTAAACTGACGCGTGATAATAATACCAGATGCTTCAATCGCCTTCGAAGGAGACAGACACTGCTGTAACCATCACTTAGAGAAAAGTTTAGATAAGAAATAATATTCTTTGTTTCCCTCCTATAAAACTCGACCAATAAAATCGCTTGACTTTCAGGAGTTTTATAACAATGTTTGTGACATGAATGTGAGGCGGTTCAAAGATGGTTGCTCAGCTTGTATCGACTAATTGTGAATGGGATTTTTTCTACTCGTAACATGACATAAATATCTTTAGGTGAGTGTATAATTGATTTCTGTAACTCGATAATGCGGAGCGGTTCTTTTTCAGTTTTGTGGACGATAAATTTAAAATTCTATTTAAATAATTGTAAATATATATTTTTTGTTTGTTCTTTGAATACATGACCTTAAATTATCTTTTTGCAGGTTTTTGAGCAGCAAGTCTTCCCTTCCATTTTCAATTGCGGCCGCCATTTACTATTGACTAGTATTTCTTGTTTAAAGTCGGATCGCGAAATTTCAACGTTTCTTCATACGATGGTCATATTTTGAACCAATAACCAATGCGTGATTTGTTATTTTCGCAGTTGCGTTGTGATTTCCAAAGAAAAGAAACAACAGAAAAGTAGAGATCCAACATCAATATGATTTTAGCACGTTTTGGTTTTTACTTTTTTAGACAAGTTTCCGATAGACCCTTCTCGACTGTGTTTAAACGCCCTGTTATGGCTTAGCCAACAAGTATCGACTCGTTTTATAGGTTGTAATTACATTGAGTTGTCCCACTGCGGAGTGGAAATAGTGGATATTGCTAAGAAATAAAAAATGAAATGAGTGAAGCAGTATGTAGGAACATGGTGTTTTAACCGAAATTCTGATAAGATTTATGGCTTCTCCGTTTCTGATTCTTTTTGGTCAGTGCGATAGCAGCTGATCTTTCATTAGCGTTTGTACGTCCGTAATATTCCGAAATTTTATGTCCTCGATTGTAGGCTGAAGTCTGTTGTAGGCTGAAACAGAGGCTATTTTCCAACTCTGTTGCATGAATAAGTTAAAAGAAGATATATATTTTAAAACGTTTTCTGGTTGTGACTGTGGCCACGAAATCAGCAAATCATGAATATCGCTGTGTGGAGTTTCTCAAAACTTCGCTATGCTATGATCCTACCTATTCAGTGTGGAGTCGTATATTATTTTACTAGTCAGTTAGAACAGAATTATTTATGCAAAACGATTCTTTTTGCTGGTCTCGATACATCTCCATTAAATTTATGCATATTGGTGTGCTTTGATAACGATCCCACACAGCCAAGTGTGGGGTGGCTGCTATCTCCAAAAACCACTACTTTTGTATGTAATTGGGTGCTGCTCAGTGCCGTAGACACGAAATTTTTTTAGGGGGGCCCTGACGTTTAGTATCTAAGGAGGCCCCACCGTGGTTGGGGCCGAGGGGCCCTAAAATCTTTGGGATTTTATACCCTCTAGATTAGCTGAAACTGCATTTTTCGAAAGTCAATTTTAAACAATAGGATATCCAAAATGACATGAAATTCTAGTATATTTTCAAGTTTCTAAGAGACTATCTTTGTTATAAACTCTGCATATATCCCATTACATTATTGATAAGTACTACGATGGATATTGAAACAAAAATAGTAGCAAATGCTTTATAGCGCGAAGTGTCCAAAGATGTTTTTTCTTGTGTCGTATTTGTCGATGAACTCATTCCCCCCCCCCCAACTGCTGCTACACTCACTGATAGTCTGAACTAAACATTAGGCTTGCTAAAAAAAGCAATGCATTTTAAGAATCACAGCAAAAAACTTAACTTATTTTCCTGTCCATCATCAAAGCAAGGGTTTACTGAGATTGGTGACTCTTTCAGGAGAAAGCATTTAATCAATATTTCAATGCCGTAGATGAAAGTAAACCCATTTTACCACCACAGGAATTTGATTTTATTGTGTTTGTGTATTGAGCAACATATACCGAAACTTTGAATAAATACAAAACCATTCTAGTAAATTGCGAAAGAATAAATTGCGAAAGAAACCTTTTTGTAAGTTCCATTATACACACCTTGTAAAAATAATTTTTATATATTATTATGACTTTTCTATAGAAATTTAATATTAAATTCATCCATTAACATTTCAATGGCACCTTTCACATTTTTTAAGGAAATTTGTTGGCGATGTTGTTATATCAGACTGTGAGTTAGCAGAATCGGAGATGTACCATTTTATTGGGCTTATGAGTTATCAGAATTTGGATACCGTTATGTGCCAAACTACAGACAGCCTTCGTTATTACGCACATTAAAATGTAAACAAAGATTCTTGTCACAAAAATAGACATACACTCTTGCCAAGTTCACCACGTATAACTGAATAAAATGTTTTATGAAACAGACCAATAGAGAGCAATTAGCAGCAGCACTTGAAAATAATGGTGGGCCATGAAGAACCATAATGGCCTATATTTCATAAGAAATGTTCTCCCCCATTGTGATTAACGTACAAAAACTTTATTTATTTGACTTATTAGATTTCTGCGAAAGCAAGAAAGCTATTACAACCGGCTTTGGTTTTTCTCTTCCGTTTTTTTCTTACTGTCTAAAGATAGCGCTTTTTACAATACAGTTACATATGTAGTTCTGTGGTGCAGTTGGCTAGTTACTCGGCTGGTAACCGTTTTGTCGGTGGTTCGAGCCCACGTGTAGCATTTTTTGTCGAATTTCATAAATGTCATAACATTTGTCATTTTTCATGCTTCAACAGATTTTGCAGAAATCTTTTTGCCCGTAAGGGCATCTTGTTTTATGATAATTAACTTTTTAATTGTAATTTCCGAACTGGCTTTTTTTTGTGTAAGATCGCCACTTTTGCATTGTCGATAGTCTGTGTCTGCATGACCATGAGTTTCTTTGGTTTTCTTAATCAAATAATCGGCATTTGCTTACTTTTTCTTTTTCAATCTGAACAAAGGGCGAAAATATATAAGTTAGTGCACTGTGCCAAACGTACAACCATAACACTGTCACTTATTTTTAATTTGTATATAGCAATTCCTTTCTATAATTTATATGGGAGAGAAGTTTGCTTTTGAACTTGGTGATAATGACAATCACAGCTTGGTCTAAATTTTGTGAAGTAATATACTTTTTAAAGAGTTAGGGGCTGTTCATATGGAGGTGAGCTGGCCCGGTTAGCCGGGCTAGCTCACTTAGCAGAGATCTCACTGTCATTAAGAAATCTTTATAAAAATAAATTGTGTTCATAAGAAAAGCGAGCTGGCTCACTTAAGTGAGATCTCATTTCATTTGACCGGGATCTCACCTAAGTGAGATGAAATTTGTTCATATGAACAGACCAGCCCGGCTTAGTGGGATAGATTTTAGACAAGTGCGCACGCGTCGAAATTCGAATTATTGTTTACGTGATGTAAACAACATTCTCCAGCCCGGTTGAGTGGGATGAGAAAAGCCATAGGAACACTGGGTGAATTTCATCTCATTCAAGTGAGCCAGCCCGGTTAACCGGGCCAGCTCACCTCCATATGAACAGCCCCTTAGTAAGTTCTTTTTGAATTTGATCATATTTTATTTACTCGAAGTCAGATTTGCATTCAATTCAATTCAATTGGATATGAGTTCTCGTATATAAATACATGAAAGTGTTATCTGCTTAAAATTTGTTTTGTGTTAAACCTGAGGCATTTGAATAAATGTTTTGTATATTTAATGTCTCTGATGTATTGTATTGAATTAAACTTGCAATGGTATACATTGCTTTATGAATTCAATATCTGTTTTAGATTTTGTCAACCAAATGGCTTATACCTTTAATCACTGTCATTCTAGATATATCTCAGAAATTCCATTTTCGACCTTCCCAGAGTAAAATTATTTCGATTTTGCTTTGCAGTCCAGCACTGACCTTTAGGCCCCAGGACCTCTTGTTTTCTTTTAAATTAATTCCATATATGCTTTTCTTTAGACCATGCCCTCGTTCCCGTTATGATGATTGCTTGAGCTCGATAGTGTTGAAGGGAGGAACTGTTAGTTCATGTGATAGATCACTTCGTAATCATTAAGCGAGTTTAATTAACTTTAGATGAGTTGTATTCTATATACGGCAGTCGGGTAGCGCAAAAAGCGGTTACATGACAAATGTTGAATGAAATAATAAAATGGTTCGAATTATGGAGAGTTCGAGTAATGGAAAGTCTTATTATAGAGAGCCACTGTAATGAATTTTCAAACAGCGTGACAACAGCCTACTGACAAGCTGATTTTTGCTTAGTTGGACATCTTCGCAGTCATATTTTTTCATCATTTGGACAACTATTTGCTGAGTCATCGTTTTGTGAGATATCTATATTCGTTTATTTACGTTTCCTTCATAATTCTTTTGTAACAGTTTAACTTAGTGTCCACCCACTAAGTGTGTTTATTGAGGGCGTTATAACGACTTTTAAAAATTAGCCATAAAAACATTCGGAACAATTACGATGATACTTCACAGTAAAACTTGCGAAATAAACAATCATGAAAAAAGTCAAAAATGATGAAATTAAGATGAATCGGTTTTCAAGCATCAAAATTGCATTTCCACATCGAACTTCCAATTATTAACTTTTTGTTGTAGCCAAGATTACAAAATGGTGGATCATGTCATGTGTGTTCGTTTCTTCAAAACGATTCGTGTAAGAGGAAACGTCAAAAGAGTACACGCAGTACTTATATCACACCACTCGAATGCAACGATAATTTCTTCTGCAGGGCTTTTGTGGTCTTTCGTAATTCTCTTTCGACAGCGTCCAGTTGTCTTTTGGTCGTTTCGGAATAGAATGCCAGTTGTTTGTTTTGCATGGGATATAGCTTTCGGTAAACAACCGGAGAAGCAGAGTATGGCCTATTGTTCGAGCGAGCAGCGTTTTTGTTATTTCGATTGGCTAGAACAAACGGCTGTAGGTGAAAATTAAGATCAAAATGATCACAAATGATTTGGATTTCGCAAATACTTACAATTGATTTCACAGCTCGAGTATCTGTGGATTGACTTTTTGGATTTGATATCAGATTGTTTCTAAAAAGTTACCAAACAAATAGCGATTTCTCCGTTGTTTCCTACACGAAAACAATTTAGTTTGTAAATTAATTTAGTTACCTTTGTTAAAGCTGCTCTTGCAGGTGGAGCACTTGAAGCACGTGGAAAGGTTTTGTTGGGGAAAATTGTTGTCGCTCTAAATGTAAGTAATAAAACTTCAGAACATTCCCATTGCACGTCTTGACTATGCCAGGCGTGAGTAATTTTGTAGTGGAAAGCATCGTGCATGGAGACGAAGGAAAGAGGTCTATCAAACCCTGTAAGATAACCTGCATCACAACCCAGCAAGATAACCTGCAATTACTGACGTAACGTCGGCGTTACACAAGACGGTTAAAGTTGGCAAAAATTTAAAGAAGTTTGGAAGAAGTGCTTGCTTTGGTAAGGGAAAAGTACTGACCTTATATCTTTTACATTTTTAAATGAATCGAACTGAAACGAAATCCATTGAAAGGTGTAAATTACTACAATGAAGGTTTCGTCAGAAGGATGCGGAGCGGAAGATCTTACGTTATCTTTGGACACTGCTGGTTCCACGATCAGCTCCTGTAAGTGTTTTTGACTCGGTTCAGAGTTTGAACTTTTCCGTATTGAAGAACTTTGTGTTCGTTTCATAGCAGTTTTTGGTCGTGATTTGGTTTTTCGGTTTATTTGGTCGAAGTCTAGTGGTTCACTTGATTGATTCTATAAAACATGACAAACGCTTGCCACCACAACTATCAAAACTATTACCTAGCTTAGTAAATACATCCAACTAGGGATTCGAGGTAGGAAGGACTCGCAGTCATCCTAGATAAACATTAATGAAATAGAATTGATGAAGCAGCTGCTTTGTACAAGTCTTCCACGTACCAAAATAAAAAACGCTTGAATATCATAAACCTGCACAACATAAGACTTACAGCTTGAATACAAAGCATTATATCCAAATCTTTGTTCCCCCGATATCTGTCTTCGTTCACATAACCATCTAATTGTGAGTCCAAATAATCCTCTCTTTGCAGCAGGTAGTCACGTCGCTTCACATACAGCACATCTTCGTACTGTTTGCTAAAATTCTTCAGTAAACCACGTGAGAACGAAGCCCAATTATTTAGTGCACGTGACTAAAAGCAGTCAATTTTTGTGAAAAGTCATAAAAGTTGTTTCAATACCTTTCAACATAAATAAAAGTGTGAGCAATGCATTCTCTTATGTTAAATACAGATTGATATTAAGCATACTCGCCTTTGGAATAGAAATCAATTGGTTTGTGTCGGAGGCTTTTTGCAGTGAAGGTGGAGCAGCTCCTGTGAATTGAACAGATGAAAAATCAAGTGTGTAGCAGGAAGCAACCAAACAGAAGATTTGAAGATAGTTCAAATGCTGTTTATAGTTCCTACAATCTGTAGGATGGCAAAAAAAAGTTCAAATGAAATCTTCGACGCCTTTACCCGAAATATTTTTGGGTGGTGCGGCTATGCCGTCATCAAACTATTTGATCAACGATATCTCTGTTAAGGTTGGTCTTAGTGAAACGATCCCATACATTTTTTGATCAGTTTTTTCGAGCTCTACAACATGAGTACACTTATCATTGCCAATAACGTAATTATAATTTGCGTCACGGGACTCGTACACGGGAACGCGGGATTTGACATACCCTATTACTCCGCATATAAGCGTTGCGCTTATAGCAAGGACAATCAAGTTATGGCACGATTTTTTTATAAAAAAAACGCCGACTTATAGGCGCATGCGCCTATATTTAATCGAACCTTTAGAACGTCTTTTCATAGCCTGGAATAAGAGCCTTCCGTATGGGTGGGGAAAAGTCTAACAGGAAAAGCAGGAAAATTCATTTTCTAATGGTTTTACATTTTAAAACTCTATGTCTACAACAACATCGTCATCATGAGATGCTGACAGCAGAGATGGAGCCAGAAAATGAACACGACAAGTTCGCAGTGAAGATTGTCAAAAACAATGTAGTTGCTGGACATCTTCCAAAAGAATTTTTGAAATACTGTACTTCTGCCTTACTTGCTGGGGCAAAGACATCCTGTAAAAGTACGGGAAAGAGGGGAAACAAGAGAAGGAATGGCTTGGAAGTGCAATGTACCTATACGGTGAAAGGACCACACTTTATGGTGTCTAAAGTGGAACTTTTTGTAAGAGATTACCTGAGAAGAACAAAATAAGTCGTCATTAAGATGTGAATATTTTATTGGTTTCGTCCCCTAAGCTTGGACCTGTGATCGAGTCATTTCGACGGGATATAGGCGCATGCACCATGACCCGGATATAGGCGCATTGCGCGCTTATAGGCGGGGTAATACGGTATCGTTTTCGATGTTAAATTCGGTAAAAAAGTTTTACCCGGGATGATGCGCCTTTACCCTGAGACTTACACCCAGAGAATTTTCTCCAGGTAAGCCTGGAAAGAAGAGATACGTAGATAATTTAATTAAGCAACTAAAACGTACACAAATGCTTTCCAGACGGGCCAAATACATGTATTCGGTTAATACTTACTAACAAGTTAAGCTTGCAGAAGATATATGATTGTTGCAGATAATGCTGCAACAACTTTAGTGACATGCGCGAAGAATTGTAAAACAATGGGTTTGGTGTTTTAATTCTGTGTGTGGGCCGACAGCCAAAACCTCGTGAAATTTTTCGAAGCTTACCAATCCATCCATAATTTTATATTGCAAACCATGGTTGTTTCTTATTACGGAAGTATCATTTCATATCATAACGGCCGATCTTCATGTGCACAAAAACAACTCACCGACTATTTTTGCAACATGAACAGAAGCTTCATAATCACCAGACCACGCCCTGTCAGAATAGAAAAGTACACAACAGGTCAGGCCATAAATAACTGCTGTTCGAACCCAAGAGATCTTGACGTTAATCTGACCGTTACTTTGGAAAGCTTGGATGTTTTGTTTGGTTGATCGAGGCATGTTACAACTTTTCAAATTTTAACTAACTCTGATCCTGACTGATAAACGTTTTTTCTTCGAATTAACAGCTAAAGGTTTTCATTACACAATTTTCCTAAAACCTCGTCAACATGTTTTCCTCAAACCTCGTCAAGTGTTTGAAAGGAGACAAGAGTGGCTCACAAAACTCAACCAAATAAATCTATAAACTTGATGATGTCCTTACGTTGTCAGATTAATTCCATCCAACCGATTAATACTACGATTACCTTTTCACAAGCAACTGTAAACATTCTAACTGATCTCTCAGCCTCTTCGCTTCTTTGTCTGCTTGCATAATCTGCAGTTTCATAACGCTGACTTGATCTAACAAACCTTGGTTTTCTAGACGTAGCCGGTGATGACAGCCTGACTTTGGCATGCCCAGTAACTCTTCGGGCAGAGAAAAAGCACTGATCAAAGGCTAAGCAAAGCTTTGAAGGCTTTTCAAACTTTCGCAAACAAGACAACTGCCGCTACAAACCAGATTGATAACCGAATGAACTGCACCACTACTCTTTGTTCTAGTCTGTATTTACTGTTTCATGTCATCTATTTAAACAAGACAAAGAAGATGGTCTGGTAAAGAAGATGGTCTGGTAAATCACAATGGAAACTATACAAGGTGGATTAACAAAGTGTCCGCTGCGGTTCTGAAAAATAAAATGAATTCTATTGGACGTACTTTTTCTATTCTTCAAATCAGCTAATATATTTCTATTGCTTTCAAATCCTTACTTTCCACAATAAGAACTTTGTAAAACAAACTGGGAAAGAAAACGGAAAAACGTTGAAAATATGTGAAATTTTCTTCAACTGGACAAGTGTGAATGGTTTCTCAGTATAACTGTTAGAGAGGTTCTCCTTGATACTTCTGTCATCTATACGTTACATTCTGTCTTCGTGTCATCAACCACAAATCGACATAAAATGTCAAAAATTAACATTGTTCTAGTATCAAGAGATTGAACACATTTATACTGAGAGGTCTAGTGTTAAAATGAACCCCCAAAAAACAAAAAATAAAACGTAACATTTTAGAATACTATAACCGCCGAAAAGAACATTATAACAAATTATGATTTCAGAAAAGAACAGAATTAAGGAAAACACATATCTAGTAATTATGATGTGAAAAACGCAGAGCATACACAAAAAAATTAATAACTCAATGATCTTAAATACAATTCTTGAAAATAGAAGAAAGAAAAAATAAATTTTAGATTCAGATACACAAACAAAAAAAAGTTTCTTTTAATTTTGCAAAGTTTGTATCAAAAGAAGACAGTCATTAGACAAGTATTGAATGGTTCCATTCGATGATGATGATGCAATCTCATTCTTCATGGTTTCATCAACTGAAAATGTTAGCAATGCTGCAGGTGCTAATTTTAAAGAACTGAGTGTCGCTGAATCATCAGAAAAAGCCCCCCCAACGCAATCACATAATGTAAATGGCAACCAGTCTAAACATAAATGCTCCTGTATGAAAGTTTTGACATCGCTTACTTTCTCAGAGCATCTGAAAGTACCTTGCAGTAATATGCCGTCAGGAAAGCGAATACGAAGAACAAGGAATTTGTAAAATTTTTTGGTTGCAGTGTTGTCAGCTTCACGCATTACTTTTGTGCGTAACTGAGTCATTTTGTCCACCATATCTGTCTTATTAGATTGCTCTTGTTTTATCTCCGATGGAGAAACTGTGTAGAAAGATGCTGGAACTTCCATGTTACTTGCAATCATTGACGGCTCAAAGACTTTCACATTTCGATCAAGCTTAATCTCCAGTGGCTCTGCCTCTGTCAAAAGCTCCTTACTTACAACAAGCTGCTCTGTATTTTTCGCCAAATCTTCATTTAAGACAAAAAACTCTTCATTTTTCAAGGTCTTGTCTTTGTCCTCCATTTGCAATATTTTCAACTCAAAACCACAACCTCTCAATAAAAACTCAGAAACTCCATGTAATATCTGCACTTTCTCAGAAAAAACCTTATTGGCTTTCCTAATTTTCCAGTATTTTTCCTCACTAGGATGGTCAATGATATTCTGCAAGTATCTACAAAGAATGTGAATACATTGTTCAATTTTTGATGGGTCTGAGTTAAGTGTGTATATCATCGCTACGGAAATCATCAAGGGTTCGTTAACAAGTTCGCCTTCTAAGCACCCTTTTACATGTTCATAGATAGCAGGTTTGGGTAGAGTACAAGGGCACACCGGGCATATAAAGAGAACATCTTCAACAGCCATAACAGAATTGTCTTCAGAAACATTTTGCTGTGCTGTAGCATTTCGGTTGTCATTCATAGCTGTCACATCTTTTTTGATTTTGTCAACATCGATACTTGTAGTAAGATCACTCTTGTGTTTCCAGGTTGCAGTACTTGATGCAGGCTTTCTTGTTTGCTGTTTTTGTTGTTGTAGTCTAAGAACACGAAAATTTGTTGAAAGAATATACTGAAAACAGCTTAGGCGGCAATCGCAAATATGTTCTGTTCGGGTCCTCAGACCGACTGTCTTCGGGAAGAAAATCTCCCACTCGGAAAGTCGGTAAAATGTCAGAAAAATATTGATAACATAACATGTTGCAATAATCTAAAAAATGCCGACTGAATCTCTGCCTCTCTCTTTCGTCCGCCATTATATTTTGCAGATTTAGACCATACATTTTTTATCTAATGGTCATTACTTACAACAACAAAGCATATAAACTAAGAACGAAGAGCGATAGAGAACGAAGGCTAAATTTCCCAATATTTTTTGACGCAGACCAACCAATGATTAATTAAGGCTGTTTTTGACGTGAACAGAAGATATTTGCCACCATTGCCCCCTTATACACACAAGAATTATATACATACCTCATTAAAGCAGCTTCTCCAGCTTTTACTACACCAGCTGATGGAGGTCTCTTGACAGAGGGTTTTTCTGTGCTCCTTTCTGTAATTGATTGTTGCTTTCCATGCTCATTTAACTTATGACCAGAACCAGCTTGCTTAAACTTTGCATCAAGTTTCTTCTTTTCAAAGAATCTTTTGATACTAGCCATCAATGTGAGCTAGACCTAGAACAATATTATACAATAACATAAGAATGGCTTGGTATGAAAACAATAGAGGTTAATTATTAGTTATTAAATAGTACTTATAGTAATTATCTAAAGCATTCAAAAGTTCATAGGAAATTTTTTACACAGAGTATTACCATGTATTACCATGTAAGATATAGAAAGTAAGTCTACTGCTTTACCTGAGTTTTCTAAAATATAATTATACGATATACCTAAACACGTAATGGCAATACTTTAATGGTAGAAACTTTTGACTGGAGAAGCTTTTGCAAATTTGTCTAAAATGCACAAAAATTAATCCCACAAAATTTCATTTCAGCCATTTTACAAAAATAAAACTTATTTTAAAGTACTCAAAAATTTTAAAATAATTTTTAAAATGACTTTAGCCCACACTATATCATGTAAAGATGTACACTTCTCCACAACCCATGTACCTGGGACACTCGTGAAGTAGCCCAATGTAATAAATTGATGAACACCCTATGTTGAGTTCTGCCAACTTCAATGACACAGTCTTCAGGAAGCAAACATTTTTTTAGATGTCTCTTAATGAGCCAATTTTAGCGTTTCACCTTACCTTGGCACTTTGTGGCGTTGCTTTGTTTGTTTTGCCACTAGCACCACTTATTTCTGTAAACTGTGATTCAAGATGCCCAAAAACAGAACCAAGGAATTCTAGATTTCCAGGTTCAAAATAAAGTGAGAAGAACAAGAATAGAACAAGAATAAAGACTTAAAATGAAACTTCACTTAAAAAAATATTATATTGAATGCTAACCTATGCATTTGATTCTTAAAGGTTTTAATCCAACAGGTTAGGCAAGGAAAGTTATATATATATCAGGGTAATACAGAAAAAAATTTGGGCATCGGTAGCAGGGAAGGCTACCAAAGTTTTTGAGCTATTTAAAGTGTCAAAATAGACTAAAAATGCCAATCTCTGCATTATTTGGTAGATTGTAGATTTTGTGAAATAACAATAATATTGATAAGTTACTACAGTTTCATTCTTATGCTATTTTTTTGATGACTTTTTTTGTGAACATTTTTTTTGTGTGTGTGTTCCGATTTTTTTATGCCCAAAAGCGGTTATCGATGTCAAAATCGATCTGTATTAGCCCCTGGCATATATACCAGAAGGAAAGCCAAGCAAATTTAGTGTTCTACCACAGGACCCACAAAAATGAAAATGAAGATGACACTCATAGATAGTCAAAAGTTTAAACCATGAAATGGAGAACAGATAATTTTTGGTACTAAATTTCAATAATAATCATTATTGATATAATTTTCATTTGCCATTTTGTTTGATTAGGAGACAAACCCAGGTATTAAACTAACTCATTCTGGAAAGATGTGTGTTTTAGTGTATTGAAAATGATGTGAAAATCTGAGGCAAGAAAGAGTTTAAGTTTACATTTATAACATAACTAGATCTTGTTTGGCAAGCTAAAAAAAATCTACACAGCAACAACAGATAGTTCTCTTTTTTGAAAGTTTGAAATAATTAGTCCTAATTAAATTACACGTTTTTTTTTTATAGGAAAAATTTTTATAAGAAAATGAGGCTCAAATACTTCAAAAACTTAAGAAAATCTTAAGAAAATGCCGAGCCTCAGTTTTCCAGAAAACAAATTTTTTTGAAACATCAGCTTTTTAGGTCGTATTGAGTTTCGGTAGAGAAAAAACGGTTAACTTTGGTATTTTGACGTCATTCTAACGGATATAATCTCAAGTAATATAAGTTTCATAAAACAGCAAAACTGAAAAGAATTCTGCAGGAAATCGTATATATAGCTATTTGGAGGAAAAAGTGATTTTTTTCTACAAAATTGATGTTTCTACTGCTTATGATTAAAGCAAAGTCTTAATAAAAGGAAATTCAGAGCGGAAAAGTTAAGAAAATAAAGAAAATCTCAGCCTCATTTGGTCAAAAACCTTAAGAAAATCGAGGCTCGGGCCAAAAAGTGACTTTCTTATAAAAAAAAACGTGTATGTTAAATTCCATTTTAAATTCCAATGAAAAAAACCACAATCAAGAAAACAAACTGAATCAGTTAATGCAGCATAAGATAGCTAATGCCAATCAATTCTAACGGTCATTTCGAAGAGAAGTTTTGTGGTGATTGAATAATTGGATTATTTGCCTTTTTCCCCTGAAATTTTTTTGGGGGCAATATTCTGCATGGGCTCTTTACAACAAATTGTTAGGAAAAGAAAACAGAGTTGTGATATCAGCATGATTCATAAGCAGAATTCAATTTTTTTTATTTCTTTTCGACTGATGTACCCACCCGTTTCATTCCAGTATATATAACACAACAAAAAAAGTTCAGGATGATTGAAACAGATATAATACTATTATCCAATATCTTCTGCTATTACTGCATTTCTTTCACTCAGATGTAAATATTCAATTTATAAGATTATACAATATTGTATACATCCTGAAAATTCTTTCATTTTGGAAATTTATAGTAAAGTGCAATGCAAAATGATTCACATCGATGATGTGACATCAATTTAAATCCTAAATATCTCATGAACTACATAATCAAATGATTTCAAATTTTGCAAGGACTCTCGTTTTTATACGTTTTCCGAAATATACAAACAATTCCAGTAATTCTTAGTAAAAATTTTACCCCTTAAGTTTCCTTTAAGTTTTGTCATAAAGAATCAGAGAATAAAGTTAATGCCTTCATGTCACATTCTATAAGTTATATCAAAGTTATCATTCACAAGCTACAGTACTTGGAATCAACGATTACTTTGCTTTCTATTTATGCATCAGCCTCATATTTTTTATGGAAATGTTTGATCCCTCATAGAGAAAAACATTAAAACAGGAAAGTTTTATGATACAATTAGAATAGTTTTATTTTCAGCTTGCAAAACAAAAGATTGAAAGGTCAGATAAATTAATTCAAGCTAAAGTTAATTTGCAGCTAAAAACGGCAACATATGGGGCAAACAATTTTAATTGCCGAAAAAAATTTTCTTATAAAAGATAAATGGAAAATGATGTTTTACTTTCTGACTGGAACCAGCTGGAACAGTTAGTAGTCATTATTATAAATGAATGGGTGAGAGTGCAGGTGAGAGAGAATTAAAAGAGACAAAATGACTGCCAATTTTGACTTCCATCTACCTTTTTAATGCTTCACACACACTTCATCATATCTAAAGTTCGATTAAAGATAATACTAATTAAATAATGAAAGAATACGGCGATGCCGGAAACAGAAGGGAAAATCAAACTCAAGAATCGCCTGGCTTTAATTATTATAGAAACATCAAAGTCATCACTTGGATTGCTGGCAACATCTGATATTGAAATTTAAGATCACCCTCATCTTCAACCAATTAATCATAAGGCTATTTATTGGAGGGCGTGTCCAAGTCCAAAGTTGTAGAAAAATTTAGTAAAACGACTGTGGACGGCCATGTCTACTTGTTTTGACGTTGTTATTATGTTTTGAAAATTCCCCGTGAAGGAGGTATTTTTATGACTCTCCTCCGAAGCAAGAGAGGCTCACGCCTTCTGTAAAAAAAATAAAATCTTCTTGCACGGAAATTCGAAAAGGATCTTTGGGTTTAGAAGCATACATGAGATTTCATACAAAATTTCATTAATCAAAAAGAGAATGATACCAGTTTACTCTACATTTTTCTTGGGTGGGAAATAAAAGATGTTTTCTAGAATAACAATTAAAGATAAAGCGGATACAGATAATGTGAAAAACGGGGAGTTTATGTAAAAAGAAACAATATTTCATCGATACCTCATCTAGTGTATCTATCAAAACCATCAAAACCTCTAATAACTCAGAGGGATGTGGGCGCAACGAGTCGTGTGAAAGGTTCTTTCTCGAGAAATCGTATTGCAGCCTCGATTTCACGAAAGAAAACACTTTGGTCGCAAGAACGGTGAAAATAGGTTGCAAGATAAAATCATACTTTGAAAGGAGGAAGAAAGATTACGTCATCTGAGGGTACCGTATAATCTCAATTCATGATGGTACCACACATCAGATTGTGTTGTACAAGGTAACCAGGTATAGATTGGCACTATATATACTCCTGAACGACGGATAGAGAAAATCAAAATATGAAAGCGAAACATGAAAGCAAATTACGACCGTTGTGTTGATTTCTTTTTGATTATTATTACAGTTATCCTTACTTCTGAAGTATTACGGAATGTTTTTATTGCCCAACAAAACAAAACCAAAATGTTGAGCTTCAGGTACCACGTGCTTAAAAACAATACTTTTGCATTTAAATGATTATTAATCTTCCTTGAATTTATAGGTGGTATTTCTTTGAGATTGAAAAACAATGAAAATAAGGCGATAGAAAAAGCGATTAAATTTTAAAATCCTGTCGCTTTTCATCCCCACCAATGGCATTAAAAACCATCGTCGCGAAATATGAAAGCGGCGAAGATTCATCGCCGTGTAGTGGGAACCAAGCTTTAGTAGACACACTTTTGGAATCAAAAACACCTGTTTATTGTTAATTTCTGTCGCATATTTTTTGCGATAGGAAATGAAGTTTTCAATTGCAAAATTAATTCCATCGCCAAAAAATCTTGATATCACAGAAAAGTCGATTATAAAAGCAACTGAAAAATTGAATAGGTCTATTGTTTTAAAGTGACTGTGTGTTGTAAAATATAAAGTTATAGTAAGAACGGGTAGAAAAAAGCAACTGAATTTGTTGTGGAGGAAGAATCATCTCTTGCTGATAAGGAAATATCCCTGTCGTACGTTCACGATAAATTTCCCGTATCCAATACATGCGTTTTCTTTTTCTTTTTTCTTTTTGTTTAAAAGCAAAGTAGCACCGAGAACACACAACAGTTTGTCTTCACTATCCATGGTTTAGAGTTGAAAGAAATTATTTTTAAAAATTTATTCCTTTCAGTGGACACACAACACATAACAGGTGTTTACGGTGTTTGCGACAATTTGTCCATCGTAAAAAAATTTGCAATAGTTTCTATGGCTTTCAGTGGAAACTTAGCTTAAAAGTACTCCAATACCTCCATTTTCACCGATTCGCAATCTAAAACTGAAAGTGTACATAAAGGCGGATTTCCACTAGGCGAACTTTTTCGCGCGACGCGACATTTTTCGATAAAAAATTTTCGTTGACGAACAAAATTTGATTTCCACACGTTCCCGCACTTTTGGCGCGCGCACTGATGCAAATTGGTTTGTAAATAAACATGAAAGTAAAGATACTACTGCTTCTAAAAAAATCATAATTTTAAAATTTTGTCACAATAACAGAACACCGAAGCAAAAAACATATGTGGGTCCGTAAGATATACCAAGAAAGACTGCAAAAATGTGAATTTCATCTTTTAGTGAAAGAGTTAATGCTTCATGATCAGGAATACACTGTTTTAAAAATTTTCGAATGACACCATCAATTGATGAAGAATTACTGGTATATATTTCTCCATCCATGAGAACCATGTAATTTTCATTTCAATGTAGTTGCTGTAGAAAACTTTATGACTGTGACACATGTTCTGCTGGCTGCCACTTTGATTATTGTGAATAAATTTATTTCTTTAATGCTGAACTAGCAAATTAATAACTCTTTCATTGCTTAGCGAACATTTTCGAAGCGAAAAAGTTGAAAAGAATTCTACTTTTTTTTTCGTCGAAGTCGATCGCAGAATGATTCTCAACATTACGAAATAATGCTACTACGCATGCTTAGCGGCGAAAATGTTCGTGTCGCGCGAAAAAGTTCGCCTAGTGGAAATCCGCCTTAAACACGTGGGTTCGCGCGTAAAAATTGCATCAGTCAGTAAAAGTGCGCGCGCATAAAAATTCAGACTAATATCAAACACACGGTGACCGAAAGTATCGAATTTTGTTGTTCTCCTTTCAAAGTATGATTTTATCTTGCAACCGTGAAAATACCAGCTTCACTTCTAATAGAAAGTTTTGACCTCACCATAAACCTAAAAATGGCTTCAATATATGGGGACATTATGTTTAACATAGATAGTGGATACCTGGAAGGCTTAGTCAGAGGTTTTCGTTCTGGAATTCTTTCAAGAACGGATTACTTGAACTTGATTCAGTGCGAAACTCTGGAAGGTACAGCTAAGATAATTTTTTTAATTTTCATGGTATTATTTTCTCTTTATGCGTTGATTGAGTCACTCGACTGATGGAGAGAATTTTCATCAAAGTGAAACAGATGATAGATATTTATTTCAAGCAGTTTCACAAGTTTAGCTATGAGCTAACGCGAACCTGCGAAAAATTATTGTGAACCTTGAATCTAAGAGACCGTTGGAAGTTGTCATTAAGAAGAAGGTTATTCCCTTAGGCTATAAAACGTAGTCAATGTCAGTGTGAAACCATTGCATTGCGTACTTATGGAATACAACATGGCTCTCAGTACATTACAAAAAAAAGCCCCTAGGGTTAGGGACTATTATGATAAGTCCAGCACTGAAGAAATGCCATGATATCTATCAGAAAAAGATACAAACTATACAAGATCCAATAAGCAATGGTTTGTAAATGTATTCATGTTAATCATAACTGTTGTAGATGGGTTTGCCAAATCAGAATGTCAAAGGGGATAATCAATGCATTATTCAAATTCTATTTTGATAATTTACTGCCTGCAATGTTTTCTGTGTTTATCAATTGATGAAACTCTTCAATGAGTGTCGACAGTGACTGGTTGCCTCTCTTACTTTAAAATTGACACCTGCCTTTTTTTGTCACATTAAGTTATCATTTTTATTTCCTATTCAAGAAAATTGATGAGTCGGTGATTTCAAACTTTAAATATTAAATTAAATATTGTTGAAAAGCTAATATATAAATAGAAGAATTGCCTGTTTTTAGATTTGAAACTTCACTTGCAAAGTACAGATTATGGTAATTTCTTGGCCAATGAAGCTGGTCCATTGACAGTGTCAGTCATTGACGAGAAACTTAGAGAAAAGCTGGTAGTTGAATTCGATCATTTGCGTAATCAGGCCGTAGAGCCACTAGCTACGTTCATGGATTACATTACGTATGTATTTATTCTTTTTTTTGTTTTGCAGGCATTTTATTTTCTATCTAGTTGTCTTTACTCACTTTAAACAAATACTAAAATGTATCACTATCACAACCAAATTCCTTATTTTTTTACTTAAATGACAATTTTTACATTTCAAGTTGATCATTCTAAATTCTCATCAAATTCTACCTGTTTTTTATAAACTTCCTTGCAACAGGCACTAGCTAAATTAATTGAATTTTATTTTCAAATTGAAATATTACAGGATATTATCGTGTTCATGTTTATTGCCTCATTTTTTCAAGCCACTAATAGGAATTTATAGGCTAGGAATTAGCTTGGGGATTATTAACTCACAATAGCATTAATTCAATTTTTGCGCACATTAGCGTAGGAAATTGTTTGGTTTACACATTCTATCTATCTATCGGTCTCTATAACAGTTTTTTGCTGTTTTCGGAAAGTCTGTTCGGATTTTGGATTGTTTATTTAGTATAGTTAATGACAGACCCAGAACTCTATGCTAAAATGTAATACAAAAAGGACATTCTCAATATTATTCGTTTAGAAATATTACCTTAACGAGATAAATTTTCGCGTGGACATATTTTCACGGATGAATTTTTTTTCCATTTCGCGGAGATGTATTTTCGCGGATGGCCCAACTTCAAATAATTCGCGTGGAATAATATTCGCGGATGGCAGTAGATAAAAAATTTTTTTGTCTTCAAAATGTATCATACACAAAAAAAAGTTATGAAAAACTAAAATACAGTGTTAAATACAGTGTTAAACTAATCGCCCCGTTCATTATCTATACCCATTTTTTGAAATTCAAACATCTGTATTATAAAGAAAAAATATTAACATTTCGCGGAGACATATTTTCGCGGATGAAGACATTGCAAACTTTTCGTGGAGTCATATTTTCACGGAAATGGCCAAAATCTGCGAAATTTTATCTCGTTAAGGTAGGTTTTTACAAACTTCTGAAATATTTAGGAAGTTATTTTAGCTGTTTTATGTTAAAAACCTTCTAATTCAATTCAATCAATTCAATAGTGAATTGAAAAGTGGATTGAGATTAAGTTGCATAAATTAAAGAAAGAATTACTTTGGGGAATTCCAGTATGTGTCAAATTATTAGTCATAGTGCATTGTCATTGTGTGGGACAGATTAGTGTTAAATTCCCATTGGAAAAGATGACATTGTTCAAAACTATCGCAGGTTTTTTCACTACAACCACTTGATGGAAGGACAATGATTTACACGCTTTTTTTTATTAGAACCAATAAAATCTGACCTGAGGCTGGCTGTTCTTATTTTTTGAGCCTTTTTCAGCCTGAATTGTTCTTATTTTGTTCTTGGCTTTAAGAACACAGTTTCACATCTCAGCCTTATTTTGTTTTTATTTCTGGAACTTCCAGTAAAAAAAGGATTTTTAAAGCAGCCCGCATGTTGCTCCATCATTAGTATGTTTTCACACCTCAAGTTGTTCTTATTTTGTACGTATTTTTTGGCCAAATCTGACGTTCGTGTTCCTAAAAAAAACACTAAACAATATATAGATTTCAAAATGTGGTCACAAAAATTTGGTGTGTAATATGTTTTTGCTATGAATCCATATTTAAAAGACATAATACATCACTGCATGGATTTTTCCAAACACTTTCCAACTACCGTTTACCGGTAGTTAAAACTCAATCTTGAATTGAGTTTAGAAACTCAGTCATTCATTGTCAATAACATTTTTAGCTGCGTAGTATTTAAAAACATGTTCTGAGAGAGTAATTAGGCCATTATTCACCAAAAATTCTGTTGCTAGGGAGAAGGACCACCCTTGCTAAAGGTAATCTTGAAATTTCCTTTGTTATACGCATTCATTTCTTCACCTTACGAAAAAATATGAAAATGAAAGTGGTACCAGTAGGACCCGTTTTCATGTTATTCAATGAAATTATAAAACATCTTAGTTTCCAACTCCCTTCACATGCCTCTCATGACAAGGCCTGTTTGTGTAGATTGAAATCTCTAAAATTGCGGAGCTTCCTGGACTGTAAAACTCAATCTTCTCTACGAAAAACGGTAGTAACCAAAAGTGCTTGGAAAAATCCCTGATTACTGGGTATCCAACACCTCTCCATGATAATAGTGTTTGAAAAGAATGAAGCTTAACAGGATTGTAATAAACAGACAATAGCAAAGTTTTGTGGCATTTGTCGTTCTGTGCCAGTCGTGTTATAAACTTCATGAAAAGTTTCAAGTGGTGAAATGCAGGTTTAGTAGAAATAGATTTATATGTTGTATAATGTTGATTTAAGTTATAAAATTTGTATTTTCTTTGAATAACCAAGTTTCTCCTCGTCCTCCTACTAATCAATGTTATGAACAATTTCATGCAATGTTTATATAAACATGTTGCCACATTCATATTTCTGGCAAAGTTTGGTCGAAATTCGGAAGGTTTGCATAAAGAACAAGGTGCTGATGTTGAATGTGACAGTCACTTTCAGATTAGACCATAAATAGACCAAGTCTTCAATTTATTGTCAAATTATGTTAAATCATTTGTTTGTCATAGATGGAATAATAGTGTTGAGGTCAATACAATTGTGAAAGTCATCAATCCATACAGCTTCTTTTTTCAAATGATTTCGGTTCACTTCTACCAAATATCATTTTATTCAATAAGTCATATATTTTGGTAATTGTGATAGACCTGTTCTCATAATAAGCATTTCCAACAAGAAAAGAATGGATAAAGTCATTCAGATATCTGAAAATTACCTTAAAGCAATTTTCTCTCGGCCTGATGCGGAAAGCTTCTAGTTTAGCTTTGTAAAACTTGGGAATTCCAAACTTCTATTGTCGATTTTGTTTTTCATAATTGGATTTCTGCGAAAGCAAGAAATACATTACAACTGACTTTGTTTTTTTCTGTTGTCCAAACCAAGTGTTTTTTTGTATATTTCGTGTGTGCGTTTATATGAACCAAATCACTGTGGAATGTCACAAACCCTTTTAGATTTACAAGTTTCTTTGATCAAAAAAGAATGATGAAGAAAGAAAATCTAAGAAGAAACTTCAAATTATCTTGAACTGTGATCATTCTTTTCTAACTAAAAAGAAGTTCTCAACGTTTTGTAAACAAAAGAGTCAAAGGGGTATATTTTCTAGTTTTTTTGTGAAAACACGAAACATCTTCATTTGTTTCCGATATGGGCTGCTATTCTTTTTAAGCTCTGGATACTTAAGCTCAGCTCAGAGCATCTAAAATGTGTGTCTACTATGTACAACTGTTAATGTTTGATGCTAATGTTTTTAATGTTTTAATGTTTAATCAGTTTTTAAGTAATGCGAGTATGTTCATGTGTCAAATTGCAACCATTACATTTAAACGGTGAAAACACTTACAAATATGTTTGAACGAATGAGGCTAAACCCGACCCTTACCCTCACTAACCCAGACACATTTCACAAGGTTTACACCATAAAGTCTAGTGGTTGCAATTTGACACACGAACCATATGATACTCTCAATGTTCTTTATTAAGAATGACCTTCCTAATCACATTAGCAAATTTAAAAAATATTTCAACTGTCTGTAAACAAAACACAGCAAATTTTGAAATTTCCTTTGTTATACGCATTCATTTCTTCACCTTACGAAAAAATATGAAAATGAAAGTGGTACCAGTAGGACTCGTTTTCATGTTATTCAATGAAATTATAAAACATATTCCAACAAAACACAGCAAATCATGTAACACGATACAAAGATTTCCTTTCAGTTATATAATCATCTTAGAGCATAGGTATATATTCTTACTGATCAAAATCTTTGTTTACTTTTTGTGTTTACAATATTGGGAATTCCGTTCATAAATAAGAAGATTGATAGTACAGATCAAATTTTAAAGACGTACGTACGTAATCACTGTGATATCTGAAAAGATCAATATAAACTTAATCTTATTTTGTACCCCCAAAAGAAGGGATGTTTTGTATCATCCAGATGTAATTAAGTTTATCGGTGCTGTATACAGTGTGTCCACAAGAAAGCGGGCACCTAACTTTCAAGAAGCAAATTTTTTTGCTCTTTCTAAATATATGACCTTTTGTTCATAGAAAAATAAATTTTTAGGGAAATGTAATCGATTGTACCATGAAACTGCACATGTAAATCAATAATTATCAATTAACCCTTGCTTGAATAGGAGTTAATGACTCCTAATACAGAGTCCTAATGTAGTAATATGGAAAGTCATGGAAAGTTGCATTTATACTTGGAAAACACATATATTTTTTTACTAACTTGAAGCATAAAAGTTTCATTTCTAAAAATCTTTTACGAAGATTTAAAAAAAGTTTTAAAAGGTTTTTTTTTGCTTATAAAGATTTTGGCAAGGCATTGGGAATACAAAGTTATGAAATCATAATAAGAAACTTAAGGTAAGTTTACAAAATTAAAAAAATATGTGCCTATTCAAAATATTTTTTGACAAACTTATCACAACACCACCAACAGCGGTTGTTTCAACGAAACAAATAGTTAATTGCTCGTTAAAAGTCTGTTTTATTGATCATTACAAAATCAACAACCGTGTCGAAAGAAAAAATAGTCATTCTTTAAAATAAAACTTCTTACAAATAACAAATTATATTTTTGGAAAGCTTGTTTCTTTCCACCGGTATAAAAACCACATTGTATTGGTGAAAATTCGAAAAGTTATTTGTGTTTTAAACCAGGTGCCCGCTTTCTTGTGGACACACTGTATATGCATATATATACTCATTAGGATATCTGAAAGAATCAATATATCATGATATTAGTTCATATCTACAAACATATTCAGTTTATTGACAGTATATTACATCATAGTTTCGCATTGTGTCAATTATGCCTTCAAAATGTCCTGAGGAGCACGTAATGTATTTTTAAAATTATTCAATCATTCAATGATTCACTGCCATTTTGATTTGCCTTTTACTTTTTAGATACAGTTATATGATTGATAATATTATTCTGTTAATCACTGGGACTCTTAACCAACGATCAATTTCAGAATTAATACCAAAATGTCACCCACTCGGACGATTCCCAGAAATGGCATCAATAAATATTGCATCAACTCCGGCGGAATTGTACAACGCTGTTTTGGTTGATACACCTCTTGGTAAGTCTTTATTTTACCTTAAGAAATTTTAATGTCTTCAGTGAAAATTTTTTATCACAAAAATTTCTTCCCTTCAGGCACTTGTCTTTAGTGAAGATAATGAATCATGTATTTGTTCACTGCATTCATGTACAAACACGGCTGAATGCTTCAGTGACCTTTCAAATTTTAACGATCGCTATCATAAATAAAGCTAACTCTTATATCTGAACTTTTAGAATTTTCAGCAGGTTGGATACACACATCGTAGATAATTTATGAATACTAAAACATCGTGCATATAAGTTGTTTTGATGAAATTATGAGAACAATGAGCTTTCGTTGAAATGTGAGTAATACATTCAATGTAACACTTATTTCAAGAGAAGGTTTTTTAAAGGACACAATGTAGCAATTATGGAAAAAATAATCTTTGTTCAAGTTTTCTATATAATCAACCCCCGTTTTAAAACATACTATCGTCATATTTTTTATGTTTTATATTTTTTAATTTATGTCCTAATGAGAAAGCTTATCGGACTGAAACTAACGATTTGGCCATGAATGTGGCTATATGAACATGAATATGAATACTATAGATCACTTATTCCTTTCTTGTTTGTTTAGCTCCATTTTTTAACGATTGTATATCAGAACAAGATTTGGATGAAATGAACATTGAAATTATTCGAAATTCTTTATACAAGGTATTTTAAATCTCTATTTTATTGAAGTCCTCAAATTGCATACTAACCATTAGGTCTAGGCCCAATTTCACTGCAACAAACCTGAACTTATTCCCTGACCAATTCTTCCAAGGTTTCATCTGTCATCATGTCATTATAATCTTCTGAGTGAATTTTTTTTTGTTTGGTAGTCTTACTTGGAAGCATTCAGTAAATTTTGTGATACCCTTGGTGGGACGAATGCAGACGTTATGCAGTCTATCCTGCAGGTGAGTTTTCTGTTTGAAAATTTTGATGAATGAAAAACTGCTTTTGACAGTGAATTTTAAGTGTGTTCCTTTCGATATTAGTTTGAAGCTGATCGACGTGCCATCATGATTACTATCAATTCATTTGGAACAGAGTTAAATAAAGATGATCGGGCTAAGCTATATCCAAAATGTGGCAAATTATATCCTGATGGTCTAGCACGATTAGCGAAAGCTGATGATTATGATCAAGTCCGTCAAGTGGCAGATTGCTATGGTGTAAGTTTTTCTTTTTAATATGGTGTAAGTTTTTCTTTTTAATATTGATACAAGCTTCAGGAATAGTCAAAATTTCAGTATATTGATAAGGTCGGTTGGTTTCTGTTTTTGTTATGTGTTGATCAATTCTTGGCATTTTTTATTGGCTCTTACCTGTGACTATTGTTTTTGCTGTCTAATGATAAACACATCATGTCTAATGATAAGAGAAAAAAAATAGTCTTAAAAGGTCACTGTGATGATATGTGACTGAAGAGATGCTTCATAAGAGATGCTTCATAAGAGATGCTTCATGTTTGATAACTTGAAACTTGAAACTGTTTCAAGTTAAAATGCAAGCATTTGATGTAGTAAGACGGTCATTTGTTTTGATTTGTGATCACTCAAATGATCGTTATCATCTATGTTCTAATCAGCATTCGAAAAAAGCTTCAAGAAATTTCAGAATTTGTTGAAATCCTTGATGGTGTGTGTGATCACTCAAGTTCCTCCTGTGACTGATCATTATGTCAACATGAAGCTGTAGCACATATCTACTGCTTTCTTTGGAGCACTCTGATGTTTATTGAGAGCTATCAGAACTTTAGTTTTATTTGTATACCTAAAGGTCTGCTGAAGAAGTTTTCGTAGTTAGAAGTGCATTTTTATGAATTTTGGAACTTTTTGTAATGTGTGGAATTCATTTTTGAAGGAATGGAGAATGATAACAAAATGATATGTATAAAATACGTTATATTTTACACTTGAATCCTATGAAAGTAAATAAATAAGATCTTTGGAGTTTCCCTCCATAATGGTTTTGAACCTGCTTGACAATGGTTGAGTGGTTACTATAATTTGGTAATATAATTTGATTTTACCTTAGCTATATACGCGCTTTTTTATAAGAGAGCAGTTTTATTAGAATGCAATAAAACATTTTCACATTTGTTTGGCAAAAAAAAAGAGAACAAAATACGAAAAACCTGAGGTTCAAATCATTGTTCCAAATAAGAACAACGCGAGCCTCAAATTTCTTGTGAAATAAGAAGATTTCGAACTTTATCTCTAGAAGTGGTTTGGTTTTACTTGTTTCTTTTCTCACCTACGATAAATGTCTGAATTTTCTGATGCCTAATCACAGTGAAACGATTCGAAAATCCCCTTGACCATAAGCAAAAACTTCCATGCTCTTTCAGTTAGCAACGAATGGCTACCAATTTAAATATTATATAATGTTCATTTGTTTCACTACTTGGCTGTGTTACAAATTCCAACCGAAGAGAATAGGCTCAGAAAATAGGAAAGGCTAGCCTCGAGTCAGATTTTACTGGTTTGTTATTTTGAACAAAGTGGCTAATCCCTTGTTTCTTTGAATTATAACATGTTATTCTTAGGTAGTGTTTACATTGTTGTTTAGCTTTTAGGAATTGTAAACAAATTGATTTTATTATCTGCTTCAAAAGTGCAATATTTCAATGAAGGGTTGTGTGGCATTTCTGTTTTTAGGAGGGGTCGAGTGGCTAACTATTTTCAAGCAGGGTTTTTTTTGTCATTTTACACAGTAATAATGCAATGGTAGTGTTGCAATCGTGTTTGTGTCACCATCCTCTTGTTGTACTTCGACTCAAATTTACTTCACATCAGTTTGTAGGTGAGGGGCGTTTTTAGGTGAGGGGCGTTCAGGAGGTCTTTTGATGAATGATATTGTGTGTTTTTATGAAAAATTTTTTTTGAAAAACTGAACTAATGTTATGTCGGTCTGATGAAACGTTTGGTGTCAAAAATGTCGAGAACGCTGAAAAAATATTCACAAATCTCACATACATTTCTTAAAAATATCTCCATATCGAGATCTGATGAGAGCGTGTAAGTATCAGGTTACCAGATGAAGGAATTTATTAAACGGATATTATTAAGATGATTTGTCATCCTTTGTCAAGTCTTAAAACACTTTTCTGATTATTTCACAATTCAGTGGTTGTCATGGTGATTAGTTCACCATGTTAATGTTGAGATGTTTTCACTAGACACGACAGTGCGCATGGAAACCACCTCATCTCTTGTTTGGTTTACTTAACACAATTGTTTTGAATTACCATATATTATAAGAAAGGAATATTCATGGCGACAAATGATACTTTAGACGGCAGTGTAGTTATAAGGTTATTGTTTGTGCGTCTTTTACTTGCAACGCTCGTTTCAACATGGAGATGATCAAAGACTCTTCGCCTCCAGAAATCGCTTTTATCACTGTCGTTTATCTTTCGTTGTTTGTTGCTCAACTGTATGCTTTGTCAACGGGCTTATCGTTCATATTTTGAAAACTTTGTTTGTTCAAATATTTTTGTAAACATGGTGAGTGCTGTCGTGTACATGGAACAATGGATGGAAGCTGATGCTGATCTTTCATCTGGATCACCATGTCCTTCTTACTTTTGATATTTTGTTTTGCAGGAGTACCATGTGTTATTCGATGGGATAGGCACCAATCCTGGCGATAAAACATTGGAAGACAAGTTTTTTGAGTATGAGGTAAGCATTCCTGTGTGTCGTTTATTCAGTGCTATTTCGCTAGGTTGAAATTCAATAGGAACTCTATCACAGCGCCATATTTGTATATATGGGAAACGTTGTCAGTGAGAAACCTTGTAAAATATAAGTTAATTTATGAAAGATCGATTCATATTCGGTAAATGAAAGTTTAGATATTCAAAAAAATCATTTTTTTCTTCTCCTGTCAAAACTCCTTGTATTTTTCACGACCTTTGATATAAAAAACAACAACGAGGGAGAGCTAAGAAGCGGTTTATTCAGACTGAGAAACTTTCAGGAAGAAAATCTGTTTTGCAAACACGTTAATACTTGTAAATATTTCAACAAGTGTCTATTACACGTCATTCGCTAACTTTCTCTCTCTCTCTCTCTTATGTTTTCAGGTCAAGCTTAACGTCAACGCTTTCATGCAACAATTTCATTTCGGCGTTTTTTATGCTTACGTCAAATTAAAGGAACAAGAGTGCCGCAACATCGTTTGGATTGCCGAGTGCATCTCTCAACGAAACAAAGCTAAAATCGATAACTACATTAATATTTTCGAATAGATGTGAACACATTAAAGTTTATTCAAAACCCTTTGCATATATTGAATAGAAGCGCAATTTCTGTTGTAATATTAAACCATTTTCTTTTTTACAGTGGCAATATGAATGTCGGAGGAAAAAATTTCGACGAATAAACGTCAAATGATTCAGACAAATTTCTATCTGGATAGATTTATAAATTCACAAGCTGATATAAGCGTTTTCAATTGGAACTTGCAACTGAATTGTCAGCCCTTTGATCGGTAGCCTTTCTTGTAATACCTGTTCGGTCTTGGATGTAGGATCGCTTTACTCGTTCCCTCCATCAAGTCTTTGGGTTCATGGGGGAAAGTAAATTTAACAGAAATCAAACATATTATCGTTATTTTTTTATCATCAATTTAATTTAATTTTAAAGATAGCAAAAAAAAATTGATTGCTCTTATTTGGTTGTTTATTTATATGTCAGCCCAATTTGGTTTTAACTGTTCTTCCTGCCAACTAGCTGAATGACGAATGTTACAGAAGTAACTTATAACTGGAGACGCCATTGTTATGGCGTTTGAAGGATTTTTTCATATTTGGTCAGCGCCAAAGGTAGCTGATCTTTCATTTCCCCGTGTCTGTCAGTCCGTCAGTTAGTAAGATCGCAGTTCTTCACGCCCTGATTAAGCGCCCGTTATTGCTAAATTTCAGTATTCGGTTCAAAATAAGAAAGTTCAAAGCACAACATTTATTTTTGGTAGATATATCGCTAGTATGTAACTAACTATTATATATTGCAATGCAAAGAGGGTTCATTTCACCCAAATGAATAAATGGATTAATCGTTTTAATGCGCCCTCTCGCCACCCTTTTAATTATAACGTAGGCCATCTTGGGAGCGAAACACTACTGCAGGGTAATTAGTCGAATTGGTTTTATTTACATGACAATTACATTGAAGCATATTGAATCAAGACGTTTACAACTATGATCCCCAATTGGATAGGAGAGAAATTTATTGAGGAGGAAGAAAAAGTCAGGCAAGTTGCATAAATTATTTATATGTCAATGATTGAAATTATATATATATATAATTGTTTTTTCTTATAGTTCACATATAATACCTTTAGGGAAGACTAGGTGTGCTGAGAATTATTCTGAATTATTCTATCGCATTGTGGTAGCACTTCTATTTTGCAGTTTTTTAGTGAAATTTTGATGAACAAAAAAAAGGATTTGAGATGATGGAAATATTATATATAATTAATCCTCTCGTGCAGGGAATATTCTACTATGCAGACAACTGACAATTTCCCTTCGCATCTAGCAGACCGGTCTACTTTTGGGTTACTTTTTTCTGCCTTGTTGAAGCTCATTTGAGAGATATATGCATACTGTGAAAAATTTTGTATATAAAGCTGAAATTTTTTATATTATACTTGCAGATACACCTGTGCCTAATACTTGAAAGTGACTATAATGTATACCGTTGATCGCCCTAACTTCGGACATCCTTCCTAACTTCGGACACAAAAAACATATCCGCAATATACAAACCACACCAATAATAATCAATAATACTGCACTGTCAATTATATATATAAACTAAATCCAAAACTTATGTGAGCTTTGCAATGTGATTACATACGTGATTTATTAAGGCTCTATCTAAACATCAGATCCATAGAATTCACACAGACTTTGCACATATTTATCGTGATGTATATGACATTGCTTTCCACATCCTGCTCACATTTTCTTACTTCGTCTTTCCCCGTATTATCTGAAACTTAATAGTGTCTGTTGGGATTTTTAGAAGACTCTTAAGAAGGTCCCTTTTCACTTTTCAATTTTCCGCAGATCAACAAATACCTTATTACACGAAATTAAACCACGTACTTAATTAAGCCGCACAGCATAGAAATAGTCTTAATTAAATGCGGCTTAATATTTAGCACGGCCTACAATATTGCGGTTTGATTAAAGGGAAATTAAGCCTTTATCAAAAACTTTTTATATTAGCTGCAGAAAGGTCTCATTAATCTTCTGTGATCATTAAAAATTATCTTAAATGATAATTATACTCAGTTTTTCATTATTTAGTATCTAACAACGGACGCCATTATAGTGCTATGCAGTGGAAATTTTGACGTCACAGCGCGATCGCTGTTTTTGTAAGGATTACATAAACTACAATATTTTGTTTTTGTTGATGAACGTTCTTGTGTTCTTTGTGATATAAAACCTTTATTAAAAGGTATTTCGTTTTAGATTTATAGCAGGTATACGTGCGTAAGTGAGTTTTTGAACAAATGTGTATATTTTAGATGTATAAAAAATGAAATCTTCAGTATGACTGTTTTTGTTTTTCTTGAATCGCTAACGATAAACTTATTTTACATTTTGCTGTTTCTTGATGTTTAAGATTGTTATGTTGATGAACGATAAATATCTTTGTGTTGTCCTTATTGTTTTTCTACCGTTTCTCGTATCTTTAGAACGTAGGCATAAAAAACATGTCATCATGTGCTGCCTACGTCTGATATTTCTGCAAATGAAATTCGCTCCGTGACGTCATGATATTTATAACGAAAGCTGTAATGGCGATTTAACTAAGTTGTTTTTTTAGCAGTTTTTTTCATTTGGAATACCTTTTATACATAAAAAGGTGTTCCTCTAGGATGAATGAAGTATTTCATGCTCAAAATCAGAAAAGAAATTTTAAGGCTTAATTTCCCTTTAACACTCATAACTGCGACTGACAACATTGAAACCTATCCATTTCGAGATAGTTAAAAAGATTTTTAGTTTCTTTTATACAAAAGCTGGCAACAAGATAATCATTTCTGAATTTCGATCAGCTGGTATCTTCCAAGCCATCGAAAGCCATCACGTGTGGGTGAAAATTCTTTACTTGGTCAATATATACGTGTAATTTTTCATGAGTAAGAGAATCCTTTCATTGCAAAAAATGAATTTGTCCGGTTTTGTTTATCAACTAATTTTTCTTTGTGCGTCTTAATTAATATATATACACATTTTTTCACAACTTATGTACATTGCGGCTTAATTAATGTGCGGCTGAAATTTGACCATCTTAATTAGGTACGTGGTTTAATTTCGTGTAATAAGGTATGTTCTTTCTCTAGCATTTGTGTGTTCCATTTGTTTCTGTGAATCCTCAATCAGTAAAAGTCCTGGGAATGAGGTGATATTTTGTGAAAAACAGAAGCAAAACAAGAATCCTATAAAGTGACATTTTGTGTTTGTGACACTATCGTGCAAGATGATTGAATTCTGGCAAAGTTATTTGTTTCAAAGATACGCTAGGGGTATGGAATTTTTGTAAAAAAATAAAATCATAAAAAAGTTCTTTGCATTATTAATATAACCAGTAATTCTTCACAATTATTGCGTTTCAACATCTTTTATCTGCTTCATCTATTATTTTAGTATTTGTTGTGACTTGGTTATGTACATTTTGCTTACCAGACAAGTCTGTTTATTACAGTGTCTAAAGTTAGCAAGGCTGTCCAAAGTTAGGACGGTTGACAGAATAAAAGACAATAAATTTGAACAGCTCATTCAGGCAGTGTAGTGATGGTGTACCGTGAATCTTCCTAATTTTGCTGAATGCGAAAAGATTCTGATGATGAATATTATATATATCATACTCATAAACTATAGCAGAAACTATAGTTTGATTGACAGGTGTAGCTTTTTCATTTACAGACAGCTGAATTTGATTTGTGTTCTGAATTAGGAAAATTGACAGTACTGGCTAGTACTTTAAAACTGGCAGCTGCAACTCAGACAAGTCTCCTAGTCATGTCAATACTCTACTCTGATGAAGCCTACACAGGTTTTCTTTATAAGGAACAGCAAAATCATAGAAAATGATTTTTCCCATGAATTGTCATGAACTGGATTTTACATTTTTAGGGGGTTGGTTAATTGAAAAGTGATTCACCCCACCCACCCTGAAATGGATAAATTCAGCTATTCCCTTAGTAAAATAGTATTTGTATATCTGTTTGCAAGTTTCTGTTAGGTCTGAATTTTGTTAAATGGGCCTAGAATTAAATGGTGCATTGTCCAGTTATACATTACATTATACATTACATTTTTATTTTTAGTAATCAACAACTGCTGCTTGATATTGGATCTTCATTTAACTTAATGATTGATGTCCACTTAAATTGGTAGAAAGAAAAGTTCACCTGCGCGATTAGCCAAACTCGTATGCTTGTAAGAACGTTAAGCTGGAAAGTAAAAAATTGAAGCTGAAATAGAATCGATTAAAGTATCTGTAATTGCTGTAGTTGTTCTTGTCCATTTGATTTCTGTAAATATTACCCGACTAATAAGGTTTTAATTGATCGTTATGGAAACGCGCGGGCGACCTGGTTTTCTTTCAAAACGTTTACCGATGATTACTCTTTACTTCTATGTTTTTATATGAATTTGACTTTGGTACATCCGTTAGAAAACAATGCTCATGTGATATGTTATGGCACTTGTTAATCGGCACTTAGGAAATTGTCTTTATGGTCTGCACAGGATATAGATCCAAATATTAAATTAGAGGAAACAACTTATATGTGTGGTCAGGCTTCTCCAGTTGTCATTCGATGACTTACCTACTCAATAGTGCTAACGTAACGTGGTCCTTTCCACCGAAAACAAAGATACATTAAAACCATTTTTTAATGTATCTTTGTTTTGGGTGAATAGATTTACATTTTCGATTTGCATGCCTACCAACCAAAAACGGACGTACCAGGTTTTAAAAAGCAATTCTTTCGTTTTGTAAGTAAGTGATTATAATCTTTTGATTTTTGAGCATATATTTTGCGCTGACCTTAAGGCCTATGGGCCTCTTGTTTCAGTTCATATCTGATATTCTTGGTAAAAACATTCATAAAAAGTTAGATTCTAGCAACGATGACCTTATTTAAAATAATTGTTGCAGATAGTAAATGGATTTTCGTGTGATGAACAACTTTATAAAAAGGAACACTTATTCAAAATCAGACGATGGTTTTTAAATGAATTTTTCATTCACATAGTTCATCTAACAATTTCAGACTATTTTAAGAAGCGTCAATCGAGAAGTTTGATGCTTTCAAACTGTCAGATGAACACACTCTTCATATAAAAGCCATCAGTTCATCTATTGATTGTCGATTGTATAAATCTAGTTTCTTTGGTCTTCACCCTGTCTTATTCTATCAAGCAAAAAGGGAAGTTGCTGATCGAGCATCAGGTTGTTTAAGTGAGACCTTTTACACCAAATCACATTTCAACAGGATTTTCAATCGACCGCATAATTCTCCAAGTTGGAATTTACATTTTTCAAGATCTCTTTCACCTGGTCGTTCAACAGCTAGCACTTTTCTTAACTTGATCATGTTCTCGGTCAGTTCTTGGAAAACAGTCTCAGATCGTGTTTCGTGTAGTTGAGGCTCGTCACCAAGCAACAAGTTCATCTCATAGAAACATAGGGTGAGTGTTTTTATTTTTGGAGCTCCTGATGAAAGTCTGTCGACACCGTTTAGACATCTTTTCATCTTTCCAATCTTCTTGACAAAACTCTTCAAGTTTTTTCTATCTTGACCTTCTGAAGTTGTTATCATCTCTTTGCTGATGTTGAAACTATCATCCGTTGGATATATGTGTTCTGTTGAATCGTCCTGTGAACGAGAAAAATCGGATCGACTTTTCATACTAAAAACTATATATAAAAGTAAAACAGGCTTAATCATCCCACAGCCAAAAATTCTACTGAATAACTAAAAGCCCTGAAAGAACTTTTGCAATTTAAACTTGATTATCCACATGTTTAAACTTGATTACCCAGATGGTTGTGAGATCATTGTTTTTAGGACTTACTCATTCGATTGTCGAACACATGTTCGGGTAGAACTTACCAGGTGAGTTGATTCGAATCTACCGTGCCATTCATTTCCATCCACAACATCGGCGTCAGTTTCATCGTCATAAAAAATCAACATCACACTTTCGACCATGCCGAACAACTTTCCGACCACAGCGTACATTTCTTCAGCGCATTCTACATGCAGGCTCGTCTTGTTCTCGATCACCATACTACAAACTCGCATAAGTTCGTGTAAATCTACCATCAATTCATCAAAATGAGGTATACGAATACTTCCGTCATTTAAAACATCTTTTTCGCTTCGTATATTCTTTAAAACAGTTTGTGCAATTTGCCGGAAATTTTCGGCTGTCGGTACGTTTTGTTTGTTGCGTTCAGCTTTTCTTATTTCATCACGGCTGGTAATAATCGTGTTTCGTAAATTGAGTAACACGGACTTTTGTGCGTCCATTTTTGCGATTTCGTGTTCAATTTTAGCCACCTCAGCTAATAATCCCCTTTTAACGTTTTCCAGTACAGACTTTGTCTTCCTAGTGAGCTTTGCTTCATATTGCTTGACGGGCGGTGGAGTTGATAGGCTAGTATCTTGCGATGAAGAAAGAGACACGAATGACGAGCTTCTTTCGTCCAATTTTCGTTTTATTTGCGGCGATGCTATAACAAAATACGTGTAGTCGTACGACGATTTCGAATGTTTTGCGTAGTCAACAGGAAAATTTGCGAGCTTTTCGGGTGTCTTTGTAGCAGTTGTCATTGTATTTGTTTCGTCGCATTTACGCTCTTCGTCGGTGTTGTTTATATGTTGATCTTGAGAGATGTTTCTTTCATTCACAGGAAATGCTGTTGCAGTGCCTTTATTTTCGGTCTCCATGCTCTGTTGTACTTCTTGATTTTCTTTCTGGGTGAAACGTATGTTATCCCCCATTTTAATGTCCGGCGAAAGCCTTTATCAATTAAAAAACTGAATTCAAAATTGAAATATTTTCTTCTAAGTTTCTCTATCCTGTGATGACAATATTTATCTTAGCAGTCAACATCTGTTTATTTAGTAACCGTGCTAAATTTTTTATAGAAACCTCTCGCAGTCACGGTGAAAGAAAAGGTAAACACGAAAAGTCAGTTTAAAAACCAGAAGGAAAGAGGCACAGTGAAGAAAATCCAGTTGTAGTTTAAACGACACACTTACCCTAACTTACTCGCTTAGTAGATTTTTTCTTTTATATCAACAGTTTAATTTGAATTCTCAGGAGAGAGAGAGAGAAAGAAGCTCAAACGAATTTAGTGTGTTCGAATTTCGACTGTAAATTCGAATGTTTTCATGACGTATTTGACACATGAATAAAACGTAAACCTGTTTTCAACTTTCTTTGAAGAAGAGGACAAAACAAATATATTCAAGAATGACACTACTTGTTTATGTGTTGTCCGCCCTACATGTAAACCCGCCCTACAATGTAAACCCGCCCTACATGTAAACCTTAAAAGTAAATGTTTTACTGAAGTATCCTAAAAAAGAATAAGAAGCTTTGAGATATCAAGCAAACCCGACTGTTTTTCTGAATTGTCCAACAAATCCAGCAAATGATCAACTTCTAAAGAGATCAACTTCGATGGGATCGGTTTGCATAACACAGACGGTCTGGAAAAGTGCTATTTAAAGGTTATATCCTCAAATAAGCGCGCAACAATTATTAAATTTTCATGTTTTCAGGTTCGGCGCTTGTTAGAGAGGTGGCGTTATCTGAAAGTATAAGCTTCTTCATTATCATGGGAAATGAACTTGGTCCTTATAGATCCCGCAAAATTCAAATTCATTTCAATGATGAAGAAGAAACTGGCTCAGACATTGCATCAAGAATTAATAAA
This sequence comes from Turritopsis dohrnii, assembly GCA_027922465.2. Classification (NCBI taxonomy): domain Eukaryota; kingdom Metazoa; phylum Cnidaria; class Hydrozoa; order Anthoathecata; family Oceaniidae; genus Turritopsis; species Turritopsis dohrnii. The sequence goes on from BQMF02000026.1 coordinate 1,072,352, forward strand.
AAGGAAAGCTAATTATTCTTACTTAGAACTTGATGTGGATGATTAATTATATTAAGTGCCAATAAGCGCCGCATTTGAGGTGTGGCGCTTATTTCGATTTCGTGATCTAAAGTGCGGCGCTTATCGGAGGGCAACGCTAATAAGAAGAGGGCAGCGTTAGAAGGAGGAATATCTTCGTCGTTTTAGTGCATCTGACTTTTGATTCACCTTTTATTATAGATATTTTTGTCGAAGTACCAGTCACATACTGGATCCGGACGCATATTGCAACCGCTAATATTTCTAGATATAGATCTCTGTAAAACATATACGCTTGTGGTGGTGATATTTGAATAACTCTTCATGGATTTCATCAAAACCTTGTAATAAATAATTTCACGATGTAAATACGACCCATCTTCTGCTGCAACCCTGCCGCAAACATGATGAAAGAAAAACTTGAAGGGGTGCACCCTTCTTTGCACCAACTTGACGATGTTGATATAAGCATGTCTAGCAACGGATACTACAGCATCATCATATTTAGTCGCCCACGTTCCTTGCATAATCTGACTTTATGTCCATTATGTGGCCATACATACATTCTACTATCACATCACAGCTTCATCAAATTCTGTTAAATTAATAGATTCGTGAATATTCTGCAATCGAAAGTGAGAGGACATCACGAGTTGCTGCTGCTGTCAGTGATTGTATTAGAAATCGTATTTGAAAGTTTGAAATCATATTCCTCAAATAACTCGTCAGCATTTTTTAAATTTTGGTCGGAACTAACGCATGTGGAATGCGCAAGGGAATGAGCAAGGGAAAACACTCATATTTTGTCATCAAAAATTCTAGTTGCCATGGTAATTTATGCCGACGAGGGAGTGGCTAAAATGTCAAGGAGTTACCGAAATAAGTTTTGAGAGGAAAGACTCATCGTAAGCGCTGCAAGAGTATTTAACTCCTTCATTATTAAAATGAACTTTGCCATAAAACATATCAACTTTGAAATAAGTTAGCCAAATCCTAACTTGGTTTGTCGACTAGGTCAACTTGGTTTACATCTCAAAACTTTAATCAAATTCATCAAGTGTATTCCCCAAAAAGGCAAAACGGTTTCCCTCTCTCCCTCCTCCTCCTGCTGGATGGAAGAGATTTCATTTTTTGTTTATCAAAAATGGTAACCTTAGAAGTGTATGGAATCCTTAGATGCAGTTTTCTCAGTTCAGTCACAAAAAAGTAAGCCTATTATATATTATCTTTGTTTATTGTTATACTTGATTTTATTTTTTTAGTGAGTCATAGTTATTTTTCTTCGTAACATTTATAATTCTATTGTTTGTTTTCGTGACGACATCCGATATCGTGTCGTGACGAGCGAACATTTGTTAGCTACATAAATTAAAAGAAGCGCTTTGAAAGAAAACGTCCTTTGTTAATTGAGATTTAACGACAGTAAAATCCTTCATGATTGAAGGCTAAAGTGAAAGTGAGGAGGATAATTGAAAATGTTTAAAATGAACGTTTTAACAAAACTTTCTTGGTAGAGAAAAACATTTAATTGTGAATAGTTTCAACAAACCAAACAAGATCAACAATGTAATTTAATTTCATTTTGACAAATTTCGGATAATTTTTATCCATCTTCAGCTACTAAAAACAAAATAAAAAACAGTTATATATATACATACTGCTTGCTAAAAAATCATATACACGGCTATAAAAAAAAAATTGCACACACCCTCTTCTACTCTCCACAAACAAAAATCTACATAAAAATCTACATAAAATCTACATAATTTACATAGGAGACTGACGATGTAAATAGTTTTTACAAAAAGCTTCTCTCAAAAAATTTTATCTTTTGGTTTTTTACCGTCTATGCTTTATGATTTTAATTAAAAATCTAAAAGTGTAATCAAAAAAGTATATTATGGTAATAATTGGTTGTCACATGGGACGCCCTAAAATGATTGTCTAGTTATATACATCTTTATTGTTAATGTACTTTTTTTGTCCTTGTATCTCGTGTTAATTGTTGGTTTAATTGCTCTTATTTAAAAACGGATTTATTGTTGGAACGTTTAGTGTTGTGATTTTGAGTGACCACAAACGCCAAACAGACAAGGTATATAAAATATTGTAGATATTGCAAACAGTTTTGTATGCAACGATATAGCAGACGTTTTAGTAAAATGCAAAATGGTAGTGTAATTTTTAATGTAAATATAGTAATGTATTTGTTCCTCTTTCTTGGATGTAATTTCTAGTTCTTTTTCAAGGACCGCGGAGCAAGGGGACTGGGCTACAGCCCTCCCAATAATTTTGTTGCACTGTTTTTTTATGTAAAATAAATATATAGAAAATTATAATACCTTAAGGGAAGAGATTTTCGCGGAATTTAATTTCATGGTTGAAATGGTAAAAATGGCCGATTTTCACGAAATTTAATTTCACAATTGACCAATTTTAACATGTTTCGCGGAATTAAATTTCGTGGTTTTCCATTTACAAACAAATATATAGAAAAAATGCCTCTCTTTTTCCGTTGTGAATCGGTTTTTCTTTTATTATTTAACATGAATAAAACTAAAAATCAAATTTTCGCGGAATTTAATTTCGCGGTTAGGGGCAAAAATCTTCCCTTAACGTACATTATATAAAATTGTGAATTTAACTACAGTCATCTCTCAAAAACTTGAAGACTCAAACTCAAACTTTTCTGTTGGTCCTTTGACATAATAGTTATATAGTGTAGTTTCTACCAATTTCAGCTCCCAAGAACTGGCACTTTTGGTAACTTGAACTATTTTCATGCTCCCCTGAGAGTTCGAGTTTTCAAGAGTGGACTGTAATTAGGATACTATCCTACTATTGTTTGTTTTCTAGCTGTTGTGACGTCTGGTGGCTAAAAATTAAAAAGAGCAAACTTGCTCCATGAAATAACAAGTGTTTGTAAAAAATGTTATATTTTCAGACAAATTGCTAAATCCATAACATAAGAGATTTTAACAACAGTTCCTTTTTACCATTCAATTCCGTATTCTTAGTAGCTACATAAAGTCTATCAGACTTGACTTTCATTATTAGCAAACAGTGGTACAACTTGTATTTATGGGCTATAAAAGAGCTTAATTTAGGAAAAACAGTGGGTTTTAGCCATTCTAGACAATTAAAATTTTCATGGACCTAAACAAGCAGTTTTAAAAAATTTTGCGGGAATTTAATTTCCCAGATTCCAGAAAAATCCGTGAAATTTTATTCCCGCTAAATTTTTCAAAATTGGCTGTCTGCGAAACAAAATTCAAACTTTTTGTCAAAAGTCAGGAAAATGTCAGTATTTTGCATACATATATACCTGGGCATGACATAAAAAGGCCTAGGATTAGCGTTGAAATACTTTGACTCTCATAATACATAATAATGTTTTTACTACTCTCAACTTTTGAAAATAATTTTTGATAGCGTAAGCTTGACTGTACTACTATTCATAGGTAAGGAATCGGATTGCTCTCTTTAATTCATTGTTATCCAAAAAAGCAAAGTGTGGATAAGTTTGAATAATATTTTGTACAAATTCCTATTATAATGAAGAAAGCTTTTTTAGCTTAGTTTAATTAAATTTGAATGTCAAGAAAAACATATTACAATTCTGAATGGAAATTTTTCTAGATTTGAGCACCTGGATTTCAAAAGGAAAGTACCATTATACATTATCATGTAGGCTGTGTGGTTCTTCTGTAAGTCCAAGGAACATTGCCATAATGGGAACTTTAAAGAAATACGTGACTTGCACAAAACACCAAAAGTGTCTTGCCAACGTTAAAACTCTTGTAGAATTCTGCAGAGTCCGGAAGTGGTAATTCTTTATATTCCAGTCAGGAGTCACCTCCAGTTACGACTGTTCCAAATGCAAATTCAAAAGCAAGCACAATTGTTTTCCAATGCTATTCCAATTTATGCTGTAAGTAAAGCTCAAACACTATTTGTATTGCAGACAATCATGTCTCACTTTACCAATAACAGTCATGATAATCTTCCAGCCTTATTCAAAGTGATGTTAAGGTTTAAATGATAAGCATTTAGCATTTAATATTGGAAAAAGAGTTATGCTATTCTTAAAACTTTTACAGTTGTTTGTAAATTTTTGCTGTGCTAAAGCCTTTCTTCAAGATGAAATTCATAACGAATCATTATTGATACTTATTTTCATCATCTGTTATGGTACAGTATGTCAAAGTGTAATGGTTCTTCTGTCAGTTCTGTCATTTTGGTCATATTTTTCTCAAGGACGTTTTTATAGTTGTTATATACTTGCAAAGGATGTGCATCATCTATGTATAATGTTACTGCAGTACTTATTTTGCAAACCTGGCATATTCTGTTTTGTTTATAAGAGGTCTTTAAAGATAAGCATTTATTTTTTAATCATGGTGGGACATCATCATCTTTTGTATTGTAGATCTTTATTAAAAGTTTTGTAAAAAGTCAGGATTTTGGGTCAGAAAAGTGATGAAAATGTCATGAAAAGTCAGGATTTTGGGTTTTGTACTATGAGTGGCAATCCTAAAGCATGTTGGCTACATTAATCGCTCTATATCACTGCAGCTTACTTGTGATTAGTGAGAGATAAAACTAAAATTACCATAAGAAACCAAAGATTTTTTTTGATGGGATGCAATCATCTTAAAATTAAAATCAGAAACATCATACATTGTTAAATTGATTCTTTCACCTGCTAGTAAATATATGTTGCAATTTTGCAAGTGACAACTTGTTGTTGTGGTGACACAATGCTATCCTGATATTACCTTCTTAATTACTGGACAAGAAACAAGATTCTTTATGACTGTGTGGTTAGATGTATGATAAATGAATAAACCTTCATGAGTAGCATGCACTCAGTTCCCTTGTTGGAAATTTTTATTATTCAATTAATGTGAACCTATGTTGCTGAATAATTTCAAGTTTAATTTTCAGTGTCCTTAAAAATGCTTTCTCTATGAGGTATTTTCACACATCACTTTATTATTATAATATAATTACTTCATTTTGTCTTTTAGGGAAATGTACAGATCCATTGCTAATAAAAGACTAAACGATGAAGCAGTTGTATATGAGCATAATAAACAGTGCAGATTGTTAAGCCTTTCAGATGATGTGTTAATATTGATTTTTCAAAACTTAGATACTATATCCTTGATAAATGTATCAAGAGTATGCCGGAAATTCTATACTCTCAGTTGCGATAAAATGTTGAGATCTGCTCTGGATCTGCGTTTGAAACCTTTGCCCCTATCTGATCTATGGAAGGTATTACACAGGAAATTGTCTGGCGATACAGAAGAAATGCATTTAAGAGGTGTGGAATCTCCTACTAAAGTAATGGAATCATTGTCTGTGGCATACCTGAATAAACTATGTAAAAAATGTCCAAATCTACATACTTTGAGTTTGGAACGATTTGATCTTAGAAGTATTCCACTGGAGAATTTTCCCAGGAGTTTGCAGAGACTTTCTTTGAAGGAATCGATGCTGACAATGGGCTGGTTTGATTGTTTGAAAGGGAATTTTACATTAGATCTGACTTATTTGAATTTGCATTCATGCAGTAAAGTTTCAAATAATGATTTGCAATCACTGTCGTACTTAAACAACGTTACAACATTGATATTATGTAATTGCTATCGTATTTCTGCCAGAAGCATTCCATCAGTTACAGTCAATATGAAGAAGTTGAAACATGTTGACTTTTCAGGGTGTCAAGCAATGAACAATGTTGTGTTACATCATCTTTCAAAGTTACCTCTAGAGTATATTGCCTTACGATTTTGTCATCATATCACAGCTGAAGGTTTGAAGTTATTATTTCTCTGCAATATTGGAAAAACGTTACGCTATTTAGATTTATTTAGTTGCCATGAAATAACTGATGATGCGCTCGATGTGATTCAGCAAAAAGCTGTGTGCTTGAAAATGCTTGATGTGCGGGGATGTAATCTATTGACTAGTAAAAGAATTGAAGATTTTAAGAAAAATCTCGTGCATTGCAACGTCAAATACCAAGCAATGCTTGAAACATGAAACTTAATGTAGTAAACCATTGGTTTTTTATCTGAAACTCTAGTTAAAAAGTCTATTTCTTTTACTTGCATTTTTGTTAAAATCAAGAATGGCATTCTTTCTGGCAGGCATCTTATTTTACTGTCATGACTTTACATCATAGCTATTTTTTGAAAAAATCAATTCTCAATTCTGTATAATTGATAACAAGTGTACTGCCAGTAAATGCGCAATCGCCAGTAAATGTCGCAAAATTGCCAGTAAGTGGCGCAATTCAACAGTAAGTGTCGCAAAAAATTAAAAATCAACAGTAAATGTCGCAACTTTATAATTTCGATTTCTAACCAATCATCCTTGTTTTGAACTCGACACTGCTTATTCTGATCAAGATGTCGTACTATCCATTGCACAGTGCGCTGATGAACCTACACGACATGTCACAGAGATTGCAACATATAAAAAAAGACAGCTATAATTTTCAACATTTGTTTCACATAGCAAGTTACTTTTACTTTTTTTCGCTAATAGCTTCTACTAGTTACTCCATGCTTCATGATTTCCCCAAAGTGAGTCTGATTGATTTAAGCAACAGGTCTTTCCTTTTCATACCCTACACATTATATGATCAAAAATCACTTTGTGTTGATTTTGGAAAACATTACATTTACTGTTAAAAAAATTTAAAACGAATGAAAATTATAGTTGCGACACTTACTGGCGATTTTGCGACACTTACTGTTGAATTACGACACTTACTGGCAATTTTGCGACATTTACTGGCAGTACAACAAGACTTTTTTTGTAATTATTATTTATTGAAATTATCAAACGAATAATTTAAATTTACCATTAAATTGCTAGTTTTGATTTCTGGCGAAGAAAGAACCCTATTTTGAATAGTAGAATAAATGAATGGATGGAGACCATTAACATTTCTATTTATGAAAAAAGGTCGTGTAGAAACATATAGTCACAAAAAATCAAAAATGTCAATTCTCGATAATTCATAGAAGTTTTTTAATTAGGATTATATTGGAAAAATACATAAAAAATACATAATAATAAAATCCAGCATTCTCGAAAATGTAATGAAAAGTAGCATAAACGTGCTATATTACTCTTATGGGCCCCTTAAAAGCCTATGTTTCCCTTATTTTGGTATTTGTGACACAAATATGCTTGGATAACTTGCAGCAGCAGCTGTAAAGGGAAATAGGAAGAGAGAGGAATAACATTAAGTGTATAGACCACATTAGCTTAGATATGCTTAGCAGGAACGACACAGCAGGCTCGTGAATATGCTTAGTATATGCTTAATGTTTTGACAACACTGAGGCTGGTAAACGTTATGCTTGTAAAAAAAAAACATATAACATAAAAAAAGTCAAAGGGAATTATGAACAGAATTGGTTTCATATTTTGTTATGATACTAAAGCTTTATTTATTTCATCATTAATATTATTGAAAACATTACAATTTGTTTTGTGAAAATAAACTCTCCTCTGAAAAAATTTACAATGTTACAAGATTATAAAGAATCTATAAAAGGTTATGGTACTAATAATTAAGTATTAATTATCATATGTTACTGATATAACCATGTTATCAGTGCATGACTGTTCATCTCGCACACTATGTACGTATGTGGGTGTCTTGAAGAGTACTTAATAAGGTTTTCATGAGCGTTGTTCTACAGCTGGGACAATGCATCTATTAATTTCGCTCTGCTAAGTATGTCTTTCATGCGCCGTTCATATATATTTTTTGTTGCCCGTTTTTCTTTTATTTCTAAATAATAATATTAATAAAAACTCAATTCTATTGTTCTTTAAACGGCATTATATGAGAAGCTAACAGTTACTAGTTACCTGGTGCACAAGCATTCGAACATTCTTGTGGTGTAGCGAAGTTGTTGTTATTTCCAAGACACCCGCCAAATTCAATTGCTTTGCATTTTGTTGCAGTCGAGTAGCTGTATCTTGTCATTGTTGATGAACACTTCTTTGGATTCCACACTCGATCGCACACATCTGAGTCATTTGCATCTAAAAAGATGTAAACGTGTTACCAATAAGCCTCAATTATGCCTTGTATGCAATCATCACAAATTGTCTGTCAGTAATTCAATTTTAGCAACAGGAAGGTATAACAATTTTGTGTTCACTTACTGCAACTTTTTGAACAATCTGCTGCAATATATGATGTGTTTCTCCAGTTGCATTTGTTTAACAGTTCAGCCAGGTATTTCTTGCAGGTTTCACTTTTACCTTCTGCTGCTTCAATTTGAGTTTCATATTGTAATGCACTGAAGCAAGGTCCTGTATCAATAGCTTCTTGGCAGATTTGATCTAGTAATGACAAATAACGGAAAGGAATTTTAGTATTTTGTTGCTATTTGCAATACAATAACGAAAACAGTTCTCTCAGTTTCTGACTTACTTGTTATCTCATGAGACCGTTTTGCATTTGATTCTGGTTTCGTTATGATTACTTCTGTTTCTTTGCCTGGATTCGCACTTAGACCAATAGAAAATTGATTTTCTCCATTCAAGAGGTACTCTTCTCTTGTATTGGGATCTTCGGCTCGGAATGTTGCACTCGTTTTTGGTGATTTCACAAAGAAGGTGCTGACATAATTTGGAGATAAAACTGTTGGTTCTCCAATACCTGACAATTCAAATATTTTTACTTCTTTATCTGCTTGATTTTTGAAATTTAGTTTCCCATATAAGGTTAAATGACCATTTTTCATAGAGGTTTCAGATTCATTTCCCACTGACCCTAAAAGACAAGTACATAATATTTTCTTTAGATAAATCTGATAAACTGTCTGTAGAACTGGTTTGTTTTTAGCACTTTTCTTCCATGTCGAGAAAAAAAAGGTTTATGAATTACCTGGTGCTGTGATGGTGAGTAGTTGTATCACATCCTCTGGATCTATCAAAAACTGTGATTTGCCTTTAATCAGTAGTGGCCCACTATCACTGGTGACTTCTAGTTTAGTCGGTCTCATGTCTTCCAATTGTATTTGAATTGTAGCTGTTGCTTGTTTTGGAATTTTCATCCCTTCATTTCCATTGATGACAATGGTTGCATCTTGACCTGCTTTGTTTTCTATTGGAACTGCCAGTATGTTACCCATCGTAGTTTGACTGGTGCCAGTTGTACTACCATTGACTGTTAGTAACCCATTCATGTTTTGCATGCTGTTTCCATTAAAACTGCCATTCAAATGTGTCATTTGGTTTCCATTCATTCCATTAATTGATCCTCCTGATTGCATAGTGCTGCTCATCCCACTCCCTTGTGTTAAACCATTCATATTTGTCATGCTTCCATTTCCAGTTCCCATACCCATGCCTTGCATACTATTTAATCCTTGCATATTACCCGATCCTTGCACGCTCGTTCCTCCTTGCATTCCAATAGTATTCATTGAATTATTTTTTATTCCAGACATGCCACTCATTGAGTTCATCCCAAAACCTGATCCAGAAAGCATTTGCTCCAATGGAGCTATGGAGTCTTTCCATTCTTGACCTTCAGAAAATTGTTCAATATTGTTAACGACACTAAAACTCCTTGATATGCAGTAGAAGACACATTTCAGAAAAAGTTACCTTCATTATGAAGAACAATAGCAGTTGGTTTTGAAACTTTCAGTTTACTTTCTCCGTTCAACATTTTTCCATCAGATACTGTTAATGTGTATTCATCTTTTCCACTCAGCACAATATTGCCATATTGTTGAATATCATATTTTGTGGAGTCACCCTCCACTGTCACAGTAAAGGTCTTTGATTTATCAGCGATGTTTCCAATCATAACAGTCATAGCAGATCCTGCTGCAATTGCCGTACCATTCTGTAGTCCTCCTGATATTTTTCCGCCAGACATGTTCATGCCACTTACGCCACTCATGCCATATCCGCTGCCACCCAAGGTTGTTCCGCCATTCACCATCTGTTGAGAGCCATTTGGTGTGACACCTGAATTAATGATGTTGTTGGCACCAACTTCATCACTAGTGTCGCTAGTTTTCATGGCGTTGTATTCATCCTCCCAGTCTTGACCTGGAAAAAACTAGAACATTTAATATGTGGACTTTTGACTTTTATTTGGTTAAATTAAATCAAATTTTGTATTGTACATAGACTACAAGAGAAAATTTATCACATAACATTCTTGTATTAAAAAAACCCAACCAAATAAAAGTCAAATATAATGGAAAGACAAACATACAAACATTTTATGTGGACTTTTGTTTTACTTTTGAATTCTAATAATATTGTGAAGGATATGTAATAAAAAAACGCCTTTACCTTCTTCCTGGATAACCAGAACAGCAGGCATATCTAATTCAGTCATTGTCTTTGTTTTTTCTCCATTTATATTTAATGCTTTACCAGAAGCTGAGGTGGCTTTGAATTCAACATTGTCACTACTGTCAATTTCAATTGCCATTGTTGCTTTAGATGGTACTTGGAATGTTTGCTTGCTTCCATTTACTTCTAAAGTGGCCAACTCTTGAGCCAAATTTGCAATACTGACTTCAAATTTCTTAGTATTCAATTCACCATAAACAGAACTTGCAGAACCACCTGTGTTTCCACCACCTGTCATAACGCCATTGATACTCGATAGCCCTTGGCTCCCATTCATGTTTTGACCGGTGCTTATCGATGTCATCACTTGCGATTCATTTCCGTTTGCACCTGTAGATGTCATTACTTCTGTGTTGCCTGGACCACTCAATATAGTTGTGGCACCATTTGTTGTTGATATGTCTTGCCCATTTGTGGCACTGCCATTTATCATTGTCACATTTTGATTACCAAATGTTGAAGGCATTACTTGACTAGCATTATTAGTCAATACAACATTACCAGCTGCATTCATAGCCTTTCTTTTCATTTCTTCAAGTGTTTTTTCATATTTTTCGCCCTCTTTGTGTACAACAGCAAATTCTCCAAAAGGTGATAATCTTTGTTCATCCACAATGAATGTTGGCTGACCATTTATTAAGAATTTCTTTTCTTGGCCTGTGGCTTTGTCTGTGGCTACAGCTTCGAACGTTAGTTTACCTGTCTTGTCTTTGTCAACATAATCTACTGTGGCTGTGACATCCTTTGGAACTTCCACAACTGGTCCAGCAGCTGGTGCTGTTTCACGAAAATTTACAGCTTCTTTAACATCATTACGAACATGTATTTTAAATGTTTTTTGCTGGCCAATTTCTGTCGTTGCTCCACTTAGAGCTGGTTGTTGCCCACTCATTTGTACAATTGATAATTCCTTCTGCCAATCCACTCCTATGGAAAAGCCAATTAATATTAATGATCGCACCTTTAAATTACCTTATCCATTTCTTTATATCTCCAAAATTAAGTCTAAAATGACAATTTAGTACCTTCTCGATGGACAACAATCAATGATGGTGGTGCTTTTGGATCAATCAATAAATAATCTTCGCCATTTAATTTAATTTGCTTTTTGGAAGAAATTTCATATGATGTGAGATTCAATTTTTTTATTCTTTCAGGTATGCGAAGGTTAACAGTCATCATGAGAGCGCCTTTTGGCACTACCAAATCTTTGAGGTTACCACTTTCTTCTTTGATAGTAATGTCCTCTTCGCCTTTTCCATTTGAAAAAATCAACTTGACATAATTGACAGTTCCTGCATTACCAGATCCAACAAACGAAGACTGCATTTTTTCCCATGGTTGCCCTGATAAAATAGAAACATATAAGTTGTCATAAAAACGTGAATATTCTATGTCTGTTTTTGATTTGTTTTAAGTAGAATCTTTGACTGAGCCATACCTTCTTTATGAGCCACAATTGGTGTTAATGTTGTTGTATCTGATGGGCTGACAAGTAGTTCTGTCTGTCCATTCAGAAACACTGCCTCATTAGATCCTTTCTCGGTAGCTTTAAACTTGAAATGGTTTCCAGAATTTGCGGCCAATGGGATTGTAAATTGGGCTATGTCTCCCTTTTGTATATCAACGTTGATCCCTGTTCCAGTTTCTTCTGTTATTGTAACATCTCCTTCAATCATATTCGGTATTATAAATGTATATGCAGTTCCCGATGTCATCAGAAGTTTTCCATCTGTGTCAACATATTTTTTCCAATCATCACCTAGAAAGAAATTTCCAACACATCTTACATCCATTTTCTGATATGTACGCATATAAGGTTGTTTCTCAGTTTGATAACTATGTTTTATACCTTTTTTATGGATTACAAGAACATCAACATCTCCGTTTGATTTTTGATCTTTCAGAACATATTCACTCTTTCCATTGATCTTCAGTTCTTCATTATTTTTACCGACAGCTTTGAACTTAAGTGGTTCAACTCTGTTTGCTAATATTTGTCCACCTTGATAAATACCACCATTCATGATGGATGTTTTTACTTTCGTCCCTGACAATTCTTCCAGTATCACTTCCTGACCTGCTTGGTTTATGGCTGAATACGTGAGTTTCTTTTGAGTTTCGCCATTGATGCTACCAGAATTTAATGCTGATTTCCAATCAAAACCTAAAAAGAATATACACATTTATTGTAGAAAAGATTGAATATTCTAAGGAATTTGTGTAGCTTTGCATTATGAATATACCTTCTTTATGTACAACAAAGCCCTTAAAATCAGTTGCTCTGTTTGGATCTAGTGTAAACTCTTTCTGGCCATTTATAAAAAGTGGTTGAGTGCCATCCATTGAACTTGCATTGAAGTGTAATGTCTTATCTTTGCTATATGTCAATGCAACTTGTGGCTGACTTTCATCATTTTCAACAGGGAAATCCATTTTCCACTTTCCAGTCTCATCAGTAATCGTTATATTCTCGTCAGCCTTGTTGATGACAGTGAATTGTAATTCAATGTCTTAAAAGGAAAGATTTTAATTTACATTCTCATATAACACTGTCAGTCAAATTGTATAGAATAATATAGACGAAGTTTGACTATTGTTTTACCTTGTGGCTTTTGTGTATTTCCACCGTATGATGTCATATTGCTAGTTGTTTTGTCCCCAAGAACTTTAGAAGTTCCACTGTTGCTGCTAGCCCCATTGTTGTTATTTGTCGATGACGTGCTCGCTGAAGAACCTGGAACTTTAGGATCTAAAATAAGACAGGTTTCAATGTGTTTTTAGAACGTTTTCATGCCATGCTGAAATGCCAGGGTCAGTTCTATCCTACAGCAAAAATGATTTCCTTAACCATTTTTTCAACCTTATTTTACCTTGAGATTTTTGTGTCTCCGTAGAGTTTTTGTTGTCAAGGTCTTTTTCAAATGATCCACCACTTTTTGGTTTATTGGTTTTGTCATGACTTGCGGTCTCATTTTCCTCTTTTTCCATTCTGCTTCCAACTATATCTGTCAGGGAAGTTTTATCTAGAGTTTTCTCTGCTTGTGTTCCATTTTTATCTTTCGTCTCTTTTGTAGGTGCTTTACCTGTTTCGTTTTTTCCTCCTTTGTCACTGTTGGCTGTGGTCACATTCATATCATCTTCCATTTCATTTGTACCTTTGTCTGTTGGGAAAACTTTATCTGCAGTTTTCTCTGCTTGTGCTCCATTTTTATCTTTCGTCTCTTTTTCAGGTGCTTTACCTGTTTCGTTTTTTCCTCCTTTGTCACTGTTGGCTGTGGTCACATTCATATCATCTTCCATTTCGTTTTTATCTTTGTCTGTTGGGAGAACTTTATCTGCAGTTTTCTCTACTTGTGCTCCATTTTTATCTTTCGTCTCTTTTGTAGGTGCTTTACCTGTTTCGTTTTTTCCTCCTTTGTCACTGTTGGCTGTGGTCACATTCATATCATCTTCCATTTCATTTGTACCTTTGTCTGTTGGGAAAACTTTATCTGCAGTTTTCTCTGCTTGTGCTCCATTTTTATCTTTCGTCTCTTTTTCAGGTGCTTTACCTGTTTCGTTTTTTCCTCCTTTGTCACTGTTGGCTGTGGTCACATTCATATCATCTTCCATTTCGTTTTTATCTTTGTCTGTTGGGAGAACTTTATCTGCAGTTTTCTCTACTTGTGCTCCATTTTTATCTTTCGTCTCTTTTGTAGGTGCTTTACCTGTTTCGTTTTTTCCTCCTTTGTCACTGTTGGCTGTGGTCACATTCATATCATCTTCCATTTCCTTTGTACCTTTGTCTGTTGGGAGAACTTTATCTGCAGTTTTCTCTACTTGTGCTCCATTTTTATCTTTCGTCTCTTTTGTAGGTGCTTTACCTGTTTCGTTTTTTCCTCCTTTGTCACTGTTGGCTGTGGTCACATTCATATCATCTTCCATTTCCTTTGTACCTTTGTCTGTTGGAAGAACTTTATCTGCAGTTTCCTCTGCTTGTGCTCCATTTTTGTCTTTCGTCTCTTTTGTAGGTGCTTTACCTGTTTCGTTTTTTCCTCCTTTGTCACTGTTGGCTGTGGTCACATTCATATCATCTTCCATTTCCTTTGTACCTTTGTCTGTTGGAAGAACTTTATCTGCAGTTTTCTCTGCTTGTGCTCCATTTTTGTCTTTCGTCTCTTTTGTAGGTGCTTTACCTGTTTCGTTTTTTCCTCCTTTGTCACTGTTGGCTGTGGTCACATTCATATCATCTTCCATTTCCTTTGTACCTTTGTCTGTTGGAAGAACTTTATCTGCAGTTTCCTCTGCTTGTGCTCCATTTTTGTCTTTCGTCTCTTTTGTAGGTGCTTTACCTGTTTCGTTTTTTCCTCCTTTGTCACTGTTGGCTGTGGTCACATTCATATCATCTTCCATTTCGTTTTTATCTTTGTCTGTTGGGAGAACTTTATCTGCAGTTTTCTCTGCTTGTGCTCCATTTTTGTCTTTCGTCTCTTTTGCAGGTGCTTTACCTGTTTCGTTTTTTCCTCCTTTGTCACTGTTTGTTCTGGTCACATTCATATCATTTTCCATTTCGTTTATACCTTTGTCAGTTGGGAGACCTTTATGTGGAGTTTTCTCTGCTTGCGTTCCATTTTTGTCTTTTTTCTTTTCTTGAACTTGTCCACTCGTTTCATTTTTTAACCCTTTGTCACTGTTGGTTACTGTCACATTATCAGCAGCTTTCTTTTCACTTCCCGAGGTATTAGTTTTTTCTGTGTTATTGCCATGGATTTTGTTGATATTTACCTCATTGCTGGTGATGTTTCCTGTAGATAGCTCACCAGTTTTTGTTTTTTCGCTGTTGTTCGGATAGGATGTAGTCACATTATCATTTTCTGTTTCATTTTGATTCTGATTTTTCTCAGTTACTTTTGTCAACATTTCATCAGTTTTATTCATCTCTTTTGT
The DNA here is from genome assembly GCA_027922465.2 of Turritopsis dohrnii. Taxonomy (NCBI): domain Eukaryota; kingdom Metazoa; phylum Cnidaria; class Hydrozoa; order Anthoathecata; family Oceaniidae; genus Turritopsis; species Turritopsis dohrnii. The sequence continues at coordinate 1,087,715 of BQMF02000026.1, forward strand.
TTTTTCTTCTTCTGTTTCAGTAATAGTATTCACATCATCAGTCTTGTTAATAGTATTCACATCATCAGTCTTGTTAGTTTTAGTTCTGTCTGCTATTTCAGTGGTTATCTCATTGGTTGTTTCTGTTGTCACGTCAATATTATTTTCGGCAGCTTCTGTCTCTGTTAGAATGTTTTCAGTTGCTTTACTTCCATTTTCAATTTTGCAACAGTTCTTCTGATCTTCAGTTGAGCTATTGAGTTGTGTGATATTTGTTGTCATACTTTCAACTTTAGGTTTTGATTTTTCTCTTTCTGTCCCAGTTTCTTTATCAGTGTTATTTAATTGTGTATCAGTGACGTTTGTTAGTCCTAACCTTTCTTTTAAATATTCTTCAGTTGTATTTACATCAGTCTGATTTGTATTTACAGTATTTACACTTGTATCGGACATATTTTTGGCTTTGTCCTCATTTTCAAGACTTACAATTGGTATAGTTTCAATATCTTTGTTATCTTGACTTGTATTATTCGAAGATAAGCTGCTGTCAGTTTGACTTGGTTTCACACTCATAACTGTGTCGGTTTTGTTAGGTGTGTGTTTTCCAGTTGATTTCAATTTCTTATTTAGGTTATTTGTCATTTTATCATCACTTATAAGCACCTTCGTGCAATTATGACGATCTGTGTCATTTTTAGATGGTGCTTTCGCACAAGCTTTGTTCAGACTGACAGTTTTAGTATTGTCCTTTATTTCTGTAACATCGTTTATCAATGGATCATTATTCGAATTTACTTGCTCTTGCGTTTCAGTGTCTAGGGTTTGTATTGTTGAATTCGTTTCTGTTGTATTTGCAGATTCACTGATCTGTTCTTCATTTACATTGACATCTTCTCCTGTGATATCAATTCTGTCGAAATCTTGAGGATTCATTTTAATTTTCACTCCTAGGTTTTCATGTCCGTTCAGAAGTACACTATGTGAGGTTTGCTTATCTTCATCTAAGAGAAGTCCCGTAAGTATCAAGAATTTGGTCCCATTTATCACAAAACCAACTTTGCAAGCAATTTTGGGAGGAACGACAATCGGTTGCAAGTTATTGATGGTTTCCACTACCATGATCGGCTTTGAAAGAGTGTTGTTTACATCTAACAAGATTGTGTTTTGATCATTCCCTGAAGGTATAACTGAAATTCCAGGACCTGCATTTACACTTTGTACCGATTCATTTTTTGGAACTGATGTAATTGTGGGAACGTCTTGATCTTTTCCTTTGACGTCAGATTCATCAATTTTTTCGTTTTGGTCATTACCAATACTAGTCAAAACAATCTTGTGTGGATTTCTGTCTTTGCTAGATGGTACAAGCTTGTATTTTTCTTGTCCGTTCAATAAAATCTTGGACTGTGATTCTTCATTTTTTGCTTTTAGCTCCAATGGCCATCCTTGTTTTATAGAGATCACATGCTCTGATTCTGTACTTGCAGGCACGTCGATTCGTTTTATGGATGCAGTAATGTCAAAGATATTCACAGAATGATTCAATTTATTGGTAAATTTCAATATCATTTCCATTGTACTAGTATTTTGTTTATTCTCTGTTGTAGTGCTGGATATGTTTTCCGATTTCTCACTTATTTTACTTGCCATACCATTCTGTAAATCTACGTCTCCATTTTCAGTAATGACTATATGTTGTAGGTTCTCTATGTCTTGCTGTATAGGTATTTCTACTAATTCTTTCTTGTTTAATGATAGTGGCTTGCGTTTTTCATCAAACGTGAATGCTTCTAATTGCAATGGTCCAACAGTCGAAACTGATATTCCAAATTTTTCAGCATCTTCTGCTTGTATTATGATTGGATTGATGCGATTTTTCTTTTCTTTGATTTCCACTGGTTTTTTTGCATGGTTATCCAGCCAAAGCATTGCAACTCCAGACACTTTTGGTACTATTGAGTGATGGTGTGCTCTTTCGTATGCTGCTGTTGATGACTCTAGCATTTTCTTAACTCCCGTATATGTTTTATATTTTCTTGCGTTTTGCTTGGACGATTTATTTGATTCTACAGAGAGAATTACAAATTCACTCGCATTTAATCTTCCATCAGGTCCTAGAAAATGCTAGAGTCAGCAAAGCTGCAAAGCCAGTGGTCTTTCATGGTGTATGTTGTTTGTGTGTTATTAGAGATAAAAGGTTTCAGATACATAACTAAGAAGCGCTACTTGACCCTGGCATTTCCTAGTCATGCAGAAAGAAAATAGCCTCAAAAATTCTGATTAATGATTGTTAAGATTTCATGATTTAAACGAAATTTATTAAGATTACAACTTACTGTCTCCAATGTATATTTTCTCTATCACGCCAGCTGGATTGACTTTTGAGACTTTGAACACACGTTGACCATTGATGTAGTATGGATCACCCGTATCAACATCAGTCACGGTCATGTTGATATCTGCATTGCTGGGTGTTGTAATAGTTAATTGGCCATCATATTGTGCACGCAATTCAAACGGTTTATCTAGTGTGGACACTTTCAAGTAAACCTTTCGAAAAAGTGAGTTTGTTACATCTAACTTTGCAGTGTTGACTTGCTGTGCCCCACTTGATGCACCGCTGTTATCTACTGCACCAGTATCTGAAAAATAATGACGTTTATTTTTATGTTTGCTTGAACCAAACTGCTGAATAATGATGCTTTAAGTGATTCAATAAAAGACATACTCAGTTCTAATGTCATTTCCAACATTTGCCCTGGCTCATGTGATAACCAAATATTGGCTGGAAATTTATATGAGTTTCCAGCTGTATCGTTGATTATGATTTTTTCCAAATGCCAATCTGCTGATTCTCCACTATCATCGTTTCGTACAGTGATTTTTTGTAGGCCTCCTAAGTTTCCAGCATCTATTTTAAACGTGTCAGTTCTGGAAACAAAAATTATATCGTGATTATTATGGAAATTATTTGAAAAGATTGAAAACATTTTCAGTAATCATGCTAGTGATGTCCACTTACTCTCCAGCAGTGAAGGCATTATCATCGCTTCCCACTAGTTGAATCTCATTGGTTTGTCCAAACATCCCGATCAACTTCAGATATATTCTTGCTGCTGTTCCTGCTCCTTCCCCTTCAGCAGTGTATGTTGTGGCGAGATAGTGAAAATCTAAAAGAAAAAGGACACATAACAACAAAGATATCGGTCAAACGAGAAACTATGGTTTTTCTCTTCAAAATTGTTCCATTACCTGGATCAGTAATAGTAATTTCTACTGTGTAGTTTCCATTTTCCTTTGGAGTTACTTCAACCGTTTCGTTGCCATTGAGTAGAAGTGTTTTACCATCTTTTTTCCATTTAGCAGAAAATATCACCGGTTCGTCCATAGAGGATTCGTCAATCTTTAAAGTCGCTCTTGATCCTGGCTTCAGTTCGATCTCTTTTGCAATGCTTTCTATAGATGGTTTTGCTGTGATGATGATATCCTCGCCTGCCAAGTTTTGGAATTTTACTTGAGCTGATACCTTTGTCGCTGATTTGCTGACATCTGCAGAAGTGAAACGTCAACAATTGATTGGCTGACATGCATGTGGGATTTTTTATAAAACATGGGTACAAAACTAACCTGCATTTTCTTTTATACACTCTTTGTTTTCGTTGCTATAAATTGTACCAGTTGGACATTTTTTGCGTTGTGCTATACCCACGTTGCATGACACAAAGTAATAGTGATCACCTGGGTCAGGGAACACTCCATTTTCTTCTGGACAAGACACTGAACGAGGAAAAATAATGGTAACGCTTATATAATTGCTTAAAAATATATAATTGATTGATTAAAATTATATAAATAATAATAAATAATATAATTATAATTATAATATAATAATAATTGATTAAAAAACAATTTGAAGCAAGTTGTTAAAATATACTTACATGGTTTAGTAATATCTACAACAAATACTTTCGTTGATTGTTCTGAAGGTGTTGCAACATAAGTTTGTTCTCCATCCAGTGGTAAGGATTCACCATTCGCTACACTTTTTGCTCGAAACGTGACTGGGAAATTAGTCTGGGCTCCCTGTTCTATTAGTCTCAGTTCCAAGATCATCCTTGCCTTGATAGAATAACCTTTACTTTTATGTTCTCCCTTGTCTGGATATAAAGTAACCTCTTCACCTGCTTTATTTTCAAAGTTGATGTTAATGAAGCGGTCAGTGGATATTGTAGTATCTGTTAATAATAGAAGAATATACAAGGTCAGTCATATGCTTTCATTGATCCCTGATCAGTTGTAGTCACACAAATAATCTTACCATGTGCCCAGTAATACACATAAATCTTTGTAGCCTCATTATAAGAAACATACTGGTCGAATAAAATGAAAATGTTTGAAGACATTTTCAAAGGTGTGTCGCTATCTGGATGGTTTTCTTTTCCAATTGTTATTCTACTGCTCTTGCTATGTTCTTGTACTTCAATGACATTTGTCGTAGAAGATGTTAATTTACCATTTATATACATTGAGATTCCCTTCTCTTTGGACCATGTGACCAGTATGAAAATCCACTTGCCAAATTCCAATTCGCTATTCACCTATTCCGAATAAAACGTTTTCTTGATATTGTTTGACTAAGACCTTGCTATTTCATTTGATTTTTACAAAGAATTTTAGCTTACCTTGTACATTTTATTGCTGTACGAGACTTCGGCAAAAACATCATTGTTGATCAAGTAGATGGAAAAACCTTGCCCTTGATGACCACCAGAATCGATGATGAATTTTGGGCTTTGGTGACCTTCGTCTATTATCACTTTCGCAGCTACAGTTAAACCTTGATCACACAGGATAGGATTGGAAAAGCAATCACCTATGAAAAAACCAATGAAAAAGGAATTAAAGATCTTCTTAAAGAAGATAGGTTACACTTTTGAAAATGAGTTTAACATACCATTGAATTCTCCTGCATCTAACCAACCTGTTTTACCATCTAACTGCACACCTCCCTCAATCATGCTGACTGAACCTTGAACTATGATTGGTGGGTTTGATCGCAGTATTTGTCCATTTTTTACTGAAGAGGTCACCCAAATGTAAGTTGGGTTGGGTCCAGGTGCTACAATATTAAATAACAACCGAGTGAATTTTTAGGAATTTCAACAGCACCAATCATTGAGTTTATAAAAAAAACCATCGCTTACCTGGTGCAGTGATGATCAAATCTGTATATTCAACTTGATTTTCGATGGGAGAAACTTCCAGTGCCTTTTGATTGTTGTTGATTAATATTCCTATGCCAGTTTCTAAATCGCTTGCATTGAAGAATACTGGCGAAACTGACTTTCCATCAGTTGAAAGGTCAATCAACGTCACTTCCATGGGTTTACCAGCCTCTATTAAAAACCCATCCTTCTTTCCTTTGTCTGGAAGTAACAATGTAGGTCGTCCAACATCATTGTAAATTCTTAGTTTTGCATAATAGGCCTTTGCAGTATCTAAAAGACATAAGACAGGTAATGGAATTCTGTTTGTATTATATTCGTAACATTCATTTAAAATAAAGAACTAATACATACAGCTGCTCCAAAAAAACATGTACACATTCGTGATATTGTCGCTTTCAATATATGTGTTAAATGTGGTGAATGAACTTATTTTGAAAGGGGCATATGCCTCGCCACGAATGTTGCGGCCTATACTAAAGTTTGGATTTATTTCTTCTCTTTGAGCTCCTTTAATATGTGTTCCGGTGTTATCATTAGCTGTCAACATTGCGTTGTAATACAGAAAAAGGCCTCGACTAGGAATCCATGTAGCAATGATGTACACCCATTTGTCTTCGTCAAAATCTGGCGAGTGTTCCACCTACAAACAATATTTCAGAAATTTAAAATCCAATTATAAAAAAGAGTTTTGAACAATTAAATGGGCACATAAATGGTTGACTTACAGTCCACGTACTATCTCTTGTGGTTATTTGATAACGTAGTTTTCCTCCCTTCAAATACATTGAAACACCTGGTGATGATCCACCGTGTGCACCACTGTCAAAAATGTACTTGACATCAGATGAATTACTGGCATCTTTAACCATAGATATTTTCAAAGCTACTGTGAATCCTGCAGCACAAAGGTCAGGATTTATGAGACAGTCAGAGTTTTTGAATTTAGCATCTAACCAAGTATCTGCCCCATTGAATTCCAATCCTCCTCCAGACACGCCTGATATTGGACCATGTGCATTAAGTGTTGGGTTTCCATGAATTTGATCATCATCAACTTCAAGGAGTGCGTAGGAGTGACTTGGTATGACATGTAAAGCTGTTTTGAAACAAACCATAGAAATCAAGTTGTTTATCTTAAGTCATCATAATTTTCATACTATACAAACGTTCATCTTACCTTGTGGTGTTATTGTAACATTGTATACATAGTTTTCATCTTTGACAGGTCTCAATGATATCCACTCAGAGTTATTAAGCAACACAACTACTTGTTTCTCTTGGTCAACCGCCTTAAAAACTATTTCTTGAAATGGATCTTGGCTGTCAATGGTGATATTAACTTGCAGGTACGCTCTTCCTTCTATGAAGTACTTTCCGCGACTGCTCCGTGATGGTATGATTTTAATTAACCTGTCCAGTTGATTGTCAAACAAAACCACTAAATGTGTTTCTGTTATTTCCGTTGCTACTGGTTTACCACCATCGGCTGAAATTTGTTTATAGAAGACATTACAATGAATTGTTGCAAAAATTCTGCCAGACAGAAGTCAGACAGAAAAACAAAAATTTTCAACGTAGCGCCTGTAATGGGGCCTTTCTTATCTTTATTTGGACACATTCGTGAAGACATAAAACAATGAACATTTAATATAAACAGTTGAACTTAAGTCGTTAATTCAATTTTTTCATTTTTGTCTTCCTCTTCTGAAGTTTCCCATGGCCGCCAGATGTTTGCCATTTTTGCAATAATATCAAACTTAAGAGAATTGCTATTTTCTTTATGCATGCAACCCTCTGAAATAATATTTCATCTTGGTCATTAAATAGTTATTGCGTGATCATTTAATTGCTACATTAGTTTATTACTGTGTGCAACACATTATCGCCAGATTTGAAATTTTGCATCTAGAGTGAATAGACTATAATCTAAAGCAGTCAATTCTGCATAAACTGGAGATATTCTTACCTGCTGGTGATATCTCAATGTAGGTAATTTTATCAGGATCTTCAGTTGGAGTGATGGTAAAAACTGCTTGTCCGTTTATCAGCAGGTTATGGTCTGTTCCAAATTTACGAGTCTGGAATTCATATTCTGGAAGCTGATTGGCTGATGTCTGGATTTTTTTTGTTAAGTTTTCTGTTGCTTTGTTTTCGATATCAATAGCTTTCGGGCCATCTTCTTCACTCCAAACTAACGTAACTTTCTTGCCTGCTGAATTTGTCACTTGCAATTTTATATAGTATGTTTTTTCTGAAGGATCTGTTGTTGTCAGCATAACAGTATTTTTTGAAGGAGTAGGAGTAATAGCTTGTTCTGTGAGGTTATTAATAAGCAACTGCCTGGACTTATCTTCTGAAAAGATTTTGAAAATGATATCTTCGGGTTGTTGCTCTGTTGTTGTAATAAAGTCTGCTGTTTGTACAGAGTTAGCTGGTATTTCTCTTTCACCTGGCTTACCATTTTCAGTGTAAATCAGCCAGACTGGTTTGTCAACTTTGTTTTCTAACCGAATGCTGACATAGTATGTTTTTACCTGTTCAACATTACTAACAGTCGTTGATGACAATGTTGCACCTAAGGAAAATTAAGAAAAATATATCAATCGATCAATTGTGTTATACAAATTAAGAAAAATATATCAATCGATCGATTGTGTTACAAATTGCATTAAAATAACAGTGAAATACTTACTTTCACTTTTAGAAGTAACCTCAAGAGTCAACATCTCTTCTGTATCCCGTGGTTCCATATCGAACATTTCTTTTCCATTTATCAATACAGCTTGTTTTGTGTTATCACCTACTCCTTGAACTACAATCATGTTTGGTTTAGTAGTTGATAAGAATTCGCTTTGATAAGTTGCAGAATTTCCTGTAGGAAGTATTGTTTCCTTTGCATCTCCATTCTCAATCCAATTCAATGTTACATTTTCTGTTGCAACTTTGTTGACAATATGTAAGTTAACAAAGTACTTTCTGCCCTGTCCTGAAAGATAAGTGGGAGATAGCGTTTATTTCTTTCTTTCTCATATTTCCAAACATTTTCTGAAACAACTTTGGCACATATTTTCACTTTATAAGTTAAGGTAAGTTTCTTTTTATCTATTTACCTGGTCCCTCACCAATATTTGCTGTTATCCGATTTTTTTGTATGGTTGGGGTAACTGCTAAATTTTCTTTGCCATTGATTTTGATGACTGCCATATTTCCTGGATCGTATGCTTTGAAAATTACTTTTTCAGGAATTTCTTCTGATTTGATGACCACTTCATGAAGAATGGCTCCATTTCCAGGGATAGTGTCATTCTTTTCTTCATCAAGTTCATTCCATTTTATAAGAACATCTTTATTTTCATTGTTATTGAGATGTACACTTATGTAATAGATTTTTGAAGCATCTTGGTCTCCATCTAATGAAAGTGAACAAGAAAATGTTTAGAAAATCACTGGAATATCTTAGCAAACAATTCACAGTCAGGTTATTTCTTAAGAAATTGTGTATAAAAAATGTGGATGTCTGATTACTCACTTCTTTCATCACTTGCTTTTACAAAAACTGTTTTTTTGTATTCTTCAGGTGTTATGTACAGTTTTTCTGCACCATTCAGTTTGACTACCTGTCCAGTTTCTTGTTCATGGGCCTCAAATTCAATTGCATTAGGTTGACTAAATGCTCCGATTTGAAATTCATGCGTAACCATCGATTTTGCTGGTATGACTTTTTCTTCTGTGGCTGCATCTGGTAATACCCACTTCAAAATTATAGCTTCATTAGATTTTTGGTTGTCAACTTGCAAACTAACATAATAGTATTTCCTTGGTACATCATTGGATGCCATTAAGCTGTTGTGTGACACCGAACCTTCCATTCCTAAACTATCTGTTACCACATTTTCTGTAAAAAAACAACACATGAAATCAAACAACAAATTACTGAGAAAAAAGAAAGAAGCAAAATAAAGGCATACCAGTTCCCAACTGTATCATTGATCTATAGTCATCAGAACTCTGCTCTACCATATTTCGAGTAGCTTCTAAAGATCCTTCAATCAAGATAGATTCTCCATTATCTTTTTCTTTGGCTGATATTATTAAAGGACTTGGGACGCTTTCTGATGTTACAGCAAAGACTTTGCTCATAGCACCACCTGATGGAACGATCATTGTTTGATCTGGTTGATCTTGTTGAGTTATTGTAACAACCGCATCAGACTTTCTCCCAAAATTTGTAAACAGCAATTCCAAATGATAAGCTTTCATTTCACCTGTTACAATAATTTGGTCGAAGTTATCTATTTAACACTCAAATACAGCAGTTATCATTTAAAGCACTTATTAATTACATGTTAATATTAACAACACCAACCTGTTCCTCTCGTATGAGCCCCTTCATTTTCTTTATCTGAGTTTAATTCAATGATTTGATTTTCAGTGGAAAGCTTGTAATTCAAAACAATACTTTCAGATGTTTCATCAGCAGCTCCAGCATTGTACTTAACAGAAAGGAACACCTGTTCAGGTGCTCCGAAAGATTGAATAGACGATGCCATATTAGCAATTCCTCCAGGTTCTAAAACGTTATCTTTACTTTGACCTGGCATTTTGAAAGTCGCACTTTTAGACCCAGTATTAGAAAAAACAACATTCATATGGTATGTCTGTAAGCCCCCAGATGTTCCAGTGTTCCCATCACCACCTAGCTCAATTACCTGATTTTCAGTAGTCAACTTGTAATCAAGCAATTTGGATTCTGTTTTCGCATCTCCGGTTCCTCCGCCAATTACAACAATCATTGAAACCTGTTCTGGCTGGCCGAATGATTGTGTCGTGGAAGAGACTGTTGCTGTCGCTCCTCCTGGCAATGGTGATTCTGGTTGATTTGGCAGCTTAAATGTCAGTGATTTGGTTCCCACATTCTTAAGCATCAAATTCAGATAATAAGTTTGCATGCTGCCACTTCCACCACCTCCAGATCCACTGCCGCCAGAAGTACTTCCGCCACCAAGTTCAATGACCTGGTTATCCGCAGATAGTTTGTAATCTAGCATTATAGTTTCTGTCTTGGCATCTGCTGTTCCTCCTCCAACTACAACAATCATTGAAACTTGTTCTGGCTGGCCGATCGACTGTGTCGTGGACGAAATGGTTGCAGTCCCTCCTCCTGGCAATGGTGATTCTGGTTGATTTGGCAGCTTAAATGTCAGTGATTTGGTTCCCACATTCTTAAGCATCAAATTCAGATAATAAGTTTGCATGCTGCCACTTCCACCACCTCCAGGTCCACTGCCTCCAGAAGTACTTCCGCCACCAAGTTCAATGACCTGGTTATCCGTAGATAGTTTGTAATCTAGCATTATAGTTTCTGTCTTGGCATCTGCTGTTCCTCCTCCAATTACAACAATCATTGAAACTTGTTCTGGCTGGCCGATCGACTGTGTCGTGGACGAAATGGTTGCTGTCGCTCCTCCCGGCAATGGTGATTCTGGTTGATTTGGTAGCTTAAATGTCAGTGATTTGGTTCCCACATTCTTAAGCATCAAATTCAGATAATAAGTTTGCATGCTGCCACTTCCACCACCTCCAGATCCACTGCCTCCAGAAGTACTTCCGCCACCAAGTTCAATGACCTGGTTATCCGTAGATAGTTTGTAATCTAGCATTATAGTTTCTGTCTTGGCATCTGCTGTTCCTCCTCCAATTACAACAATCATTGAAACTTGTTCTGGCTGGCCGATCGACTGTGTCGTGGACGAAATGGTTGCTGTCGCTCCTCCCGGCAATGGTGATTCTGGTTGATTTGGTAGCTTAAATGTCAGTGATTTGGTTCCCACATTCTTAAGCATCAAATTCAGATAATAAGTTTGCATGCTGCCACTTCCACCACCTCCAGATCCACTGCCTCCAGAAGTACTTCCGCCACCAAGTTCAATGACCTGGTTATCCGTAGATAGTTTGTAATCTAGCATTATAGTTTCTGTCTTGGCATCTGCTGTTCCTCCTCCAATTACAACAATCATTGAAACTTGTTCAGGCTGGCCGATCGACTGTGTCGTGGACGAAATGGTTGCTGTCGCTCCTCCCGGCAATGGTGATTCTGGTTGATTTGGTAGCTTAAATGTCAGTGATTTGGTTCCCACATTCTTAAGCATCAAATTCAGATAATAAGTTTGCATGCTGCCACTTCCACTACCTCCAGATCCACTGCCTCCAGAAGTACTTCCGCCACCAAGTTCAATGACCTGGTTATCCGTAGATAGTTTGTAATCTAGCACTATAGTTTCTGTCTTGGCATCTGCTGTTCCTCCTCCAATTACAACAATCATTGAAACTTGTTCTGGCTGGCCGATCGACTGTGTCGTGGACGAAATGGTTGCTGTCGCTCCTCCCGGCAATGGTGATTCTGGTTGATTTGGTAGCTTAAATGTCAGTGATTTGGTTCCCACATTCTTAAGCATCAAATTCAGATAATAAGTTTGCATGCTGCCACTTCCACCACCTCCAGATCCACTGCCTCCAGAAGTACTTCCGCCACCAAGTTCAATGACCTGGTTATCCGTAGATAGTTTGTAATCTAGCATTATAGTTTCTGTCTTGGCATCTGCTGTTCCTCCTCCAATTACAACAATCATTGAAACTTGTTCTGGCTGGCCGATCGACTGTGTCGTGGACGAAATGGTTGCTGTCGCTCCTCCCGGCAATGGTGATTCTGGTTGATTTGGTAGCTTAAATGTCAGTGATTTGGTTCCCACATTCTTAAGCATCAAATTCAGATAATAAGTTTGCATGCTGCCACTTCCACTACCTCCAGATCCACTGCCTCCAGAAGTACTTCCGCCACCAAGTTCAATGACCTGGTTATCCGTAGATAGTTTGTAATCTAGCATTATAGTTTCTGTCTTAGCATCTGCTGTTCCTCCTCCAATTACAACAATCATTGAAACTTGTTCTGGCTGGCCGAATGATTGTGTCGTGGACGAAATGGTTGCTGTCGCTCCTCCCGGCAATGGTGATTCTGGTTGATTTGGTAGCTTAAATGTCAGTGATTTGGTTCCCACATTCTTAAGCATCAAATTCAGATAATAAGTTTGCATGCTGCCACTTCCACCACCTCCAGATCCACTGCCTCCAGAAGTACTTCCGCCACCAAGTTCAATGACCTGGTTATCCGTAGATAGTTTGTAATCTAGCATTATAGTTTCTGTCTTGGCATCTGCTGTTCCTCCTCCAATTACAACAATCATTGAAACTTGTTCTGGCTGGCCGATCGACTGTGTCGTGGACGAAATGGTTGCTGTCGCTCCTCCCGGCAATGGTGATTCTGGTTGATTTGGTAGCTTAAATGTCAGTGATTTGGTTCCCACATTCTTAAGCATCAAATTCAGATAATAAGTTTGCATGCTGCCACTTCCACCACCTCCAGATCCACTGCCTCCAGAAGTACTTCCGCCACCAAGTTCAATGACCTGGTTATCCGTAGATAGTTTGTAATCTAGCACTATAGTTTCTGTCTTGGCATCTGCTGTTCCTCCTCCAATTACAACAATCATTGAAACCTGTTCTGGCTGGCCGAATGATTGTGTCGTGGAAGAGACTGTTGCTGTCGCTCCTCCTGGCAATGGTGATTCTGGTTGATTTGGTAGCTTAAATGTCAGTGATTTGGTTCCCACATTCTTAAGCATCAAATTCAGATAATAGGTTTGCATGTTGCCACTTCCATCACCTCCAGTTCCGTTGGTGCCTCCGCCACCCAGTTCAATGACCTGGTTATCCGTAGATAGTTTGTAATCTAGCATTATAGTTTCTGTCTTGGCATCTGCTGTTCCTCCACCAATTACAACAATCATTGAAACCTGTTCTGGCTGGCCGAATGATTGTGTCGTGGAAGAGACTGTTGCTGTCGCTCCTCCTGGCAATGGTGATTCTGGTTGATTTGGCAGCGTAAATGTCAGTGATTTGGTTCCCACATTCTTAAGCATCAAATTCAGATAATAGGTTTGCATGTTGCCACTTCCACCACCTCCAGTTCCGTTGGTGCCTCCGCCACCCAGTTCAATGACCTGGTTATCCGTAGTTAGTTTGTAATCTAGCATTATAGTTTCTGTCTTGGTATCAGTTGTTCCTCCTCCGATTACCACAATCATGGAAACTTGTTCTGGCTGGCCGATCGACTGTGTCGTGGACGAAATGGTCGCTGTTGCTCCTCCCGGCAATGGTGATTCTGGTTGATTTGGTAGCTTAAATGTCAGTGATTTGGTTCCCACATTCTTAAGCATCAAATTCAGATAATAAGTTTGCATGCTGCCACTTCCACCACCTCCAGATCCACTGCCGCCAGAAGTACTTCCGCCACCAAGTTCAATGACCTGGTTATCCGTAGATAGTTTGTAATCTAGCATTATAGTTTCTGTCTTGGCATCTGCTGTTCCTCCTCCGATTACAACAATCATTGAAACCTGTTCTGGCTGGCCGAATGATTGTGTCGTGGAAGAGACTGTTGCTGTCGCTCCTCCTGGCAATGGTGATTCTGGTTGATTTGGCAGCTTAAATGTCAGTGATTTGGTTCCCACATTCTTAAGCATCAAATTCAGATAATAGGTTTGCATGTTGCCACTTCCACCACCTCCAGTTCGGTTGGTGCCTCCGCCACCCAGTTCAATGACCTGGTTATCCGTAGATAGTTTGTAATCTAGCATTATAGTTTCTGTCTTGGCATCTGCTGTTCCTCCACCAATTACAACAATCATTGAAACCTGTTCTGGCTGGCCGAATGATTGTGTCGTGGAAGAGACTGTTGCTGTCGCTCCTCCTGGCAATGGTGATTCTGGTTGATTTGGCAGCTTAAATGTCAGTGATTTGGTTCCCACATTCTTAAGCATCAAATTCAGATAATAGGTTTGCATGTTGCCACTTCCACCACCTCCAGTTCCATTGGTGCCTCCGCCACCCAGTTCAATGACCTGGTTATCCGTAGTTAGTTTGTAATCTAGCATTATAGTTTCTGTCTTGGTATCAGTTGTTCCTCCTCCGATTACCACAATCATGGAAACTTGTTCTGGCTGGCCGATCGACTGTGTCGTGGACGAAATGGTCGCTGTTGCTCCTCCTGGCAATGGTGATTCTGGTTGATTTGGTAGCTTAAATGTAAGTGATTTGGTTCCCACATTCTTAAGCATCAAATTCAGATAATAGGTTTGCATGTTGCCACTTCCACCACCTCCAGTTCCATTGGTTCCTCTGCCACCCAGTTCAATGACCTGGTTATCCGTAGATAGTTTGTAATCTAGCATTATAGTTTCTGTCTTGGCATCTGCTGTTCCTCCACCAATTACCACAATCATTGAAACCTGTTCTGGCTGGCCGAATGATTGTGTCGTGGAAGAGACTGTTGCTGTCGCTCCTCCTGGCAATGGTGATTCTGGTTGATTTGGCAGCTTAAATGTCAGTGATTTGGTTCCCACATTCTTAAGCATCAAATTCAGATAATAGGTTTGCATGTTGCCACTTCCACCACCTCCAGTTCCATTGGTGCCTCCGCCACCCAGTTCAATGACCTGGTTATCCGTAGATAGTTTGTAATCTAGCATTATAGTTTCTGTCTTGGCATCTGCTGTTCCTCCTCCAATTACAACAATCATTGAAACCTGTTCTGGCTGGCCGAATGATTGTGTCGTGGAAGAGACTGTTGCTGTCGCTCCTCCTGGCAATGGTGATTCTGGTTGATTTGGCAGCTTAAATGTCAGTGATTTGGTTCCCACATTCTTAAGTAGCAGATTCAGATAATAGGTTTTGGTCTGCCCGGTGCCGTCATTCTTTCCTAGTTCTACGATCTGATTGTTTTGGTTGAGGCTATGTCGGAGAGTAATGGTTTCTGTTCTAACAGAAGCACTTGTAGTATATGTTATTAAAAGATTGATTGGATTTGGTTCTTTTGTTGACAGTGTGCTGTTTCCGTAGTTTGAGATACCTCCTGGGGCTAGAGTGGTTTCGTCCTGACCTGGCAGTTTAAATTTTGCTAATTCATTGCCGACATTTGTAAACACAACATTCAGGTAATACGTTTTAATAGGGCTGGTGTTGCCGTCACCATCGATGATGATGACTTGTTCGGATTGGTCGTTTGGTCTCATTTCTAATTCGAAGACTTGAGATGATCCGAGACTGCCGCTTATGACTTCGTAGACAGTAACAGATATCAGATCTGGCTTACTTGCTAGATCTACCTTTGTTGAGATTCGGTAAGATCCGCCCGGCAGTAGTTCTATGTTTTTTCCGATAACCGGTGGGTATTTGAATTGATAGGTCTTGTTGCCATTGTTTTTGAATAAAACGTTCAAATAATATGAGACGAGATTACCTAGAACATAGAGATTGAAGTCATTTGAATCCATAGGGAAAGCTGCAAACAAGTTTTAAGTGACTGAATGATGAAATTTACCTGAAGTGTCTCCGCCAGCTTCCAGTTTTATGGTATTCTTCAATTCTGTTGGTTTTACTTCAACGCTTGCTTTGTTATTTAGGAAGACGATGTTCTGTGTGTTTTTCTCCACAGCATAAAATGATATATGAGCTGGTTGGACTGGCGCCGTAATCACGACATCGATCAGAAGAGTGGAACCTTGTTGAATTATTTTCGTTACTTCCTTGCTATTTTCTTCGTATTTGAGTTCGATGTCACCTTTGTGTTTATTGATTACTTGTGCACTGACGTAATATGTTTTGGGGCTTCCAAGGTTTCCTACAAATATCAATGTTGCAAAATAGTTATATTATGTACATCCAAAGCTTGCAATGTGTTTAAATATTATTAAATACCTATAACAAGTGTGACGGGTATTGCTTTTGATGTAGCAGAGAGATAAAATGCATCTTGACCATTAATTTTGACCAATTCTTGTGTGGCTGTGTCGACTGCAGTTATTTCCACATCAGCTGGTTGACGATCACTCATTATTTCCCAAGCATCAATAAATTGACCGAATGGACTGATTTCCAAGATGATCGGCTGCATAATTTTAACGTAACTGATTGTGACTGGCTGTAGCCTTTCATTTTGTACAGTCATTGTGTAGTACCATATATCATTTCGTGCTCCTATGAAAAACGTATGAAAGTTAATAGATCACTTTATGCTTGACAGCTTCCAGATAATGGATAGCTTAGTGCTCACCGATTGTTGCAGTTGTTTTGATGTCTTGGAGTTGAGGCAAAACTTCGATGGAATCGAGGTTGTCCATCTGCGCCACTGTGTCTGTGCCTGCTTCAAAGGCTCTGAAAATAACAGCTGAAGGTTGTGTTGTAGATTGAGTTACTATGGTTATGGTAATGGATGAACTCTTTTGAACTAAATTCTCTTTATCGTTCTTTCCATCGAAATACTTGATGACTACATCCTTTTCTCCATAGTTCATCACTTCGAATCGAACGTAGTAGGTCTGTGGTTGCGTTGGTGATGCAGTAGTTGCGGCAGTTGTGGGTGGAACCGAAGTAGTTCCTGTGTGACTTCCTGTAAGAAATCAAGAAATAGTGAAAATCTTTTTTCCCAATGTTCATATGACTCTTTAAATGAATATTCTACCTATGATGACGTTGATGATCTGTTCTATCAGCGTCGGCGTCACTTGTAGCACGTCGTTATTGTTTAAGTAAACTGTCGCGTTCTTTGTATCTACGGCAGTAAAATTGACGTCAGCCGGCTGTATACTGGCTACTTGTATTTGCTGAACCAAGACGGTTGCACCCTTCACTATAACTTGCTGACGATTGATATTCTCCGCTATCCATGTTAATATGACATCAAAGTCTGCGAAGTTCTGAATTTGCAGCATGATGTAGTATACTTTTACAGGGCCTGGTACGATTGTCGTCCCTTCTGAAAAAGAAAGAATAATGTAAACACTGATCATTTCTCGAAACTGATGGTAGTTGTTATTTTTTGCACCTTCTCCTATTGTTATTTGGATGAGTTTTTTGTTGACTGATGCTATAGCTGGAAACACTTGCTGTCCATTCAACAACGCAGTTTGATTGGTTCCTTTCATCTTTCCATGAATATAGATCGGTTTTGGTTGTGTTGTCAAGGCAATCATCGATTCCTTAAAAGCTTCTCCTTGTGCTGGTACGTTAATCTGTACGACTTTTCCATTCTCGTTCCAATAAACTGTCACTGCAGTTTGTCCGTATTCATTGATAAACTGCAGATTTAAGTAATACACATGAATCTCTGGTGCAGTTCCTATAGAACAATCAATCAACATTAATATACATACAGTTTATCTAACAAAAGTCGTTTAAAAGTTGATGATGCAAACTTCGTAAAATTTGTCTGGGTGTTGAACTCAAACTCATTCCATTCTTTCAAACGTTTGAAATTCTTAGATAATCACACACATGCGTTTTTGGGGGTGGAAGCGCAGAACTGCTCATACCGTTGTTTCCGGTGATGTAGATTCGGTAGATTTCATCGACTGTGGATGGGGTGATTGTTAGTTCCTCCTGATTGTTCAACAACAGAATGGTTTTGGACGAGCTGTCCTCATACACTCTGTACACGCTACCTACTGGAATATTCACTGAAGTTATGACTTCGCGGATTTGTGTGACACCCTGCATAGGGATTTTCAGGGGAGCACTGTCTCCTTCGAACTGCAGCAAAACGGCTATGTTAGCGTTGTTGATAATCTCCAGGTTTAAGTAATATTTTTGTGGTTCTATTGGTGTCACGGATGAAGCTAAAATATTATAGGCAGAAGGTAGGATCGAGCGTTTCATAGACAGACTTCAAATATACCACTTTTCTTACCATTTCCAGTGATGACGATCAAGTTCTTTTCGCCTTTAAATTCTGAACCCGTTACCGTCCACGTCACTTGACCATTCAGATAGTAGTCGACCCCTGTTACGGAATCGATTGCTATCATGTTAAAGACAGGTCTTTCTGTCAACATGACGGCAATTTCGATCGTATACACACTTCCGGAATTAATCAGTCTTTCAACAGGGTTTTCAAACTCTCGGTACTGCACTGATGCTGTTCCATTTGCCAAGTTCGTAAATTCAATGTTGATGTAATACAACTTTATTTCCCTTATCGCTGAAATATATCGAAAATGGTTTACGATTCTCTCCATGACGTAACAGGTTCGAAATATCGATCAAACATATCAACTTACGTTCTTGACGTTTATTGATGTAGATGACGTAAAAGATATCTTTTTCGTTCCAAGGTACGACAAACGTGTCTTTGCCGTTCACATAATGAATGATAGTTCCGTCAACGTCGGAAGCTGTATATATAAGAGAGTCGGGCATTGTGTCGTTACTGACGGTAATCTCCGCTTTGTCTTCTACCCTTCTCTGGGCGTGGATGATCTTTTCGTAAACCTGCTGGCCAGTTTGAGTGGCGATGATTTTCGCTTCGTTATCTGATAAGTTGATGATGATCACGTGACGTTTGTATGTCTTTGGTCCTGGTGATACTAAAACACAAACATTTCATTTTAAGTTTTGTTCTGAGATCTGGTAAAAGGAGGACAATTGTTGAAAAGGTGTGTGGATGGTACCTTACCTTCACACTGCGTCATGTAACAAAGTGCTGTTTGTGTGGATGGTCCAAGCCCTTGGTCAATACACGAACGACCTCCATTCTCCGGTGGCGGGCTATTACACTGCCTGGTCCTAGTTTTATACCCTTCACCGCATGTAACACTGCAGACTGTCCACTCCATCCATTCTGAGTAATCACCGTCGACTAGTAATAAAATAGCTCGTTAGAAATAACTCTGAAATTTCTGTAATGAAAAGGTTGTAAGGAGCTACTTACTCGCTGGTGGACATACAGGATCTTCCCGCAGGTCATCGATAGAAGAGGTACTCGTTCCTAAAGAATAAAGTGTCTAGTCAGCAGTTTATGCTACAACACAATTGGTCAGTCGATGTCACACAGTATTAATGACTAAATGTAAATTTGTTATTAAAAATTCATTTATTTTCAAGGTTTACCTGATGACGTCACTGTATACGTCGCCGTCTGGATATCTGACGTCGGCGCCGGCAAAACTTCGATGACAGCTTGGTTGTTGATCAACTCGGAAGAATTCGTGCCGTAACGGACTACCATGAAATTGTACTTTGGTAAAGTCTTCACGTATGAAGTCACGTTGTAGTTGAACTGGCTCTTCGTTGCGTCATCAATATCATTTTCTTTTATTCCATCTCTCCAAGTGATTGTAACTCGCGTACCAGCGTTGTTTTGTAAGATGATGTTCAAAAAGTAGAAGGCAGGTGAGCTGAGTATGTTTTCGCCTAAATGTTGAGAGAGGATGAAATCAATACACGTTAATCTTTAAGGAAATGTTAAATAATGTGCAAGATGTTTCACCTGTAGCTGAGATGTCGATGACGTAAACATTATAGCGGTTGTCATGGGAGACCATATGGTATTCGTCTTCTCCGTTTATTTTCAACGGCACGCCGTTTGATCTGTTGCTGGCTTTAAGAACGAAATAAGGCGCTTCTCGTGCTTTGAATATTCTCAACCAATTAAGAACGTCATCGGCGTCTAAACGAACCGTTTCCGGACGTCCGAATTCTTCGAAGGTGATGTCGACTTGTCCTCCAGCCAGGTTAACGAACTGGTAGTTGAAGTAGAATGTCTTTATTTCTTCTCCTGTTGCAACACCAGAATCTGGCTCTACGGAAAAAACGATCAACACCGTAAAAGATGAGTGAATTCAAACGATCCATCATAAAAAATTCAAACAATTAGTCATATAATTTGATATATAATTTGAGTGAAGATAGGAATTTAAATTATGCACGACACCTTTCTTTGAGCTAATTTGTAGCACTGTAAACTCCTCCCTGGATGTTGAAGCTTGCACTTCGATTTCTTCATCACCGTTGATGAACAAAGGACTTCGATCAGAGTGGCGGAGAACTTTGAACGTTACATCTGGTGGCTGGGGTACGGTAGTGCGTAACTCATTTACCATTCTTGTTACGCTATTTTTTTCTAACACTTGGTTTTTCCTCTCACTACCTAAAGTCCACTCCAGAACTATTTTTGTTTCGTTATTGACTACTTCCACGTTATAATAGAAGATATTGATAGGACTGTTATTAATTGTTGTTGTTATATGGGTCAGGGTGCCTAAAAACAATTTCATCGATTAGGTATGCATGATGATATTTCTCCTCAGGGTCGAGCGATTTCTATGTTACCTTTCGCTTCTCTTATCCAATACCAAATTTGCATTGGATTTTCCGCTACGCCTCTCAACCATGGAGCGGGTGTGTATGTTCGATTTTTCGCTATCAATGTGCCAAAGAAATCGATATCTGGATTTTCTGCAGTGGTCAGCAAAGCGTTTGCGCTTCCCAAAGGAATATAAGGCATTCTGTAACGGATGCTTGAATTTACGTAATCCCATTGGCTGAATTTTTTCTCCAATGTAATGTCGGTTTGGTTATTGTAATTTGAAACGATCCTGCAAAAAAAAAGATTGCATTAGATAATGTATAAAAATTTAAAATAAATTTGAATAGCGAAACAAGCTGGGGTTTTCTTACTTATAATCTGATGGAGCTTTCCAGATTCCACCAAACTGGCCTTGCTCGCCTGCTTCAAGACGATATTCAAAAGTTGCGCCGCCGACAATTGAAACAATGTCGTCTGCACGACTTAAAATTGAAAAATCAG
The DNA here is from genome assembly GCA_027922465.2 of Turritopsis dohrnii. Taxonomy (NCBI): domain Eukaryota; kingdom Metazoa; phylum Cnidaria; class Hydrozoa; order Anthoathecata; family Oceaniidae; genus Turritopsis; species Turritopsis dohrnii. The sequence continues at coordinate 1,108,619 of BQMF02000026.1, forward strand.
TCTGAAGTGACGGATTCTCTCCTCCGCGAGTGTTCAGGTTAACAATTGACCAATCACCTGGCGTTTTACTCGTTACAATTAATGTCCAGCCTCCCTGGTCTCGCGTCATGTCACAAAAGGTGTTGAAACCCTCCGTCTCCTCTTCTGCCGTTGACGTCAAACGGTAAACTCCGTCACGTCTTCGGTGACATCTGTCGAAATATTCACGACATGATCGGATGGGTGGAACTAGAAGATAACAAACACCCACTCAGCATGACTGGCCTAAATATTACCTATTATTATTTCATCAGTAGATATTTAGTTACCTGATGTTGTTGGAGTTGTCGTCACACTTGTTGATGGCGTTGTCTGAATTGGAGTTGTTTCGTTTGGAGATGGAGTAACACCCGAGGGCGTGGTTTTAACACCAGGTGGTGCTGTTGTGCCATCTACAGGTGGCGTAGTCTGACCTGGTCCAGGTGTGGTTGCATTTGGAGATGGTGTAACACCCGAGGGTGTTGTCTCCACACCAGGTGGCGCCGTTGTGACACCAATAGGTGGCGTAGTCTGACCTGGTCCAGGTGTGGTTGCATTTGGAGATGGTGTAACAACCGAGGGTGTTGTCTCCACACCAGGTGGCGCCGTTGTGACACCAATAGGTGGCGTAGTCTGACCTGGTCCAGGTGTGGTTGCATTTGGAGATGGTGTAACACCCGAGGGTGTTGTCTCCACACCAGGTGGCGCCGTTGTGACACCAATAGGTGGCGTAGTCTGACCTGGTCCAGGTGTGGTTGCATTTGGAGATGGTGTAACACCCGAGGGCGTTGTCTCCACACCAGGTGGTGCTGTTGTGACACCCATAGCTGGCGTAGTCTGACCTGGTCCAGGTGTGGTTGCATTCGGAGATGGTGTAACACCCGAGGGCGTTGTCTCCACACCAGGTGACGCCGTTGTAACACCAATAGGTGGCGTAGTCTGACCTGGTCCAGGTGTGGTTGCATTCAGGAGATGGTGTAACACCCGAGGGCGTTGTTTCCACACCAGGTGGCGCCGTTGTGACACCAATAGGTGGCGTAGTCTGACCTGGTCCAGGTGTGGTTGCATTTGGAGATGGTGTAACACCCGAGGGCGTTGTCTCCACACCAGGTGGTGCTGTTGTGACACCAATAGGTGGCGTAGTCTGACCTGGTCCAGGTGTGGTTGCATTTGGAGATGGTGTGACACTCGAGGGCGTTGTTTTTACACCCGGTGGTGGCGTAGACTGACCTGGTACCGGTGTTGTTTCTGCACTTGGTTTAGGTGTTGTGATGATGACAGGTGGTGTAGTCTGTCCTGGTCCAGGTGTGGTTGCGTTTGGAGCTGGGGTAACCCCTGAGGGCGTCGTCTGGACTCCAGGTGGTGGCGTTGTGACACCGGTAGGTAGGGTAGTTTGGCCGGGTGCTGGCGTTGTTTTAGAGGTGTTGCATTGCTTACAAGGATACTCCAGTCCGAATAGAGGCGTTGGAATACCTAAAGAAACAAAAACATTCCTCTACCAACCGCTGTACTGCACTGATACAACGATGTCTTGATGTTTGTCTACTTACCATATGTACAAGCTTTCACCAACTGATCGATGTCTATTTGTGTCAACGCTGTTGAGAAAATATGAAATTCATCCAAAAAGCCATTTAAACCATGTCCTTCTTGTTTGCTCCCTATCGTGGCTTGTTTTCCCCAGTCTTGCGAAAGAAGTCCAGTACCGTTCGTCTCTTGCGTTAAAACAGAATTGATGTAGATTCTGGCTTTTCCTATCCAAAAAAATGAAAGGAATAAAAGATTTATAAGTAGCGTTGATCACTATTCAGAAGAGTGAAATGTAGATTTCATCAACATCAATAGACTTACGTTTTGTTGAGTCATATGTTCCTGTTACATGAACCCATTCGTTTGGCTTAATCACTTCTTCTGTTGTCTCGCAATCAAAAACAGCATATTGCTGCTCATCCACATGTTTCCAAGCAAGTTTGCCATCATTTACTTCCAGGGAATACTGTCCGTCATTATGCGAAAAACCGATGGTGGAAAAGACAGAGTGTTTGCCGATCGTCGAGTTTAACTTCAACCAGGTCGCTATGGAAACGGCTGTGCTTGGTTTGGGTGTGAATCTACTGCCGTCAAACGCTATTTCGCCGTTAAGCAGTCGACCGGCGAGGCCACAAGAGTAGTTTGTGTGCATAAGCGTAGCGTCACCTGACATGACACCATTGTTTTCATGTCCGGAAACATCGAGGATCTTGTCCCCACTAAACTCATCAAAATTTAAGGCTAATATTTCCGCCATGGTATAGTTTTGTCGAGGTTTTGTTGGCAATACATGATGTGGGATGTTCTGACGTTTGTTGTGAACGTCACCTTGGAAACGTTTCAAAGCATCCTCATAGTCGATATTGGCGATCTTTTTTCCGTTTTTGTTATAAATTGGGATGAGTGATTTATCATATTTTCCAGCGAAGGGCGGAAAAACTTTGTGCGCCTCGTACAAGCCGCCACTGGAATCCACAGGGATGATGAGAGCTGGATTGCCCGCGTCTACGTGTGGCATGTAATTTCCCATTTGGAAATATTTTAACGGTCTGGCAAGCATCAAAGTCATTTTCTTCAATTTATAACCTTCTTCTTCTTGATTTTCTTGCGGGTTGGCTCCAGTCACGCCTTCTTCGGATTTTGTTTCAGGCGAAGCAAACATAGCGAATGGCGTTTCATCGAGCTCCGGTGAAACGCTAGACGTCTCCCCGTTTGCGCCCACTAATCCAAACAGGTTCTGTTCAACGGAACTTCGTTGTGCAGTACCTAATGAATAAAAGTAAATATACATCTCTATGGAAGTTTTAATGCAGTAAAAAAAATGAAATTTACACATTTAGGAAGCCGTACCAGTCGTATGCGCAACGACAAGCGTTCTTGGAATGGTAGATATGAGATTGCTTGGTGAATCGAGAGTTTTCTTCAATGGTCCAATTGGATCTTTGACCGGTGACGAAAACGAAATATTCAAAACAGCTTCCACGAAACTCACAGCGCCAAAATTTTCTCCTTGTTTTCGTTCACTTAAAAGGAAATCCGTTTATTAAGCAATGCTTTCGTTCGTCGTATGTGAAGCCACCTTTTTGAAGAAAGTAAAGATTACCTGATAGAATTGATTACCCATGATTGGAATTCAGGTGTGTTCTTGTAGACTTCTTCTTTCAACTATCAAACCAAAATAACATGGGTTGAAGGAACATATCACAGACAATAACCAATAAAAAGCATTTAAATGAAAAAGCGATATACCCATTGGTTGATTTGATCGACTAGTTGCTTGTGTTCTTCATCATTTTCATCTGCTAGTGCTCTGGAGAAAGGTTTTCTAATGCCAAACTCTGCTTGTAAGCTGGTGCACGGACAATTTGCTAAAAGTAAAAGTTTAAAAAGATAAAACTTTTTCTAAAACAAGAGATGTTCCTTAACCAAAACCTTGCTAAAATCACACTGTGCCAACCTTCTGGACAACCAGACGCATTTTCTCCAGACGCTGGGGAATTTTCATCAGCACAGCATCCGTAGGTACTTCCGATGCAATCAGCGCCACCGGCGGGAAACGTCCGCACCACATTATCACCACTACTTTGGGTTGGTGAAGACGGTTCTTTGCCGTCGTTCGTTTGACCACGCTCCATTTCTTCCAGGCTGTTTGGAATAACATCTAAATCGCCCAGCTTTCCCACTTCAAATTCCTTTCTCAGTGGAGTTAAAATGTCAGGAGAGTTTTCTTTGAAAACAAGCTCGATAGTAAAGGTGATCGTCTTGTCAGCACTTCCTGGAACATCACGTGGTCTAAGAAAAAAAGTGAAAGTTATTTTGCGACTGGCCGATCATCGCGTCCATGTTTTTGCAAGATTTCTTGACGAACGATCATGCTTACTCGATGGCTATTTCATGTCCGCCCAAGTAGTTTTTTCCATAGATGTTCTTGAACTAGACAAAAAAACGAGATTCATAAGATAACAGTAATTCATAGGGGAGGTGGTTATATGTTATTTTATTAAGTCGTCTCCAGCAGACTACTCACTGCTTCGTTCAGCATAAATTTGAGCTTCAAGTTTCCTGGATTTCTTGGTTTCATACTTTCTTCGAAGGTCTTGTTGATGCCAAACTTAACAGTGACCGTGCTGAACGTCGATCCTCTGGTTCGTTTTTGCGCCATGGATTTCAAGAAATACTTTCTCGTTTTCTCAGGAACAGCAATGTTACTTCCAGTTGGGAGTGTAGTGTTCGGTGAAATACTGCTGCTGTTGCCGCTTCCTTTGTCGGTTGCTGGGGGTCGAATTTCGACCAATATGGCGGTACCCTTTTTGCATTTTGACTCACACTCCATCACCGTCATAAAGTTGTTTGCATTGCCTCCACATCCAGAATACACAAAGAATTCGCACTCCTTTGTCTGCACGTTATAGAAGAATTTGGTGATATGCATCGTGCATTTACCTTTCTTTGCTTCATAAGTACAAAGTTCATTTGTAACTAAAATGGAAATGTTGACATGACATTGTTTTTACAAAAATTAGATGCTCTAACATTCATTCCCAGGCCCTTGCAACAAATTTGTCACTGGTCAATGTGAGGCTGGAAGCAAGGGAGGTTTTAGGTTTGTGTCAAGCTTCGATACTTTCTTACCTTTGTGACAGTCTGGATGTGATCCGTCTATTCTTCTTGTACCTAGAATCTCCTGACCATTCTTGTCCACACACCAGCACTGCTTTCCATAGTACAGATGAGTAAAACATTGACGGCTTTTATAAGTGCCGTCTTCGTTGCATGTCGGTGTGAATGTGTCACCTTTCATCAATGAAGATTCTGAAACCTTGCGTTCTTTTTCGCACTGACTTGGAGCTAATATTAGAGAAAATTCATGTCGATGAAAATGGTGAAATTTGTTTCCAACAAGAGTTGCAAGAAATGAAGGTTTTCAACTTACCTTTGGCAGTACCAGGAGTAATGACCAATAAAGGTTTCTCCGTCGTTTGTAATGTTGCAAGCGACGGTTTTGGCGTTGTTGTCGTGTGTCGGTAAAAGGCCGTCCAATATTCGTTCGTCTTATTTCCTTTTCTCAAGTTGTCGCACTTCTCATTAGTAAGGTTACCATTATTGTATGTGTCGTCCACCTTGGAACCTATGATCTCTTGACCTCTGTTATCCACACACCAGCACCATTTTCCGAATCTCTTATGCTGAAAACACTGCATGGCTTTGTATCCGCCATCTGAATCACAGTCTGGCTTGAACATGTCAAATGATGTTGGATCCGAGGCTATTTTGCGATCATTCTCACAGCTGGACAGAACTGCAGGTGGACTTTGAGTGGAAGCTACTGGTGGAGTAGTTGTAGTATTCACAGCAACATATTCCTGTCTACTCTGGTCAATTGCTTCCGTCACTTTCTGATTTCCAACACTATTGGGCGGATGTATTGGCGTTCCTGTTTTTAGGCGATCGGCTGAGTTTCTGTCGATGTCAGCATACAGTGTTTGAAGTTCATCGATTGACATGTTTTTGTGACCAGGCATTTTCGTAGGTTGAATATCGATAGGTTTGCTGGTTGTCGCGTACGATGTGGAAGAGGGTGCTGTTTGTGTGGCAGAGGGCGCTGTTTGTGAATTTGTTTCGTTTTCCGTTTGGACGGGCGTTTGTGTTTTGCTCCCATTCTTATATTGATAGGTGGCAGGCGGAATGTAGATTTTTTCTGTTTCACCAGTCTGAGAAATGTTGGCAACATTTTCGTACGTCGCTGGATGAGGAGTAAGAACCACGGGATAAACCACAGGAGTTTGTTCTTCCTCGATCTTCGGTTGCTCCGAGGGCGTTTCCTCATGCGGTGATACGACATTTTGGGGCGGTGATACGACATTTTGAGGCGGAGATGAGGAATTACCTTTACTTGCTTGGATAGTGAGAGTTGTTTCATTTTGGCCAGTCTCTTGCAACATGGATGGTATTTCAGCAACACCGTGAAACTCTGGTCTATAATATGGTTCTTGTGGCAGCGCAGGTTTCTCATACGGGTTCTCTTCTTTCGCAAATGACGTTTCTACACTTGCATTCTTGGGAACTGTTATTTGGGCGTTATTTGATCCTATCGAGCTGGAGCCTGCAGATAATTCTTCCAGGTTAGTTTTGACAGGCGAGGTGTCATTGTGTGTTTCTCCAACTAATGTATCATTCTGGCTTGAAGAAGCATTTGTTTGCATTACTGATGGTGGAAGTGACAACATTTCTTTGTTTTGATGATTAAAGTAACCAATCATAGTGTTTTCAACTCTACCATCTTGACGATTCTTATTGGCTTTTCCTAACAACAGTTCTTGTTGATTTAAACCGTTGTAGGTTAGTGTGCCAGCTGGTTCAAACTGAATCTCATTCGGTTTTATATCACCTGACATAATCTGTTGCGCTTCCTTCGAATCCACAGGAATCTCCTTCACTGCAATGCCACCTTGCACTCTATTTTGAACAGCATTCCCATAAAGCGCTGCTTGATTGCCAGTATTTCCGAGTGCTGGCGGTTGTTGCGTAGTTACCACAGGAGATGTGTCAATCGGCGTGGAAGTAGTCGTCTCTAGAACATGGTTTGTTATTAGTGGTGCGACAGTAGTTGTGGTGGTTTCAAAATCGCTTGGTGGCACACTGGAAATGTTCTGTGTCTCGTTTTTTTCTTTTGGTACATAGGGATTGTTTGGAGTGGTAGTCTGGGTAGTTGTGACAATCTCCGTTGTATCAGGGAAGACAGAGTTTTCCGTTGTCTGCACTGTTGTCGTTGCTGGAGTTGTTTCAACTTCACTGATAGGTGGTACAGTTTCAGCCGTTGTAGCTTCCTGGCCAACATTACTTATTGTGGAATTGGTCGTGCTGGAAAGACTTTCTGTCTCGTTTCTTTCTCTTGGTAAGTAAGGATTGTATGTAGTTTCAGGTTGGCTAGTTGAGGTAACTTCAGTGACGGGAGTTGTTGTTTGCACTTCATTGACTGGTGGTGAAGTTGTCGCTGGTGATGGTGTAGTGGTTTCCTGACCAATATTGGTCAATGTTTGATTGTCAGATACCTCTTCTACAGGGAGGTATGGGTTAAAGGTTGGCATAGGTGCAGCTGATGTTGTGGTGGCTGTTGTTGTGGCTTCTTCTACCAGTGGTGCAACAGTTGTTGTTGTGGCTTCTTCTACCGACGGTGCAACAGTTTCATTTGGAAGGTATGGGCTTGCTGTAGGAGCTGATTCGTTTGTCGGGTAGGATAGAACTTTATTGTAATTCACGTTATTTCCACTTTGACTCACGACGCCATTTTGATGATTAACGTTTACTTCAGTGGCCGCTAACTGCCCGTTGGTTTCATAATTGGATTTCGTTCCTTCAGTTACACTATGAGACAGTTGATTTTGATATTGCGATGCTGTTACCGACGTATTAGCCGAATCAGGCTGTGAAGGCAGGACAGAACTCGCAGTGGGTTCGGTTACACTGGGTGCGGCAGTGTCTTTGGGTAGGTATGGGTTACTTGTGGTTTCAGGACTTGCCGTTGTGGTCGTAGTGAGATCAATGGGTGCGGCAGTGTCTTTGGGTAAATATGGGTTATTAGTGGTTTCAGGACTTGGCGTTGTGGTTGTAGTGAGATCACTGGATGCTGGCTGCATAATGTCGTGTTTGCCATACACTTCGTTCGTGTTATTTGCTGACATCTCGTCTTGTGGACTGGCAGAAGTTATGTATGGTTGCTGCTGGCCTGCTTGCACTTGTTGATGAGTCATATTTGAAATTCTTGTTATGTCTTCCTCCTTAGGTTCACCTTGCGGTAATGAACCAGCAACAGGTGCATCTGCTTGTGGTGCCTGATTAAATTTCGGCGACGTAAAAACTGCTTGTGCGAATTGTTCCGATAAAGATCCGTTACTATTATTGAGAATGGCATTAACGCCTTCTTTTCGCAAGCGCCCAAATAAATCATCAGTACCGTAATCTACGCCAGTATTCCACGCTATGGTTGTAGGCCGTGGCGTGGTACGTGGCAACGTTGTTGGGATTGCTGGTGTCGATGGTGCGGCTGTTGTTGCGGGTGGCGTGGTGGCAGGTGCCGCAGGAGCCGTAGGTGATGGTGCAGCCGGTGTTCCTGACGGCGCAGGCCCTGAAGGCACTGGTCCTGATGGTGTTGGTCCTGGTGCGGCAGATGTTGGCGCACCAGCTGGTGTTGTTGGCGCGCCTGTTGGTTCTTGTGGCACAGGAGCGGCAAACCGATTTACCAATTGGCCAGGTTTCTGCACTTCCTGCACCACGTTTTCGTCTTTATTCGAGTCATCCGATGACGTGACAGAGCTAGCCGTCGTGTCGCTCGGTAGAATTTGTAGATCGATTTTATCCGCAGGAACATCTGATCTCACTGAGGACGGATTAACGTTGGCAACATATTTTGCAGTACCTGCAAGATCGTGATATTGTTCAGACAGATTCACAAAAAACACACAAAGAAAAATATTGAAAGGGTAAGTGAAACCACAGACCTTGTAAAACGTTTTGTACTTCTACAGGTTTGTCGAATAGAACGACATTTTCTCGTTTAGTCGTCCGTTTATGACGGTGATGATGATGATGGTGTCGCAATCTTCCTGTCTTGTCTAAAAGACATTGTTGTATTCAGAAACAAACTGGATGTGATATTCAGAAACAAAGTGGATGTGATATTCAGAAACAAAGTGGATGTGATGTTCAGAAACAAAGTGGATGTGATGTTCAGAAACAAAGTGGATGTGATGTTCAGAAACAAAATGGAATGAGCATAAGCACTATTTTGTGAAACAAATCCTGGTTCTCAAACCTTACGTGCACACTCCAAATATCAACATGTCGGAATATGGTTGTCAGTTGGTTACTTACGAATTGGTATCGAGCTGACGACAGAAATGAACAAGCACATCCACGTGAAGAAAAACTTCATCTTTCGGAGATGTATTAATAAAACAAGACTTCGCCGCAATCTGCAGCTTGCGTTTCCTAGAACACAAAAAACAACAATTGTTCGCTATACATGTGATGGTTTTTGAGCGAAGACTTCATGATTCACACTTCATCATTCAAAAGGGCTCATCCTATCTTTCGTATGGAATTCTTTTTATTTAGTTGCTTGTGAAGAGTTCTCGTCTGGCAATCACGCCGTGTGATATCATGTGACACAGACATGACTATGGTTGACAGTATTGTCTTCTGACAAGATAAAAGTTCTGATTTGTAACGAAGTTACATCAAACAGACTAAACATCAAAAGTTTAGTTTTTACAGTCCAATGAACAAAAAAATATATGTACAATGTCAGATGAACGTTTATATCAAAATTAGTTCAAGGACAAAAGTTATAATTGTCACAAGAACAAAATAAGAACAAATGAGCCTCAAGCCAAAATTATCTGTATTATTATGTGACACAGACATGACTGTGGTTGACAGTATTGTCATCTGACAAGATAAAAGTTCTGATTTGTAACGAGTAGATCTTGGGTCACTTTTCATAAACTTACTATATAAACTGCTAACATAAGCACATCAGACACTTCCGTATCTCAAATTGTATAAGTTATTAAAGCTTTCCGAATAATGAATAATGTTATATATTGGAACATCCTCTTCACAATCTTACCTTTGTGTACTTGCGTTAACTAAAGCCCGCAATGCATTTTCTTGAGAACTACCAACAGTACAAAGCCGATTTATTTTACAGAAAAATTTGGATTCTGAAAATTTTAATTATGTTTAATAAAAAAAGTCGCTAATTAATTTGTAGTATTAAATTTCTTGTTGGGGCTTCGTTCATAAATTATTCATTTGAATCGATTTTTGAGAACGATAAATTGTCGAGGTCTTTTGATCTTTCCCATTACGAGAAACAATAAAAGATCATATTCTTGGGAATAGTTCTTCTTGCAACAAGATCAATGCGCAATATCGCTACAAAGTTTTTGATTGGAGCGTGTGACCAACGACCCAACGTTCGATTTTCTGTGAAATTCTTTTCGAACATTTGCATTTTCAGATTTGCTTAAGCTCGATGTTTTGTCAAATGAAATTTGGGTTGAGACGAAATAATTCTTTGTTGCGGTGCTTTTACGTGAGAAATGTTTCCACATATTGAATGTAGCTATGATGTTGCAACGTTCAACGAATTTTTGATGCGCTTCACTGATCATGCGTTAAAATCAGGTTAAATCTTCATAGAGTAAGGCTGTTGCTAAGAAACGAATATTTTGCGAAATTGTTGATTGCATCGTGGAAATAAGCTGAATCAGCTTTTTTGGTTCTCAGCAGTACTTCGTCTTAAGTATGTTTTTTTTATTGTTAAGTTGGTAACCATGGTCACCATCTATAACATCATGGCGGAAAATCATAAACGTTTTCGAAAAGAACTAGTCAAAAGCTCAACTCGATTATTCAAAATAATCTAAAATGCGATTAGATAAGATTTATTTAAATATAAAGAACTGCTATATGTAGAGCTAAGGGTTGCACTATGCTGATGTCAGTAGAAATGGAACAATTGAGAAATGTTTGTGGTAAAAACATTATGGCATCAAATGATACGTTTGACAAATGACCAATAATGTGTTTTCTTTCATTTCATCTTCAGGTCTACAATAAAGTAAAAAACAGTCAGAACCTTTAGAAATAAATAAAACTCCATACAGTAAAAGTATCCGATACGAACTGAAAAATTAAGAGAAATTGAGAAATCACAATAAAATCGTAAGACTGCCGGAAGGAGCATTAAAAGTGGAGAGCTATCAAATTTGTATAGGTAAACAGGTGCGACTTCTACAGTGTGAGTCTCAAAAACTGTTACGCCAAATTCAAATTAGATTTTATGATGTAAGAATTGCAAATTGAAGTGTTCATTGACATTAAAGCTTGACGCTCTGTTGAACCGAAGGAATTCTCGATTTCCAGCCGGCAGACATGTTTTCAATTTGCAATTCCTACACCATTGGAAAGCTGGGAAAATGTCCTATCCAACGGTGTAAAAATTATTCATAATCCAGTTATTTCACTTTCAAATTCAATTTGAATTTTGTGTAACAGTTTTTGAGACTCACACTGTATACTTATCTTTTGTATTCGAATTCGGTTTAATAGAATCAATTAGCAACGCTTCCATCATCCTTACTTAGGTGATATCCTGATTTACTTGAACAAAGGCGCAATTGTTTCGACGTCATCCAATGTTAGGTCACAGCCACAAGCTACAGCCACATAGCAAGTACATCGACAACATGGAATTTTAAAGCGACATAGCAAGTACATCAACAACATGGAAAAGCGACATAGCAAATGGAATTTTATATACTTCATTGCTTTTACAGGCATTTCAATAGGTTGCTTCAGGGAGGGCAAATAAGCTCTGACTTTCTTCATGGTGGAAATAGCTTTACATGGTACCTGCAAACGTTTCAAGTCACTTTAAAATTTATCTGTCACCTTTCCTCTATAATAAAAATCATCATCTTCTTTTCCGGCTCTTCCTCTTCTTCCTCACGTTCCACTGATTTTTCATTTCTATTCAAAATTTTGTTTCATGTTATTTCTATGATAGGTTCATAGAAGGAGGACGGGTACTGGTTATTTCCGAGCAACTTACTTCTCTCAAGCTGCTACCAAAGTTCTTCCAATTGCTGCATGCATAGAAGATTTACCAGATACGACCGAGTTTTTGTAATGCAGAGTATGATAGTTCAACGTTAGCCATGTATCGGTGGACTTGGTGTAACAAACTGAGGATAATTTACCGTTTACCGTGTGATCATGTGTGGTAAACTGGATTCATTTTCGTGTTCAATGGTGAATGGGGTGATTGTTTTTTTTTCATTCAACTTTTCATCAATTTAGTTTTGTATCTCGCAAAATGCCATCCATGTATCTTGAACAGAGTTTTGCATCACCTTTGACATCATTGTCGAACTTGCTCAACCAACCGTTTGCAAGGCATGGGGCGGGAGGTTGGATTACCCATAGCAAGTCCGTCTTGTTTTTGTTTTTAGAAACCATCGTGAGTTGACATGAGAACATCCGGTACATTGGTGTATAAAGAACTGTCTTCAAGACTTATCATCACTTCGTCATCGACTAAATTTAACTCTTCCCGCTTTACAGAGATCGATTTCATTGATGTACTTATACGACATTCTTCGACAAAGTATACACATTATTGGTCATTTGTGAAACTTGTAACACAGAAATGGTCTGGGAACGAGCAGCTGTTTATTATTAACAATGCGCTCAAACAAAGTAAAAAAAAATGATTAGCTCTCTCTCATGGAGATTATCTCGTAAGAAAACTGCTGACACGTGTATGTCACCGAAATAAACTCACTACAAACATTTCCAAAAGGATCTCTGAATAGTGTTAAAAGAGGATAAACACTTCCAAAACTGAAGATGAAGAAGAAAATCTTAGCAAAAACTCAGTTTCCTCCTCAGCTCTGAACGCCTGTTATTTCAGCATCACTTTACCTTTAATGCTTTTCTCTAGCTACTTTAAGCTTATTTACTTGTATAACTCTTGGAAATGCAAGGGGATCAGTAGTTATTAGTAGTTTGCAATTAGTTGCCTAAGAACGAACAGCCTCCTAATCATGATAATAAATTGAAACATATTCCAATCGTCTGTAAATTCGAACACTGCACATCCTGTAACACAAATTTCAGCTTTCAATTATGTGTGGTGATTTTGGTAAGTTTGGATCATGTATCTTTCATGATCAAAATTTGTTTACTTTTTGTGTTTGCAATTTAGGAGGTCCGTTCGTAATTAGGAAGATTGCTAGTACATATTGAATGCTCGAAGCATATGATTTGTAATCTCTGTGGCACTGTGTATCCACATAAAAGCGTTTCAAACCAATGTAACTTTTTTTAAATTGACTGCATTATTTATACCATTAGTTAGATTTTTCACAAGCTTTCCAATGATATATGATTTCCTTTCAAAATCATAATAGTAAAGAAAATATTAAACTATATTAAAGTTTTTGATACGGCCATTGCATCCCTAAGCATCAATAAAAACCTTTTTTAATTGGTAGCAATTGGCACGATTTCGAAGTAGAGGTGGCAAGGTGAATAATTGTTTTCATGGAACAGTTGGCACAAATATTGAACAAAAGGCATGAAATAAATGTGTAACCAGCCTTAAAAAAGTGAAATTGTCAAGATAACACGCTTCCGAAATGATATTTAAATCGACTAACATGTAACACCAGCTTTAACTTTGGTTCAGACCTGGCGTTTACGGCGATTAAAAAAAAGGTTAATCGTCGCAATCCCCAATCGCGAAAGTCTTTTGTTTTTCATACGTCAGCTTCAAGTTTAGCAGAAATCCTTATAGTTGTAAGGGCGTCTGGTTCAACTTCTGTGAGGCAAGTTGCGTTTATTTATTTTAATTCAAGATCAATTTCCAGTGGAAAGGTCATTATAAGCCATCACAGAGGTTGGTCATTTGGTCATTTGGCCAGATTTGTTTCTGCCAGTACAACATTTTATCAACAAGATTTTTCCAGCCTGTTGGAAGCTGGATCGGATCGGACTGAATCCATAACAAAAAATAATTTCCACATGGGCGCCAAAATCCATTTTTCGAGTTGTAAACATACAAATGGCTATTATTGCTTTAAATGTTCGTGCACTTCTGTTACTTATCATTATCATCAGCATCACCAGATGCTGCTTGACTGTCCTCTGCAAATAAAGTATTTTGTGGTTCCTGGAAAACATTAAAGTGGCTTGCATTCTGTAGAATCATCCTGTTTTGTTCCATCAAATTTTGTTATACTTCTTCATACTCTTGATTCTGTTCACCCATTTTGTTTTGAAATTTTGTGTGCACGAGTTTCGTTTACACAGGTTCAACATTCTAGCTACCATGTTTACAAATCACGTGGTAAAATTAGTGATTATTCATTGGCTAAAAAAAACTGATCCTTTCTTTCTGATCGAGCTGCTGGATCAATTTGGATGGAGCTGGATCACAAAAAGAAGGAATCGCGCATGCGTGGATTCAAACCTCCGATCCGATCCAGCTAAGTGGAAACCAGCCTTAAGAAAAAAACTGAAAATATGCAATAGAGGATTTTTGATTATTTCAAAGGTGTATTAAACAACATTTATGCTGATCTCATCAATTCCTGGACTTCGTTCGGATTTCTTAAAAACAATATATAATTCAGTTTCTGTCAAGTTGGACTTGAACGAATAGCAGGAACTTATTGCTGGCAGTGATATTTTAAGCTATTTCGAAGCAGTCGATATTTGGGAAAATGCACTTGCCTTTTCAAACATGTTCCAGTTGAGCCTCTTCCACTCAGCATCTTGTGAAGTCTAGGTAAATGGTCAGCGGACGTGCTTTCTCTCACAGAAATATATCGACTAATACTTTTACTTGGTTCTAGAGTAGTTTTCACATTACCAATCATCTCTTCAATATGCTAAAATATAGTAATTCATATAAAATGATATTCACTGAGTGCAAAGCAGCCGTTAGTCATTCATGCGCTTCCTAGAACATGGACCCAGCACAGTAAAGTAGAAGGTAGGGTAAGGTAGCAGCAAGCACTACTGGAACTTTTCATTTTTAACAGAAAAATATGCTCGTGATCTATTGCTAGCCATTTGATTAATTTTGAAATGTTTATGACCACTTGTAGTTCAGGAAAGGTGGAAGTAACTATGCTCGCCACAGTCTCCCTCAAGAAACAACACCACTCACAAATTAATTAATATCGAAATTATTAAAACAATATCATACATAAAATCGTCAGAAAAAAGTTCCCGAAAGGAAAAGGATACAAGATTACTGTGGAACCTGCAGCAAAGACCACAAGTTTAATACATGTCATTTTAGCTGTTTGAACAACTTCTTAACATCAAAACAAATTTCTCTATTGAAGATGATTAGAAATCGAAGTACTCGTGGTGTAACGAGCGACGCGAAAAAAAAGTAACTTTCATTTGTTTGCACAAGGTTGCTTAATCATTGATACAAGTTAGAGGTTATCACTATGACCTGAAATTTGACAACGCCTTTCTCCACAGTCTGCCAATCAAAATGTAAGGGCGTTACTAGAAGTTCCACTTTAAGCAAAACCAACAATAGTAGCATGACTACAAATAAAGATTTGTGGTGAGACAAATAAAGTTCTCGCTTAAAATAATATACAAGACACAAAATCACGACGACAACAAGTTGACGTTTCGGCAATCAAATCCTCATTGACGCTCGTTTTTTACATTCAAAGTTTGGCGTTTGAGGTTCGGTCAGCGGTTTCGAACTTTTCTGAACGTCAACCGGTTTATAGTGGCGTATCGGTTGCGACTTGGGAACACAATCTCGTCGGAGCTGTTTCACGAGTTTCTCTTCTTCCTCGTCCTTCTCTCGTTGGATTCTCTCCTTCTCCATTTCTATCAGCCGTTCTTGTTCATGCTTCCACTCATCAAATTTCGCTCGCTCTTTCGCTCGCATATCCGAGTTTAACATTACTTCGTTCGGGTTCGTCGGCGGGATCAATCCGGTCAGCGGTTTGAACGGGCGGCTTTTAACGACGTCAGCAGACTGTGCTTTAAATTGACGATTCATCTTGTCTCGCTCAGCTTCGGAATGTAGCTAGAATATTGAAAGAGGTGTTGGTATATCAAGTAACAAAAAAAAGGTGTAAGCATCAAATGACGATCGACACTGACCTTGTTTCTGAATTTCTGTTGGTAAGCCATAGAACCGTTGGAGATATGAAACGGTTCAGGCTGCGTAGGGGCTTTTGTGGAGACTGTTGGCAATGCTTCGGGTGAAAATGATGGCAGAGGCCTTGCGTGAAATTCATGCATCTAACAGAAAATAGAAACAGAAAGATAGCAGTGAAAGAAAACGTATTCAGATGAGAAGAAGAATATGTAGCCAACCTTTTCTTCTTTAACAATGATTTCCTTAATTTTTTCTTCTTTCTTCTGGTATCTTTCTTTGTCACGATTTTCAAAAGAAAACGGTTTGACTTCAGTACATTTAGGTTTTTCATTCTTCGATGGCAGGGATGTGTTGATTTTGGATTTTGAAGAAGCGACAGTCTATAAAGGAAGTGAAAACAGTTCATCAAAAATAAACATTTACATTGCTTCACAAAACAAAATTCAAAGGTCGAAAAACAAGGAGAGCAATTATGTCGCTAAGTGTTAAAGAGAAGTGTTATCCAACTTTCCTTTGATTTTCTTATCATTCGAGTTTGTCTTTAAACTTACTCAAGCCTTTTTAAAACTAAAAGGTGGTATTTACTTCTTGTGGTTTTAGAATTTCCTCTTTTTCTTTTCTTTGTTGTATTCTGACGTCAGATTCGAACTTGAAAGGTTTGAATTGAGTTGTGCTCGCTTCTGGCATCTGTTTCACACCATACATACCTTGCATCTCAACTATTTTAGGGTTGAATTCTGTTGCCTTAAACTGATAACTGAAAGAACAATTTCAAAGTTAGATTGACTTCACATCAACGTATGCAATATGTCAATCGAAAGGAACTTTACCTCTTGATCGCTTCAGCTTCCTTCATTTCTCGTTCAGCAGCACTTTCGATGCACACTGGTCGAGATCTAGTCTTTGTCATCAACTGAGGTGTTTTGGGGTTGGTCACTTGTATCTTCTTCTTTTTGTCTTTTTCTCCACTCGTCTGATCTTTACGAGGTTTCAATCGAAACCTAACAATCAGAAGAATACAGAACTTGATGCATTCAAGTCCACACATAATTTCAAAATTACAAATTCATTTAAGAACTAACAAGTACCTTTCTGGAGTTTTTGTTTGATAGTTCATAGCAAACTGAGCCATCGATTCCCACTTGTGTTTAGGAACAGCAGATGTTTTATCGGCCAAGGTGAAGTGAAAAGGCTTGGGTTTAGTTCCTCCGTCTTTTTTATGGGTCTATAAAGTAAATTACATGACATGGGAAAAATAGGTCAATATTCTTCAATCTAGTGAAGGAGAAACAATGATAACATAGCATGTTCAACAATACTCTTTAGACGTACCGGTGGTGATGGAGGATGTTGTCTTAGTTGGTTTTCGAAGGGCTTGTGAGCATCAGAGCGAGTCTTCATTGAATGTTCTTTCAGTCTGTTATCTGTAGCAAAATTAAACTCTTTTGGTTTGGTAACAGAAACACTTCTGGTTGGTTGGTAAGGCATCGCTTTCAGTGCCTGTCTCATATTCTTATCATTACGTTTTAACTGTGCACGAGTTTGTTTCTGAAGTTCCTTTATCTTATTTAGTTGTATAGCATCTGATGATTGACCACGTTTCATTCCTCGATCACGAAGTTTTCTATATATAAAAAAGAATTGAAAATTTTTAAAACTTCAAGTAAATACATATGGTTTACACATGTTCGAAAAAAATCTTAATCTGATTTTAACATATTCGATTTTTTATTTACTCAAGATGTGCAAGCTTTTGTTGTTCATTATTCTTTACTTTACAATCCAGATAATTAGTAACTTAATGGGAATCAAGACAAAATACTACAGTTGTTTCTGTTAAGCGAAGGATATGCACTTTGAGGTACAATACCACCTTTAGATTGTTGTTTTGAAGGTTTGGTTACTGGCATACATGAAAAACATCCGGCCTCAGATCACATCTGGCCTCAGATCACATCTGGAGACAGAAATTGATGACAGTTCCATAGATTCACAAATAAAAATTGTTTGAAAAAGGAGCACTTCACTATTTCATGGAAGTTAGGATTTCTACATCAGATTTCTATATCAACCAATGGCAGAATTAATATTCATGACAACAAAGCAAACGAAGGACTTAATCCAAAACGTGACAGTTACAGAGTTGATCTACGTTCACTGACAATTATAATACAATGACAATTACATGGAGCCATCACAATTTTCCTTGTTTAGCCCAAAGGCAGTGAAAAAACAAATGAAACAGAAAACAGGTTTTCAATTACTTGAATCTATATGAGACAGAAAACATTTTAATCAAGATTTCTTACATGCTGGAATTAATCACCTATAAAATATGTACTTATGTAATTAATCTGTTGTGATAAGGAAATCATTCCATATAAAATTTATTTCTTTGAATAAGTTTCATAACACTAGATTATACCCCCAAACATCAGCAAGATACAAATACGATGATGCAATAGTTTACCTCACAAAAGATGGTGTCTCTGGCATGGTAGGAGGACGAAGTTCAACTTTCGTCTTTTTTATGGAATGAACTGGTTCATCTGTCAATGATAAAGTCTTTTTCCTTTTTTTAGACTCGCTATAATTTGGTCTAAAATCCAAATAAAAATGTTATTCAAGTTGCAAAACTCTTTAGTTCGATCTACAATTATATATGTATACAAACCTTTTCGCATTTCCTCGCAGAGGTTGGGACCGCCTGATATCAGGCCCTTTATCTTTATTTACGGCTGGACTATTCCATGATGTCCGTATATTTGACTTTCGTGACTTTGGTACAGATGCCATAGCAGGGGCAGCATTTCGTTCAGCAGTGTCATCAACTTTAGTGGTTTCTGTTCGAACAACTTCTTTCATATCGGTTGTGGAATCTGCAACAACATTGATTTCTTGATCAGGATTCTCACATTTATCCTTTTCTTCAGCATTTTGTGGTTGATGGTCACATTCCATTTTTTCATCCTCCACAGTTTCCTTACCACTTTCACCGTCATGAGACGATTCGGCATGCAAATTTCCATTGTCATTTAAAGCAGCAGTTATAGCACTGGTAGCATTTTTGAAACCATTTTGATCGAGAGCTTTTTCATAATAAGGAACTAGGTCGATATCAATACCTCCTTCATCACCCTCTCTTTCATCTATGAGGACAAAAGGAAGTTTTTTATTTCATGTGTTTAGACTTTCACAAAAGTTATTCCTTTGAAATTATCAAATCAATGGAATCAATTGAAGCTTTTTCAAGCGAAAATATCGATTTTTTTCAAACTACAAAAATCTTTCACTGAAAATAATACGAAAAGAAGAGTGACTATGCAAAATAAGGGGCATGAGGAGGCAACATATTTAGTTGAAGTATTATTATCTTTTTATTATTCCATGTTTAAAATATAATCTAATTACAATTACATTCTTTTCAGTGCTTTCTTTTTCTTTTTTCTTTTTTCTCCAACAAAGCGTAAAAAGTAACGTAAATATAAAACCAAACGTAAATGTTTCCTTATAGTAAAGATGGTAATTAAAAATGATAGACTAAAAAGCTAAAATCATATTGCACGCAATAATACACCAGACAAGACCAGACAAGACAAGACCAGACCAAAACAAGACCATGCACAACAACTATATACCCTAATGGAAAAACTTTTCGAGGAATTTAATTTCGCAATTTTAGCGAAACTTACAATAATTGCTCAATCATGAAATTAAATTCTGTGAAATTCTTAGGATAACAATACCTTGCAACAAACTATGATGAAAGTTCAAGAGATGAATGAGAAAACAAAGAATCTGGTGTTTGAAGTATATTTTCATTTTTTATTTTATTTTATATAAACAAATAACTATATGTGACTTTCAAATGTTTACATGCTATTATACATTACTTTGATACTTTCTTCTACTTGTGTAAAAGCCTGTCTTCAGATAAGCCTTTTTAAAAGGCCTGACAAGAACTAAATTATAAATATTTTTAGATTTCATTGCATTTAATACTCCTACCAAAAATGTGTTTTTCGATATCTGAATTTTACAGTTAGGCTTCATTCTAGAACCTTATATAAATCAAAACATTAGGTAAATTAAATCTAAATGCAGTCTGGTGTTGTTCAAAGAGAAATTTTTACCAATTTTCACCAATGGATCTTTCAGTCTTGGGCTACTGACTGGTGCAAATACTTACTAGTAGTTATGGCTAAATGAAACTAATGATTAAAGACGCAAAACGTTTTGCTATTCTACCCTGTTATTTCGTTTCTTTCTGAGGGTACGACTGTTGTTTATGCCACTATATTTAAGAGATGTGTGTTTTTGAATCATTGCATAGGGTTTTCAACAACAAAAATGAAATTAAGCACTTACCAAACCATTTATCAGCATCCTCATCCACATCGCCTTGTAAAAAATCTATAAATTTAGGGGCATTGAATTCGTATTTTGAGTCAATTTCATTCTCCATTTTGTTTTCGATCTGTAAGTTCGTTTAACACTCATCCAGTCCAAACTTTGGCGGACTAAAAGAATTGACCAATCACAATTCTCGCTTTCTAGAATTGAGACATTTGATTGGATAGTAATAGTAATGTAAACCATTCTATCACTAAAGTATATTCCCTCAAACTACTTTGATTTCAATTTAAAAAAAATTTAATGCGGCAGAGAGAGGGGTGGAGAGAGAAGAGTAAAGATCCCTGTGAGATTTCACGTAACGGACGCTTTTTATGGAGCTCCCGAAGTTGCAATTAAATTTAATTATAAAACTTGATAAAATATAATTAAATTATACTTATCAGGTATATATTGCTTACAGAAGAATCTCTATACAACACTATAACATACGAAATTAAAACGCGGAACTTGGAAAGTCTGTTAAAAGTTGTTCAATTAGTAAAGATGTACCAACGGGAACAGCAAGAGGAAGCGAGAGGAAGGAATAAATCTGCCCTCAATCGACCCTTTTGTTCCCTTATTATTTTGATAATCGCTCTGATAGCAGTAAACCATCATCAACAATAGTAGTAGGAAAAGGCCGGTTTCACGCCACTATACGCACTGTGAGTCATGAACCAATCAAAATTCAGGGTTTTGCATCAGCATGCACACTGTAAGTTATGAGTCAGTCATGCATAAACATTATAAATGTAACATTATAGAAAATGTTTTTCACTTAAGTTTTTTCATTGAAGCTGAGTTAAGATAAAAAACATGGAGGTTGGACAAGCTGATCTGATTGCCGTAGAAAAACAACGTTACTCCAC
Organism: Turritopsis dohrnii; assembly: GCA_027922465.2. Taxonomy (NCBI): domain Eukaryota; kingdom Metazoa; phylum Cnidaria; class Hydrozoa; order Anthoathecata; family Oceaniidae; genus Turritopsis; species Turritopsis dohrnii. The sequence goes on from BQMF02000026.1 coordinate 1,129,640, forward strand.
GAAATGGTATTACAAAAGTTTATCCACTGAGAAAGTAGTTTATGCGCGAGAGGAAGATCCTGTTGATACGATGATTGTACGTTGTCTTTATCCAAACTTAAAAGAACATAATAAAGTATTTGGTTTGAAAGGTGTTTTACAACTGCAACTATTGTTGGTGGCTATCCTAAAACTATTAAACAGGAACTTAAAAGAATTGGAAAGACGAATTCGATTTGTTAAAAAAGAGGATTGGGTACAAGTAAAAGAACTCTTTACGTTACTTGGAAAAGAAGCAAAGAATCTTCAAATATCCCGTGACGAGAATGGCACTCAATTTATCAAACTAGCTATGAACGAGATAAGCATTTGCATCAAGCTGACAATCAAAGCAGATTTTCCGCAAATCATCCTAACCAATCTTGATGAGAACGAGAAATTTATTACATCTACATACTTGTTTATTGGCGAAGGGATCACATTGTTGAAGTATTTGAATACTCGATTTCAATTTCATCCTTCAGAATTACTGAAATTCAACGATAAAAAAAGAAAAGAACTTGCAGCGGATAACTTTTTTTGATTATGTACATATTATTTACAAATATAGAAAATAGTCAATAAATTTTGTCTTTCATCTTGTTTTGTAATGTCCATATGGAATTGAACTTATTCCGTCCTCTAACAGATAGCGTTTGTCATCATACGTTGACAAAGTTGTTTTGTTCTGACAAATAGTGAAGATTTGATGTTTGTGTGATCTTATACCCTTCATTTTATGTATATATTTGACATTTCCAAACAAGCAACCATAGTAATCATGATGTGATATGTACTTCTTAATGACGTATTTTTTCACACCTTTCGCTTTCGTCATTGTTTTGTTGTCAAATTCCAACGAATACATCTTTGCACGTAAACCAATAACCTCTCGCATCAACGATCCATTCAATTCGTCTTTCATCTTCCCAATCACCTTCTTGTTTTTCATAGAGAAACATTTGTGATCCTTTGCATAGCCACTAAAATCGAACAGATCTTGATCTTTCAACATATCAGCATACAAATCATTGGTTTGAATTCGATAAGCGAGCGAATCCGTATCGGTAAACAACAGTTTCGATTGATCATCAGGATATTTCACTTTAACATATTGATAATGAAATCGATACATGAGCACTTTACTCAAATCCAAAACAGCCAGACCAGTATAAATCGGTCGATTTAACATTAAATTGGCTTTCACACCATGTCTCCATCAGTTTCTTGAAACAGTTTCTCCAATTCGGACTCCAAGATCATTTCTCCATCGGTTTCTTGAAACAACTTCTCTAACTCTTCATCTTCATTTTTTTCTTCAACAACATAACAATCAGGTGACGATGTTTGAAAATCAACTGGACAAACACTATCCAATAGAAATTCATTAATATCGAATGAATTATCGACAACATCATTATTTGTTGGCATGTTTTTAAAGAGGTCTTTTAAAACTTCATCTACGTCAATGTCCTAAAAGAAATGATAAATTTTGAAAATATTTTATAAGTGGAAAAATTTTGTTTTTGTTTTGTTTTGTTTATTATTATTATTGTTATTACTTTAAAGTGGAAAAGTTTTTTAAAAAGTGGAAAATCTCTTCTTTTTTCTTTCTTTCTTCTTAAAATGGAAAAGTTTTTTTTTTTTTTTTTTTTTTTTTTTTTTTAATCTTAAAGTGGAAAAGTTTTTTTGTGTTTTTTTTGTGTTTTTTTTTTTTATTTTATTTTTTTTTTTATTTTTATTTTATTTTATTTTATTTATTTATTTATTTTTTTTTTGTTTTCATTGTTTTTTTCTTCTTCTTCAAAGTGGAAAAGTTTTTTTTTTTTTTTTTTTTTTTAATATTAAAGTGGAAAAGGTTTTTGTTTTGCGTTTTTTATTTTTTTATTTTATGTTATTTTATTTTATTTTATTTTATTTTATTTATATCTTTATTTTATTTTATTTTTTACGATTATTAACGAGATGTTACTCACTTGAAATATTTCAAGTGAGTAACATCTCGTTTCAGATTACATTAAATATGGCTGTCATTCAATGCTATGTTTGTGGAATGGAATTTGGTAGTGAAGAAATGTGTAATGAACACTTTACAATTGAACATGATACTGAGGTAATTGTCTTCAATTTTGTAAAATAACATATTCTACTTTTTTAATTCTTTTAAAACTATTTAAAAAAAAAAAAAAATAAAAAAATAAAAAAAAATAAAAAAAAAAATAAAAAGTTTTTCACTTTAAAAAGAAGAAAAAAAAAAAAAAAAAAAAACAAAAAAAAAAAAAAAAAAAACACAAAAAACTTTTCCACTTTAAGAAGAAGAAAAAAAACAACGAAAACAAAAAAATAAAATAAAATAAAGATATAAATAAAATAAAATAAAATAAAATAAAATAACATAAAATAAAAAAATAAAAAACGCAAAACAAAAACCTTTTCCACTTTAAGATTAAAAAAAAAAAAAAAAAAAAAACTTTTCCACTTTGAAGAAGAAGAAAAAAACAATGAAAACAAAAAAAAAATAAATAAATAAATAAAATAAAATAAAATAAAAATAAAAATAAAAATAAAATAAAAAAAAAAAACACAAAAAAAACACAAAAAAACTTTTCCACTTTAAGATTAAAAAAAAAAAAAAAAAAAAAAAAAAAAAAACTTTTCCATTTTAAGAAGAAAGAAAGAAAAAAGAAGAGATTTTCCACTTTTTAAAAAACTTTTCCACTTTAAAGTAATAACAATAATAATAATAAACAAAACAAAACAAAAACAAAATTTTTCCACTTATAAAATATTTTCAAAATTTATCATTTCTTTTAGGACATTGACGTAGATGAAGTTTTAAAAGACCTCTTTAAAAACATGCCAACAAATAATGATGTTGTCGATAATTCATTCGATATTAATGAATTTCTATTGGATAGTGTTTGTCCAGTTGATTTTCAAACATCGTCACCTGATTGTTATGTTGTTGAAGAAAAAAATGAAGATGAAGAGTTAGAGAAGTTGTTTCAAGAAACCGATGGAGAAATGATCTTGGAGTCCGAATTGGAGAAACTGTTTCAAGAAACTGATGGAGACATGGTGTGAAAGCCAATTTAATGTTAAATCGACCGATTTATACTGGTCTGGCTGTTTTGGATTTGAGTAAAGTGCTCATGTATCGATTTCATTATCAATATGTTAAAGTGAAATATCCTGATGATCAATCGAAACTGTTGTTTACCGATACGGATTCGCTCGCTTATCGAATTCAAACCAATGATTTGTATGCTGATATGTTGAAAGATCAAGATCTGTTCGATTTTAGTGGCTATGCAAAGGATCACAAATGTTTCTCTATGAAAAACAAGAAGGTGATTGGGAAGATGAAAGACGAATTGAATGGATCGTTGATGCGAGAGGTTATTGGTTTACGTGCAAAGATGTATTCGTTGGAATTTGACAACAAAACAATGACGAAAGCGAAAGGTGTGAAAAAATACGTCATTAAGAAGTACATATCACATCATGATTACTATGGTTGCTTGTTTGGAAATGTCAAATATATACATAAAATGAAGGGTATAAGATCACACAAACATCAAATCTTCACTATTTGTCAGAACAAAACAACTTTGTCAACGTATGATGACAAACGCTATCTGTTAGAGGACGGAATAAGTTCAATTCCATATGGACATTACAAAACAAGATGAAAGACAAAATTTATTGACTATTTTCTATATTTGTAAATAATATGTACATAATCAAAAAAAGTTATCCGCTGCAAGTTCTTTTCTTTTTTTATCGTTGAATTTCAGTAATTCTGAAGGATGAAATTGAAATCGAGTATTCAAATACTTCAACAATGTGATCCCTTCGCCAATAAACAAGTATGTAGATGTAATAAATTTCTCGTTCTCATCAAGATTGGTTAGGATGATTTGCGGAAAATCTGCTTTGATTGTCAGCTTGATGCAAATGCTTATCTCGTTCATAGCTAGTTTGATAAATTGAGTGCCATTCTCGTCACGGGATATTTGAAGATTCTTTGCTTCTTTTCCAAGTAACGTAAAGAGTTCTTTTACTTGTACCCAATCCTCTTTTTTAACAAATCGAATTCGTCTTTCCAATTCTTTTAAGTTCCTGTTTAATAGTTTTAGGATAGCCACCAACAATAGTTGCAGTTGTAAAACACCTTTCAAACCAAATACTTTATTATGTTCTTTTAAGTTTGGATAAAGACAACGTACAATCATCGTATCAACAGGATCTTCCTCTCGCGCATAAACTACTTTCTCAGTGGATAAACTTTTGTAATACCATTTCGTGGAGTAACGTTGTTTTTCTACGGCAATCAGATCAGCTTGTCCAACCTCCATGTTTTTTATCTTAACTCAGCTTCAATGAAAAAACTTAAGTGAAAAACATTTTCTATAATGTTACATTTATAATGTTTATGCATGACTGACTCATAACTTACAGTGTGCATGCTGATGCAAAACCCTGAATTTTGATTGGTTCATGACTCACAGTGCGTATAGTGGCGTGAAACCGGCCTTTTCCTACTACTAACAATCACCGACAAAGGAAATAGCTAATCATCTTCACGAATCAGCAAAGACTGCACCAATCAAACGATTTCCGAAGCGTACAAGAAAGTCCGCACCAATCTTATACTATTCCAACCATGTGTCAATCTTTACAATCACCCTGTCTGGTGACATTGAAACTAATCCTGGTCCTCGCACCAAATCGCCGTCCTGTCAAGTTTGCAATCAAACAATCCGAAGCAATTCAAAAAGACATCAATGTACCACATGCATGCAATCCATCCATCTTAAATGTCTATCAATAAAGACAAACACGAAGCATCAGACTATTACATACTGGACTTGTCATCAATGCACTTTAACTGAGATGCCATTCCACAAACAAAGACATTTAGATGAGTCTCTTAATGAGTGTGAAAACTTAGAACTTGTAAACAAACTTCAAAACGCACAGAACCACTTCAAGATAGCACACCTCAACACCCGCTCTATATGTTCATCATTTGCTGAATTTCAAGTTTTTATGGAAACCTACAATCTTGATATCATCACCTTATCAGAAACATGGCTGAAAAGTGACATCAACGTACTAGAGTACGTTCAACTCCCGAAGTACAACTTTGAATTTAGAAATCGCGATGAACGTCGAGGAGGTGGTGTCGGACTATATATAAAAGATCATTTAAAATACAAACTTCGCAAAGATTTGAATAACATTGATGATACAATGGAACATATCTGGATTGAAGTGTCCGGCAAAAACAAAAATCATTCCTTTTTACTTGGAACATTTTATCAATCCAGCTTCATAGAGGAAGAAAAACACATCTGGTTAGACAAATTTGACCAGATTCTATCCCATATACATTCTAAATGGCTAGGACCAATAATAATCACTGGTGATTTCAATATAGATTTACTACGTTTACCACATCGTCAATCAACAATGACTTATAACAACATCATTGACAGTTACAATCTAGAACAGCATATAACAAAACCAACTCGCGAAGGGAAATCACTGATTGATCACATCATTTCAAACATATCATCAAAAATAAAGCATACCGATGTACTACCTGGAGATACGATAAGTGACCATGACGCACCCTACATTATTGCTAACATACGACAAGAGAAATTTGAAAAAAGATATAAATTTCTCAGAAACGAGAAAAATTATAACCAAAACGCATACCTGGAAGATTTCTCGCAGTTACCCTTAAATCTTATCTACGCATTTGATGATCCCAATGACCAAGTAGATATTCTAAATAAGTTAGTCACTGATTGTATCGATAAGCATGCACCCTTGGTCCGCCAAAAAATCACGAGACCACCGGCCCCATGGATGAAAGACCCAAAAATTGTCACTCTGCAGAAACAGCGAAACCATCTCAGATTTCAAGCACATCAGACACAAAACATACAAGATTGGGGCAGATACAAAGAGATCAGAAATTCACTAAAGAAAACTATTAAGTCAACAAAGAGAAACTTTTATTACACAGCTCTCTCCTCAAAACGCCCAAAAGAAGTTTGGAAAACCATCAAAAAGATCTTGACACCCAATCCAAATCGTATCAACATTGATCCTGACAAACTTAATACTCACTATACGACTCTCGCAGAACGAATATCAACCGTAAAAAACACTGCAAGAAACTTCATTCAAAATCTCCCTGATTCTCCAGAAGCTTTTTACCTGCAACCTGTATCCGCTACAGACGTCAAAAAAGCAATTCAACAACTGCGCGACGATTGTTCGACAGGACATGACCAAATACCTGTAAGATATATTAAACCTGCCATTGATTTCGTTGTCTCGCCACTCACATCAATCATCAACAACTGTATTGCAAAATCTACTTTTCCCGAAGCATGGAAGATTAGTCGTATCTCCCCTATTCCAAAGATAGAGAATCCGAAAACCGCCATTGATTTTAGACCAATCTCAATCCTACCAGCGTTATCAAAGGTATACGAGAGATCAATTTTACAGCAACTCGTTCAATACATTGAGAAGAAAAAATATATAAGTCGACGCAATGTGGCTTTCGTCAGGGACATTCAACATTGTCGCTTCTGTGGAAAATGAAAGACGACATCAATAAAGCAATGAAAAATGGAGAAGTAACCTTATCTATTTTAGCTGACTACAGCAAAGCATTTGACACCGTCAACCATAATATCCTCCTTGAAAAACTACAAACTTTCAACTTTTCATCAAGCACCATACACCTTATACATGAGTACTTAATTGATCGCAAGCAATATGTCCAAATCGATGATCAATCATCTTCAATGAATAATATTTCTTACGGAGTACCCCAGGGCAGCATCCTTGGACCTGTTTTATTCAACTTATATGTAACAGATATGTCAGCTGAACTTACCAACTCTTGTCTTCAATACGCTGATGACACGAACATATATGGACACGCAAAATCTAATCAGTTGTTACCACTCGCAAAAAGCTTAGAGCAAGACCTACAAACACTATCAAATTGGTCCAAATCAAATAATGTGGCGTTTAACCAATCAAAAACAAAAACTATGTTGTTCGCTACACCCAATATGTTGGCAAAACACCACCTCAATGATGCCAACACATACGAGATCAATCTAAATGACATTAAACTCGAACGCATCAGCAAATCAAAAATATTAGGAGTGACTTTCAACCAAAAGCTTACATGGGACGACCACATCAATACAACACTCAAATCAGCCTATTCCGCCTTTCGATCCCTCAGCAAAATTAAAAAACTTACTCCATTTCATTTACGTAAACAATTAGCTGAAATGCTGATATTATCAAAAATGGACTATTGCAACGTAATTTTTGCAGAAGCACCCTGTTACCTCATAAACAGAATGCAGAAACTCCAAAACTCACTCGCTGGTTACACCTATAGCAGATTCGGTGGCTTTGCAGAAACAATTAACCTAAAATGGCTACCAATTCGTGAAAGAATTGACTTGGCAACATCTAAGACAGCCCACAAGTCCCTTTACAATGATACCTGGACAGAAAATTTAAAATGTACTTTTATGGATCGACCAAAGTCTCTAAGAACACCAATAGAGACACGACACAAAATCAAACCATGCAACATCACCAACTCATTCCAGTATACTATCGGCCGGACATTCAATGACCTCCCACCTAACTTTCGATCAATCCAAGATCACAAGAAATTCGTCAATTCTTGCAAGAAATATTACATGGACCGAGCATTTGCCAAATTAACTAATTTATAAAAAAAAAAAAAAAAAAAAAAAAAAAAAGTTGTTAATGTTTATACGTTCGTCATAACGCACAAACACAAAATCTTTCGCATTTTTAGATGAAGAGCCATTGTAAATATGGAAATGCTCAGAATAAATTCCGTTATTATTATTATTATTATTATTATTAGTTGTTGCCGCTCGATAAAAAGCTTGATTCTCACTGTGCGCTAACGATCGGATAAGCATGGTGACGTCTTAGCCGATCCTTGAAGTGAGTTAAGAAAATGTGCTACAGGTACCTCCTCGTTCTTACAGATTTATGTCTAGAATATGTCTAGAGTGCCACGACCGACCTACAAAATCAAATTCTTGGTGAGAATAAGGATGTACTGGAAGCTAAGACAAAAAGTCGTCTCCGAAGCGAACGACAGCAACGCAACCAAGAAAAGCTTCGAAACTTCTTGGAGGCGGCAGACGAAGAGAGCAAACGCATGATGGAAACACTGAACCAGAAAGGCGTCTCAAACTGGTTGACGGTGAACCCAACGAAGGATCAAGGCTTTGAATTGTCAAAGCAAGAGTTTTGGGATGCAATACGGGTCCGATACGATTGGCCACTCGACCGAATACCTACAACTTGCGCATGTGGGGCATCGTTCAATGTAGCACATGCGCTTTCATGCAAGAAAGGAGGTTTTGTGTCATTGCGGCATAACGAAGTACGTGACATTACTGCCAAGTTGTTGGAAGAAGTATGTGTTGACGTGCGAAAAGAACCAACGCTTAATGAACTAGGGAATGAAGATCTACCCAGACAAGCAAACAGATCGAGAGAAGCAAGATTGGATATTAGCGCTCTCAACTTTTGGACAGCTGGTCAACGAGCATTCTTTGATGTGAGGGTTTTTAACCTGTTCACTCAGAGATACAGCAAAACAAAAGTTGAAAATTGCTTCTTGTCTAATGAAAAAGAAAAGAAAAGACAATACTGTGATCGCGTTTTGCAGGCTGAAAACGGAACATTCACGCCGTTAGTTTTCGCGGCAAATGGAGCAATGGGAAGAGAATGCTCGAAGTTTTACCGAAGGTTATCGGAAATGATCGCCGAAAAACGAAAAGATCAATCGTCGAAAATTGCGAGCAATGTTCGAACAATAATTTCATTCTCGTTACTGAGGTCAACAGTGCGCTGCATACGCGGATCAAGAGGTCGAGCACCGCTCCCTCCAGACGAAAATCTTTTTTAAAAGAAAAATAAAATTCTAGTTGAATTATAATTAAAATTGTATTTAAGTAATATATATAATGTATATAACTATATAAAAAAAAATATATTCTGAGTCGTGTAATAAAAAAAACAACAAAATTTATGTCTAGAATTGAGCTGTTTAATCGGCAAAAAAAAAAATGGTCGACAGTGGGGGAATAGAAAAATCAGGAAGAATCTTTGCGATGGAGAAGGAGAAAATAACGAATGAAACATAAGTTTGAGCAAAAGAAAATGATGTTTTGGATCAGAGGTATTTTTCAAAAGATGACAACTGGGAGAATTTGTCGAAAAACGTATTAGCTGCAACTTTTTCTTGTTGATGTTTGTTTGTGAAACATAGGAGGATAGAATTTCTATCTATTCCTATCTATCCTCCTAGGTGAAACTTATAATATTTACTTTTGTCTTACACATCTTAGGTTATTTTTTGACGGTCCTCTTTGAGATCTTTCGGCTAACAATGCGACAACACAAATTTGAAAATCAAAATGAATTGATAACGATCGGCAAAGAACACGATACAGGTAGTTTTTCACACGCTCACACTGTGAGCTAAGACTTTTTTATCGGCTAAGAAGTTATGCGCGCCATATGCTTATCCGATCGTTAGCGCACATTGGGAACCGAGCTTAAGTGCACCCCGCCGGATAAATGGAACTTTCATTATGTGCAACCATTTTCCTCGGCCCCTTGGATTTGTCGAATTAATCGAAAAAAAATCAAATTTTTTTTGTTTATTTCATAAAAAGAAAAAGGTTTCAGAGAGCTTTTTGGTTGGCGGACTAAAAAAGCTGGAGCGTTTTAACGTTCGCTTTAAAATAGTGTCAGGAACGGTGACAGGACCATCCCCCCTAACCCTAACCACCCTACCCCACCCCCATACTACCACAACAATATCAAGTAACAGCTACTGGAGCACAGTTTTTACTACATGATAGTTGTATTGGGGAATATCAACAGAATGTTCATTTTTGTTTTCAGGACGCACTTCAGCTTTTAGCCCTTTCTGCTGCTGAATGGTTTGCAAATTTGAGTTATGAGCAGAACTGTTTTTCCAAATATAGCTACTCGATTCATAGTTTGATTATTAATGAATTGATACCATGTGATACCGTGTGAATTTCTTAAAATGGATTGTAACTCTGTAAGAAATATTGGCAATGTTCCAACCGGGATTTTATTGGATTTTGAGAAGTGAGCAATAAATGCAATAACTAAAGTCATGTCGCTTATGCTCAAACATATGGAAGTACATCATGTCAGCTGGGTTGAAAGACCTGATGCAGAATTCGCCTCATGTCTACGAATGATTACGAATGATGTATATTTCAAATATATTAAGTTTCTTTATGGATCGTTTCACATTTATTTTTATTTTTAAGTTATATTTCGGCCTTCTTAGCGGAGGCCATCATCAGACTAAAAACCGTTACAAATTCGTTTACAAAAATTGACGTCAATGTCAATACAATGACTTCTCCCGCAGGTATGAAAACATCGGCTTCCAGAAATTTGTTGTGACGTATTGGCCATCGTCTTGGTTAAGGCCTTGCTTATTACGCGGGGAAATTTCGTAGAATTGAATTTCCAGTGCTTCTCGCACTTTTCGGTCGAATCTTTTCTAACTAACTTTAGAACATTTACTGAATCCCATTCGTATCCTTGGCTGCATGTTTTTGCGTGGTAGGAAACGCCAGAAGAATCCCACTTTTTATCCTCGATCGACTTTGCGTGTTGTTTTAATCGTGTGGCGGTTTTTAGTTTTGTTTCGCCAACGTATTTTATCTTATAGACTCCCGGGTGGCTATAGTTTGGTAGTTTGCTTTTGTTTTTGGACGTTAACATGGTTTTCGAATTGATGTTGCTCTTGAAAACTGCTCTGTATCCATGTTTCCGAAGCGTATTTCTCAATTTTGGGCTCAATCCAGGTATCCATGGTAGTGTTACGACGTTGGTTAATTGGTCTTGTCGGTCTTGATGTTGGTTCTTTGTGTTGGTTTGGTTTTCTCGTTTTTTAAGGAAGTCATTTTTAATCTTTATTAGTTCCTTTTCTTCGTAACCATTTTCAACGAAACATGTTTTATAATAATAACAAGATTCGCAAAAATGCGACTATATATTTCCCCAAAGTTGCAAACATTTTACCTATTATTGCGTGTACATTGATAACCATGAGAAAAATGTATCGTTAAATAATTACAGTATAACTACCATCGACCTGATACTCAGGTTGAATTTAATGCCACAAAAAAACTTACTTTGAAGTTATTATGAAATGAAATTGTTCACGGTCAAATGATAAGGTTTCTCTTAAAACTTTTTGCTGAGGAGTTAAAAAGTGACTGAGAAGTTACTACGGACATGTAGCTAAAAATTAGAAGACCTAAATGCGACTAATATTTTCCCTTAAACAACTGCATATCAACAAACTCATCAATGTGTAAGACAATTTCATCTTAATATAAGATGTATTGATCTTTATTGTTGCAGAAGCTTGACAAGTTTCCTATTTATAACTCTAATAAAACTATCTTACAACATCATACAATCAAATTTGTATACAGGTTTTCTGTACAAAAGAAGAAAATAAAATTGTTATATAAACCTAATTTTGATACCACAGTATACTTTCGGGTAGACATATAAGCAAATACTATCAAAAGTTATCAAAATCTCTACTAACAAATATTACGTGTAACATTTCAAATTAGGACAGAGTAGTAATTTTTAAAAAAAAGATGGCCTTGAGTGCGTTTACATGAGAGCCGTAGTGAGCTCAAACCGGTTTGAAATTTTTAGCTATTTGAAATCGCCATTCTGTTTACATGAGAAATTTCAATACGGTCTTAGCAAGTTTTGTCGTGTAAAAATCTAAAACAATAGATTTACTAGTTTCTAGCTCTCTATACGAGTGCGTTTTTACACGAGAGCTATACTAAATTCAAGTATTCAGAATAACAGAAATATTTATTTTGTGTTTATTTTGTGGTAAAAATGACCTTCATATATAAATCCCAAATGGAAAAAAACTTTGGTAGTATATCCATAACCAACTCACTACATAGCTGAAAGTAGAAGTTTGTGCTCCGTCTTGATTTAAATTACAGACTCTCATTTGTGTTGTGTTTTGAATTACGTTCATTGTTCGTACAGGAAAATTGACAGTACATATATTAAATTTTGCAAAATAAAATATGATATATATACAGTATCAAAACAGTATACGTGATCATGGAATTCATCCATAGTAAACTACGTGTCCGTTGTTAGATTAAATGATGACTATATAATACGTTTTAAAATATTATACGTAATAGGTTTTCTGTACTTCTTGTTGCATATACGACATTGTGTTTTTGCTAGCTATTTTTGTATGTACTTTTTGAAACTGGTTGAACTGGTCGTTCTCCCCACATGAAAAGGGTTTCCTTTGCTTTATGGCTGGTAGATCATCGTGCTTTCAGTTCAGTTGAGCTCTACATTATATCAGGATGTAAAATAAAAATAAATCTTCAGCCTGGCTATTGATAATGAATTTTCACCTTTGCACTGAAACCACAGCTTCAATGGTTTGCTGTTCGAAGCATACTAATTACCAATCATCATAACAATGTTATCAACAAAAAACAAAACATCTTTGCATTGATACATCAATTTTTTCTGTTTTTACACGTTCATTCAAAAGTTTTTACAAAGCTTTTTAAGACAACACTGAACTAAAACGATTCATTTCCATCATTTAACGTTTCATCTATTGAATCATTTTAAGAGCTAGCAGAAAAAAAACAAAAATCTTCCACTCATCTGCACTGACTGAAAAAAATGGCGTGCTGTAGACTAGCCTCTATTCTTATCTACTTTGGCGGCTAGGCGAAAATTCAATACCGAACCGCGGCTATAAAAGTGAACGGAGAAGAAGGAGAAGAAGAAGAAGAAGAAGAAAGAAGAAGGAAAATGCCGGTTTTAACATATATTTCGCCCTATGGGGAAATATATAATAATAATAATAATCGATTTATTTCCAATTCCAAAATTTACATTGGTTCTTCTATTGGAAATGCGAAGTTGTGTGTATGTGTAAGCGAGTCAATATAAAAGTAAGGTTAAATTACAAAACTATTATTACTCTAACAATTTTTTTTTTTTTTTTTTACATATTTTGACTTAATATTCTTGCAGTAGCACGGTCAAAATAGTATTTCTTTGCATTGCTGCAGAACTTGTCATAATTAATTTCTCGTCTTAATGGCTGCGGAAGTTCATTGAATCGTTTGCCTGCGACATAGCAGAATGATCCTTTGATATTGCCTGTTTCTACTTCCAGCATTCTGTTCTCGTTTCCGCGAAGGTTTACCGCTCTCGTTGACTTTCGTGTAAGCTGTAGATGAATTGGCCAGTGTTCTGATTTGTATAACGACTTGTGAGCAGCTTTAACGAGAGAAAAAGATATTCTTTCCTCGACTGGTAGCCAATGCAGGGTTAGTACGTCGTTGTCATTGCAGTATCTGTTGTAGATAAAGCTGGCGGCAGAACGTTGAATTTTTTGTAAGCGTTTAATTAGGTAAGCAGGTGCATCTGCAAAAATGAGATTGGCATAAGGGTCTGTTTTTTTATTCAGTTTATTGTCGGACGGAAAATCGATACTTTAAACGCTCACAAAAAACTGTAGAGGAACAATTGTGCTATTTTTAAGTGTTGATTAGCTGGTATGGACCCAACTTCTTCCAAAACAATTAAGAGTGAAATCGAAAAAGTTTTTTCTTTTATAATATCACAAGGAAAAGTAAATTGTCGGACGGAATCGATAGAAATTGAGATTGGACAAGACTAAAGGTTTTTAAGGTATTCTATCGAAAATAACATGAAGTTCCATACGAGATATGCCTTAAATAATAACTTAGTATATACTAAACGATGTAAACAAAGTTTTTAACATGTACATGATCAACACCTAACGATATGAGCCGAAATTCACCCTAATGGAAGTTTTGTCGGACGGAATTGTCGGACGGAAGCGATGTTGACTCAGAAATGCATAAAATTTTTTTTGGAAAAAATGACCTAATTCTTATTTCTAGAGAGTGTCTCCAACTTACCCCCATGATATAAGAGGCCAATTTTTAAGTTACAAGATATTGATGCGCCATTTAATCAACTTCCGTCCGACAATAAAATGCAGAAAAACTGGTAAAACTTTTAATTATCATACGTTTTTGAAAGATAAAAAGCAAAAGGTCATTAGCTATTTGCATCTAGCGGTAAATACAAAAGACATTATAGTTTTATACCGCCAGGAAACCAGGAAAAGCTATAATTTGACTAATATCACTCGAAATTTCCGAAAGGGAACATCAAATGCAACAGAAAAAGTACTTCAAGTTGTAAATTTACTGAAAGAAACAATGTCCCTGAAACCATTGCTGACATAAACCAGGGCATCGCATACATTCTTCATCTTTACATTGTATGTATTCCCCCAAACACAAAGCACAGTGATTTTCGTCAGGTATATTGGATAATTCATGACAACAAATGACAACATCTTCGCCATAAGAAGACCATTATGTGAATTCGAATCGAATCAAATTTGAATTTGGAATTCGAAGCAATAACTTGGTTGAATGATTATTTGAAATTGGATAAAACATGCAAATAGCATGAGAAATTTATTGAATTCAAAATTGGTTCTAGGACAATCCTCCCCTGAAAGAATGGCACCCCATATCCAGGGGGTGGGGCAATGCTCCGGGGACAATTTTCCGCGGGGCAATTCTCCAGGAGGGGGATTATCGTTAGACCTTCTAAATTAAGTAAGTTGGTAAGAGTTGAGGAGAAAAAAATAAGAACTTTTTTTGATGTTCTGGAGGTGGTTGGAAGTGAAGAAGTTTTTCGTCTATTTTTGTCGGACGGAATCATTCAAAATAAACCGCAATTCCAGACAATTACAAACCAACATTAGGTATTTCAAGTTAAAATGATAATCTTTCTTATATACATCGATACTTTAGAAACATAAACATTTGGTAGTTGTCCTTTATTTTGCTCTGAAGAACTTTTTTGATTCGATTTTATTGTCGGACGGAAAAAAAATAGGGAGTACTGACTTAAACGATATTTTGAACCATAATTCTTTTCGGGAAGGTTTCATGCCTTACTTTTCCAATTAAGTTGTTTTATAAGCTTTGAATTGTCATAAAACAATACCTTAGCAAAATCTATGTGATCTTTTAAAGATCTATAAACTTAGATAGAAAAAATTCCGTCCGACAAAACAAATTTGTTACCAGCATTAAGTAAAGTCTCGATTTTTGAAAATTTCGAGACACAGTCATCAAAAAGCTATGTTTTTCTGAAAATAAAAGACCTGAAGAATCGGAAAAACATAATAAAAACCTATTTGAACCAATTTTATTTTTTCGTGTCAGCGAGACCTTTTTTATAACAGACCCATAATCAATTTTCGCAAGAACTAGAGACTGCACCAGCGACTTCTTTACGTTGAAGGAGGCAAATCTTTTGAATTGTTTTAAAGATCTGAGGGTTGCCATACAAAATTTTAGAACTTTGTTTATGTGGGTATTCCATGTTAGATGCTGATGAAAGTGCACACCAAGTATCCTGTATTCTTCTAGATATTCAATTGGTTGACCGTTGCTGGAACGTAAAATATGTCCTTGACTGTGAAAATTGTGCACCTTTGCCATTTTTGGCTTTGAGAATAACATGGCTTTTGTTTTCTTTGTGCTGAGGTGAAGATTGTTTTTATGTGACCATGTTTCCAGTCGGTCCATCTCTAGCTGCATCGAATTGATCGTTGCATCCAGAACATTTGGTTTCATCCCATGGAAAAGCGTCGTATCATCAGCATATTGTAAATAACAACTCGTTCCATTTTGACTGATCATTGTCACGTACAAGTTAAACAGCAACGGACCAAGTATACTTCCTTGAGGTACACCAAATTCGACACGGAGCAATTTTGAAGATTTGTCATCAATTTGGACGAACTGCTGACGGTTCTGAAGATAATCGTTTAGTAGCTCTATATATGACTTTGAGAAACCCAGTTGATGGAGCTGATGTATTAGCGTTGGGTAGTCAACAGTGTCAAATGCCTTCGAGAAATCAGCAAAGATAGCCAACGTAACTTCACCTCTGTTCATTGAGTCTATTATGCTATCTTTTAGCTTCATTAGCAAGGTCGTTGTTGAGTGGCCTTTTCTGAAGCCAGATTGATGTTGGTGGTAAATGTTTTGTTTCTCGATAAACTCCGTCATCTGGTTTAGGATAATTCTTTCAAACACTTTTGAAAGGATTGGCAATATGCTAATAGGGCGGTAGTCGGCCAAGGTGGTTGGGTTTGCTATTTTCGGTACTGGGCATGTACGGCTTACTTTCCATTGCTCGGGGAAGGACGATGTGCTGATGCATGTGTTGATGATATGCGTTAATGGGGATTCTAAGTAGCTGGAGACACTTCTTATGTACTTTGCTGGAATTTGATCGTAACCGGTGGAGCGATCTGATCGTAGTGATCTTAGTGCTTTTTCTACCTCAAGGTAAGTGGTTTGATGAAGACGAAAAGAGTGTGGAGTATCAGTAAGGTTATCAATGATTTCCTTGGTTATAGAGTCACTACTGGGATTCTTTCCAGTTGTACGGGTGGCAGTGTTCTTGAAGAAGGTGTTGATGTCGTCAGGGTCGACTTGGATGTTTTTAAGGTTTGGGTGAAGTATGTTGTTAATAACCTGCCAAACTACTTTGTTGTTTTTGTTGCTCAGAAGTTTTTTGAGGAACTCAGATTTGGTTTTGCGTATTTCAGCTTTGAGGCAATTACGTGTTGTTCTTAATTTTGCCTTGTTCTCTTCTGATGATGTTGTTCGTACCAGCTTACGCAATCGATTTCGTTCTTGCTGAAGTTGCGTGAGGTTCAGTTCTTTCATCCATGGAGAGGGTGGTCGTGTGAGTTTTACTCGTTTCAGAGGTGCATGTTTGTTGATGCAGTCCAATATCATATTATTTAGTAGGTTTACTTTGTCAGATACATCGTCGACTCCATAAACTATACTTAGAGGTAATGCGCTGAAATCTCTAACGAATTCATCGATTAACAAATTCCTCTCATCACGAATGAATCTGTATCGTGGCAAAGGGAGCGTCATGATCACTTATTTCATCGCATAGAACGATACCTTCATGAACTAGCTTCAATGTACTGCTTGAAATTATATGGTCAATTAATGCTGTATCTTTCCTTGTCGGATTGGTAACATGTTGTTTTAGATTGTAGGTATCGAGTATCTCGTTATAGACCCTGCACTCCATAGTAGGCTTCAAAACATCGATATTGAAGTCTCCGGTGATGATTATTGGACCTTCATGATTAAGTGTGATTTGAGACAGCATGCCATCAAATTTGTGAAGCCAAGCAAGCTTTTCAGTGGATTTGCTGCTTGGTTGATAGATCGTTCCTATCAAAACGCTAGAACGCTTATTGTTCCCTTTAATTTCGATCCACTGATTTTCAACAGAATTATCAATGGCATTGAGATCGTTCCGTTCTTTGAATTTCATATTAGATTTAACATAATAGCCAACTCCACCGCCTTTAATGACATCACGATTTCGAAAACCACAGACATATCCTGTAATTTCAACGTATTTCAATATATTATGATTGTCTTTTAGCCAGGTCTCAGAGAGAGTTATCACATCGAATTCGTAGGTCTTCAGCATAGCTTCAAATTCGGAAAAAGTTGACATGATGGCTTGGGTATTTAAATGTGCGATAGAGAGATGTTTCCTCAGTTGGTTTAATTTTGAAACGATATAGATTAATACAGACGTCAGAAAAAAGCGATTTTCAAAAATTGTGTAAGCTCGGTGTAATAAACCGGTGAATATTCCCTTTAGAACTTTAGGGTCGTGTCCAGAGTGTGGTTTTACTTGCACATTTGTGATTGCATTTTTTCGATGGATCTTGTATTCGTATTTGCCGTTATTGTTTGTGATGTTGAGGTCCAGGAACTGTAAGGATTTATTTTCGTCCTCTACGTCAATGGTGTATTGTATATGAGGGTCTTGCTGGTTTAGGATGTTTTGGAACGCAAAGGATTCTTGGTGGTCTTTGAATCTGGCATGGCTATCATCAACATATCTTAAATATGATTTCGGTGCAACAGGTGGGTCTTTGTTCCAGTGCAGTTTTTATTGCGTCCGTTTCATGGTATTGTAAGAACGCCTCAGCCATGACAACCATTAGTGCTAGACCGATCGGTGCTGAATTTTCAAGTAGGTAGAATTTCTCTTCCCAAAGGAAGTAACATTTTGACAAGCAAAGTTCTATCAGACTTTTTATATCTGAAAGAGTTAGTTTGGTTCGTTTTTTCAGTTCATTATCTTTTGATAGGATCTGAATGATAATATTAATTGCTTCCTTCACTGGTACGGACGGGTATAAATTCACTACGTCGTATGACACTTGAATCTCGTCTTTTTCAATTGACCATGTTTTTGCTGTGTTTACGAATGTTTGAGCGTTTTTTAATGTTATGTTATTTTTGTTGAGGGTTGGTTGAATAATCTTTACGAGGTATTCAGATGTTTTGTAGCTCGGTGTTCCAATTGTCGAAACGATAACTCTCATAGGGTAGTCTTTCTCTGGTTTGTGTGCTTTTATAGCTCCGTACATCCGTGGTGGTATTGGATCGCTTGGGTAAAGCTATGTGTATTCTGTTTTTATGAATTTTCCTTGTTTATTAAGCTCCCTGAGTGTTGTTTGGAACTTTCTCGTTAAGGTAGGTGTTGGATCTGTTTCAATAATTTTGGTGTTCCCGATTTGTTCTTCTAATTTTCGTATAGCCTCGGCTTTCGGAATTCGCACATGTCCAGCTCCTTTGTCGTATGGATATATTTTAATTTTATCGTCAGCTTTCAGTTCTTTTAAAGCGATTCTCTAATTTCTTGTAAGATTGTGTTTTGGTGGTTTTGCCATTTTTAAGTCTCTCAGTACAGCTTGGCGAAGTCTCATGGCTTCAGTATCGTCTTTCTTATCGTAGAATATTTTTAGTGCCGTAGATTCAGTTTTTGAAATAATGTCCATGTATGGTATATGTGGTTGAACTGGTACAAATTTCGGGCCCAGGTCAAGTAACTCTATGTGATGTTGTGGGATTTCATCTTGACATAGTGTTATAGGTTTTATGGATTGTTGACGCAGTTGTTCCTTCGATGACCTTTCTTTCATTTGGTGCTCTTATTAAATTTCTGCGAAAGCTTTACCAAGCCACAGTTCTCCAATTCCTTTCTTCACTGGTGAACAGAATAAATCGCAGAGCCAATGGATTACGTGCAGATAGATGATAAATGTTGTACAACGCGTAAGACAAAATTCGGTGTCCCACAGGCTTCCTCACTTCCACCCGTCATCCTCAATCTCTATGTGATCGACCTCTCCAACTACCTTAACACATCCGCTTCGCTTCAGTACTCAGACGACACAACTGTTTACAATCATTGCAAACCATCTCAAATTGAATAAAGCATACAGCTCCTCAAGCTTGATCTTCACAACCTTAAGTCATGGTCAACAGACTCCATTCTGGTATTTAACAACACCAAAACGAAAACAATGCTCTTCAGCAGTAAAAGCAGCTGTCTCGTGTTCACAACATAAGAAACACTGATAAAAAGATTCAATATGATGGTCACGCCTTTGAGGCTGTGGAAGAGGTAAAGGTACTAGGAGTTCCACCAACACCTGGACTGGAAACCACGTATCGACAACACGGTCAAAGTCTGCTAAAGTTGCTAAGGATGATGAAGCGCCTAATACACTTTCGACTGAAGAAAAAGGTTTCCAATGCCCTGATACTGTCAAAGCTTGACTATGTAAATTCAGTCTACATCGGAACAACTCCAGTTTACTGAATAAACTTCAAAAACGCAGCAGCGGGTTTCGTTCTCCAAAAACACACCACTATTGAAGATGTTACCAAGCTGTCGTGGCCTCCTGTGTTAGAGAAATACGAATATGCTATTTCGGTGTTAGCATTCAAAGCTCCATATGAAACTGTTCCTGAAAACATGTTGTTGAGTCGAAGATCTCTATGTAGTAACACCAACATAAAGTTTGGTATTTCCACATTACATGGCTATTCGTCCAAAATTTTAAAATATATGTACATTATATAAATAACAATTAAAAACTTGGTTAAAAAGGGAGACGTAACTGACTGGAGGATTGAATGCAACAAAAAGGGAGGCGGAACTAAGTCAGGATTGGAAACCGCTTGGAGTGGGCAAAAAATAAATAAATGAATTAACACTTAACAAAGGCTAAATATATACTCAATAAATAGTTCAAATAAAAAGAAACATTAGAATAAAAAATAATTACTTAGGTTATTTCAAAGTTCGAGCAAGAGCTCTGTCAATTAAATAATGTTTGCAGTTTGTTACAAGTTTCTTGTACTGAAGTTCTTGTCGTGTATTTATAAGCAGCTCATTGAAGATTTTAAAGGCGTCATTTTGTAGCGAATTTGTAACGATGTCTTCTTGCAACAAAGTACCGTCATTGTACCGAAGCGATCTTGTTTTCTTCTTTTCTTGAAGTTGCAGTAATCTGGAAGAACATCGTCATATATCGACTTGTGCACAAGTTTTAGGAGTGATAACTGCATTCTTTCTTTCACTGGTAACCAAGTTGAATCACATCAGATATGTTGATTGAATGTCACCCCAAGTATTTTCCAAGATGATAGCCGATCGAGGACGGTGTCGTTCAGCCCTAGTTTCAAAACATCTTCTCAATGCTTGTGTGGATTTTTCTGAACAGTTTTTAAGGTCAGATACTTTGCAGTGATTATAAAACGTTGTATCGTCAGCGTATTGCAAAATAGTTGACGAGGTTATGGCATCTTGCATATCAGTGACGTATAGGTTGAAGAGAACAGGGCCCAAGATAGATCCCTGTGGTACTCCAAACATTGCGCATCATCAATCTGAACTTGTTGCTTGCGATCAGACAAGTAACTTAACAGCATACGTAAAGCTTGCTTTGAAAATCCTAAGTGGTGTAGTTTCGTAATGAGTGTGTCGTACTTTATCGTATCAAAAATGCCTTTGAAAAATCTGCGAATACTGCTAACGTGCTAACATTTTTGTTTATGATGTCGTTTTTTATTTTAAGGAGAAGAGTAGTTGTTGAATGATTCTTTCTGAATAGTGGATTTATACAACAAATTGGTGTCGATGAAGTTGACGATTTGTTTGCACATAAGTCTTTCGTATATCTTCGATAGCGTAGGCAAAACAGTGATGGCTCTAAAATCGTCATTATTGTCGGTTGGTACATCGACTTTTGGAACGGGAATAACAAAAAAAAAACATATTTATTAGATAAAGCTTTAGCCCGACGAATGAAATAATATTTTCTACTATCAATCGATTTTTTTTTTTCGATGTTTGTCTATTCGAATTATTTTTCTACTTACGCTTGCGTATATTACACAAAACATATGCATTTCAAGACGAAGAACCATTTGTATAATCGAGGATAATTTCGTCGGGGAAAATTTCGTCATTTTGCAAAATTTTAATACTTGCTTATAAATTTCACATTTTCAAAATTTTCGTCGCTTTTCCTCGAGGAAATTATCCCCGATAAATGCTTGAAATAAATGAGTCTACGAAGATATTATTGCAGAGATATGATAGCGGGATATCCATTAAAGGGGCATGTGTGTGACCCGCAGAAACGAAAGATTTTTTTCAAAAATGGTAGAACAAAAACATACAATAACACAATTCTAGTTCTGAAAAAGGTCACAAAAAGGAAGTATGGATACCTCTCAAGATATCGATCTGGACCATCAGACTGAAGGTAGATAGTTGAATAATTTCATGTGGCTTTTGGTTTAATAAATAGTGAAGTTTTGGATTGTGCTTTGAAATAAATTGTTAAAAAATATAAGAACAAAAAGGCATAATGGTTGCAGAATCTCTAAAATCATCTACTACATGTATACAAACTGTACCCATATTGAACCAGGTGAAGGTACCTCAACATCTACTTAATTATCTATGTAAATGACTCCTCAAATAACTAAATCAATAAGAAAATGTTTTGATATGAAAAGGAGGAGGAGGAGAAGGAGGAGTAGTATATTAAAAAGATACATGTGCCCAATGACTTCATCAATAATATTAAGTATGTAAATATTTAGACATTTTTAATAAAAGAACCCATTTTAAATAATACATAGATTGGAAAATCTTATCAGTCATCTATGAAATTTTGTAAATATGCAATTTTATAGAGGCATTTTTCTTCTGTAAAATTTCCTCACAGGATACTCTCCTGGAAATTCGTGAGCCATTCATGATCTGGAATTTTCAAGAAACTTCTAGCTCATACCACCTGACTAAAAGGGTTTTCTATTGGAACCCGACAAAGTAATTATGCATATATAAATTATCAGTACCGTAAAGCTGGGTGACTTCGATCAATTTTCAGTGCACAATTTTACATTACCTAATCTTGTTGTTCCAGAGAAATAATCTGATCTTTCCTTGAAAAGAACAAAATCAATTTTGGGGTGACTTTGATCAGTTAATGAGAAACGCCAAATTATATACTTATAATTAGATTTGGCAGTGTTATTTTATATCTTCTTATCTACAATAGTGTGTGACACATTTAACTTAGAGAGTGATGGTTTTTTAAAAAAAATTTACAGTCAAAATCTTTTTAATCATGGTCATATAGCAACTAGTAAGGGATCGTCTCCAAATTATAAGCGATATAATAAGCGCTTTTTAGCGGATTTACGCTAGCGATTTTCGGAAAAAGCGCTTAACGAATCGCTTACTTTAATATTTAAGCGATTTGTACAAACTATCAAACAAATTTTCAATTATTTAAATCGTTTATTTTTCGCTTATAATTCGCTTATCGGCAAAAATCGATAAAAATCCGCTAAACTCAATCACTTAAGCACTTAAATCGCTTTTCCATTTCACATGAATCACTTTTCCGCTTCACACGAATCGCTTATGAATCGTTTTTTGATTCTATATCACTCACTCAAGTGTTGATTAAAATTCTGATTAACATTCCCTCCAAGGAATATACCAAAATATCGATCGAACAACTCAAAAAAGATTTGTAAGGGGCGGTTCCTATTGGTAGTAGCTTTAAAACAAACTTTTTAAAATTTTTTTCTTAAACTGAATGTGAACCATGTTCATTTACTACGGTAGAACAACTTAAACAAAAAAGAGTTATAGCAGACGGTTTCTATTTGTAGCAACCTGAGAACAAACTGTTGTTCCTTTTATCTCTAACTGAATAAGAACCAGGTAATCAGTTCATTATTAAACACTAACGCGTGCTACCTGTAATTATACATCCGTCACATTGAGTTTTCAAAATAATGCTGAAGTCGCGATAACAACAACATCTTTTGAGTGTGTAGACATCTTTATCAATAAAAAAATGTTTTTCATTAACTTTTTATTTTTATTTGGCAAAATAACAATCTATATACTAATACGCGCTGTGCATACCACTTTTTTCACGCTTTCACTCTCTAAAATTTCGGGTCGTTTTTGCGGTCACTTTTTCATAAAGGTGTTTAAGACCACGGTTAATATTTTTCTACGATTAGTATTAGGGGAAAACATTGCATTGCATTTAATCGTTTCAAATGTTTTGATTATTCGCGAGATCAAGAAACAATAGACAGCAACGAAAGTATTGCGCGAAGATTTATTAATGTTTTTAGGGTAAGTACGCTTTAGAAGTTTTTTGTTTGTTTGTTTTGTTTTTCTTATAGAATTAATAGGGTTTCTACGTCATTACTTTTCAAATAATACGCGATTGAGGAAATGAATATCATGGTTTTTAATCATGACGCTCTGGATTCGTAAAGAAAATCGCAATTGTTTACGATTCACATTTTGGCACTTTTACGACTTTCGCGTTTGGCCTTTATTTACATTGGGGTGTGGATTCCATAAACAGTTACAGCGATTTTAATCTTTTTGTTGTTTACCTGTACGCACAATTTATTTTTACTACTGCATATATCGTATCGTGAAAGATTTATTACGAATATGTTGATGTGTTTCGGATCTTCTGATTAAAAAGTTTTTTTGTTCATAACTCCAGTGTTGAACTAAATATGCTTTAGCCGGAATACCTAGAGATTTTTAATTAAAAGAGTGAAGAGTGTTTTTTTCTGTATTGACGTTAGATATCTTTAATCAAGGGGAACCATTGCATTGCATCTTCAATTTAAAAAGTGAAAAAAGTGGATGCACAGCGCGTATTTTTATTTTTGATGAATTAAAACCCGTGTTCTACACGCTGTTCTACACGGGATACTAAGTTCTAAACATTCTACATCCAAACTTTATCTTTATCATACCAAAATTCATTATACTAAGCCTTTCTCTCTGTTCAACTCACATAGATTAAAACCTGTAAAAACTTTTTACACGGGTTACTAGTTAGATATAATACTCCCGGTTATGTTCCAACTTCGAAAACTGGCCCATGGGAATATGAAAAATATAAACATACATAGACGTTGAATGAAACAAAACGTAGTGAGTAGGTGACAAGACAAACTTGAAAAATGTAAACATTCCATTTCACTGTTATTGTAAAGGGAGCTGGAGACTAAGAGGCTTTTTAATTTCATTGAATAACATGAAAACGAGTCCTGCTGGTACCACTTATGTTTTCATATTCTTTCGTTAGGTGAACAATAGAATTCATATTACGAAGGAAATTTCAAAATTACCTTAGCAACGGTGGCCGTTCTCCCTAGCAACAAAAAATTGGTGAATAATCAATTAATATGACTAAGTTATCCTTCGTTGTCAATTGAGCACGGAAACTAATATAATAAGTTGAGCATGTTTTAGTTCATATAAATAGTTCATATAAATCTGAAACATCTGAAAAATAAGAGAAACAAGAGAAATACATGCATGTAAAAACAAAATATTTCCAAATAAAGTATTTTTCAAAATCGATCAATTCGCTTAAAATCGCTTACGCAAATCGATTAACATTCGCTTATAGGAAATTTGGTTAAATTTAATCGCTTATATTCTAACGATTTGATTCACATTACATTCGTTTACAATCGCTAAATAAAAAAATCATAAGCGATGAAATTAAGCGAATTTTAATCGATATTTTGGAGACGATCCCTAACCCAGGTAAAACATTTTTACCACATCTAACTTCGAAAAGGATATATGCAAATCCTGTGTCGAGAAAAGGTGACAAAAAATATCATCAAGGTGTGCAAACCCTGTAACGAAAAATTAAACCATGGAATCGTAAGTGGAAAGTGTATCCATGCTGTAGAGCTCGAAAAACTGAGCAAAAAAATGTATGGGATCATTTCGCTACGACCAACCGTTGCAAAGTTATCGTCAATCAAAGATATTGATGATGTCATAGCCGCAGTACCAAATGAAATTTAGGCCCAAATTTTGTGTCACCCCATCACCCGTAATGCAGACCCTAAAAAACACGTCAGTTATCCCTAGTGGTTCTCGAGATATTTCCCCAAGAACGTCGCATTCGATTAGGGATGCAATGCAATGATTCCCCATAATAGATTAAAAAACTGACGTCATGGCACGTGCTACTATATAATAATCGTAAAAAAACGCATGGCCTAACGAAAAATATGACCACGATTAAGAAGATTTTGACAGTAAAATTCAACAAAATTTATCACTGTCTAAAATAAAAGTGTGACACACACTTGCTATTATATAAAAGACTAGTATCTCGCGTAAAAGTTTTTTACGACTTTAATTTCGAAAAGGATGTGCAAGAACCCCTCATTCTCGTGTGCGAACCCCGTGACGAAAATTGCAATTACGGAATTGGGACTGGAAAATGTACCCAGGTTGTAGAGCTTGAAAAACTGAGCAAAAAAATGTATGGGATTGTTTCGCTACGACCAACCGTTGCAGAGATATCCTCGGTCAAAGATTTTAATGACGTCATAGCCGCAGTACCAAATAAAATTTAGGCCCAAATGTTGCGTCACCCCATCACCCGTGTTGCCGACCCTAAAAAACGTCAGTTATCCCTATTGATTCTTGAGATATTTCCCCAAAAACGTTGCGTTCGATTGGGGATGCAATGCAATGATTCCCCCGTGATGCGATAAAAATAACTGACGTCACGCCGCGTGCTATTATACTAATCGTCAATATTATCAATGGTCTAACGAAAAAATGACCACGATTAAGAAGATTTTGACCGTAAATTTGAGAAAAAACCAACACTCTCTAAGTTAAATGTGTTACACACGCACGCGGATTAGTATAAGTAGATTAGTAACCCGTGTAAAAAATTTTTACAGATTTTAATTCTTGAAAATGACGTCTCAAAAATGGTGTCGAAAAATTAATTTACAAAATGACAAACAGAAAGTGTGTTAGTGTTGTAGTCACCACTTCATCAATAACGCGGACCATAAAACTACGAGTTATTTTCTTAGAGGTTTTAAAGATGTTTTCCAAATAACTTCGAGTCTAATTTAGGAGTCATTGCGATGGTTCCCCTGATTTTAAAGATCCACTTAAACAGACACAACCTAGATAAAACATTTTTCCAAGTCTGCAATGGGGCGTAGAACAAAAAATATTGTTTTACTTGGAAGATCTGAAACCCATCAAAAATAATATATACGCGCTGTCGCTATAATATGACCACGATTAAGAAGATTTTGACCGTGAAAAACGACCCGAAACATTCACTCTCTAAACTAAAAACTAGATGCACAGCGCATATTAGAATATAGATAGTTAGACCACGCAAGACATATCACGATTAGTATAATAGCATATGGTATTTGACGTCAGTTTTTTTTATTGTCACGGGAAATCATAATTGCATCCCCAATAGAACGCGACTTTTTGGGGAAATATCTCGGGAGCTAATAGTGATAACTGACGTTTTTTGGGATCCGCGATACGGTTGATGGGGTGACGCAACATTTGGGCCAAAATTTTATTTGGTGCTGTGGCTATGACATCATCAAAATCTTTGACCAACGATATCTTTGCAATGGTTGGTCGAAGCAAAACAATCTCATACATTTTTTTATCAGTTTTTGGAGCTCTACAACATGGGCACCGTATCCAATTCCCAAATTGAAATTTTCATCACCGGGAAAGGCAAATAAAACACGTCCTTTTCAATGTTAAACTCTGTAAAAAATTTTACCTGGGTTACTAGTTATTGCAATATTTGACATCCGTGATGAATGTTCGGTCCGTAAGATTAGCGAATATTAGTAGAACAAAAGATATATATTCACAATGGTCACACATTGTGACTCTCGTAAATATGAAACAAAATTAACATAAATCGTTGCTAAAAGACATTTGTAACAACAAAAGTTCAGTTTAAACACAATCACATATAATAGATTTAATTTGTTATGGTAGAACAAAGCATTTATTGATGCATTATACGTTCTAAATGTTCTTACGCAGAATTAACAACTTTTGAGACATAGAAAATACATTTATTTAAATCTCTTTTGTGAAGTCTTAAATGCCCCATGAGAAACGCGGACATGTAATTAATTGCCGATATAAAACATTTGGGTTTTCGTGTTTTTGGCCTCTATACTTCAAATATCAACTGAAAAAGTCCAGGCAAGTTTCTCAGGCCTCAAAATTTCATGGTAACGATCCTTCTGTTACCCAATTGTTACAGTGATAGCATCATCTAGGAAAACGAATTTCCATTTCCATTTATAGAGGATAAAACAGTTGGATCACTGAGATGATAACAACATAAAATGAAATAAAATGATAAATCAAATGAAAACAACAACACCCTTTAACTTAAACGGACTCATTTAGCTTTCATTCGTCACTCAGCTGGCGCTTTTCGGTAACAACGGAACCAAAATGGCGGTACCCATTCATTAATGAACTACACCATTTCCGTTACTGATATAATACAGAAACAAAGTATAGTTTACGTGAAAGTTTGAACTTTCAAGGCCTGACTCTTGAATATGGCTTAGAGCGATGACCAATCTGAGCGGTGAAATTTTGATGTTTTTCGTAATTAATTTTGGAAGAAATTGATCATTCCACTTGAAGATGATTCTGACGATATTTCACAATAGCAATAATAAGTCTCCCGCTGATTGAAGTAACCCCGTTTTATGGTAACCATCAGTATTAACTTAATCAAAATATATACCATTTTTAAATAGTTATAAAAATTTTATGTCTAATTAATCATTAATTTGCGGTGATTGACAATGGACACACTTTCTCATGGCGAATAATAACATGCACCATGAGATAATAGGAAACATAAAACACATTATTGGGAACTCTCCTGAGCATAAAAATACTGATTCTCAAACCAGGTGAGTTCAATAAATACAGATCTCACAAAACCATCAACAAACAAGGAAGATAAATAAAGTAAAATGCTTATTCAAGCTAAAAATTACATTCTTGAATGAAGAAACTTTTTGTAGCAATAAGTGAGTTATATTTGAAAGTTTTTGTTTTGAAATAGTTAACAACCAGATAACCATCCTATGAGAATCAAAATAGCTTGGATACCCATGTAAAGAATCCATCGTATGAATCGGTTAATTTCAATTGAAAACTTGTAGGCCTCTTTTTGTGCTAGAAACCATCATATCACCCTTAATTGTTGGTGGACTAATGGAACCTTCTTAATAAAGACAGAGTCACTGTTATTGCCTCTGCAGCGAGCGAAGCATAGTAGTTTCACAAGATAAATGAAAGTCAGTTTTCGATTTTGTTCATCATCTTCATCCTCCAACTTTTCGTGTTACTGTTACACGGTGGTATACAATTATTAGCTGACTTTTTTCCCCTTTCAAAGCATGATACTGTAGTAGATGGGAGACAGAATGTTTTTTCGTAAAAGTTAGTTTTTTTATTTTGGCTCTTACACAATTTCTTTAAAAAAATCTTATTTTGATTATAAAATACATATCCATGGTTGCAGTTCACTTATTTCTTTTGTTTCTTTTGTTTCTAGTCTATACTTTCTGATATTACTGGTTAAGCCTTATTGACACTCTTTAAAAGGTATATTAGCATTAGCGTGACTTAGGCCTAACAGATAACAAAAAGTAACAAAGGTTTATGCAGATTTTCAGCTGCGTAAGCACATCTATTTGGTTTGCATATTCCAAATTAGTGTAGCCACCGCTACACTATTCCACAAGGTTACACATTAAACAATTCGTTGTATTGTAAAACTTAGATATTTACACTTAAGTTTGTGATTTTCTTCACTGCAAACATATACTTTGATCAGGATTATATTTGAAATATTGTGTATCTTGCCATGAATAAAAGACTGGCTTTGTCAAAATATTTAAAGTATGCCACTATCAGGCCCAAAAACATTTTTACTAAAATCCTTAAATTACAAAATGTTTGGGCGGAAAGTTTTCTTTGTATATATAGCTTGCTGTGTGTATAAATTTGAAAGCTTGAGCGTGGGGGCATTTTTAGCCTAATCTAGTAAACTTTATTTGTTTGTATTTTTCTTCTTCAGAATTTACGAAGTTCTTTTGTTTTTGTTTTGACAGACATTTGCAGAGTATGCCGAATGGAAGCTACACCTGAAAAAACTTTGTATTATCCATGTCTATGTACTGGCAGTATAAAATATATTCACCAAGAGTGGTAAACAATTATTGATTAGGTCTTAATTTCACATCATCTTGATCATTTCTTCTTGTGAAACTGTTGTTTTTTTAGTTTAGTGCAATGGCTAAATCACAGCAAAAAGGAGTAAGTGACTTGTGAAATAATTTAAGGAGTATGAAAATGTTTGATGTTCCACAATGTAATCAAATAAATAAATAAATAAATGTGATTTTTATGATTTCATAGATATTGCGAGCTTTGCAACCACAAATTCATCTTCAAACCAGGTCTGCCACATTATGTGTTTTTACTATTATTTGTGGCAATAGTTTTTCCAATTAAATTCAAGTTGCTTTATATTTTTATGGTTGTAGTATATTCTCCTGACATGCCAAAATCTATACCGTTACATGAGTTGTTGCAAGGGCTGGGCCGAAACATTGTGAGAGGATTAAGATTTTGGCTACATTACACGTTAGTGGTGGTGGCATGGCTTGGAATTGTTCCATTGACAGCCTGTAAGTATAAATTTTTAGAATTATTAACAAAGATTGCAAAGGAAAGTTAATTAATCCCCAAATCATAATTGAACTGTGTAGAACAGGATTCATAGGAACAATATTCTCGAAAGACCAATTTTGTATGTTCTTGTCACTGTTGGGTTACAAGGGGATACAAATTACAGTGTTTGTTACAACAAACCAATTTTTCTATTTCTTACTTTAGTTCGAATATACAAGTGTCTTTTTTCTGGATCTGTGCACTCATTAATCACACTGCCCATGGATATGCTATCTCTGTAAGTACTTCTAACAAAATTGACTTCCCGTTACCAACTATTCCAAAGACCTTCACTTTTTTTTTCGAATGATGTGATTACTAAAAATCAAAGTCATTTACTGAATCAGATCTTGATCAAAGTGAAAATTTGTGCTGAATATTTGTTTTTTAGAGAAAATATTTTTGTTGACTGTTTACTTGGAGCTGTTGTTGTTGCATTTTCTGTTGGTGGGTTTATATTGCTGCTCTGGTTAAGAGAGCAAGTTGTTATACATGGTGGTCCTGACTGGTTAAATAATCAAGACCAAGAGGTGGAAGTCTTTCAGTTTGATGCTGTTATACGAAACCTGTTTGTTAACCGGGTAATAATATCCTGTTGAAGTTTTGAAATCTGTTTTCTTTTATGCAGTCACAAAACTGGTGTCATGTTTCGAAAATTGATTGTTTAACCAGCGCTGCAAATAACGGGCGGTCAGCAGTCAATGACCGGCGATATAAGGCACTTGATCATGTATTTTTTCTTATGGTTGATCAACTTGACCGGTCAAAATTAATTTTATTGATACAAAAGGACCATCAGATTTTGTTAAATACGATGATTGCTTGATAGCAAGGGATAGCGATCGCTATAATGCTCCAAGACGCGCTTTTAATCGTGCTCAAAGATACTCTTTAAAAACATGCTCAACCATTTATGAGCTAGAACATGCTCAACTTATTATATTAGTTTCAGTGCTCAATTGACAACGAAGGATCAACTTAGGTGTATTAATTGATTGTTCACCAATTTGTTGTTGCTAGGGAGAATGGCCACCGTTGCTAAGGTAATTTTGAAATTTCCTTCACTATATGAATTCTATTGTTCACCTAACGAAAGAATATGAAAACATAAGTGGTACCAGCAGGACTCGTTTTCGTGTTATTCGGTGAAATTAAATAGCCTCTTAGTTTCCAGTTTCCCTTTACAATAACAATGAAATAGAATGTTTACATTTTTCAAGTTTGACTTTACCGGCAAAATAGCCATGTGACCGACAGATTTTGACTTTTAATGATCACGATGACCGGCTGGTGTAAAAAAATTATTTGCAGCGCTGATTGTTTGGTTTCTTTACCTTTCTTGAAAAATATTCACAATAACAGAAGTTACGAGTAGAATATTTTCTTTACAAATCATTCAGAATAATGTTCAAGTGGATCAGCAACAACAGAATCAACATCAGCCCCATCAACAACAACATCAACAAAATCAACAACAACAACAACAACAACAACAACAACAACAACAACTACAACAAAATCAACAAGAAGAAGAAGCAAATGTTCAAGCAGTAAATGGTGAGGTACAGCCTCTAATTGAACAACCTGAAAACGAAAATGAGGTTATTCCAGATGAATTTCAACAGCAGCAAAATGATCATAATGTTGGTGTTGATGAAATTGGTTGGAATGCTGATGCCATCATGGAAGACCTGACATGGGAGAAGGTAGTCTATTTTGTATGACCACACTTTTGTTGTTACTGAGTGGCAGCCATCTTTAAAAATGCTGTGTTTTAGTTTTTAGGCTTGGACGGATCTTTTGTTTTCCTCGTACGTTATGTTTACTTTCTTTAACTTTTTGTTGATTCGTTTTGGTAATGAACTATTTACAATTCAATGTGGGAGCTGTATTAGAAAATAGTGTCACATTAGAAAATAATGTGGCACCATGGTTTCAATATATGTCTTTTTCATTCTTCATTCTTCGGCTTTAATTATTATAATTAATTTCTAAATCAATGTTACTTTCCATTTATATTGAACCACAGTGCAGCATAATTTTCTGGTGTGACATTATTTTCTATTACAGAGCAATAAGAAAATTTTTTGGCTCATTATTTAAGATGAAGCTTCCGGTCATTTTATTTCATTCATACCTGCTAAAACAACGTTTGTTGCTAATTTAAGAATAGAATATCATTTTAGAACAATTTTATTGTTGAATTTTTTAGGAGCATGTATTCTGGATTATTTCGTTGAACACATCTTTTGTCCTTGTTTTTGGTAGGCGAAATTCCTTAGTATGACTATAATATATAAAAGTGTGAACAAGTGTCCAATTAAATTAAGTCTTTTCTACATCGGCAGTTCATCTTGGTTCATTCCATTTCTTTAGCTTTTTGTCCTTATCATGTCGGGCATATGGCCATGACAATGTTGGGAGTTGAGCAACAGGTAACACATTCACTTTCACAAGTTGATTATGATTTTGTTTCATACCGTCTTCACATTTCTTTAGTTCACCGGAACAAATTTTGATGAGGTGGCCATTCTTCTGATTGGATATCTACTTGTGGCATCCTCCCTTGTAATATCACATGTATCTTTTCCAAGAATAGACAAAGAAAACCTTTGACATCAGTTATTAAACTATAGACATGTCAAAAGAAGAAAAGTTTTATTCTTTGATTTTATTGTTTCATTTACCAAATATCCACTAAAAGCAATTTGTCACTTTTGTAATCAGTTGCATAAAAAATATAAATTCATTATAATTATCTGAAGAAAATTTCATTTTCCTTAATAAGTTGTACAAGTCTTTGTTGAGGTATACTTCATTCAAACGGTAAGTAAGTCAATGTAAGTATTCTTTATGTTGGTTTTCAACTTAAAAGTATGAGTTTTTGTTGTCTATTTTTAGCATACGCAAAACAATAGGACTGTGTTACGTGGTACTCAAGGTACTTATATCTCATGTAATTAACATGGCATACTTTACTGTGACCTTCTGCAATCTTTTCTTTTTTTAAACTTCTGCAGGTGGCTCTTCTTATTGCTGTAGAGATTGGATTATTTCCACTTGTATGTGGATGGTGGTTGGATATTTGTTCACTGGTGTGTTTATATTTTAAATTTCAAAGAGTATTTGCTTGTTTTGTCTAGAGCTCCTATTACTGGTTGTTTATTCTTTCAGCCATTATTTGCAATCACACCGAAAGACAGAAAGGAGAGTTTCCTTTATGCTCCAGGTACCATCACGTCTTGCTGCTGCTATTGATGTCCTCTCGCAATCCTCTTCCACTATCTTCTTGTTTATTTCTGTTGTTCACCAACTACTGAATTGAAACAAGTATTTTGTGTTTTTTAGTGACAGCCACATTTTTACATTGGCTTGTTGGAATGCTCTATGTGTTTTATTTTGCATCTTTCATCATTCTACTTCGAGAAGTAAATTCTTTTATTTATTCGAATCTGGATTCATTGCCACTGCTTGCTTTATTTTCTGTTACTGTGCACATCCTACATCCTACTGTACATATCGTTCATTCTAGGTTTTCCGACCTGGAGTACTTTGGTTTTTGAGAAATATTAACGATCCACAGTTTCACCCTGTTAGAGAGGTTCATTTCCCCTCCTTTTTCACATTTATGTTTATCTCTGATGACAGAATGGTCAGATCAGCCTTGTCTTGTTTTATTAGATGATACAGCTGAATATTGTTCGTCACACAAGAAGGTTTATACTGTCAATGGTAAGTGCCACCTGGTTGTTGTAATCTCTTGCAGAATGGCAGGTCATGTATGTCCAAACCTAATATCGTGTAGATTGTATTTGGAACCACAGTTCTGGTTCTCGTTTGGATTCCTGTCCAGCTCATCAAAAGCTTTTCCACTGGGTTAATACCATTCAACATTTCTTTAAGTGGGTCAGTAACTGTTTATTGTTAAACTTGTTTGTTCTCCTGGCCACACATACTTGGTGGCTTCTTCATGTACTTTTTATTTTAGCGATGCTCCCATCAGTGAGATGTCTTTGGAGTTGTTGTTGCTGCAGGTTGTACTTCCAGCATTTTTAGAACAAGGACATGCTAGAAGATGGTTGAAAGGTTTCATGCAATATTGGGCTAGAGTTATTTCTTATATACTGTAAGTTTGTAAGAAAATGTGATTTTGAATCCAGTCATTCGTTACAAGAAGAATCATAATCACATTCGATTCCTGTTCTAGAGATATGCGTTCCTACATCATAGGAGATGTTGATTTAAAAAACTTGAACCACAATCAGGTGAGAAGACGTTCAGGTATATCTTGATCATTTGGTGCCCAGTCGATTACCAATAGTTTTGACTGTCATTTGTTATTTCCAGATTGTCTACGTGGATAACGATGGCAGATGGCAGAAAGGTGCGATGCCAAGAGGAACATGTATGATGTTTTTCAGTTCTTTTTCAGTTTTTGAGACACTACGCCCTCTAAATGTTCTTATTCAAACTTTTTTCATTTTTTGAGACACTACGCCCTCTACATGTTCTTATTCAAACTTATTTCTTAAATTTTTGCAGCTCTTGAAAACGCTTTGGAAGGTGTTGGCTCACCGACTGTTCGAGCATACTTCAGGCCGAGATACTTCAAGCTCAAGGTGACTTTATCTTCTACTTTTCTTTTTCTTTTGTTCGATATTATTTGCAATTGCTTCTGTTGAACTTTAGATGGTGTTGTTTCTGGCCGTGGTTATCTCTTCATTTGTTTGTGTTGCTTTCCTGGCGTTTACTCTACCAGGTGACGTTTTGTTGTTATTTCATATGTACAACATCGAAACAACCTTTCATCATGTCGTTTGTTATTTTCAGTTGCTGTTGGTCGAAAAGCATTGTCTCTTTTGTTCGGCAATGTTGTCATTCACGAGTTATATACAGCCGCTGCAGGCTTCTACATAACGTGGTTGTGCATGAGACTACTCTCTGCTTTGACGTCATGGTACCCAGTCGGTTTTCATCTTTTGTATCAAAAACTGAAAGTGTGTGTACTTGTGGTAAGTGTTGTTTGCTTTCTTTATCATTTGTTTGTTCACTTTCAACTTACCGTGTTCTCCTATTTTTAAGGTTGGAAAAATTCTTATGGCTTCTTTCGCTTTATTGGGCGTCACCCCTCTTCTTCTCGGTGTGTTTTTCGAGCTTGTTGTTGTTATACCATTACGGATCCCATTGAATCAAACACCATTATTGTACATTTGGCAGGTGAGCATAATCTTCGTTCTTTTTGACACATTTTTCCTATCATTCCATCATTCGTGAACTTTTCTGCTGATGGGTTTTGTAGGATTGGGCACTTGGCATCCTTCACTTGAAAATCATTTGCGCCATTGTAATGGTTGGACCAGAATGGTGGTTGCAGAATGCTATTGATAGAGTATGTGTTCTATGTTTAGTTAACTACTTCTGTCCAATGCAGAAATGACATCTCTTTTCTTTGTAGGCTTATCGGAACGGTTTTCTGAACATGGATCTGAAATTCATCATTTCTAAGATTTTCTACCCTGTTGCAACGACGTTACTGATTGCTATCACCACACCCTACGTACTCACCTCCGGTCTCCTCCCGTTTTTAGGTACGTATGTCATCTTCATAAGTTTTTGTTTTGTATTGCATCTATTGCTTCATTGGTTAGTCCAGACAGTATGCGACCATCTAGTAGATTATGAGATTGTTGGCCATTTGTTCTGCTTCATCGAAACAATAAAATCACTGACGTAATATATTTAACCTTATGCATCTCGACAATAAAGTTACTTTAGTTTGAATCTTACAAGTTTTCTTCAAGCAGTCAGTTTTTTTAATGCGAGTTACCTTGGCTACTGTAGGTTTCACTCGACCTGTGGTTGTTGTCTGCATGCGTCGTGTATATCCCGTCATGATGTTCGTCATCATATTAGCTGGTGCCGTCATCTTTCAAGGGAAACAATTTAAAGCATTGTACGAAAAAATCAAAAATGAAAAGTAAGTTTGTGAAGCTATATTCTTTCAACCTGACCTCAACATTTGCTTTAAATTTTTTTTCCTTTAGATATCTTATTGATAAAGTGTTAGTAAACTACGAACCTCACCGTCCCTCGCAAACTGCCGAAATGTCGTAACGTCCCTCGCAAACTGCCGTAACGTCGTAAAACATTAACACGTTTCTTCCTTGTGTCGTACGAACTTGAGTTTGGCTTTCGTGTATCCAGTGAAGAAATTCTGTGCAAGTTATAGGAAGTATTTGTTTGTTGAAATTGTAAACTTTCTTGATGAAACCATATGTAAGTGCAGCTCTTACTTGTAACTGTACCATGCTGCTCTGGACTTGAATTCGATGTGAAAAAACAATCGGTTCAGGCATGTTCTCTATTAAGCATGCAACCTTTTGCGCGTTCACACAATTCCTGAAAAAGTTTTGTCAGCAACCTGCAATAAAGTGGATTTGGGATTATTTCTAATGAACTCCTACTTGTAGGAGAGGAAGAGAAAACTGTATTTTACTTTACGAAAAGTTCAACTTCTCGTGTGGTGACTTCCAAGTTTTTGAAATTTTGAAACATCGATGAAGTGTTTATTTTCGAAAAAATATCTAACAAGGACATTTACGAAAGTATTGTCAGCTTTCGAAAACTCGAAATCTCAGGGGACTAAAAAAATAGTTCGAGTTGTCGAGTTGTCGAGTTTTGGAGAGTTGAAATGGTATTAATTACAATTAATTATTATGTCAAGGGACCTACAAAAAAGTTCGAGTTTTCGAGTGTTCCAGAAATCCAGTGTTCGAGTTTAAGCAACGTTCAGCGTTTTAAAATATTATCATCGTAAATTTATAAATGGATTTCACTTTTCCCACATAGTCAGACATAGTCAAAATCGTTTCTCCAAAGAGACCTTGAATGATGAGAAAAACAGGTAACAACATGGCTGAATTTGATGAGGCGTTCAAAAAATTCGGGAAAATGTGCACTCTTCATCAAAGAATTTTATTGTGTTTCTTTGTTATTTTGTATAGATTTTACCAGATCTAAATTTCCGTTTAATATAGCTGTGGAGTTTATTATTTTCCAACTCATTCCCAAGTATCCCCGTCAATTGTTTTCCATTGTTATTATCACTATTCATCTTTGAAGAGTTGTTCTTTGTATTCCTTCGACTTTTAATCTCCCTCGTCAAGATAGTTTGTATTTATTTTCGCCCTGTATATACTTGAGCAATGGTCAGACTGTAAAAAGTATGTGTGAAATATTACAGCTGCTTAAAATAAGCCTTATGTTTTATTTTGAAGTTGTGTTGTATGCAGAACTTTGGAAATGTTTAAATTGTGTCATTTTCTCTCCTTGCTGTCTGGCTCCACAGCTGCTTTGGCATCGTTGTTCGGCAAATTAGCATTCCATGATGGTTTGAGCGATGTTTTATGTATTGAAGTTGTCAACAACATGCTGGACAGTTTGCTGTTAACCTGTAATACTGTATGTACGTGCTTCTTCCCACAAACCTTGTCATGTTTCAGAATTAACCTGTAAACACGTCGTTGGTTTTTTGCGCACTATTAACAACCTGCATCAACATGATGATCTAGATCTTCGGCGTTTTTCATGTGACAGTATTGCTATATTTTGAACATTTGCAACCTCGTTTTCAGGTCACTTTGTTCTTTCTAGCTGGTTTTTCCTGTGCGGTTGGCCTGCTTCATTTGTCTGGCAGTCACCAACACCTTGATGTGGACTTTATTCGCCAAGGCCATGTCCCTTTCAGCGTCCACCATTGAAGTAACTGTCATCAACACAGCAAGCAACTTCTTGTGCTCCGTAAGTATTTCGAACATCAACACAGCTGGTCATTGACGGGAAACGAGAAACCTGCTTTGTCAGAATATAATGAATGAGAGAGGCATTAGATGAAAATTTCTCTATTTTCTGCCGGTATTGTTCAAAAATTTCAAAAATGTTTTCATATCTGATGGTAGGCTTTTTATTTTCAGATTACGCCGGTTAGTTTTCCGGATCGATGTTCAACTGAAACTTTATTTCACATCTGTTTACTGTTGACAGTTTTGACTTATGACTTTCAGTTTTGTCTTCTTTTTGAATTGTTTATTTTTCAGACTTGGTTGGGCATATTGTTTTTTAATGAAAAGTTGTCACTGATGTGGTACCTTGGGTTATCATTTATTCTCATTGGTTTACTGATCATCCATCAATCAAAACGAGAAAACGACAAGGAACGTCGTTATCTCGACAAAATGGACTGACTGGACGTCTTATGTCGCGACTTCACTGACGTACGTGGCGAAATTATTAGTGAAACTGCCACAGAAGATCGAGACCTTTGTAAACTTATGATCTCCGTACACATGATCAACCCATTCGTGATGACAGTCTTCTGCATTGTTATTTTGAGTATTAAGCCGATATTGAATGACCGAACTCAATTCTTGCAAACTAAAAATATTCGAAAAAGTATGTTTGAGAAGCAATATTTCTGTTATTGTGAATAATAATATTGTATTATTTATGTATAAAGGGAATCTGTCCATCTGATGTAAAAATTGATACTTACGGTTTCTTTTTTTCTTATATTGGTTTACGGCACCGAAATAAAAGGACTAGGCCGGCGTCGGAATGTTATAGATGAATGTTAGTTTTTTTGAAAGGTGTCGTTAAAAGAGAATACTGAATTATTTTTTTTTTTTCACTTTTTTTATCTTCCGTTATACCGTCCTCGTTTCATGTACTCGCAAGCGAGTATCGCGTATGCGTTACGATTAACCGAAAAATCGGTGCAAATCAACAGGGATGCATGATCAAATAAGACCACGACAAAACATGTGATAAAACTTTCACAAGAAACTTTCACCAGGTTCAAAACAACTTAGTTTTATAATCCAAATGGTTACAATATATTTGTTTCTTCTGACAAAATGTGTTTTGCTTCTCACACATGATTTCTTTTTTGTTGTCTCATCAAGGCGGTCTTCCTTTGATTATTTTCTCACTCCTTCACTGAGACTTTTTTACTTGACGTTTCTGTCAACGGATATTGTATTATTTCATTCATCACTTGGTGGAATGTAGTACGGAGAAGAGCGTTCTCCGTTCTACTGAGATTACATGCACTTTTTGAAAAAACCTTCCCACAACTGAAAAATAGGCTTGACAATCTCTATGGCGAAGATTTATAAGAACAAAAGATGCGAGATATTTTCTTGAAGGGAATCCTTTCGTAGTACAGTAAATATTTCGCGTTAAGATACAAAATTCAAGCATCTTGGTCGCTTAAAAAATACCATCTGTTTTTCTTTTGACCACTGTTCTTTGTATATGCTATGCCGCTTGATTGAAATTCACTTGGGGTATAAAAAGATGTTGTTCTGAGCAGTAGGTCTAATGAAATATTGAAGAGGTTCGTATTAGCGCAACATTTAAAAGTCTACCTGATTAGCTTACGTTCAATCAGTTGCTTTGGACGACAAGGTTAGTTCTTTTCAATCAACTGTTTTTATGAAAACTTTTTTGTGTTAAAGTCTCTTTTCGATACTTTATTCATTTGCTTTTTTTTTCAAACAAGAAAATCTTTAAGATACTTGAAAGCGATCAACCTTCTTCGCTCAGCTATTTTTCAATTTTCGGAGTATTGTGATTTCGTTTAATATGAGTGAGTCATGTTTGAGACGCACCAACTACAGCTGTCTACTTGTCGATTATTCATCTCTCCCCTCCCCAAAAAGAAACACTTTTAACCCTAACCTTAACTTTGGAAGGTATGGAATAACCGACAAGTATCCCAGAGTTGCACTGCAAGATTTTCGTGCTTCAAGTCAGCCGCCATATTTAAGTACGCAAGTTCTGTCGTGTGCTCGTTTATCACGATAACTAAGTCCTCCTAAATC
This sequence comes from Turritopsis dohrnii, assembly GCA_027922465.2. Taxonomy (NCBI): domain Eukaryota; kingdom Metazoa; phylum Cnidaria; class Hydrozoa; order Anthoathecata; family Oceaniidae; genus Turritopsis; species Turritopsis dohrnii. The sequence continues at coordinate 1,169,836 of BQMF02000026.1, forward strand.
ACTGATGACGTCACGTTCATATTCTTAAAAAAAGAAACAACAATTTATGACGTCATTCAAAGTCGTTTACCAACGGACACTCTGAATTCTCTAGCCCACACTCCTATACGGAAATAATTTTTACGGATAAACGACGAAACTGGGCACGAGTTTGTGAGAAAACAATAAATGGCGACTTTGAAAAATCGGTGATGTGTGTTGTTCTGCTAAACAAAAGGCGATAATCAAGTCTTTTACATTATGATGAAGGTGAAAATTTGTCGTTTTTATTGTTTTAATTTTTATACGTTTTCGATTTCATTTTACTTTTTACCCACCATCAAAATGAATCATGTATTTTGAATTAGTGCGATATTTTACGTTTTTACATGAAAGATTTCGATTTCTGTGTTCCACCGTCAATCCTTCCAATTGTTTTTATGAATGTCACAACTGCGTATCTCTATTATGAAAACCGACGCTTGCTTAAAAATTAAGGAAAAAATAACAAATGAAAAAATTGTTTTCATGTGTTGTGGTTAAAAATGATTTTGTTTTTTTTGAAGTGCGCACTCTAAGTACTTGTCACATAACCAATTCCTTCCGTTACGCTTGCTTTGACGGTATTCTTAGTTTCTTTATTGTCCGTCAATTTTGATGACGCGTGGAGAGTTGTGATCTGAAAACCTATAACACGACAATAAAACCGACATCAAAAAACTCTGGATCAAGTAAATTAAAAAATTTGAATTTGCTTTGGATGGTTTCTACAAGCATTCTGACGTCATCAGTCTCAAAAAAGAAATGAAAAAACTGAAACGAATATATAGAAGAAGAAAATCGGAGAAGAAGCATTTGCCCACAGTTTAGGTAATTGATGTATCAAAAACTATCAAATTTACCTTTGTTGCATGCAGGGAAAATGCCTTTATGCAGAAACCATTCCCTAATCTTTATAAATCTCCATTATTGAATGACATGTTATGATATAGAACATAAAAAATTGACCAATCAGAATTTATAGAAGGCTTTTATAGAAATTAAAGGGGGTGCTTTTAATATTTCATGAACCTACATTGAGTTTCAAGAATTGCGAAGAAACGATCAATAATTCTTAAACATTAAATATTGTTGTGCTAACGATTGAAGATGAAATGTTTGACCAGTTTTAAACATTTTTTAAACTATAAGTTCAAAGCACGGTATTCGACTAGACGACCAACAAGAGAAGCTCACGTGTGCAGATTTGAAAAAAAAAATTATTAAAACAAAGATCAAATAATATAAATGAAATAAAAGAACAGATAAAACGCACTCAGTTTAAAACGATTTAAATTAATCATAAACGTTGTTATTTTCATATAGATCAGAAGTGGTGTAGAAAAATTATACATGTGAAAAATTATGCCTTTCGGAATGAATTTTCACGTGGCATATTTTGTTTTCGCGTGCTTTTTATCGGTTGGAACAGACAAGAAGTTGTCAAAATATGCTACTTGAGAATCGAAAATCTCGAGAAATAACCATAAACATGAATCTTAAAATTGAATTATTTAAAGTTTTTAAGACACGTATAAACCCCCGGTTTTATAAACACGGTTTTTGAATTCATTGAATTCAAGTAGTGCCGCCTTAACAATACGCAAAGCAAAGCACAATTGGTCGGAGCCGTGTGATCTATTTGTTACGCTGAAATTTAATTATTATCTAAGTTATTTACTGATTTTGAATGAAAGGAAAAGAATATTCGGCTTTACTTTGAACGACATGCAAATAAAGAGACGTAAACTTTTTATGTTTACGATTTTACAGGCTTCTCGTAACGATAAGAAAAAGATGGTTAACATCCTTGTGAGCGATGTAGCGACTTCTGTGTTGAAGATTTATTTTGACCAAGAAAAATATTTGTAAGTGAGCGTTATGGGTTTGCAGTGCAGCAGACAAGGTAGGTATTCATTTAGTGCATACTTTTTCCAGCAAGTCTTTCACCTCTATGCTATCATTTGATTGAGATTTATGCTATCTCTAGAGCATTTTGATGAGTTCTGTCCTTATGATGTCGGTAAAAGGCTTGCACCTGAAGGTAAGCTATATTTAGCTTTAGATGGTTTCACTTGGTTTTTCTTCTTTCTTTCTTTCGGCTTTTCTCTGTGTGTTAGTGAGTTTTATTTCTTTCAAAAACAAACTTTGAAGTGGAACGATCTTTCTCAGTAACATGTTTTTACATTGTTTATTTATTTGTGGTGCGGCGAAAACATTTCGGTTGTACTCAAAAGTTTCATGAAAATTATTTCTGTTTTTTCGTAATTCAAAATTCAATTTTTTTGGATTTCTCATGAATGAAAGCCATCTCCTCCAAATATCGTATACATCTTCACACTTGTCTTAAGTTATTTGAATTATCGGATATAAAACGAAGTTTTCCTTTATAAGTAATCTTACTTATTGGAATTGATATTTTAGGTAGACTCTCGGGATTAGCGTTAGTTCATGTTAATGTTAATTATTTTAAAAATTATCTTGAAGTATTTTAAAGGTTTACATTATTATCCAGGTCAATGTATCCCATCTAACTTTGCGCCGACTGAACTCAAGTATTGCGATTCCAGGAAACTACATGAACTGCATGAGCTTGTTCATTCATTAGAGAAGAAGAAGATGCCAGTCACTGTGAACCAGGTAAATATTCTTTGTCAGTATCTTAATCACGGGACTATTGTTCGCTTTTTAGAAGGTGGCTAAATTCTATCCAAGCTAAAATTTAAATTAGGGACATTTTTTTCTCGTAATTTCAAGGGCTATTATTAAAGAAAATTACTAAAACCATTAAAAAGTCTGCTAGTCACTCAAAGTTTTCATTATTGATGACTTGTTTCTTGTGTTTTATGACAAACATATGATGTTTCCTTTCAGACGTCGAAATGTTTACTTACGAGAAATATATGTAATTGTATGAAAAATATCTAGTTTACATGCAACTGAGCATTCGTTTACTCTTACTATTTTTTATTCCTTTTTTTGCATTGAATCACTGTTGTGTGTGTGATTGAAGAGCTATATGAATTCCGTCAAATCAAAGGGATCACTAATTGCTCAGAATTTGATAATAATTGCCTATTTAGGATGACTTGAATAGTCGCAATGTTTCAAATCAGATTGTAGTTAATTTCTTTTTGACGGTAAAAACCACCGTCGGAGGTGTTTACTTGGAGTGTTGAACTAAGTTGATGACGTCATATCAATTTATTCACGTGATATACAAGAAAAGGTTCCTTTTTTAGGCTGAAACGGTTGATCGAAAACCAAATGATTTTGATAAGACGATCGGTAGGTTTTATAAATTTACTTTTTCTTATTCTTTACGATAAGATGTTGTAAGATCTGAACGTTGTATTCCTATCACATGTAGTGGATCTCCCGCCCGAAGGAAAAACGGACCAAGACAAAGAATTCGTCGAGTTGCCATCCGATGAAAAACATGAATGCGCTGACGTCATACGTGTTGAGTTATCTGGCGAAGACAGCATGTTAAGTAGAGTGGTGTCGAAAGGAACAGTTTGTTCATTAGATCAAAATTTCCATGTATGTTTTAATTTGTTCAGAAAACTAAAAATCTTTGTTTTCTTTATCCTTATTTGTCTCAAAAAAATGTTTTTTATTATTTCTTTAGCATGAACCCTACATATCAATGTAACAAACACTGTGTCCTTTAAATCAGCACCAGGTCTTAATTTTTAATTTGTTTATTGATTTAGAATATGAACGATTGTAGCGACACATCAACACCTGACAATGCTTGGTCTTATACTTTGTATGACTTCCAGGGCAAAGGGATCGCCACTAAAAAGGTATATTTATCTCCTTATTTGATTATATTCACCATTTCATTCGCTATACCCTCCTAAATAAACATCAAGAATGTCGAGGAAATTTTGGTGATGCAATATGCGTGTTATTGTTTGCTTTAACCTCAGCGTCATTTACTGTAATTTTGTTGTGATGTAGGATTTACATCAATTGATGGAATCAATAGATTCACCGATAAATCCACCACCCCTTGACGATGGAATGAAATCTTTCCAAGATTTCTCGTCTTCTACAACGTCCGTTATTCAAAATTGTTCGAAACCTTCACGCACGATATCACCAAACAAGTATACACCATCAAAACATTATAAAGGTTTAATTTTCCCACCTCCAAATAGCGAAGAAGCAGAAAAAGTAAGTTGTTACATCGAAGAAAAACTTTCTGTGCATCAGGAAAGGAGGAGAAGAAACCAAGGAGGAGGGTGTTATGAAGCTAGAGACAAATTTGAAAGGAATTCAAAAGAAACTTGTAGACAGTGCTGTAAAAGGCCTGATAAATTGTATGTCATACCAAAGAGACGTAATCTGTGCGAAGGCGATGACAAGAGATTAACTCATTCAAAAGTGAAGGTAGAGAAATTATATAGGCATAAAACTAAGAACCTTGTTTCACCGACAACATTGTCAGGTGTGACCACTCCCCTTCTATCAGAAGATGAAAACGACGACGGTTCACATCATCCAAAAAGTCATAACAAATTGCGACAACCTGAGGATAGTATGCGTTTACGTCACTTTTGTTCTTGCCACCAGCGAATTAAAGATAAACTGAAACCTGTGAAGGGAAATGGTGTCGACCAAGAATCTAATTTATGTAAGTACATCAAAACTTTTCACCATGACCTGATGGACGTAAAGGTTGATCTGCCATCTAGATGTTCAGCTAGCAGCACCGATTCGTCCAATGGTAGCACAAGGCAGTCCTCAACAAAAAGTACGATGCATAGAACTTCCGATCTTGAAAAATCTTATAAATACACACCGAAAAAGAAAAGCGAAACTTCAGTTTGTAAAACCAGACCGGCTGTTTGGCCGGGTGAATGTCATCAGCAAGATGAAGAACCGCCATCAAAAGAATGTACCTACACCACTGTCAAAAGTAGCGAACAACTATGCCTCTGCAAGAGAATGCTCGGCCTTGATTATCCATGTACCCATGGTAATACAGTTCACTACAAACACGAACATCATCACTATCATTATTACGTTTCGCAGCCCACAGAAAACTAATGCTTTCTGCGTTTGACAGTTTAGTCCACGTTCTTGTGCGTACAGTCTAAATTCGGATTTCAGATCTTTTCATCAGTGTAGCATAGATTTTATGTTTATTTTCTTTCACTCCAATGACAAATGTTTTTGTCTGCTTAAAGGTAAGGTCACATATGACTTTTCTGACCATCAAAACGTCATGGTGTATACCTTGTAAAATTTGTTAGTGGAAGTGACCATTTGTTCACGTGATGCTTCGTTCTTTCAACTCTGTTAACTTTTGATGGTCTAAGATTATTTGGACAAACATTTTCTGTTGTTTTTCTTAAGCTTATATATTGTATTATACATGAAGTATACATACTGGACTATTTATAAAATGTTACATATTTACATATGAAGAGATTCGAAGATATGTACATAAAGATTATTAAAAGGAAACTATATAAGAATATCAACGATTTTGTCTTGTATTGAGATTCTTATCCAATTTGCCCATATGCTTTCGTGAATTCGTCATAACGTTGAAGTTCCTCCGCTGAAATGGTTCGTCGGTTGGCATCTAATGACCTAAAGATATCGTTAGATGTTACGGGACGAGGTCGAACTTTCTCATTCGGGATATTGTGTAATCTTAGGGGAATGGCGTCAGGCTCTGCTTCACTGCATGGACATAATGTGGATTTATCTTCACTCCAAAGCCAATGAGTCGATTTACTAAGATCTCGAATCGGCTGTAATGTGGCATCCGATATGCACGTGGCTAGGTCGCTTCCAGAATATCCTTCCGTTAGATCTAACAACTGCTTCATTTCAACATCATTCAAATTAACGTCTACCCCACTAAAGTGGATGTCAAATAGGTGTCTACGTGCTTCACGCTGTGGGAGAGTGATATAAATTCTTTTCTCGAATCTCCTGAGAAATGCCTTGTCTAGTTCCCATGGGCAGTTTGTCGCACACAGAAAGAATATGTCATCTTCTTGACCATTCACACCTTCCATCTGTTTTAGTAGTTCGGTTTTTACTCGCCTCGTTGTTTCAGCTTCTCTTGAATCACGTTTTCGACAAAGACTGTCAATTTCATCGATGAATATTATGGCTCGACTACTCCTTTGTCTCGCATGTTCAAACAATTCTTTGATTAACTTCTCGCTTTCTCCAAACCAACTTGAAAGTAAATCCGAACTTGAAACAGAGTAAAATGTAGACTTGATTTCGGAAGACACCGCTTGTGCCATTCTCGATTTCCCAGTCCCTAAATGGAAGTGCGTACTCTATCAAGAAAGCCACTTGGAACAACATTTGTGCTTAAAAGAACAAAAGATATCCGAAAGAAATGCTCTGGATGGAATATTTAATGCTACAGTGCATGCGTGAATTAAAGTCTTGTCCTATCTAGTGAAGTGGGAACCAAACTTAAAAGGTGACAAAATGAAGCTCAAATTCTTGCACAAAAGAATAGACGCTTTTGTTTTTTGATTCACAGTACTGCTACATTGTTTATTCGAAAATCTTTCCTAAGTTTAAGCTTTTTGCGACAAAAAAATAGCGTTAATCAGACAGACTTCCTTTCCATCAAGAGAATCAAAAGTTATTATTAACGAATTTTATTAATTATTTTATTTTTTGCCTTTCTGCCCATTCGAGCTATTGCTCTTCTTATAAAGTTTAGATACAACTTGCACCTCTCATATTCCCATTCCATTCAGTCGTTTGTGACAGCATAACATCTTATTGCCTTTAAACACACTCTTTTTGTTATTATGATACTACTCATGATGCTACTACTCAAAAATTGTCGTGCGTGAAGGTTATGATTATAGTTACGAAAAATCACTGCCAAATTTGAAATCAGCACTTTCCAATTGTTCTTTGTGCAAATTTTTGTGAAATTTGGAGAACTTTCAAAAATTGGTCCAATTTGGCCCGAATTGCCCAATTTAATGAAATTATTTGATAGTTCTTATAAATAAAGTGCTTGTAAAAAAATCTTGTAATTCCCCTTTTAAATCCCCTTTCTTAGCTCCTAATTTGGAATCCTTTGCCAAGCGCGATAAGTAGTATATGGTTCGTGCTAAATGGATTTGCAAGCAACCCTAAGGTATAAAATAGCTAAAGAATATCTATCACTGAATATCACTGATGATGTTCAAATCAGTCATGATAACGAAGTCAATGATCCTGGTGGTGTCAGGACAATTCCCCCTGGAAAATTGCCCTCCGGATGATTCCCTTTGGAAAATATATATGGATAGATATGGTCCTGGATATGTTACTTTGGAACTTAAATTTTTTAGAAAACTCGTTCGCAGAAACTATTGTGCAGGTATGAACGTCAGTGAGTGTTATTAAAATTCCACTTACCAGGAGGGCCGTAAAGTAAAATACTTCTCCATGGCTTTCTCTTTCCAACAAATAGATGCGGATATTGCATAGGGAGTACAATTGCTTCCCTCAATAATGTTTTAGCTTCATCTAATCCAGCAATTTGATCGAAGGAAACTTTCCCAGGTTTTAATATAGTTTGCTCGATGCTTAAAACTCTTTCTGGATCAGTGCTATTTTTATCAGTTCGAGCACTGGACAAATTCTTTTTACTTAGGATTTTGAGAGTGTATTGAACTTCTTTTAGCGCACAAATCCGACCAGAATTTTTGTCTTCATTGTGAGACTCTTTTTCAATTAAACACTGTACTTTTGACCAACAAGTTTCTAATTTTTCAGTAAGTAATTCATTGGATTCTAATTCACCTCTACGTTCTTCTATTTTAGTCGCAATTAAATCTATATATGCTGCAGTTTCTTCATATAAAATACTTCCATCACTCATGGTTCAACTTCACTGTTTTGTTGAAATGAATTTCGAACGTCATCGAATTTTATCAAAAGAATGAAAACAACATCAAAGTCACTCTTCTCCTGAGAGAGAAAATACAATTAAAGTTTTTTAATGTAAAGTAAAAATACTAATACTAGTATAATATACTAAGTTCAGTTTCTCTGAAAAGATTGTAATCGTGACCATAAAAATAATTTTCATTGTTGAAGCTGCTCTTACTCCTAAGACTCGAGATTCATGGATTAATATTTGGAATCTCTACTCTGGAGATTACTCGCGAAATTGACATCTTAAAAATGATATTCATTGGTGATTAAATTTTTCTCCACGCTTTTTGTTATGGAAAGGTAATTTCGTGAGTAATTTCAGAAACAAGTCACAAATCGTGTTTGTGAACAATAAAAAATGATACTGATTGGTCATATACCGTGAAATCCCGGTGTTATAGTCCCCTCCCTGGCCGCCCACCCGATGTTGTAAGCCCTGAAACAGATTTTTCATTCCGGTTATTATAAGCCCTCACGGTCACACAAGCCCATGTATTTTTTTTTCTTTTCTTTTATTAACAGTAAGACTTTCCGGGTTCATATAAAAACTAGACAAAGTTAAGAATAAAAAGGTGTGTAATATATAATAGTGATCTAATCGTGATATGATTGTGCACTACAACCCCGTTAAGTCGGACCCTCACAAAGGTCCCAAAAATCGGTCCGACTTAATGGGATTCTGACTTATCGGAACTTCATCTTAAGTCAGACTCTGCTTATTTAGTCTGAAGGGGACAAGGTTTTAGTCTTATTTAAAGTCCGACTTAAACGGTGTCCGTCTTAACGGGGCTGTACTGTAAATAGCTTGAATGCCCCACTTGTTTATCTTTGGACGGTTCCGAAAATGGAGAGATATACACATCATCGAGTATCGAGGAATACAAATTGCCAACAGCTAATGAAATAAACGAATTTAAACTGGATATTGAAAGTGAAGATGACGGTCATTTTGAAGTGACCGATGCACAAGTGTTCTACTACAGTAGGCGCAAGACTCCTCAGAAATTGAATTTATTGGCGTGAAACAATTTGGAAAAAAATGTTTAAAACAGAATTGGCAATTGAATTGAGTAAACCCTTTTGAAAACTCTTTTCTCCATGATACTTTAAGGGCAGAAAGTTTCGCGAGGATGGAAAATCACGAAATTTCGCGAATTTAACTTTGGCGAATAACAATTTTAGAATAAATTTTACTGATAATACTTTCACGAACTCTCCAAAAACTTTACTTTCGGGAAAAAAAACTTTCGCGAATGACACAATGAATGAAGAAATTATTTTTTTGAATTATTTTAAAGATTCTTAACTTTCTTGCAAAAAACTATCGAAATGTAAATAGAAATAAAGTAAAGATTGCCTTAGTTCATTTTAGAGCGAGTCATTCATTTCTTCCCACTCCGAATCTTCATCACTACTATCCTCGATCAAATCAGACCTTCTCCCACACAAAATCTCGAATTCTTCAGATGATATGTCGGTGATTGGCAATAGACTTTTGACCCAGCTTCAAATGGAATTAGAGATATTCCTGAAATGTTTTTGGGTGGTAGCAAGAAGAGTAAGAAGACAACCAGAAAATTGTGTAATTATTGATGAGTAACTCACTGTTAAAGAATCAAATAGATAAAAAACAAACATGAAATTGTTCTCTCTCACTCTCTCTCCCTCTCTCTGTTTGTATCTCAGGACATCCCTAAAAATTAACTAAAACCACTCCGTTCTTGGATTCCTTGTTATTTGAGAATTTTTTGTTGTTGAAAAAACTTTCGCGATTTTTAGAAAAACTCGACTTTTCGCGAAAAAAACTTTCGCGAATTTCGATTTTACTTTCTTACCTGGCAGAAACTTTCTGCCCTTAAAGTACCCAGTCAAATAATTTCATGATCACATCGCTGATGTTGATGTCAACGAAGATGTCAACACTAATGAAAACACGAAAGTTTTGACAAAAACTTTCGTTAATGACAATTTGAGACATTCATGGTAAATACTTTCGTGAAATGGAAAAAAATTCATTTTTACGCGTAACAATGCCTAGATTCATAAATCTTTTCGATAGAATTGAAGGCAGAAGAAGGCCTCTTCCCATAAACCAATATCGTCATTTTCATTTTGCCTTGAGACGGTGGCGTTTTGAACATTTTCCGTAAATTTTTAGCGAACTTTTCAGAAATTTTTGCGAAAATGACTAAAAAAAGTTTTTGTCCTTTCATAATTGGGTAAATTTTCAAGATACTTGAAGAGATCGTTTTAAGTCTCAGCTACTAAAACCTTGAGCAGAGTTGCAATCCATATTTCATAATTGTGCACCAATAATAAAGCAATAATTAAATAAATTATTATAAGGAAAGTACAAAAGATACATCTTCATAGAATATAGTTCACACGATATCTAGATCAGAATATTTTCGGAACTTTTTACGTGTTTGGAAACGAAGCAACATCTTTCGAATTTCATCTAGTAGCAGCACAGTCGAAGCGATGGCTAGTAAAGTTAATATGTCTAAGATAGTTAATGCTTCTGTTTGAAAAACTCTTTGTAATGGCGGAAAATATATAACAAGCATTTGACCAATCAATGAACCTCCAACGGCGTATAAAAACATTCGATTAGAAAATAATCCAATCTGCATGATGGATTTTTTCTAGATGATCAAATAAAAAACAATCATTATAAAAACTTAAAGTTACCAGCAAGTACTTGTGACAACACTCACCTGAGATCGACAACTCAACGCGTTGAACATATCAAAAAATACAAAACATGTAAACGTCATTGTAGTATCTCGTGGTGTAACTACATTATCAGCCATCTAAAACATCAGTTGCAAAACGTGTATACAGTCCAATAATCTCACAAAACGTGTATACAGTCCAATCGTCTCACAAAACAGCCTTACTTAATCAATAGATGCTATAGCTTGTTGCCCACCAGAGAGATATGTGCTTATGATGGAAATAAATACGCGATAACTTTTGTTATTCCATCTCACAAAAATTAACATGTCAAAGAAATGCCGAAGGTCCCTTTAAACGAATTGAATAGAACTTATTGTTTGTTCCCTGTCTTTAAATGTGAACAGAACTTTTACACGTGTTTCGTACTGTTGTGAAAAACTGACTCTGTGTAAGACATTAAATGCAACTCGATGCATTTTAGCTGTTGGTGAAGAAGAAAATAAGAAGAAACATGGATCGAAGAAATAGCAACAATATTCTCATCATCATCTGATGAACGTTCTGACATTTTTTATACGAGCATGTTCAAGCTTCTTCTTCTCCAAACTTTTTTTTTTTACTTTTACGCGACAACTGCTGAGATTTGTATTGGCATGTTATCTCACAAAAAACTATTTCAGGTATTAGATTCTATTTCACTGAGCCATCCCGTAAAAAAGTTTGTAATAAGACATATTTCGCTGGTGGAAAACAAGCTTAAATTTAGGCTCAAACATTCTACGGTGCAATTACTATTGTTACTTACTTCTCTCCAAAAGATAAACAATGTTCCCAGAACGATGAGCGCCGCTGAGGACAGCACTTGTACTAGTAAGTATGTAGTGATCATAGGGCTGCTAACGGAGCGCGGCTTACGCTTTATAATATCGTCATCAACTGGTTCCACACCAAGACTGAAAAAGTCACATTATCTTTTCATTATACTGTTATTTTCAAAACCTCCAGGATTTTCTCGTTCAAAAAATTAAAAAAATAAGAAAGTGAGAATGGTAACCTCTGTGCAGGAGGGCCATCCATAATGATATTTATCCACAAGATCTGCATTGCGTTTAGTGGGTTTGGTAATTTCATCAACGTTGATATCGTTATAAGAGCGATTGCAGCGATACTCCTAAAACATCACACCTTCCAAACATTGTTCTGTCACGATGACAACAGTAACAACAATAACAACAAAACTCACGTGCTTAGCTGAAACCGGACAAAATTTCGAATATTGTAATAAATGCCTTTTCCTTCGGCAAGAGCTGCCATTATTGTTCTAAAGTCATCGTTAGCTAAAATCATATCAGCAGCTTCTTTGCTAACGTCAGTACCGCACTTGCCCATAGCTATGCCGATATCTGCACGCTTTAAAGCGATGGCATCGTTTACACCATCGCCGGTCATCGCCACTACGTGATGGCATTCTTGGAAAGCCTATAACAAAACAATCAGTTCTTCAAAAGCTATTCTCATCATAAAGGTGGATTGAATTAAAATTTTTTAATGTACCTTCACAATAGAAAGTTTATTCTTTGGACTCACTCTGTAAAATATGGAAATCTACAAAAGAAAGTAAAATCATTGAGAAGGAAACCAAAATGTTGAGCTACCAAAAGTCAAAACATTCATACACTTTCAATGCACTTCTGAAGATCGTATTGGTCCATGGACTCGATTTGTTCACCAGATAACGCGCTACCAGGGTTTGCTGTTATTCCAACCGAAGATGCAATGGTTACCGCGGTTTCTCGAGCATCTCCAGTGATCATTTTCACCTGGACACCGCTTGCAGATAACGTTCTGACAGCATCAAAAACTCCATCTCTTGGTGGATCAATCATCCCAACCATGCCAAGATATGTAAGTTTTGCAAGATCAGTTCCATACGCTAAAGCTATGACTAAAAAGGTTGTCAGAATACATCAAACATTATCAAAATATACACAAAAGTTGACTTCAGGAAATGAACATACCGCGTAGGCCTTCACTTCCAAGCTCTTTCGATATATTAAGAACATCTTTTTTGTAGGCCAAGGACGTCAAAGTGTTAGCATCGTTGTCATAATAGTAGCTGCAGTGTTCTAAGATGCGTTCTGGTGCACCCTTCACGAAGAACACGTCCTCTTTCTACGAATAAAATATATTCACCATCAGTTTAAACTACACGTTTCTTCCAATATTTGTGGATTCGATACTTTCTTCAGAACCAACCGGTAGTCGAACATTCTTTCGAAGCAATCGCATTAATTATGAGTAATTACGATCATGTACAACGATACACCAACTTATTTCATTGTAGTTTAACTCTCGTTACCCATTGATTGAATTAAGTTTCGTGATCAAAATTATTGTACAAAATATGTGCGTATATGAAAGATATAGGTCTTCTTTTCATAAGCTATACTTGTAAGAATGAACTGAACGAGAATTCGTAAGCAGTCTGCCTGCTAAGAAAGATGTGGAAACGAAAAAACATAGAAAATAAAGATTTGGAGTTGTAAAAGCTTTCTTGCTCCATATCCAATAAAAAGATTTCTGACGTTGATTATTAAACATATTGGATTTTTATGACCGTTACATAATCAAAAGTAACAAAAGTTCTTACATGTCTTGCCCATTTTTTCTGACATTTCACCGCCATCCATTTTGTCTCAGATGTAAACGGTATTTCATCAATTTTTTCATACTCCTCATGAACACCTACCAATCCAAGCTAAATATTTAACAGAAAAACTGTGAAAGCAAACACAATAGTACTAATACAATAGAATCCATGTCTTTAGCACATACCTTCAACCCAGCGGCTATAAGAGCCCCTTCTGTAGGTTGGCCATACAATACACCGTTCTTAATAGATGCATTATTGCAAATACAGCCAGCCTGAAACCATAAAACACATTTTGTAGAAATTCTTCAACTTTAAATCTAGATGACTCTTTCATTGTTTAAGGCGCGAGTAAGGGAAAAAGCATGATTTTTATATCCTTAATTTCCTTAATTTGCAAAAATTGTTTATTTCGGTATCAAAGTATATATTTTTAGAAAGCCATGAATCTGCTCTATCAGAAAATATCAACATTATTTTTAAATAATAATAATTTCAGGCTTTTGAGGCTAATAAAAAAGGGGTGTGTATTTTATATTTGCAGCTTCATTGTCAGAACGGCTGAAACTACACTTATACTGTTTGGCGTTTTCAAATCATAACATGTCAATCTAAAAACGGTTTTTTTCTTTTTTTATAAAATTGTGTATTTTTGAAGATATTTTCACTTCTTACTTACAGCTGATTTTTCTATATTTTTATCAAAGTTAACATCATAACTCAAGTTCTGTTCATTTTTACGAAAAAAAATAAAAAACCATTTATTCAGCTTGAATTATTGGTAGATCTCCACCTCAGAGCTCTTTTCGTTCTTACATTGGGGCTTCAAATGTATCAGTCACTTTCTTAAAAAATGAACACGGCGAAAAAGCGTTTTAAAGTTTTTATAGAATCTACAACTAAATATGCAGAATATATAATCACTATGGCATGGGCATATATACTGGTATTTTGAGGGCTCGCTTTAAAATGAATGACATTTGTGTTTATGTTCATTCATTTTTATTTGATCGTATGCTTTGTTTAGTGATACATGATTAATGATAAACAGGAAAAGCAACGTTTTAACTGTTTTAATGAAAAAACAAGTTTCCGATTTATTTTACCAAAAAACAACTGCACCATTCGAAAGTTCAGGTCATTTTACATCGGATTAGTGAAAAAAAAGAAAAAGCAAAATTTTCGCGAAAATTTCCCTTACTCACGCCTTAACAATTTGATTTAAAAGATTTCTCGGTAGGTCGGATGGATTTAATAAATTCCGAAATGAAGAATACAGAAATTTTTGCTGGAAGAAACTTTTGCATTTCCGGCTCATTTTCACGAAAGTTAATGCCTCTGAAAAAAACCCTGATAAAACGTCTTTTCTCTTTTTCTATCTATTGGTTTGTTTCTGCCCTTGAATTCAATTTACCTTCAGAAGTAGTGTCAAGAGGGAATCGGTACCGTCATCTGCGATAACATCATCTAACACAACATCACCATGGGCGGAGTACCCGATACCCGTTACCTTTGAAAAATTGGAATGGTTTATCAAACAGTATTAAACATCTAAATCTATGAAAGATTATAGAAGACTAACTTTAGCTTTCCTGTTATCAGCGAGCACAATGCTTGTAATAGTCATTTCATTCTTAGTAAGAGTTCCAGTCTTGTCAGAACAAATCACAGATGCGCATCCTGACAACATCAAAAGTAATAAAAAACGTTGGATTTAGTTTGATAATTTGTTTTTATCTAGTTTGTTAAATATATATATATATATACCAAGTGTTTCGACAACAGGTAAACGTTTAACAATAGCACTCCTACGGGCCATACGCATCACACCAAGGGCCAACGTTACCGTGACAACTATAGGTAGGCCTTCAGGAATTGCAGCCACAGCCAAGCTAGAAAAATGACATATTCAGATTGGTTTTATAAGCAAAACCTTATGAGATATGGTGGAAAATTAAATTGATAAAATTGTTTGCAACTTTCATACCTGACTCCAATAGTGAACATGTCTAAAATTCGTCTTTTCTGAAACCATCCAAGCAGCACCACCAAACCTTTACAAGAATGAAACACTTATTTCAAACTAAAACAATAGTAGTTGTTGGCTGCTGAGTACAATTTTAACCACATACCAATAATCAAGAGGGAATAAGCTGACAGTTGCTTTCCTAGCTGATCCATACTTTTTTGTAGGGGTGTTTTCGGTGGCTGAATAAACAAAAACAAGAATCACCCATTAGTTAATGTAATGCTTTCAGCAAATGTAATCAAAATATACCTCTTCCTCTTTCATCATTTGAAAAACCGATCCAAATTCTGAGCGAACCCCAATACCACATACTATGCCCTGTGTAAACAACAGATGCATTAAAAGTTTGAAATACATCAACAATAAATTACGTAGATTGAATGCGCTGACCCTTCCCCTTCCTGATCGTACTAGAGTACCCATCAAAGCCATGTTACTGTAGTCTGTCACATTTGCAGTCAATGCAATTGGTTGGATTTGCTTCTTAGATGGTTTGGTCTCTCCTGTGAAACTCGACTCGTCAATTTCAAGATGAGTTGCCTAAAATAACCAATGTTTTAAATTGTTCAAAGATTTAAAGTTAAGATAGAAATTAGTCAAATTTTAGCATAAAAGTAGAAGTGTGCTAGAACTGGTTTGAAATGTTTTAATGACATGTAGCTACCACACTGTCACCATCTTCAGAAACATCTGCTACCTGAAACAGACGGATATCAGCAGGAACACGATCGCCCATTTTAATATGCACAATGTCCCCGGGAACTAAGTTTGCAGCAAGGAAATCCGACCAATTTCCATCACGTAAACTGAAAAAATGAAACAATTTTCTAATTTAACCCCCTCTTAGTGTAAAGTTCTTAGTAGCAGTATGACTGATTTCCATGAAGCCCTGCATAGAGCTACAGGCCGGTTAACTGTGTAGTTAAATTTCAGCAAAACAAGGTATTTTGGTATTGTTAGAAAGTTTACACTAACCATCAATGAGTTATGAGAACAGAAATACAAGTGAAATATTTTTGAGTCCTTTTTTTATACATAACTGATGAAAACGCAACCACAACAAAGGTTTATAAATACCGATAAATAAATAAAATAGTTTGAATAGTAAAATAAAGAAACAATATTCATAAAATAAATTTATTGCAAAGCTTTTCGTAAAACATTTTTACATCTTCAGGCATTACCTAATGCGAAAAGCTTTGCAATAAATTAATTTTATGAATATTGTTTCTTTATTTTACTATAAAAAAGGTTTAGATTCTTTCATAAACATAGAAATTTACATTTACTTTTTCACTATATTCTTTTATGTTATGGACTTCTTGAGGCTATCTTGAAACTTACAGGCCTCAGTTTCTAGGTCCAAATCTAGATCCAAAAGAGCCCTGTTATCAAAATAAGCATTGGCCTGAAAACTTCTGCTGCTTAATAAGCACTTAATAATAGGTGGCTTAATCAAAAATTTATTGTCAACAAATCTTTGCAAATCGCTTTGTTTCTGTAGCATTCACTGTTACTTTACATTTTTGATTTGGACTTCAAGCTTTAAAACAGCAGTCAAACATATCTAATCAGGGAGTAAATATATTTGTGATAATTCGTTATCATTTATATTCCTCTTTGATTTTTCACAGTCAATTCTTTACTTACCAATGACAAGTTGGAGGAACTAACTTGGTGATGGCTTCCACAGATTTATCTGATCTATATTCCTAAGTGATGAGAAACAAACGCAAAGTTTTCAAAACCAAACAATGGTAGCAACAACACAAGAAATTATTTGTAGATTTCTTGGAATTAACATTGGGAGTTTGATACTTTTTCTTATCATCTCAACATTTTTTTGTTTTTCGTGTTTTCTGTAAGAATGAATGTGACTGTTTAAATGTAATGAATTACATCATTTTTAAAACCCATAAAATAATTTTACACAGGATATTGGATACTGTATACAGGATACTGGACCCACTTTTATTATACCGGGTGTGCCAGATAAAAGTTACCCTTTTTGATTTTATATTGCAGGCGACAGAAAAAGAAAATTTTTTTTCTGAATAGTTTTTTTGGTCATAACTTTTGAACCAATGAAGCAATGACATAAAATTAAAAACACACCAAATTTTAAGTTAGGCTTTCCTCTAAACGATTCAAGGGTAACTTTTTTCTGCCACACCCGGTAGGAATTATAGGGAATCATACAATCATAGGGAGTAACTGTTTTTTGTTATTTGTTGTCAATTTCTCTGGAACGTCAAATACAAGAATGATAGAGACACATTATTTTCAAAATTATATATACACAGTAAAATATTTTACTTAAAGGGATCCTGTGATGAAAAATTATTTTTTGGGACATGATAGAGCTCTAAAAGTTGATTAACAAGTCTTTTTACAGTTTTTTATAATTCTTTCTTGTTTGATATCTTAATTTCAAGATCTTAGATTTGATTTATGCAACGCATAATTATGATGTAATAAGTGATTAGTCCTATTACATCATAATTATGCATTGCATAATTTGCAATAATTTGATATTTTTAAATTGAAATATCAGCCAATAGAGGGGAAATTTTCAAAAACTGTAAAAAGACTTGTTAATCAACTTTTATAGCTCTATCGTGACCTTTGTTCCCTAATCAGGATTGTCCCTCATACAAAGAAGTCAGTTAAACAAATTATTCACACCTGTACAAATGCAACCGTGACAACAATCAGGACAGCCTAAATTCAAAGAAAAGCTAAGTATGCATGCCAGCTAGTGCTATTAGAAATAAAATGAAAAATAAGTATTTTACCACAGTTATACTGATCGCATCATCATACTGCTGCATCACAATACTTACAAATCCGCTGGCAAGCAGCAATAAAATCATTGGTTCTTTAAACTTAAACATTACACAATAAAAACATTATTACAATTCATCTGTAAGCCATGGCAAAACTTTAAGTCTCATAAAAACCTGGTTAATGTATTTCTTCCACATGGGTATCTCTTCACCAACATCAAAATCATTACATCCATACAGTTTTTGTCTATTTAAAGCTTCTTGTGTCAGTAATCCGTGATCAATATTTGTATTCAAGGAAGTTTCAATCTCTTGATAACTTGAGTTTGCAGCTTTGTGTGTACCAATCAAAACCATTTCTTTGTTTTCCGAAAGAAGCTGATTTGTTTCACAAGTACTAGGAGCAGAGTGCTTAAGATGTTCTTCTATTTTGTGCCGCATATTTGTAAACATGGTGTAATCATCTAGAATAAATATAAAATAATCAGGATGAAATATTTCTGGAAATGTCTAAAGATTATATTTGATGAAATTATGAAGTTTTTTCCAACAAAAACATGACTTGTTGAATACGAGACAAAAGAAATATCAAATCATTAATATCAAAGACATTGACATTAAGGATACAGTATACATTCCATACATAAAAAAAACCAAAAAACATTTTTTTTCAGCAATCTACCTAAAAAAGTCTGAATTTTTCAGTGGTAAAGTTGATTTTATGATTTTTTTACAGAAAAGTTGTTTATTTCCAAATAAAAGTTTTTCTCATTCATTAATCGTAATTTTCATCGATTGATCTTTCGCACATTTTTTGTAAACATGTGTTTTTTAATTTTTTGTTTGAATGAACATCATAATTTAAATGGACATCTGTTTAAAATATTGTTAATAATAGTATCACTGGCCAAGGTGTTAATCTATGTCATGATCATGTTGAAGGTGTGATCTTTTGCAAAACTTTTAAAACGCTTTTTCTCAGTGTTCGTTTTTTAGCACGGTTCCTACTACATTTTGAGTCCCATTTACAAAACTAAAAAAGCTCTGCTAAGGAGACTGCCACCATGTTCAAGCATATAGATTTTTCTAAAAACGGTTTTTGTTTTTTTTCCGAAAAGTGAACCATTCCCAAGTTATTAGTAAATAAAGTTAAAGTTTGGACGGAAAAAATTCCCTTTTCAGGAAAAATGAAATAACTTGAAAATGAGGCTTTTTCAAAAAATAAAAAAAAAACCGTTTTTACCCACATCTTTTGTGATTCTGACAAGAGTGGAATGAGCACTGGAAACTAAGTAGTTTTGTAAATGGAGTTGCTTTTGTGAAGACGGGGTGTAAAATTTCCAAGCCTTCTACATTTTTACTAGTACAAAATTTTCAAATAACATTAATATCATTCGATAGCTTATAAAAAATGCTTTTCAGTGATATATAATATAGCAAATATTTATTCATAGTTGGCAAAAAAATGGAATTTTAAAAAACTATGCTCAAAACGTATACTGTATCCTTAAACATTAAACTTTCTTAAACACTTTAAAAATTTCAAACACACTATAACAACGGAATAAAACTTATTTTTGCATGTTATGGTGGATTTAGTGTTGTTGTTTTTTCAAGTTACATATGCTCTGTTAGAGATACTAGGTCATGATGAATGAAATAGAAAAAAATACAAAAGACTTATAATAATGGTTATAATCCAAAGAGAGAATTGTACAAGGCGGGAAAACTTATTCAGCCTGTAGAAAACTCCACTGGTTTGACTGACCACCAGGAGACTGAACCATACTTTTCGATACTTTTCGACGACTTCTGTATGACGTACTCATCCAATTCCTAGAATCCGATGATTGACCATTTCTTTGACACTGTTTGAGTCTGCTCTCCTAAGGTGGAAATAATTTGGGAGCAGTGGTTCGTCCGGTAGTGTGGAAAGAAAATGGTTCAAATGTTTTTTAAAAGTTTCCTTGGTGCAATTAGTCATGTTGCGTATAGATTTCGGCAAAACATTAAATGGCCTAGGGCCCTCTTCAGAAAGACAGCCCCACCAAATATTTTTGTGTTTGTCGATGACAGATTTCGAGTGACATTTTTTGCCCAATCTCTGGCTTCCATAACAATGTATGCCACCATTTCCGTTGTCATAATCAAAATTTGGGACAATTCCTTCTATAATACACCAAGTGTAAATAATTTTGTATCTGTCTCTTCGTCGTTCAAGACTGTAGAGTTTCAATTTGATCAATTTTTCCCAGTAGTTTAAGTGTTGCAATGTTGATAGTCATTGCAGGAATGATTTTTGCAGCTGTTCTAGTTTCTGTGTTAGACTCCGTTTTGATGGTGACCATAATTGCTAACAGTAATCTAAGTGTGGAATAGCGAAGGATTTCCAAAGAGTCAACATGGTATTTGTGTCCCTTGTCCTAAACGTTCCGTAGATCCAGGCACTGACGCTTTTGACCTTGTTGATTCGCATTTGTATGTGCTGGTCATAGGTCATGTTAGCACCGAGTATCACCCCAAGGTCTTTAACCTGATTTTTGGTTTCGATTTGGTTGTTAGTATCAAATACATAGATTGAATGCTCTTTATGATTTTCATTTTTGCCATATTTGATATGTTCAAATTTCAGGCCGTTCAGTTTCATATTGTTGGACTCGGTCCATTTATATACAGCTTTGAGATCCTTTTGAAGACATTGTACATCAAATATGTTGGAAATTTCTTTCATCAATCTTGTGTCGTCTGCAAATGATGACAGTACAAAGTGGTAGATTTCTTCGTTTATGTCATGTATGATTATCAGAAATAGAAGGTACACCTGATATAACTTCAGCAGCTTCCGATAATATTGTGTTGACAGAGACTCTTTGCGATCACCCTGTCATAAAAGATGTTATCCAGGTGTGTAGCTTACCAGAGATTCTGTTTCTTTTAAGTTTGTGCAGCAGGATTGAGTGATCAACACAATCGAAAGCCTTGCTAAAGTCTAAGTTTATAACGTCGACGCTGTGTCCCTTTTCCATATAGTGAATTAAACGTTCAGTATGGGATAGCATTTGGCTTAGGCATGATCTGCCTGCCCTAAAGCCATGCTGATTGTTGTTGTATAGACGATTATCTTCCAGGTGATCTTGAAGGGTTTTTTTGACAATTTTTTCGAAGACTTTAGTGGCATGGGATGTCAGAGGAACCGGTCTGTAGTTCTCAGGTAGGCCTTGATTTCCTTTCTTGAAAATTGGAGTAATGAAGCTTGTTTTGAGTATCTTTGGGGTAACGCCTTTACCAAAGATATTCTGTCAGATGAGGTTTAGTGGTTAAGCAAGCTTTGAAGAACTTTTGAGTAGGTTTATGTTCTATCGGGTGGCATACTAAATAATGATAAAACATGCAACTTGCTGCTTTCTCTAATTATGATGGATAAATTTTCAACAATAAAAACACAAAGTCTAAAATGCTGAGTCAGACAGAATATTCCCATAAGCACTTTGGAGGAATGAAAATGCAAATATCATACAAATATTATACCTATATATATACATTATGCAAAATTCTTCCAACTAAACAAAAACAATGCACCATCCTCCTATGATGTCTTAAACAAAAGACAGTCCAGTGTGAAAACCTCATTATATATACCACTTTTATTAAGAGAGTGACTGCTTTGACTAAATTTTATAGTCAAGTTCTTCATAGGAGTGTGTAAAACAATGTAAAGGCGCAAAGTGTTTTTTTCATGATGATAAGTATACAGTAGCAACAACTGACATCAATGTTCTTTTATCACGGACAGTAGCCAATTGCATTGTTGCAACCCCAATCAAACGCAAGATTTTGTAGAAACATCTTGAGAACCAACAACAGCATTTTGGGGGGATCAATCAATCTTCGGTCATAGCGAAACGTTGTTGTTCCCATATGTACATCTTTTTTATCAGATTTTCACAAGGATGGGCATTTTCCGGAGGAAAGATTTGTGATTTCTAATTTTGTATTTCATCACTTTATTTTGACACAGGATTTGCATTATTTGCATTATTCAGGTACAGGTACTTCCGAACAGGAAGCGAACAATCTACCATAAGGCTACCAGTCGGTCACGGGATTTCTTTCTGCAGAAAAGAGGCACTCCCATCATAATTTTTTTAAAAAGTTGGTTGTAAATCAGGAGCAATATTACACTTGGATAGGATAGAATGGCTATATATATACACTCTGTTCACTGACACAACCATTAAACCTTATACGAATTTTGGACAGAAACTATTTTTTCAAAAGAAGTTGTTGGGCCTCTGTCATGATTTTTGGTGGAATGGAATAAAACCTTTCTGAGATGAAGTTTCCGCCATGTTAGAAAAACAGTCAACGAGATTTGTTTCTGCAGAAAAGGCACTCCAATAATTTTGTGATTATCGCTCTCTATTAGAAACTATGACGTCTATATCACCAGTGCGCATGTCTGTAAATTATAAAGAACAGTGGCACAGGCAGCAAAATAATAAAGATAAAGAATACTCAACTATTTACGAAGAAAATTTTCAATATTTTCTTCATACAAAAGATAATTATTACACTTCTCACAAAAAATGTCTTACGCTTACCTTTTCAAGTATATTATTATTGGTGATACAGGTAAAGAAAACTGGAGTTTTTTGATCTATCAACCTTGTTTTATTTTCGACGACAGAAATTTCAAGATTTCCGATCTGGTTTCTTATTATAGTTTTGAAGATCAGCTTATAAATCATACTCTTGGTTCATTTTCCATAGTTATGTTCATGCTTCGGACATATTTTAAAATTATTGGTCACTCACCACTTCAAGACCTACCATTTACAATACACTGCACCTTTTTAAATTAATTTATAAATAGCAGTATTATATAAAATGTAGCATGGGTTGCATACTGTACCGTAAAGCGGGGTGACTTCGATCAATTTTGCCACCATTTTAAAAGTAACTTCCGAAATGCTGAATCATTACTTCTGAAACTTTGGAATCATTACATTACATATTTCTTCTATTTCAGTGCAAAATTTCACATTAACTTAAGTTGTAATTCCAGAGAAAAAACCTGATCTTTCCAAGAAAACGACAATATCGATTATGGGGTGACTTCGATCAGCTTATGAGAAGCGCCAAATTACTTATAATTATATTTGACAATGTTTTTAAAGCGCCATTATTACAATATCAACAGACCACCATTTGTCATCCGCGGTAAATGTTCGACCGTAAAAAATCAGCGAATGTTAATAAAACAAAAGATATTTACGACGTTCACACATGTGTGACCCTCGTTAATACGAAACAAAATTAACATTGAAATTTCATTGTATCTCAAACAAAATTTTTGAGATCTATCATCATGGGGAAAGAGCACGCTTATTAAAATTTCTTCGGTAAGTCATTAAATCTCCCATGAGATACGACGACTTTTCACGAAGTTCTTGCGAACATGTAACTTATAGCGATATAAAACATTCGGTTTTTTCGTGTTTTTATAAACACGATATTATCGATAAAGGAATAAGGAAAAGAAAAACAGAATATAGCGGTGAAGAACAGAATTTCTTTCAGACATATTATAATTTTCTTTACATTCAGCCTCTATACTTCACATATGTACCAAAAATGTCCAGGCTAAACTCTTGAATACGACGTAGAGCGATGACCAATGTGAGCGGTGAAAATTTTGATGTTTTTCGTCGTTAATTTCGGAAGAAATTAATTGTTTCGCTTGAAGACGATTCTGATGATATTTTACAATGGGAATCTAAATGAAAATCTTAAAAAATAAGAAAAACGCACTTTAATTTCAGAGTTTAAACAGTTTATCTTTACTGATCGAAGTCACCCCGCTGATCGAAGTCACCCCGCTTTACGGTATGTAGGTAATGCTCACTCCTAAAATTACAATTTTGTTTATTCTTTCTGAAATCAGAGAATCATCTTTGGTTACTTAAAGGGATCCTGTGATGAAAAATTATTTTTTGGGACATGATAGAGCTCTAAAAGTAACAAGCCTTTTTATAGTTTTTGAAAATTTCTTCTCCTTTCGCTGATATCTCAATTTAAAAATATCAAATTATGCAATGTATAATTATGATGTAATAGGAGAGTGTACTATTGATGTATGTAACTTTTGAAATACTATTTATTCTTAGTTCATACCGTCAATCGTCCTAACTTCGGACATCTTTCCAAACTTCGGACACGCTAAATAAACAGACCTGTCTGGTAAACGAAATGTACATAATCAATCAAACCAAGTCACAATGAATACTAAAATATTAGATAAAGCTGATAAAATTATGTGTTCAAACGCAATAAAGTCAGCGTGAAGCGTAAATAAGCGTGTAGAAAATAAGTGATTTGAAAATAACGATAAACGTCATCCTCAAGGGATTGCAATAGCAATCCTGTCAAACAACTTAAAATAGTATTATAGCAGACGGTTTCTACTTGTATTAACTTTTGAAATAACTATATATTGAATCTTTTATATGTAACTGAATGAGAACCAGGTAACCAGAGAACCAAGCGAAAAACCAGAGAACATTTAGCGAAATGTTTTGTTTATATACATTTTTTTTTCGACTTTTTTCTTTGATACTAATCAATTGCGTATGATGATTTTACAATACTCCTGCGTATGTTTGTATAATACTCTTCTCTACGTAATGAGCACCTCCGTGTGTTTGTATTTATGTCCGTGGACAATTATCCATAGTGGATATTCGCCTTTAAACGCACAGTGTAATTATGAATCACGTTCGTCTCAAGGGTACAGTCAACTAATTTAAGTGTTTCATTTTTGTTAAGTTTAGTTGTGACAAGTTTAAGATGTATAGTTTAATTCACAGTGCAGTATGGACTTTTATTGATGTGGTTTGTATTTTGCGGATATGTTTTTTTTATGTCCGAAGTTTGGAAGGATGTCCGAAGTTAGGATGATAGACGGTATTTCATCATATCATTACCCATTAGAATTCTTGATCGATTTAATAAAGTACAAAGATGTAATATTCATTTATATATCAGTTAAAGCAATGAAAGATTTCAACACTCACTTATTACATCATAATTATGCATTGCATAAATTAAATCTAGGATCTTGAGATATTTCGAAAACAACAAAGAATTATAGAAAACTGTAAAAAGACTTGTTAATCAACCTTTAGAGCTCTATCATGTCCCAAAAAAGAATTTTTCCCTTTAAGTAGTAGTTGGTTTGATTATTACGAAATTAACGTGGGAATTAATTGAAACCGTGTAATGTAATATAACCACCCGTTAATTAATGTATTGTTATATAATCTTTCGTTATTTTGTGATATTTTTCAAAAAAACGACAGGTTTTCTATTTTTTATGACACCAAGGTCTAATCTAAAATGAAAGGGCAGCATCGGTGGAAGGGAAAACGGCACAATATGAACATCCAAAGGGCACTTTTTTTAGGAAAAGGGTAACCTGAGCTTTATTTTGGTGGGTTAAACCTGTGACCACCTCCCACCCCCACCCCATCCCTCTAATACAAGAGTGATTTTTGAAGTTTTTAAAGCAAAACTGGATTATACCCTGGACACAGTAATTTAACGGAATAAAACATATATAAAAATACAAACAAAACGAGTCACTCGCACAGTTTGAAACCTTACCACCCCAAATTTATGACCGGTATCTACGATTACCTGAGTTCAGAGAAAGGAAAAGCAATAATGAAGGCTGGATGGAAGGCAATGAGGATATGAGAGGCATGAAATGATGCAAGTTTAAATGACAGATGCTTTGAACTTAAGCTATTTGCATAACCATATAGCAGACATTAGCATGCACACTGTGTGTTTTCTTTTTTCACAGTTTCCTTTCTTGTGTTCATGTAGGTAATGTATTACGACTTTGGTAACTCTGTAAACATTGAATCTTTTGATTTCCTTTCAGAATTCAAAAATACACCTTCCAAATCATTTGAACTAACCCAGAGTCAAAACTACAAAAATCAAAATCTGTGTTATTTGTTGCCATTTAAAAATTACAGTCCTTGAAACCGTATTAAAGGAGTAGTCCGGCCAAAAAAAAATTTTTTTGAAAATGTCATTTTCGTGATGAGGAAGTCTGATTTAGTAGGAAATAATTTTTTTTTTTCATGTTTACAGTTTTCTTTCAGTTTTAAATAACCTTTTTTAAATGTACCGAAAACAGCTGTTACTAATCTCTGACGTCACTTATGTTCTCGTAGTTGTTCTTTATAAAAAGATAGAAGTTAGTGAAAAGTAAATTTAAAAGCGATTAGATTTTAAAAATTAAGGGAAACGTAAACGAAAAATAAAAATGGTTCATTGCTGTGCGGTTGATTGCTTTAATAATTCAAAACCAAATCATAGTAAAAATGTAAGTTTTTACAAGCTACCACGAGACGATAAGTTGAAGAAGATATGGATCGCCAAAATCAAAAGGACTATATTACCCAAAGATGCTAGACTTTGCCATCTACATTTTGACGAAGATTGTTTTCAAAGAGATTTACAAGTAAGTTAGGCTTTAACATGAACCACTATGAAATTCCTTAGCATTTAGCATTTAAAATAATTGTTTGATTATGAACTATGCGTTGTAGTAAAACGTACCAAGGTATTCAGATATTGATTTCACTGAAGTAAAATTTTATTTTATTGCCAAGAACGAACTGTTGGGAATACCAGCAAGACGATTGCTTAAACCAGATGCCATCCCGACAAAGTTTTCTTACAACGAAGGCAACCAACAATTGAAAAGACGTCCTGCTAGTGAGAGAAGAGAAGTCATGGCAACAAAGAAACGAAACATTGATGAGGCTATCTTGAACAAAGAACAATTTGAGGAACTAGATGCTGCATGTTCAAATACAGTGGATCCCGTCATGGTTAGAACAACAAAAGATGCCGAGACCCAAACTGAGACCCAGACCCTCGAAACAGCTGAAATGGGTATTCAAGTTAACTTTTTGCCCGACACTGTTATTGATTCTGAAAACGACCAGGATTTTCCTCATATAATAGAAAGCTCGTCAGATGAAGAGGATGTCGATCTTGACAGCAGTTTCCACATCACAGATTCTGATGAATCTGATGTTGAAAACGATTCTCATTTCACAAAAGGGGCTATGTTTATTGTATATTGGTCTGCCTTGATTCAGTTGCTCAATCACTGTCTTTGCTGCTCATCGTCTGCAGTAGTTAAAACAGTAAAACGTTCTGCTTCAGCACTCGTGGTAACGCTTTACTGCGTAAATGGTCATTTCTCCGTATGGAGATCACAACCTTTCTGCAACCGTTACTATGAAGGGAACGTTAAACTCGCCGCAAGCATATTGTTTAGCTCAAATACGTATGTGAAGATGGCAAAATATTTTAATCTGGCAGGAATTTTTTGGATTTCTAAAAGTAGCTACTATGAAATTCACAAAAAGTATTTGATTGGTGTAGCAAATGAGGCATGGGTCAATGAAAAACAGAAGTTGGGGAGTGAAATCAAACAGCGTGGGATCTGTTCACTAAGTGGTGACGGAAGATGTGACAGTCCAGGTCATAATGCGAAGTACTTGACGTATTCACTTTTGGATCAACTGTCACAAAAAATCATCAGTCTTTCTCTAACACAAGTTACGGAGGCGGGAAATTCAAATCGTATGGAGCTGTATGGTTTTCAAAAAGTTTTAACTGAGGTAAGTGATTCAGGTCTGAAGGTTGACACCATAACAACAGATCGCCACTTACAAATTAAAAAATACATGCGTGAGAAAAGACATGATGTAAACCACCAGTTTGACGTGTGGCATGTCTCAAAAAACATCAAAAAGAAGTTGCTAGCTGCCAGTAAAAAAGCGTCGTGTAAAGATATCCAGACGTGGATCAAATCTATATCCAACCATTTCTGGTGGTCTTGTGCTACTTGTGAAAATGATGCCACTCTTCTAAGAGAAAAATGGACTAGTATTATTTTTCATTTGCAAAATATACACATTTTTCCAGAAAATGAGAAGTTCAAAAAATGTGAACACAACTCCCTTGATGTATCAAAAGAAAGGAGCAAACAATGGATTAACCCAACATCCGATGCATTCATCGCTCTTCAATCGATTATATTCGATAAGACGTTGCTCAAAGACTTAGATCACTTGACAGCTTTCTCGCACACTGGCATATTAGAAGTTTATCACAGTCTTTATAATAAATGGATTCCTAAGAGCACACACTTTTCATACCAAGGAATGCTAGCCAGATCGCAATTGGCAGCTTTAGATTTTAATTCAGGAAGTGACTTAGAACAAGCTAAAACGGCTGCTGGTGAGAAGAGATACAACCTTAACTTTTCAAAAATCACAAAAGTTTGGTCAGCAAAGCCCATAAAAGAAAAAAAGAACTATGAATTTCTAGGAAATCTGATGTCTCGAACAGTTCATATTATATCCAATAACGTCAACGTTTCAATACCGCAAATCCCTGATATTCCAAAAAATATTGCATCAACAGGCATTCCGTCAAAAGAAGAAGTTGTAAAAAAACAAATGACGAGGTTTTATACATGACGATTTATTGTACATATATGTACAACCTCTCTTGTAGTAAATAAGTAGTCCATAAATTATCTGGGATGAAATTAGTCTTTTTTCCCTTCGCAATAGGGTACATATACGCCATTTTCTTCGGGAAATGTGTTTCGTATTTTAGCAATTACACATGATGGAATAACTCTCCTGTTACCTTTTCCAAGGTTTTGGTAAATCCACCATGTGAATTGTCTATATGCAGCGTATCTGTATGAACGGTTGGTAATCTTCTTCTCAAGATGGTCACCCCTGAGAAGATGTAAGCCAACCAAAACATTTTTTAAAACTGATTTTTGCAAACACAGGATTTTGAATTCCTCACTGTCACTAACACAAGCTCTATCTTCAAACTTATGTTCACTGATAGCTGCAACTTCTTGGCAACATAGACAGTCTATATTTCGGGATTCTATTTGACAGTTTTGACAAATACACCAATCTTTATTTCTCAAGCGACCTGTGCAACTGCCAACAGTGGTGGAAGAAACTGGTTCTTCATCATCAGATTCATCATAATCATCTGATTGACTGTCAATTTCAACCTCTGGCTCAAACTGATATGGTTTTAAGCCTGATTTAAAGTTTTCACATAAAGTGTTTAAGTCGTCATAATCTGATTCCTCTTCCAAGTTTTCTATTTCTTCCTCTTCTAAAACAATGCTTTCCGAAGTTTTGCTACAAAACGCCATATTTTTAATAAATAAATTATAATTTAAGCAATATTTTCTTCTACAATTTTTTAAACAAACTACTTTCTGATTTTTCTCTCTTGAATAAAAAAGCACGAGGACAACGTCACAAGAAAGGGAGAGTGTTATTTCTATAGATTTTTAAAATCCCATTTTTAATCAATAGAATATTTAAACAAAGAAAAAAAATTATTGCGTCATACTAAATCAAATACGCTTAATCAAATAAATTTAAAAAATTAATATGTAATTTTTGGCCGGACTACTCCTTTAATTAAAGCACATTTTTAGGAAGTCTCTTTCTCCATCCACGTTAATTTGTGACTACGTTAATTTATTGCGTGTTAAATGGTCCACCTGATAATTTCGTGTAATAAGGCAGTTGATTTCTCTACACTAAAAGACTGGTGATGATAATGATGTATCCATCATAACTAGTTGTTGAAAAACTTTAATAAAATCTGCAATAGCTCTGTGTTTAATGAACAAATTTCTGGTGTTGCTAAGTTTTATTTATATTTTAATTTTATTTATGCCTCGTTTTATTTTATTGTCTTTAAAGGACCTCCTGAGAACCAAATAAGTCAATACAATCATGAAGACTATAGAGAAAATCTCACTACAATGATGTGCATGTACACAGAAAAATGACTTGATACATTGATTCAATTTTATATCTACAGCAGTGAGGATCTAATCTAGGCCAAAAGAGCGTCCGTTGATCATACGCTGCCCTCTGCGTTTTGTTTTGAAATTTATTTCACTTTAAAAACTTCAAAAATCACTCTTGTGTAGG